>CM059436.1:27722793-28922793 GCA_030390025.1 Squalus acanthias | reverse complement strand
GGCATTACCATCGCTGAATCTCCCACCATCAACATCCTGCGGATCACCATTGACCAGAAACTTAACTGGACCAGCCACATAAATACTGTGGCAACAAGAGCAGGTCAGAGGTTAGGTATTATGCAGCGAGTGTCTCATCTCCTGACTCTCCAAAGCATTTCCACCATCTACAAGGCACAAGTAAGGAGTGTGATGGAATACTCTACACTTGCCTGGACGAGTGCAGCTCCAACAACACTCAAGAAGCTCGACACCATCCAGGACAAAGCAGCCTGCTTGATTGGCACCCCATCCACCACCTTAAACATTCACTCCCTCCACCACATAGAAACATAGAAAAATTGGAGCAGGAGTAGGCCCTTCGAGCCTGCTCCGCCATTCAATATGATCATGGCTGATCCTCTATCTCAATACCATATTCCTGCTCTCTCCCCATACCCCTTGATGCCTTTTGTGTCTAGAAATCTATCTATCTCCTTCTTAAATATATTCAGTGACTTGGCCTCCACAGCCTTCTGTGGTAGAGAATTCCACAGGTTCACCACCCTCTGAGTGAAGAAATTTCTCCTCATCTCAGTCCTAAATGTCCTACCCCGTATCCTGAGTGTGACCCCTCATTCTAGACCCCCCCAGCCAGGAGAACCATCCTCCCTGCATCCAGTCTGTCTAGCCCTGTCAGAATTTTATACGTTTCAATGAGATCCCCTCTCATTCTTCTAAACTCTAGTGAATACAGGCCTAGTCGACCCAGTCTCTCCTCATACGACAGTCCTGCCATCCCAGGAATCAGTCTGGTGAACCTTCGCTGCACTCTCTGTATGGCAAGTATATCCTTTCTTAGGTAAGGAGACCAAAACTGCACACAGTACTCTAGGTGTGGTCTCACCAAGGCCCTGTACAACTGTAGTAAGACATCCTTGCTCCTGTACTCAAATCCTCTTGCAATGAAGGCCAACATACCATTTGCCTTCCTAACTGCTTGCTGCACCTGCATGTTTGCTTTCAGTGACTGGTGTACAAGGACACCCAGGTCCCTTTGTACATCAGCATTTCCCAATCTATCACCATTTAAATAATACTCTACCTTTCTGTTTTTCCTACCGAAGTGGATAACTTCATATTTATCCACGTTATACTGCATCTGTCATGCATTTGGCCACTCACTCAACTTGTCTAAATCGCCTTGAAGCCTCTTTGCATCCTCCTCGCAACTCACAATCTCACCTAGTTTCGTGTCGTCAGCAAACTTGGAAATATCACCGGCATACCGTGGCTGCACTGCAGCAACTTGCCAAGGCTTCTTCGGCAGCACCTCCCAAACCCGTGACCTCTTCCACCTAGAAGGACAAGGGCAGCAGGCGCATGGGAACACCACCACCTCCAAGTTCCCCTCCAAGTCACACACCATCCTGACTTAGAAGTATATCGCAGATCCTTCATCGTTGCTGGTTCAAAATCCTGGAACTCCCTCCCGAACAGCACTGTGGGAGTACCTTCACCAGATGCACTGCAGCGGTTCAAGAAGGCGGCTCACCACCACCTTCTTTAGGTCAATTAGGATGGGCAATATCTGCTGGCCTTGCCACACGATGCCCACATCCCATAAACGAATAAAGAAAAATAAATTCCTGATGTCAGTGAAGTACTTTTGAATGCAAAAAAGGACTAATTTAAATCCTGAGAAAATTCAGAGATAGTACACTTTTGACTTAGAATTCTTCTTTCCACAACCTCCACACATCATAGGTGTAGAGTCTAGATTGATGGCTTTTGCAGAAACCTTTAAGCACACACACAAAATATATTGGCCCATGATTTCTGAAGCAAAGCCGTTCGCTGCTGGCCCCGAAGAAAGCTGCACGCACAGATCTCACGATCTCTGGCGAGACGTTTGTCTTTTTTGACGCGTAATTGATTTCGGCTCTCTGTAGTGGGATTCCCTAGAGCGATGCTGCTGTGGTGTTCTCTTTTGAGGATTTGAGTGTACTCTTTTGAGAATGCTGCTGTGGTGTCAACAAGCTGTCTAAGCAGCCAAGCACATTGCCGAATTCTCAGACAGGAATCCAGGAAATGAGAAGTTGCTTTTATCTGAACTTTTAAAATATGTTAGATCGTGAAACAAAGGGGGGAATTTTTCGGAGGGTCAGCGGGCGCGTTTGGTGACGGGTAGGGTGGGAATATGTTTTTTTGATAGTGCGTCTGGACCCCCCTGCTGCCACACGCCTTTCCCAGATGTTGGGTCTGTTCAGCGCCGACAGACATGACACGCAGCAATTGGGGGAGGCAATTCAGGTCATTATGACCTTGTTAACAGCCCATTAAGAAGTATTTTGAGCTCACCTTTACATTTTTCGAGGTTGCCCCACGGGGTCCACGCTGCTTGGGGATCACGTCGGGTAAGGAGGTCGGGAGTTGTCTGACCATGGAGCCATCTCATTACTTGACAGTTGCAAATGTGCTATAAAAGCTCGCATCTCACAGCTGTTCACTTTCCAAGCTAGAAGCTGTTGCTTACTGCATTTGGAAGACAGATTGAGCTTTATGCAGGTTGCAAGTGTTTGGAGTAAACTCTCTATCCAGTGTCACCTCATTGGAACAACCTATCTTACTATTGACAGATCGCTTCTGTCATCTTCAGTTCACCTGCCATCTAGTACATCAGCATTGGTGCCCTTGACTCTATCTCACCTTGGTCCTCAGAATCCCATCACGATTAGCCCCAAAACCAGCAGCACCAACAACGACACCAACCTTCTCCGCAATCAACTGATGATGCACAGGACAGAGGGCATCAGCACCCGACCACATTGCTGCCAGGGAGATCAGGGATGGCCTCACCATGGCCACATTTACTTCTCTTGATGCTGTACACCCTGGCTGTCACATGATGCGCCAGGTTGGCACCACCCCACACCAATACCATAAAGCATCCCTACAATGCCCAAGCCATTCCTTTCACACTCCTCACCATTACGGGGGGTACCGTTATGTCTCACCATTCACTGCAACTCACTAAGCCACTTTCAAAGGTGCACACAGATCTGTCCAAGAATGCAAAGAGTTCAAAATAAAGGTTTACGTGTTTGACACCACATTAACAGAAACTTTACATGAACATTGGCTAAAACACCCAAGTGCCTACCCTTGTGTGTTGTTAGTTAGTATGATTAGACTAGGATGAGGGTGAGTCTGAGGGGTGGCTAGTGAGATGGGGAAGTGATAATGTAGATAGCGAGGGATGAGTGGAGGTCCAGGGTAAGTTGGTGTGAGTAAGGATGTGCAGGAGTAGGGTAGGGAAGGCAGAGTGATGGGGATGTGATGGGTGCACAGCAGGATGAGGTTGAGTGTGGCTTTGCAATAAAGTTTCGTGATCTACTGAGATAATTGAAAGGTTTGCACCACTGCAGCCTGGTCCTCCTGACGACATCCCTGCTTGTGTCCTCCTGTGCATTGTGCAACCAGGCTGTGTTTGTCTTCTGGGGAGGTCTCTTCTGCCCATTGGAAGGGAAGAGAACCTCCCTGCGTGCTGTGACTCCCTCTGTAAGCATATGGAGGGAGTCATGGGAGAGCCTGGGTGCAGCCGTGCACCTCTGTGCAGTGCTCGTCCGTGTTTGCAGCACCTCAATGCTGTAGAACACAGACAGCACAACTGTCGAAATAAATTTGGCCATGGTCCCTTTAAGGAAACCGGCTGATGATGTCATCAAATGACGTCATCAGACCCGCTTCCTGCAATTGGCCAGCAAACGCGCTGGGCGGGCTGAACAAGCCCAATCAACGTAAAATCATTCTACACAGCGGGCTGGAGACAGTAGCGGGGTCGGGACACGGACCACAGGCACAAACCCAAGAATCCAGTGAAGAGTTATCATTCCATTCAGACATTGTAGAAAGCCTAAAAGGTGTCCAACTCAGGCAGTCTGCCAATGTAATAAAAAGGAAGGTTGGTGGCAGTATTGATATTCTACTACTAGATGCCATTAGCACACTTAATTAATACAGTGCTAATACTATATTTTGCAAAGCATAGTGAAAACATTTGGAGCAATCCATTACGGCACAACTTTTTTCCACAGTGACATCTTGAAGTAAGTTTCAACTCCTCAAACTTAGATACAGGAATTTACATGAGTGCTTTGTTCCAGGATTCAAGATCTTCTGATCGCTGTAGTTGATTGCATTGCTCTTTTGCTAACATTAAATGGCAAATAGCATCTTGAAATTAATGCACTGATGCTTGTTTTGATATAAAGAGTTCTGTAGTTATGGTGGATATTTGAAAATTTATATCATCCTCTTCACAGTGATTTGATCTTTTGTTAACCAGCATGCTGTTGTTGTAGGCCAGATACTTCATACTGATGTGATATACCTACTTGGTCAAGGAGCGCAGCGTGAAGCTGAAAAGATAAGGCATCTGCTTCATAAATACAGGTGTGACAGTTATATCATGCGTCTGGCATTGCTACACCTAATTTTGTAATTTGATTTGCAAATGGATGAAGTAATTAATGGTTTTTGGCACAGTGAATTAAATAATGCATGTTATGTATGTGTGTGTCCATTCCATCTGAATATTTTGTATAGAATTTGTATAGTGAAACAAAAAATGGATAAAGTCACTACCAAACTTAAGGGATAATAATGAAAGTTCATGCTTAATATTTTCCAATGAAGTATAAGTGTGATCTGACCCAGACACCCTGCAAGTCATGTTGTTTAAGTATGTTACTTGCATAGATAAATATTGTGCCAAAAATGTTCAGAAGACCACTTACGTCTGAATAAGTGATGGTGTCATATTAGGAGCCAATGTCTTTGACCTGATTGGAGATAAATTTGGATAAAGTAGTTTATAAATTTATTTGCATATACTAGTCTTTTATTTTGTGTTCAGTGATTGATTGTTTTGTGAAGACTTTTACCTGTGTGGCAAATGGGCCGTCTGTAATTTTCTATATTTTAACAAGAATACAGAGGTCTCTCTCTTTAATGGGATTAATGCTGAATATGTTAGCTGTTTCTTTGCATGTGGAAGAAGAAAAAAACAACTTTTGTAAGAGAAGTTTAGGAAGGAGAACTCCTTGCTTTTGATCTAAACATTTCTGAAGGGGCTTATAGGGTGTCCATACATTTAGCTAACATTTGTTGTGATTGTTATAGAAGATGTATATAAGTTATAATAAGGATCTCGCCAAATTGGACTAAATTATGATAGTGGCCAAAGACATGTGCAGTTCAAGTATAGAGTAATTGTAGAATGTTGGTATGCTGGAAAATAATTCACAGAATGAGGTCAGAAGAACTTAAACCATGAAAGGTGTAACTAACCCATGTTATATAAATAGTTTTCGTAAATACACATGACTCTTCTCATTCTGGCCTAAATTGCAGTTCCCTTTATTTTCAGTGGCATGATTGAAATTTTAATATGCAACACTTAAGTTAATGGGGAGAAACCCATTTTCCATGAAACTCAATCCACACACTGCACTTTGGAATCCAAATGTAATATATCACAGTTCATGGGAGTAAGCGCAGGTTTTTACAGTGTAAGAAAACAAGAATTCTACTGAAAAGTTAGGCACTTAATCAATCCTTCAGAGCAAACAAAATGGCAATTAATCATCTAGACAGGGTTATTATTTTGTAGTAAAAAGTCTGCAGAAAAAAATATACACTATTGAAAAATTTTCTTTGCAAAGACCTTGTAAGTGTGATCTTTTCCTGTTTTGTGTATGTGAAATGAATTTTTTAGCATTGGTTCAGAATAGTGAAAGGGCCCTCAAATATTGTTAATTTACAGTTTTAATTTTAGGTCCCAGCAATTCAATTGCGTACATTAATATGCATTGATCAACAAGAACAATTTGTATTTATATAGTGCCTTTAATGTATTAACGTCCCAAGGCGCTTCACAGGAGCGTTATAAAACAAAATTTGACACTGAGCCACATAAGGAGATAATGGGCCAGAAATTCGGCTTTCCGGCTTCCTGCGGGTGCAAGGATCGCGCGCGTACTTGCATACCGCGCCTGCTGTTGTGCTTTGGGCCCATGAGGACTTTGGCTCCTGGGCCTCCTGCAGCTGCCGGCGTGCAGTGCTTGCGTATCCCAGGGGCGCAGTTAGTTCGAAGCGTCCCCTGGGATCACGTGGGCCATGGAGAGCCAATCCTAACGGGGCATTTTCGTTCATAGATTTGACAGGAAGACCTGTCAAATCTATGAATAGAGATCGGCCCCAAAACCACACTTAAACTTCAAATAATTTTTTTTTTAAATCACATTTTTAAAATAACTATGTTACATAAATTAACTACTTTAAACAAAAATTTAAATTTTTGAAAAAATTAATTATACTTTTTAACAGTGCTAAAAATAAACTTACCTTTCTTTAAAGTATCTAAAAAAGATAAACCTGTTGGAAAAAATGTTTAAATTGTAATTAATTAACCACTTACCTTGTTAAAAAAACAGGCCTTGTGCCTCCTTTTTAAAAGTGCAGCTTCTCCATACTTACCCTCCCGGAGAAACCTGAAAAAAAACCAAAGTTCGCTGCGTGCGCGCAGCCTCTACCGCGCACGCGTTCGACTTCTGAATCCCTCCCTTCAGGGGAACGGAAGTTCCGGTTTCCCGCGCATGCGCAGTGCATGCAGGAAACCGGCACTTCAGGAGGCCTTACGGGTGAGTACACAGCGCGTACTCACCCGACAACAGCCGAATTTCTGGCCCATTAAGGCAGAACTTGGTCAAAGAGGTAGTTTTTAAGGAGCGTTTTAGAGGAGGAAAGAGAGGCAGAGAGGTTTAGGGAAGGAATTCCAGAGCTTAGGGCCTTGGCAGTTTAAGGCACGGTGATCAGTTCAGATCGGGGATGCTCAAGAGGCCAGAATTAGAGGAGCGCAGATAACTTGGAGGGCTGTGGGGCTGGAGGAGATTAGAGATCGGGAGGAGTGAGGCGTGGAGGGATTTGAAAACCAGGATAAGAATTTTAAAATAGAGGCATTGCTTAACCGGGAGCCAATGTAGGTCAGCGAGCACAGGGGTGATGAGTGAACGAGACTTGGTGCGAGTTAGGACACGGGCAGCAGAGTTTTGGATGACCTCAAGTTTAGAGGGTAGAACGTGGGAGGCCAGCCACCAAGATTGCAGCAGTTCAAGGAGAAAGCCGACCACAAACTTCTCAGAGCAACTAGTGATAAGACACTAAATGTGGCTTTGCCAGTGTTGCCTACATTCCAAGAACATTGCAAAAAAAAATAAGTAATTACAAAATGCCTAGGTGAGAATAGAAAAATAATTGAACAAGGGATTTATTAACCATCAATCTTTTAATACATCATACTATAAATGGAAATGCATTTCAGACTGACAACATTAGAGTGTCAAATAATCAATACACTTATAATAAATTAGTTGGATAAGGAAGAATCTATTTGATAACTGGCCCTAAAAATATTGTGATGGCTTTTCCTTTTTAAAAGAAACCAAAAGCACAAACTTACAATCGCAAGGTTGTACTTTGAACCAAATGTTTCAACACTTGTTTCGGAAGAAATGTATGGTGCACATATGATGTGAACCAATTAACTGGAAAGGTAAAGTGATCAATTGCAGTTCTGAGTCTTTCCATACAGTAGTTAGTCTATTTTCTGATGAGCAAAGTTCAAGACATTTTGCCTTTGTTAATTGAATTGAGAAAGATTTTAATTTAATCTTTGGTGCACTCTGGCCTCAGATATAGAACTATTTGTAATGTTTTTTTCTTCTTCTGTCTAAAGCTGTTTGACCATTGTTATTGGTAATGGAACTGCCTGCAGGGAAACAGAGTCTTTCTTTGCTGACCTCATTAACAGGAGATATTTTGCTCCACTGGACGTTGTCTACTGGTAAGGCCTCTTCAGTTTTCTTCTTCGTTATCATGTCTGTCATTAGAACTGAAGTGCTTTGTTCAAAACAAAAGTATTTGACAAGATCTGCAGACTACAGGTTGAATAATATAACTGAAGAGATGAAGATTATGTAGGCACACGCTGTTGAAAGTGTAACTTGTAGTCAGGGAGCCCTTCACCAATTTATAAAAGAACTTTCAGACGATGGTGAGAAGTTGCTAAAAGATTGGAAATTTTAATTAATGACACTAACGCCTATTTCAGACTGGAAGTATTAGACCATCTATTTTGAGGAAATTGATCACAGCTGACAAGAACAACTTAACTGTTCTGAGACTCGTTCTCCTGCAGGCTGTGTTAGACAGTTTAAAGCCAGCAGTTGAAACCGACTGCAGTGAGCATACCTCACAACCTGCAAACTTGAAAATTCAGAACAAATGTTGACAATCAGAAACACTTCTATGTGCAGCACTGTGAATATTCAAATAACTTCATCTCCATTTTTTTAAATCACGTATGTCATTCAACAACAATTTGCATTAAGATAGCACCTATAACATAGGAAAATATCCTAAGTGCTTTACAGAAGCAGAATCAGACAAAAACTGGCTCTTCGCTAAAGGAGATATTAGGAGGATCACTAAAAGCTTGATCAAAGAGGTAGGTTTGAGGGAGAGGTTTATGGAGGGAATTCCAGAGCTTGGGGTCTAAATGGCTGAAGGCACATCTGCAAATGATGGGGGGAAAGGAGCGAGGAATGCATAAGAGACCAAAGTTCGAAGAATGCAGAGTTCGCGGAAGCTTGTAGGGCTGGAGGAGTTTACAGGGATAGGGAGGGGTGTGTATTTGTACACAATGAGAATTTTAAATTAGTGGCAACGGTCGACTGGGATCCAGGAGTGATGTGTGAGCAGGACTTGGTGCGGGATAGGATGCTGGCGGCAGCGTTTTGGAGGAGTCCAAAACCACCTGCTTCTTCATCATCCTGGAGGGCAGATAGCCCCAGCCTCCTTTTCTTTACTGCCGATCACCTCCTTAAACCATTCGTCACCAAGATTGAGATCATTGGTTCATCTGCTTCTGCTGCTTTCCCATCCTATTCTAGCTCTGAACCCCCTACTCTCTCTCACTTATCCCATCTCTCCCTGTGCCATCCTTGGCTCCTGTTGTTGATGAGACCTACCTCCTCCTCACTCAACCTCAATTTCCCTTCTTGGCATCCATGCTTGATGACTCTAAATGGTTCCCCCTTCTCAGGGACTGACCTCCTCCTTTTCGGAATTGCTGTCATCAAACTCCACCTCAATAAAATCCACCTATGCACTCTCCTTGCTACCTACTGCTCCATCTCCAACCTACCTGGATATTGTCTTTCTGCCCCCACCGCCACCACCTGTTCAGAGGACACTGAGGCCAATTGTAGTGCCAGTCCCCAATTGCATGTATGATTCAATAAAGTACCACACTGCTTAGTGCATTTACCCACTGAAGCATCAGGGGTGCCCCGAGACAATTTCTCTGCAGTAAATAGGTTCTCCAAATTCCTTTGCAATTCGTGGAAATTTTGTACCGTGTACATTTATATTTATAAACTAAGTACATCTGTTATAACTTGTGTTTTAATTAATAAAACTCTGCTGATTTGAGGATCATATCTCAGAATTAAACTTGTTTAAAAAAGATAACTAAAAACTGGCTTAGTGTCTATGGAAGTAAAGTCAGTGCCTGTTCCGTGTTTCCGTATGATGTACTTCATTGTACTCATAGCAGGGAAAGGAATTCTTCCCATTCAGTTGCTATGATGGAGATCTGGAATCATATTCCCAAGAAATGGAAATATAAACATATATGTGAGATGATGCACGTATTGACAAAAGAGAAATATTATTTCTTGAGCAGCAAGAGGAAAAAGTGGAGAAAAATAGTTCGTGACTAAGGACCCCCGAAGTACTCTAAATTATAGAACCATCAAAATCGATTTATTGTGACATCTGTTTTAACTTTACACGAATTCCACAAGTTTTAGTAGAATTTTTTTTAAGCTTCTCATCATTCCCTCCATTTTAATTCTCTTATTATGTTGTATGGCTTTCAAATGTTGGCTACCAATATAAATATCATCACATAATATGAAGAAAGCAAAATATGAATAAAACTGGAAAGGCATAAAATCTACATTTTATGGTGGAAAAAATGTGAAAATGACTTATTAAAACCAAATATTGCAGTGAAAAGGAAACCATAAGAAACTAATATTTTTTGAGTTTATAAATACCATCTGGACTTTATTTGACACTAATCTCCAATGAAAAACAAATATTTCTTACTGTGCCTTTTAGCGATGATTGTTCTCCTGGTTTAATGTGTTCTAGTCCAACATAAATAACATCAGGATTTTTTTAATGGCTTCTCTACTGGATCCTTTGTTAGTGACTGAGATTTGTACTGGGCTTCTGCCCAGTGCAAGTTTCATCTAGTCATGAGGTTTTCTGTAACAAATCTTTATCCATTGCCAACACCAGTATAGATTTTGACTTTTTTATAAATTTTATCTGTTCAAGCCAAGGGTGCAATGTATTATAACTGAAGCAGATATCTCGTACGAGCATTTGGATTCATTGTTTTTATTAGGCATACTAATCATGGGCATGGAGCTCTGAGAATGCCCAGCTTTAAACATTGTCAAACACTGGCTAGATTTGACGTTCAGAAATATGTGCATTTTGTTTTGAGAATTCAATAAACTTAATCTTAAGCAGAGAAGCTTGAGAGGAGATTTGATAGAGGTGTTCAAAATCATGAGGGGTCCAGACAGAGTAGATAGAGAGAAACTGTTCCCGTTGGCGGAAGGGTCGAGAACCAGAGGACACAGATTTAAGGTGATTGGCAAAAGAACCAAAGGCGACATGAGGGAAAACTGTTTTCTGCGGCGAGTGGTTATGATCTGGAATGCACTGTCTGAAAGGATGGTGGAGGCAGACTCACTCGTGGCTTTCAAAAGGGAATTGGATAAGTACCTGAAGGAATAACATTTGCAGGGCTACGGGGAAAGGGTGGAGGAGTGGGACTAGCTGAAGTGCTCTTGCAGAGAGCCGGCACGGGTTCAACAGGCTGAATGGCCTCCTTCTGTGCTGTGACCATTCTATGATTCTATGATCTTATATCAAAGCTGTTATAAATACAAGTTGTTGTTGTTATACAGCAGCTTTGCTGCCATATAAGTTCTTAAAAATATCTTTTCAAAAAAATCTCAATTTCATACATTCCCACTTTGGTGTTTGTTATTTCTCAGTGCCAACTGTTAATGTTTTTGATGTGAGTTAGACTCCTTCAGTTGCATTGTTCATAGTAAATACCCAAAATTTCTTTGTTGTAGACGCAAGTTTAAGGAGTTGAGCTGCTTTGCTCACTGTTCAGTTTAAATGTTCGCTTAAAAAAATTCTTTGCATTGTAAAAATATGGTATTCAGACTGACATTGAATGTCCACATCTATCCATTGTAGTAAAAATATTGTAGTTCAACTTTTGCAGTATCAATTTAATGTATTGAGCGTACATTCTTTATCGGCTAGGAAAACTCAAATACATGACATTATGCTCAGAAATACAGTATCTGCTTTTTGTTCCTGGCCATTGCTGCACAACTGAATTTCCAGTCTCTCTTGCTAAAAAGTTCCACTCTCTTTCCCAGCAGCAATTATAAAAATCGGGATTAATGTACTTTTGAACTGCTTTTTGCTAGACTATTTTTATGGCAAACAATGCTGGGAAAAACTTTTGTTTAGTTTTAGCTTTGATCTTTTCATGTTTGTCGTTCTTGACTGCTTTTATTCTCGGTATTTTGTGCCTTTTATGGATTCTAAGTCCCAAATAGCTCCTGTTGAAATAGCTTGGAATATGGACTTCCTTTGCAAAATTGTGGCCATCCCATGGTAAACTCTCTCCTCTCTCTTGCACCCCTTGCTGCTATTAACACCACTTCAAACCCACCCGTATCCCCACTGCACCCTTGAGTTATGTTTTCTCAAATAGAGAAAGGAGAAGTTAAATGGCAAGTCAATCTTGGCTGTCTTTGGGTCCTTTAAAGTTTCAACTCACATCAAAAACACTAACAGTTGGCACTGAGAAATAACAAACACCAAAGTGGGAATGTATGAAATTGAGATTTTAAAAAAAAAGATATTTTTAAGAACTTATATGCTTGGCATTCATACAGTACAGCATTTAAGAATATAATTCTGCCTAATAATGCTTCCCAGTTTTACCATCCAGACTCCTTTCCTATGTGGAATACACACAAACCAACTATTGAAGACAAAAAAAATCATTTTTTATTGTTGCCATTTTAATCTTTTGTAAAAGCATTTGCAGTGTTGCCTCAGGAGTTCATGTAAAAGATAGGCTTGCATGACCTCCATTTAGTCTGTAGCTTTCTTGTATTGGAGAGCTTACTTTTCTTGTTTTAACTTTTTTTGAGGAAATGAGGTAGTGCTAGGTAAAAATGAACAGAGAAAACTGGCAAATTTGGTTTGCCTTTTGTAAAGGTAAGAGGACAAAAAGTGCTTTGGTTAAAATTCAAATCAAATTTACAGTGGTCCTTTTCAATTTAGAAACCCTGTAACCCTATGCTTACTCCCCATTATTATCCACACACATTCATCTCTATCACCTGTTCTCAGCTCGCCTAAATTATGGCAGCTAACTCCCTGTTGACCTATTTTTACTGCCTTTTTAAATACCTGTTTTGGTTTGACTCCGCCCATATACTTCTAATGTTACATTTGTCTTTTTTCTTCTGCATCACTGCCTGTTAGGTATGGTTAACACTCGGTTCCACATTTTGATAATTGAGCCTCAAGGACACGGGGCTGTGAAAACAGCAGGTCTGGTTGCAGAAATGAAAGTAGTTCAGTGCCACCCATATTATTTACCTGATTGGCACGTTGAAGCAGTGGCATTCATTTTCTATTCAAACAGCATTAATCTGTATTTCATCAGGTACCTGCCGTGCTGTAACTTTAGATGCGTCCTTGAGACTCAGATTACTCTGAGTTGCCTTTATTTTTATTAATGTACCATGAAAGAAGTACACGAAAGAGAGTCAACATCAAAGACATTCTTTTTAAAAGGAAATGGCTGATGTGAATCCCTTGGTATTAAATGTTGTCTGTCATATGATTCGGCTGTTTTGCATCGTTTCACAAACTCTTGAAAAAGAATTTATTGCAGGTGTTGCTGGAGATTACAGTATTTTCGGAAAGCTGGAAAAATGTGAACTGGTTGTGATGAAATGTGTTATAATGCATAATTGAAGGACATGGGTTTATGTTTGCAGTTGCACACGTGTTAAGTTCCTGATCTCACTGTGCAATCAAGTGAAGGCACAGTTTGGAGACGAAGCACTTCCTCTTCAAAGAGGATTCAGATTCTGACTCTCAGCTGATAGTGTGTTGCACAGAGGAGAAAGAGTGGTTCTCCTTTTAGTGTAATAGTTTATTGCACATTAACCTTGTAATTTGCAGTGTCATTAAATATTGTACATTGAAGTCACATCAAAAACTGCCTTTTCACTATTCAAATATGTGGGGAAATGGCTGTTAAAAGTTCTTAAGGTGGATTACAAAAGACAGATTTAGTAACATTATTACAGTGTTGTATTATTGCAGTGTATTACAACACCTCAAACTGTCTTCTAAAATGGCAGTACATTATTGCTACAGCACAGAATATTTGCTTATTGTGGTAACCTGTCGCATTATTTCAAATGTGAAACATACCACACAATGTGTTTTTATCAACCGCCTAGGTTTGTGACACTAGAGATCATACTGACAGGCTACTGAGGTTTGATTACAATAAGGATGAGGTTGAATGGTTCAGGGTTTAGACCTGCATAATTTTGCCTGGAGCAGTAATCAGAAAGGATAAAATACTTATCCTGTGCTCTTTCTAGTCGACTACCAGTTTTGGCATTGAAAGCTTCAGGTTGAAAATACACAACTATAGCTTTGTGTATGATAAATAGAATGCAGTTGTTCTGTGTTTAAGATATTTCTTTGCTAAGATTACTTTATTTTGTGAATTTAGGATCCTATTTTCAGTCCTTAAACACTGTTGTATTAACCATAATGATCGTGTTCATTTGGATTAGATTAATAAGTTGATTTTGTTTTTGCAAAGAAATACTTTTGCACCTTGCCAGAACCTTATGTAATGAAGATATTGTTTGACTACTTTTATAATTACAGTAAAGGAAGACAAAAGTATGCAATGGAGAGCAGTGAAATTTTTTTTTTTTTAATGGTTATTTAGATTATCCCTTCATCAGAAGTTTCTTGGGTCCTCTGATGCATTTGGTGATGGCTGATGAACCTAGCATGGGGCCAGAGGTCTTCTTTCACTGATCACTAGGATGACCTGGTTGGGATTGGCTGTTTGATACAGTTGCTTTGTGGTTTTTCAGTTTTTTTTCATTTTCTGAGCAACTCCAGTTTGTTTTTGAAGTGAGAGATACCAGTATAGAATCATAGAATGGTTACAGTGCAGGAGGAGGCCATTCGGCCTGCCGAGCCCGTGCTGGCTCTCTGCAAGAGCACTTTAGCGAGTCCTTCTCCCCTGCCCTTTCCCGGTAGCCCTGCAAATTTATTTCCTTCCCTTTTGAAAGCCACGATTGAATCTGCCTCCACCACCCTTTCAGGCAGTGCATTCCAGATCCTAACCACGCGCTGCGTAAAAAAGATTTTCCTCATGTTGACTTTGGTTCTTCTGCCAATCACCTTAAATCTGTGTCCTCTGGTTCTCGACCCTTCCGCCAATGGGAACATTTTCTCTCTATCTACTCTGTCTAGACCCATCATGATTTTGAACACCTCTATCAAATCTCTTCTCGACCTTCTCTGCTCTAAGGAGAACAATTCCAGCTTCTCCAGTTTATCCACGTAACTGAAGTCCCTCATCCCTGGAACCATTCTTGTAAATCTTTTCTGCACCCTCCCTAAGGCCTTCACATCCTTCGTAAAGTGCAGATCCCAGAATTGGACACAATACTCCAGCTGAGGCCGAGCCAATGTTTTATAAAGGTTCATCATAACTTCCTTGCTTTTGTACTCAATGCCTCGGTTTATGAAGCTCAGGATTCCGTATGCTTTTTTTAACCGCTTTCTCAATCTGCCCTGCCACCTTCAACGATTTGTGCACATATACCCCCAGAATACTTTAGAATTGTACCCTTTAGTTTATATTGCCTCCCCTCGTTCTTCCTACCAAACTGTATCACTTCGCACTTTGCTGCGTTAAATTTCATCTGCCACGTGTCCGCCCATTCCACCAGCCTGTCCATATCCTCTTGAAGTCTATCACTATCCTCCTCACTGTTCACTGTACTTCCAAGTTTTGTGTCATCTACAGATTTTGAAATTGTGCCCTGTGGAACGCAATGTCATCAGGAAATGCCCAACATGGGCTGGATTTTGCTCTCAGCGGTGAATGAACTGCGCCAGCCGTTCATTATACATGCACTTGCCCACAGACTTTCTATGGGACTTTTGCACTGGAACTTGCTGTAATTAGAGCCGTTATGGCACAGCGCCCTCTACAGGATCGGGGACCTCAAGGAAAGCAACTGTGCATCTCCGTAACCAATCAGATTAAAGAATCAGTAATGAGCGGCGCAGATTCTGAACCAGGAAGTGTCAGTTAGAATATTTAATTCTTTGTGAAATCATATACGGAAAGTAAAACAGAGAGGGGGAAGGAAAGATTATATTAAAGAGATAAGAGGCAGAAAGAAAAAGTAAAAAGAAGTGTTTATTTAATTTTTAAAAATTTCCAGCAATATTAAAATCTGAAGGAATGACACTCCACACTTGTAATAGTTAATTTTCAGTACCAGAGAGGTTGTTTGGCAGTAATTAAGATTTATCACTCTGTTAAAAATTTATTTACACTGGGATGAACTAGCCCAACTTTTTCTGGCGAGTTTAGTGGGTATATATCATGTAAGTACCGCAACTTCACGCCGTTCCAAGTATTTGAATGCAGAGTCTCTCGGCGAGATACCATTATAGCGCAGCTTCTGGAGTAGCAGGGCAACTCTGACAGCAACGTCCGGATTTCGCTTTTAACTGAGCATGTGTGGTCACTGGAAGTTGCTATCCAATTTACACTTGAATAACGGTGAACGCCATTAGCCTCACCATTATTTCTACAGCAAAACCCGGCTGTTTATCTTCCCACTTGTCACTGGGGCTATTATACGGCTTGAGGTTGTTAGAATATAGGAACAGGAATAGGCCATTCAGACCCTCGAGCCTGTTCTGCCATTCAATGAGATCAGCAACAGCAACTTGGATTGATATAGCGCCTTTAACGTAGTAAAACGTCCCAAGGCGCTTCACAGGAGTATTGTAAGACAAAAAATTTGACAGCGAGCCACATCAGGAGAAATTAGGGCAGGTGACCAAAAGCTCGGTCAAGAGGTAGATTTTAAGGAGTGTCTTAAAGGAGGAAAGAGAGGTGGAGAGGTGGAGAGGCGGAGAGGTTTAGGCAGGGAATTCCAGAGCTTAGGGCCTAGGCAACAGAAGGCACGGCCACCAATGCTTGAACGATTTATAATCAGGGATACTCGAGGTCAGAATTAGAGGAGGGCAGATATCTCGGGGGGGGGCTTGTGGGGCTGAAGGAGATTACAGAGATGAGGAGGGGCGAGGCTATGGAGGGCTTTGAAAACAAGGATGAGAATTTTGAAATCGAGGCGTTGCTTAACCGGGAGCCAATGTAGGTCAGCGAGCACAGGAGTGATGATTTTGCGAGTTAGCACACTGGCAGCCGAGTTTTGGATGTCCTCAAGTTTACGTAGGGTAGAATGTGGGAGGCCAGCCAGGTGTGCATTGGAATAGTCAAGTCTAGAGATAACAAAGGCATGGATGAGCTGAGACAAGGGCAGAGACGGGCAATGATACGGCGGTGGAAATAGGCGGTCTTAGTTATGCTGCGGATATGTGGTCGGTAGCTCATTTCAGGGTCAAATATGACACCAAGGTTGCGAACAGTGTGGTTCAGCCTCAGACAGATGTTAGGGAGAGGGATGGAGTCAGTGCCTCAGGAACGGAGTTTGTGGCGGGGACCGAAAACAATGGCTTCGGTCTTTCCAATATTTAATTGGAGAAAATTTCTGCCTATCCAGGACTGGATGTCAGACAAGCAGTCTGACAATTGAGAGAAATGGTAGAGAGGTAGAGCTGGGTGTCATCAGCGTACATGTGGAAACTGACGCTGTGTTTTCAGATGATGTCGCCAAGGAGCTAAATGTAGATGAGAAAAAGGAGGGGGCCGAGGATAGATCCTTGGACACCAGAGGTAATGATGCGGGAGCGGGAAGAGAAGCCGTTGCACGTTATTCTCTGGCTACGATTAGGTATATAAGAATGGAACCAGACGAGTGCAGTCCTACCCAGCTGGATGACGGTGGAGAAGGATGGAGTGGTCAACCGTGTCAATGCCGCAGACAAGTCAAGAAGGACGAGGAGGGATAGTTTACCTTTGTCACAGTCACAAAGGATGTCATTTGTGACTGATCATGGCTGATCTGCGACTTAACTCCATATACCCGCCTTTGGCCCTTATCCCTTAATACCTTTGGTTAACAGAACTCTCATCAGTCTCCGATTTAAAATTAACAATTGATCTAGCATTATTTGCCGTTTGCGGAAGAGAGTTGCAAACTTCTAACTCCCTTTGTGTGTAGAAGTGTTTCCTAATTTTACTCCTGAAAGGTCTGGCTCTAATTTTTAGACTATGCCCCCAGTCCTAGACTCCTCAACCAGGGAAATAGTTCCTCTCTCTCTACCCTATCTGCTCCCCTTAATATATTGAAAACTTCGATCAGATCACCCCCCCAGGGAATACAACCCTAATTTGTGTAATCACTAATTGTAATTTAACCCTTGGAGTCCGGGTATCATTCTGGTAAACCTACGCTGCACTCCCTCCAAGGCCAATATATCCTTCCTAAGGTGTGGTGCCCAGAACTGCTGACAGTACTTCAGATGTGGTCTAACCAGGGCTTTGTATAGCTGCAGCATAACTTCTACCCCCTTGTATTCTAGTCCTCTAGAGGCCAGCATTCCATTAGCCATTTTGATTATTTTCTGTACCTGTTCATGACATTTTAATGATCTATGTACCTGGACCTCCACTGTTTTTAGCTTTTCACCATTTAGAAAGTACCCTGTCCTATCCTTTTTAGGTCCAAAGTGCATGACCTCACATTTGCTTACATTGAAATCCATTTGCCACAGTTTTGCCCATTCACTTAAACTATCGATAGCCCTTTGTAATTTTATGCTTTCATCAACACTGCCTACAAAGCCGCCTATCTTGTGACATCGGCAAATTTGGATATATGGCTTTCTATGCCACCATCTAAGTCGTTAATAAATACTGTGAACAGTTGAGGCCCCAGTACAGATCCCTGTGGGACACCACTAGTCACATCCTGCTAATTAGAGTACCTACCCATTATCCCTACTCTCTTGTCTTCTGCCACTCAGCCAATTTCCTAACCAGGTCAATAATTTGCCTTCAGTTCCATGGGCTTCTACCTTAGTTAAGTCTCTGATGTGGGACTTTATCAAATGCCTTCTGGAAGTCCATATAAATAACATCCATAGACATTCCCCTGTCCACTACTTTAGTCACCTCCTCAAAAAATTCAATCAGGTTTGTCAGGCATGACCTGCCTTTCACAAAACTATGCTGGCTCTCTCTGATCAACTGAAAATTTTCGAGGTGTTCAGTCACCCTATCCTTAATTATAGACTCTAGTCATTTCCCAACCACAGATGTTAGGCTAACTGGTCTATATTTCCCTGGTTTCCTTCTCTTGTCATTCTTAAATAGCGGAGTGCCATGCACAATTTTCCAATCTAAAGGAACGGTTCCTGAATCGAGAGAACTTTGGAAGATTATAGTTAGGGCATCTGCAATGTACTCACCTACTTCCTTTAAAACCCTGGGTTAGAAACCATCTGGTCCTGGGGATTTGTCACTCTTTAGTGCCATTATTTTCTTCATTACTGTTATTTTACTTGCATTCATTTTATGGAGTCCCTATCCCTGATTCAATATTAGTTTCCTTGGGATTTCTGGCATGCTATCCTCATCCTCTACTGTAAATTTCCCTGTACAGTTTCTGTTGATATTTACCATGTTTGAGCTTATTGTAGACCATTTCCATCAGAAACCTGTTACTTCCCATCAGGGGAAAATTAAACTTTTTTTTGTTCTTGCCATTTTTCTCTCTTTTCCTCCTCTTGTTGGGGTTTAGTTCCACTGACGCTGGTTATCCTTTCGTATCTCATCCAAATAGTGTTATTTATGTAATAAATGGCTAGATGATGAATTATTGCATCAATTCTGTCATTGTTTCATAATTTCAAGCGCCTGCCCGTTTTGCACAAAAAGGGTGGAGATTCTTTTTCAGTGCCATTAATTTCCCCCCTCCCTCCCGAGACTTCTATCCCCAAGAAAGAAACAAAGCAGCAACATCAACAAGCAGATTCAATAGTAAGTTTCAAAAGGGAATTGGATATACACTTAAAAAGGAAATATTTGCAGGGCTCTTTGGAAAGAGCAGGGGAGTGGAACTAATGGTATAGCTCTTTCAAAACGCCGACACAGGCAAGATGGGCCGAATTGCCGCCTCCTGTGCTATATGATTCTAACTCCAAGTCACACACCATCCTGACTTGGACATATATCACTGTTCTTTCATTGTTACTGCATCAGAATCCTGGAATTTGCTACCTAATCTTCTCTTAGGCAGTCCCTCAGAACCGAGGATGACTTGCTTCCACATTAAAAATGAGTTCGCAGGTGACTGATGAGTCCAATGCGGGAACTACAGTCTCTGTCACAGGTGGGGCAGAAGGTGGTTGAAGGGGCGGCTGGGTGGGGTGCTTGGGTTGACGTGCGCTGCTTGCGCTTGGCTTCCACTTGCTCCTGGCGAAGAGACTCGGTGTTCGGCGCCTTCCCGGATGCTTCTCCTCCACTTTGTGCGGTCTTGGGCCAGGGATTCCCAGGCGTCGGTGGGGATGTGGCACTTTTTCAAGGAGGCTTTGAGGGTGTCTGTGAAGCGTTTCCTCTGCCCACCTGGGGCTCTCTTGCCGTGCCGGAGCTCCGAGTAGAGCGCTTGTTTTGGGAGTCTCGTATCGGGCATGCGGACGATGTGACCCGTCCATCGGAGCTAATCGAGCGTGGTCAAAGTTTCGATGCTGGGGATGTTGGCCTGAGCGAGAACACTGATGTTGGTGCACCTATCCAGCCAATGGATTTGCAGGATCTTGCGGAGGCAGCGTTGGTGGTACCTCTCCAGTGCTTTGAGGTGCCTGCTGTACGTGGTCCATGTCTCTGAGGCATACAGCAGGGTGGGTATCACTGCTGCTCTGTAGACCATGAGCTTAGTGCCGGGTTTGAGGTCCTGGTCTTCAAACACTCTCTTCCTCAGGCGACCGAAGGCTGCACTGGCACACTGAAGGCAGTGTTGGACTTCGTCATCGACGTCTGCCCTTGTTGACAGTAGGCTCCCGAGGTATGGAAAGTGGTCCACGTTGTCCAAGGCCTTGTTGTGGGAGCACCATCACCACATGGACTGTAGCAGGTCAAGGATTGGGCTTTGCTAGTGTCACCCACTGCTCGAGGGAAAAAAATAGAATAACTGGCGCACATGAGGTGGTAGCAGGAAAATAAGTCCTAATGTTTTATCCTCTTCAGACTACACCAATCTTCACTGAAGACAAAATATCTGGTAAATTCAACTTTTTTACCTAAAAAATCATTCAAAACTAAGCCTCCTGTAATAGAAAAAATGTAGTCAAGTGTTGAACAATAGACTAGGGACATCATTATTTAAATTAAAATGTGATTAACAGAATTTCGTTAGGGTTGAGTATAGTAGAGATCAACGAATGTCCTTTCTGCACTTGTTCCCTTTTAAATTTGTGTGGGGTAAGATTTCTTTGTTTATTGTAATTTGCAGTGCAGTATGTTTCTAATCAAATCAATTACTACACTGGCTTATTTGCAAATCTTTTTTTGTTTCTGTGGAACCCTTTTATAATCTTGCTGTAAATCGGGCTTTCTTTTTTGATAATTTTCTACAGTCCCCAAACAACTGGTTATTAGACATGTCCTGATACAGTAATAGTTGAAATATTGATGTGAACTATTTCATTATAAAATGGTTGTACTATACATTTATTTTAATAAGTGTATATAGTATGGAAAACTTGAGTTTTTTAATACTGTAGTAGTTGAATTGAGTGAAAATCACAGCTATCTGTACAGCTCTGTAGAAGAAGTTCTTGCATGTGCATTCTGTGTATGAAGTTCTGTCAGGAATAGGGCAAGGGCTGTATTTTCTTTGAATTTAATTTACCTGTTAAGCAGAAGTGGTTGGAAATCCCCAGCGATGCTGTAGTTCCAAACACAAGTGCAGTTAGGTAATTGAAAAACAATGTCCTGACTTATGAAAGGCACTGTGATATTTAATTTGTAGTGCTATAACCCGTGCTGTGAACTTGCTTAGAGCAATGTTTGTTAGACGCAGGCTTTCATTATTAATTCCAGAAACTCGCATTAAAGCAGAGTTTGAGTTAAATATCTTCTGAATTTATTTTATGGAAGCATTTCATATCAAAGTATTGTGATACAGTTGTAATATAACTGTGTTGAAATCAAAACTCATCGCACAATCTCCTACTCTAATTCATTTTCCCTTTCCTTTCACTGACACTTCACTTTTTAAAACCTAAGCTTGATGTCATCCAATCACTATCTGATTTAGCTCCTCTATTATTCTTGGTGGTGGTGGTCTGCACAATGGGCCTTACGCCCTCCATCTTGATTGACTATTTAAAAAGGTTGTTGCCTGAAAGAAGGACGTTGATTTTAGGCAGGTCTGCTACTTACATTGATTGATATTGGCATAAGAAATTAATAGGTTAGACATGAAATAGCTTTCATTTTATAGATTTGATTCTGTTAATGACTGTCTATGGGATGACTTGAAGGGTCTGTTGCAAGGAAACAGCAGTAACTTTCATATTTAACCAAAACATCAGTGGAACACATTGCTGAATGTTGAGTTTGAATCAGAAATAGATTAGAAATAAAATGGTAGGAATGAAGACCTGTCTACTGGATTGACAATTAGGCATTTTAATAATACAAGCTAATGTACTCTGGGTGGGGGGAAGCAGGTTAGCTTGGTGAGCCAGGGGGAAGCACTCATGTTCTTCCTGGCTCACAAGCGGTGCTGGAAAGGCACTTAACTGCTGGATCCACCAGTCCTCGCCTCCCTTCAGCTGCTGGGTTTCCCGAGGCCCAGGAAACCAAGCCGGCCAGCGTTAAGTTTAAAATGGAGGTCAAATCTGAGGCGCAGAGCTTCATTAAAATATTTAAATGTGTGACCCACCTGTTTTTGGGGCGTAAAATTCTCTCCATTGATTCAGTTCCATTGAGCCCATTTGACATGCACATGCAATTTTTTTTTTGTATTTCAGCAGACCGAATCATATGGTACGTGATCAAATTTGTCCACTAGATTGATGCAAAGTTTCGTATATATCTACTATAAACTATCCCTACTTGTCCTTCTCGACCTGTCTATAGCCTTTGACACAGTTGACCACACCATCCTTCTCCAACTCCTCTCTACCATCGTCCAGCTGGGTGGGACTGCACTCGCCTGGTTCCATTCTTACCAACCTAATCGTAGCTAGAGAATCACCTGCAATGGTTTCTCGTTCTGCTCCCACACCGTTACCTCTGGTGTCACACAAGGATCTATCCTTGGGGCTCCCTCCTATTTCTCATCTACATGCTGCCCCTCGGCGACATCATCCGAAAACACAGCGTCAGTTTCCACACATACGCAGATGACACACAGCTCTTCCTCACCACCATCCCTCTTGACGCCTCTAATGTATCTAAATTGTCAGACTGCTTGTCCGACGTCCAGTACTGGATGGGCAGAAATTTCCTCCAACTAAATATTGGGAAGAACGAAGCCATTGTCTTCTGTCTCTGCCACAAACTCCGTTCCTTAGCCACCAACTCCATCCCTTTCCCTGGCAACTGTCTGATGCTGAACCAGACTGTTCGCAACCTTGGTGTCCGATTTGACCTGAGATGATCTTCCAACCACATACTTGCTCCATCACTAAGACCATCTATTTCCACCTCTAACATTGCCGGACTCCGTCCCTGCCTCAGCTCATCTGCTGCAGAATCCCTTATTCATGCCTTTGTTACCTCTAGACTTGACTATTCCAACGCACTCCTTGCTGACCTCCCATGTTCTACCCTCCGTAAACTTGAGGTCATCCAAAACTCGGCTGCCCGTGTCCTAACTCTCACCAATTCCCGCTCACCCATCACCCCTGTGCTCACTGACCTACATTGGCTCCTGGTTATGCAATGCCTCGACTTTAAAATTCTCATCCTTGTTTTCAAATCCCTCCATGGCTTCGCCCCTCCCTAGTTCAGTAATCTCTACCAGCCCCAAAGCCTTCTGAGTTCTCTGCGCTCCTCCAAATCTGGCCATTTGTGCATCCCCGATTTTAATTGCTCCATCATTGGCGGCCGTGCCTTCAGCTGCTTAGGCCCTAAGCTCTGGAATTCCCTGCCTCCACCTCTCTTTCCTCCTTTAAGACGCTCCTTAAAAACTACCTCTTTGACCAAGCATTTGGTCATCTGCGTTAATATTTGCTTAATAAAAACAGAAAATGCTGGAAATACTCAGCAGGTCAGGCAGCATCTGTGGAGAGAGAAACAGAGTTAACGTTTCAGATCGATGACCTTTTGTGGCTTGGTGTCAAATTTGTTTTGTAACGCGCCTGTGAAGAACATTGGGACGTTTTACTATGTAAAAGGCGCTATGTAAATAGTTGTTGTTGTTGTTGTACTGTTAATTTACCAACTTCATGCAGAATTCAAATTAACACCAGCCACGCTTTTGCAACTTTTCCTTTTGTTGAGTTTGCGCAACCTATTCTCAATGGTTTGTTGTAATGATCTCCTCAGACGTATTGGTTTTGACACATGGAATTAAAAGTGAATCTTATGGAAGAGAACAGGGAGTCTTTCAAAATCCTATGGTTGAAGGAGAACAAGTAGAACAAAAGAATAAGAAGGAAGCACTCCTAGCAGTTATTCGGAAGATCTGAGAACATAGCTGGACAACCTTGAATGCTAAAAGTACCTGATCGCCACACCCCTTTCATTTAGATTAATTATTTTGTAAAATTCTAAAGGGAATAGATGTTCACATTCAACAATGGGGGAAAAACATACCAAAGTGTGGCTGGTGGTAATTTACCAATTTCTTTAGATTAGAGAAGAGAGAAAAATAGCAAAACCTTTTCTTTAAATAAAGTAATTGTGCTGGAGGAATATTTGAACATTGGAAGAAATCCATCCTCCTCTTTGAATATTACCATCAACATTCAGCTGAACCACTAGAACAGGGAGATGGAACCTTGGTTTAACATGTCATTCAAAGGCTGCTCTCTCCACCAATGGAACACTTCGTCAGTACTGCACTGCATTCTCAACTTGAATTCTGAGCTGAAATTATGGGGCTTGAAGCTGTGACCCATCGAGGAGCGTGCTACCAACTGATCCCATATTGTACTGCTTTGCTGTGTAGCACAGTAATTTTTTTAATGGAGATGATTTGGACATCTGCAAGCCAGTTTATTGTAAATGCATGTACGTCATAGGATGTTCTGCCTTGAATGCTAAAATTATCTGAAGGCTGCCTGCCTTTCAATTAAATGAATGCAAAATTCTAAAGCGAATAGGTTGTTCAAACTCAACAAAAGGAAAAGTTGCCAAAAGCGTGGCTGGTGGTTATTTACCAACTTCAACAGTAAAGAGTAAAAAAAAACAACAAAGGGTTTGTTTCACCTTAAACACAATGTTATACGGGTTTATTCATCTGTGAACAGAGATGAATCTGGGCAAATACTCAACTAAACAGTTGAGTACAAGGAACAACTAAAGAAAACAAAGGCTGCTTTTAGATCAGCAAAAAGACAAATGGAAAAAAGGATCGTAGATAACTGTGGAAGTAATGGGGAAAAACTTTTTCAGTTATGTGAAGAGTCAGAGAACTGTCAGACTGTATTGGGCCACTGAAGGTTGTTTAAGGACAAGTTACAAAGGACTCATTGGGTATGGCGGAAATATTAAATGAGTACTTCACCCTTTAAGATGCTCAACTATTAGAATTTAATTATGTTACTAACAAAACTAGTAATATTAACTTAGATGAACATATTGTTTTAAAAAGACTTAAAAACTTGAAAATAGATAGAGCAGCCGGGCCAGATGATATCCACCAGAGGGTCCTCAGGGAGATGGGACATGTGTTGTGTGAGCCCCTAGCCTGTATTTTTAACAGCTCACTGCACTCTGGAATGGTTTCTATAGACTGGAAGGAGACTAATGTAGTCCCCATCTTTAAAAAAGGTGGCAAGACAGAACCAGGTTACTATAGGCCCATTAGTTTAACATCAGTACTAGGTAAGATGCTTGAGAGAATCATTAGGGATGCAATATATGAATGTTTGGATAGAGAGGGGCATATTAGGGAGACCCAGCAAGGTTTCATAAAAAGGTCATGTCTTACAAATCTA
Organism: Squalus acanthias; assembly: GCA_030390025.1. Classification (NCBI taxonomy): domain Eukaryota; kingdom Metazoa; phylum Chordata; class Chondrichthyes; order Squaliformes; family Squalidae; genus Squalus; species Squalus acanthias. Next base: position 28,897,206 of record CM059436.1, on the reverse strand, counting down.
ATTGTATTTTTTGAAGAAGTTACAAAGTTGGCGGATGAGGGAAGTCCAGTAGACATTAAGAACATAAGAAATAGGAACAGGAGTAGGCCATACGGCCCCTCGAGCCTGCTCTGCCATTCAATAAGATCATGGCTGATCATCGACCTCAACTCCACTTTCCCGCCCGATCTCCATATCCCTTGATTCCCCTAGAGTCCAAAAATCTATCTATCTCAGCCCTGAATAAATTCAAAGACTCAGCATTCACAGCCCTCTGGGGCAGAGAATTCCAAAGATTCACAACCCTCTGAGTGAAGAAATTCCTCCTCATCTCGGTCTTAAATGGCCTACCCCTTATCCTGAGTCTATGCCCCCTAGTTCCAGACACTCCAGCCAGGGGAAACAACCTCTCAGCATCTACCCTGTCAATCCCCTTCAGAATCTTGTATGTTTCAATGAGATCACCTCTCATTCTTCTAAACTCCAGAGTGTATAGGCTCATTCTACACAATCTCTCATCATAGGACAGCCCTATCATCCCAGGAATCAATCTAGTGAACCTTTGTTGCACCGCCTCCAAGGCAAGTATATCCTTCCTTAGATAAGGAGACCAAAACTGTGCATAGTACTCCAGGTGTAGTCTCACCAAGGCTCTGTACAATTGTAGCAAGACTTCCTTACTCTTATACTCCAACCCCCTTGCAATAAAGGCCAACATGCCATTTGCCTTCCTTATTGCTTGCTGTACCTGCATGCTAGCTTTCTGTGTTTCTTGCATGAGGACACCCAAATCTCTCTCAACACCAACATTTGAAAGTTTCTCACTATTTAAAAAATATTCTGTTTTTCTATTCTTCCTACCAAAGTGAATAACCTCACATTTCCCTACATTATAGTCCATCTGCCACCTTACTGCCCACTCACTTAGTCTATCTATATTCCTTTGCAGACTTTGTGTTCTCCTCACAGTTTACTGTCCCACCTAGCTTTGTATCATCAGCAAACATTACACTCGGTCCCTTCATCTAGGTCATTAATATAGATTGTAATTGGTGAGGCTCCAGCACTGATCCTTGTGGCACCCCACTAGTTACAGCCCGCCAACCTGAAAAAGATCCGTTTATCCCTGCTCTCTGTTTTCTGTCTGTTAACCAATCCTCTATCCATGCTACTATATTACCCCCAACCCCATGAGCCCTCATCTTTGTAATAACCTTTTATGTGGCACCTTATTGAATGCCTTTTGGAAATCCAAATATACTACATCCACTGGTTCCCCTTTATCTACCCTGCTAGTTACATCCTCAAAAACCTCTACTAAATTTGTTAAACACACTTCCCTTTCATAAAACCATGTTGACTCTGCCTAATCATATTCTGATTTTCTAAGTGCCCTGATACCACATCCTTAACAATGGATTCGAGCATTTTCCCGACGACTGATGTCAGGCTAACTGGCCTATAGTCCCCTGTTTTTTCTCTCCCTCCTTTCTTTGATTAGTGGTGTTAAAATTTGTGACCTTCCAATCCGCTGGGACCATTCTAGAATCTAGGGAATTTTAGAAAATCAAAACCATCTCTTCAGCCACCTCTTCAGCTTCAGCTCACCGTCGGGTCCAGGGGATTTGTTTGGTTTTCGTCCCATTAGTTTCTCTCGTACTTTTTCTCTACTTATATTAATTACGTTAAGTTCCTCACCCTCATTAGACCCTTGGTTCCCCACCATTTTTGGTATGCTTTTTGTGTCTTCTACTGTGAAGATAGATGCAAAATATTTGTTTAACGTATCTGCCATTTCCTTATTCCCCATAATAATTTCTCCAGTCTCAGCCTCTAAGGGACCAACGTTTACTTCTGTTACTCTCTTCCTTTTTACATACTTGTAGAAGCTCTTACAATCTGCTTTTATATTTCTTCCTAGTTTTCTCTCATTCTATTTTTTTTCCATTTTAGCAATTTTTTGGTCATTCTTTCTGGTTTCTGAAACTCTCCCAATCCTCAGGCTTACTATTATTCTTTGCAACATTATAAGCTTCTTCTTTCAATCTAATGCTATCCTTAACTTCTTTAGTTAGCCACAGTTAGATCACTTTTCCCATGGAGTTTTTGTTTCTCAATGGAATGTATTTTTGTTAAAATTATGAAATTTTCTTTAAATGCCAGCCATTGCTTATCTACCGCCATACCTTTTAATCTATTTTTCCAATCTACCTTAGCCAACTCACCCCTCATACCTATGTAATTGGCTTTATTTAAGTTTAAGACTCTAGTTTCGGACTTAGAATTTCACATTAAGTTTGAGAGTGACTTGTCTATCATATTATGATCATTCTGCCCCTGAGGATCCTTTACTATGAGATTGCTAATTAACCCTGTCTCATTGCACAATACAAGATCCAAAATAGCCTGTTCCCTGGTTGGTTCCATGATGTATTGTTCCAGGAAACTGTCCCGAACTCGTCCTCCAGGCTACCTTTGCCAATTTGATTTGTCCAGTCTATATGAAGATTAAATTTCCCCACGATTATTGCATTATCTTTGTTGCAAGTTCCTACTATTTCTTGATTAATATTCTGTCCAACGATATAGCTACTGTTAGGGGGCCTATATACTACTCCCACCAGTTTTCTGCCCCTTGTTATTCCTTATCTCCACCCATGCTGATTCTACTTCCTGATCTTCCGAGTCGAGATCCTTTCTCTCTACTGTCCTTATGTCATCCTTTATTATCAGGGCTACTCCCCCTCCTTTTCCATTCCGCCTGTCTTTTCGAAACGTCAAGTACCCTGGAACATTTAGTTCCCAACCTTGGCCACCTTGCAACCACGTCTCTGTAATGGCTATTAGATCAAACCCATTTATCTCTATTTATGCCACTAGTTCGTCTGTCTTGTTATGAATGCTTTGTGCATTTAGATAAAGAGCCTTTAATTTAAATTTTTTACCATTATTCCCTGCTTTGACCTTCTTCTCTGCTGCACTGCTACCGTTAAACTCTCTGTCCCATCCTGTCACACTCTGCTTATTTTTACCCAAATCGCTACACTGCTCTATTGCTTTACCTTTCTCTTTAGATTTTGAAATTTCCTCTCACCTGACCCCCCCCCCCCCCCTTTTTTTAGTTTAAAGCCCTATATAGAGCTCTAGTTATTCGATTCGCCAAGACGCTGGTCCCAGCCTGGTTTAAGTGGAGCCCATTCCAACGGAACAGCTCCCTCTTTCCCCAGTGTTGGTACCAGTGCCCCGTGAATTGAAACCTCTTCTTCCCACACCACTCTTTGAGCCATGCATTTAACTCTCTGATCTGCTTCATCCTATGCCAATTTGCGTGTGGCTCAGGTTGAGGAACCCTTGAGGTTCTGCTTATTAATTTAGACCCTAGCTCCTCAAACTCCCTCAGCAGAACCTCATTCTTAGTTCTACCTATGTCATTGGTTCCTACGTGGACCACGACAACTGGATCCTCCCCCTCCCACTCCAATTCTTCTCCAGCCGCGAGGAGATATCCTTAACCCTGGCACCGGGCAGGCAACACAGCCTTCGGGACTCTCTTTCGTGGCTGCAGAGAACAGTATCTATCCCTCTGACTATACTGTCCCCTACTACTACCACATTCCTTCCTTCTCCTCCCACTTGGATGGCCCCCTGTACCGCGGTGCCGTGGTCAGTTTGCCCATCTTCCCTGCAGTCCTTTTCCTCATCCATACAGGTAGCAAGTACCTCGTACCTGTTGGACTTCCAAAAAGCTTTTGATAAGGTACCGACCGCACAAGAAGCTTCTCTGTAATATCGAATATCTAATTCTCTGTAATATCTGTATTAGTCGTAATATATTGAGCTGGATTGAGAACTGACTGGCAGGACGTAGGCAAAAAGTAGTTCTAGATGGATTTGGAGCTGTTGGCAGTGGTGTCCCGCTGGGATCGGTGTTGGGACCGTTGCTCTTTACTATTTTTATTAATGATCTGGATGTAGATGTTGGGGGCATGATCTGCAAATTTGCAGATACCACCAAGATCTGTGCGAGTATTAGGACTGTAGCTGTCGCTCGTCTGCTTCAGGCAGATCTTAATGTGTTGGGTGATTTGGGCTCATGACTGGAAAATGATGTATAACTTGGATAAGTGCAGTGCTATGCACGTGGACATGGCTAATACTCAACATTCATACACCCTTCAGGGAAAAGCATTAAAGAAGGTGCAGATAGAAAGAGATTTGGGCATTATTGTGCATGCATCCTTAAAGGTACACGAGTAATGCCGTGGAGCGGTAGCTAGAGCAAATAGGGTGTTGGGGTATATCCATAGGACAACTAAGTATAAGACGAGGCATTCTATTTTGTCCTTGTACAAGACCTTGGTCAGGCTGCACTTGGAATACTCCGTCCAGTTTTGGTCTCCTCACATGGTGGGTGACATTGAGGATTTGGAGAGGGTGCAGAGAAGGGCCACTAGACTAATTCCCAGTCTAAAGCAGCTTAGTTATCAAGATAGGCTAAAAGAGTTGGGACTCTACAATTTAGAGAAGCGTAGACTTGGAGGTGATCTGATTGAGGTTTATAAGATAATGAAGGGAATAGATTGTGTTCCAGTTGACAGTTTGTTTCAATTAACTAGGTTAGGGATCACCAGGGGTCACAAATTTAAGTTGTATAAGGCCAGATTTAGGTTAGATGTCAGGAGGTGGTTCTTTTCCCAGAGAATAGTGGACCTCCGGAACAGGCTGCCGTCTCGTGCGGTGGATGCTGATTCGCTGTTTCTGGCTGGGGCGGAAATCACCTCTTACAGAAAGTAGATACTGCAGGGAATTCAGGGCCAGAGTGATCTCCTGGACTAGTTTCTATCGCCTAGATAGGTCGGAGAGGAATTTCCCAGATTTTATTTCCCCAAATTGGCCTGGGTTTTTAATTTTTTTTTTGCCTCTCCCAAAAGATCACATGGTTTCAGTTGGGGTCGAGTGTATATATTGTAATACACAAGGTATTGCAATTGTGTGGGATAGGCTCAATGGACCAGAGGGTCTTTACCTGTCTGTCATTGTTCGTAAAGATATTTGGTCCCTTCTCATGGGAACTGGTGGAAGGTTTTGTTGATGACATGTTTTTTGCATGAACTTGACAGACAATGCTTTGTGGAACAGAATTAGGCATTGGCTCCATGGCAATGATCTTTTTGTTGCTGGATATTTACGTTGTCCTGATTTTATGGTGTGATGTATTTTGAGAGATGTGAGTGCTGGGGGAGAGAGGGCATATTTTTAAATCATTGTACTGAGATATTCATCTACTGTAGTGTTCAGTAAAATGTGTTAATTTTTATATCATTTTTCCCAACAATTTGGCCTTTAAAACATATTTTCTGTTGAAATATTTATACTTGAAATTGTTTAATTGATTTTTTCAGTGTAAAATACTTCTTGATGTAGAACTCCTGACATAGCATGCTTTTTAGAGCCTGGTGAGATTAATAGCACTGGTCCGTGCAAGCAGCCTTCACCTCAAGGCTTCAAAGGTGCCATACTTTGTCTCTGCTTCTTTTTGGTGACTTGGAATGTACATTTCTCCTGGGGATGAATCTACAGCACCAGCTTTGTTCTGATAATAACATCTGGCACCAGATTGATGTAACAGATTATGAGGTTTGCTCTTTTCAGATATGCACTCTTACAGCAGCTAGAGTGTAGCCCTGACATTGCCACACGCTGATGTCTGTTCTTGTGCCTTCTAGCTGCATGTGTGAAGTTAAACCTTTTTGACACCTGCCATTTGGACCCCTTTCTCAACAAAAAATGTCATCAGTTTCAGACAAGATGAAGACAGAAATCTGATCGTTCATTCCTTGATGGATTTTCTGAGGGCTAGGCTCTCAGATGAATGAATACACTCATTGTGGTGTCATAGATGTGTTGTTTGTTGTATTAGTGAAGAAAAGGTTAGAAAGTTTTGTTCTTGCAATCAGATTGTGTTAATATACAGTTGCTGTGGATATGACAATAAATGGTTGTCGGTCCTTTTTATAAATAGTATGGGCATTTTCAAAAAACAGCTATGATTATCATATTGTATGATGGGTAATATTCTCTCTTTGAATTATTAAAATATTGCCAATATCACTTAATTTTTCCAGCAGTTTTCTACATTTGCAGTTTGTTATAATGCAGTTTGTAGTACTGAATAGCTATAAGTTTGTGCGCAACCAAAAATTCACAACGTAAAGATATAATAATAACCAGCTGTTGTGTTTTAGCAGAATCCAAAAAAAGTGACATGGCACAGTAATCTTGCTGACTATTTATAATAGAAGTGTAAGCAGTTTTTGGCAATTTTAGGAAGTTCTTTGAATGCTTGGTTGGATCATTTTATCTAACTTATCTAACCTGCATTTCAGACCAGCTGATCCATTGAGCCTGTTCCATACAATCATGTTGCAACTGAACATCATGACTTTTAATGCTGCTTACCCACTAGCAACCATATCATCTCCTGGGAGAAGCAAAAAATATATATTTTTAAACAGGTCAATTCAGGGAAGAAAAAGAATTCTGGAATATTCCTCTCTGACTCCTGTAGGCGATCAAAACACATACCAGGAGACCATAGTGATCACCCAACATCCCACCTACCTCTTGTATGCAGTGATATCAGCCTCAGCCAGAAACTTGTCCATCGTTCTTTTGAACAAAAGCATTGAAAACTTAACTAAATTCTAGTGGTTTAACTGTAAAGGTACTTTTGCACTAGCACTTTAAAAAAAAAAAAATTGGATCAGAGGAGACCAGGGTTTTTGCGCTTGCTCTCAGCGTTTGTTATTAAATCTGGCTTGCTTATCTTGGTGTCAGAAATGTAAAACAATTCTAGAATAAGGGAGCCATCTGGATTTAGTAATGTAAACGTAGGGAGCCAGCACAAGGACCAGTCTCCTGCAACCTGAACTAAACATTTAAAATCCTGACTGGTTTAGACAAATTAGATGCGGGCAGAATGTTCCCAATGGTAGGGAAAACTAGAACCAGGGGTCACACTCTAAGGATTAAGGGGAAGCCATTTAGGACTGAGCTGAGGAGGAACTTCTTCACCCAGAGAGTGGTGAATCTATGGAATTCTCTTCCACAGAAGGTTGTTGAGGCCAGTTCGCTAAATATATTCAAAAGGGAGTTAGATATAACACTCACAACTAAGGGGATCAAGGGGTATGGCGAGAAAGCAGGAATGGGGTACTGAGGTAGCATGTTCAGCCATGAACGCATTGAATGGCGGTGCAGGCTCGAAGGACCGAATGGTCTACTCCTGTACCTATTTTCTATGTTTCTATAAACAAGCATCAGTTTAAGAGCACCTCAACATAGCTGAAGAATTGCTTTTTGGGTATATGAGTTGTTTTTGGTACACCTAACCTGCAGTGCCACTGGAGAATCGTGTTTGGGGCCAATCAAATTTGGTGGTCAGATCATATCTGGAATTTGGTCAAATCCAACCTCTGAGAAGCTATTTGGATCTGTGTTTACCAAATTGACCCTTTTTTCAAGTTAACTAGTGGTTTATTTAAAGTTTAATCTGTAGATCAGTTTGGAAATGGTCCAGTGGTCCCCAGCCTGGATTTATGACCACATCCTTTCTTGATTCTTTTTCAGCAGCAGCCCTATCCAATGCACTTGAGTGATGGCGCCCAAGTTAAATTTCATGCTCTTTTCCTTGCCAATTTACTATTCTCAGTAATGGCGGTGTGGGGAAGCACCAAGTGGAGGCCTAGCTTTTTGCCACAGAGGGGAAAAGTAGGAAAAATTCAAAACTCATATTCCCCTGTCTTACTGTTCCAGTTTTACCCTTTCCTTTTGCAGGCAAGTTGGGAGCAGCAGCGTTGGGACTCGAGCCTGTAGCTGGGTAAAAGAGACAGCAGTATGGATGGCCATTGCACTTGGAGTTTGTAGGAAGGAATGGCAGGAATGTAATGACCTAGGAAGGCTTCTGACAGTATCCTTAGTTGGTGGAGCTGCAGGGAGTTGAGATTATTTCAAAGGTGGAGCAATTCTATTTAACACTAAGAATTTGGCTGAATTTGCTATGTGGATTAGACACCCTCTAGTATCCAAATTCCAGGCAGCATTAATAGAATCTTAGAACTAAATTATCTTCTTGCCTGAGACTCAGGAAAATTAGCTTTTTTTATTCATGGGGATCTGTGTATATAACATATACACATACACATCTGTGGAATTACCTCTACCAGCAGTATTTGAAGGAAGCTTGCATATCTGGGCACTTGGACTCGGTATGATTAAGCCTTGTTCTCCTTTTTAGTAACAATTGAGAAATCTGTGGAAAATTTGTTGTATACATTTTTCGGGAAGATAGGGAGTGTAGTTTGGGAAGGTAAATTTTTCAGTACTCAAGTTAATTCCATTCACTTTGTTCTATAAAGTACGTGACTTATCATGTCTGCACCTTCACTAATGCAGCAATTACCTCCATTATAATAATCTTTCTGTTTCCATGTGAACATCCGGAATGTAACCCTGAGAAAAGTTCAGAGCTAAATACTGTAAGTTCAGGCTATCCTTCCACTCATGATCAAAAGTGGGAACTGGAGGTTTTACCAGATGAGTATTTTGTTTTGGCTGAGGGGAAATTGAGTGTTTAAAGAGACGCTAGTGAGGTTAAAATCCTAGATACACACGAACCTTCAAAATCATAATTTTACCATTTCGATATTTTATGAAACTGATCAATTCTATTGTATTGTAATTATACTTTTCTCTTGGTCGTAATAATGCTGTCCACTATTGCCTCAATTTTAAAATTCTCATCCTCGTGTTCAAATCCTTCCATAGCCTCGCCTCTCCCTATCTCTGTAATCTCCTCCAGCCCTCCAAGAATTCTGCATTCCTCCAACTCTGGATTCTTGTGCATCTCCCGCTCCCTTCACCCCATCATTGGTGGCCATTCTTTCAGCCATCTTGGCCCCAAGCTTGCACATGCAACCCAGAATAGGCTTATCAGCCATCTTTGTCTCTTTAACTGTTGTCTATCTTGTGGCTTTCCTTATTGTATTTTCTTTAAATCTGTCTGCTCCTGTTGTTCTGTTTAGATTTTCTAATCTGCGTTATTTTAATTCTGATGAAGAGAGTTTAGGGAATGAACAGGAACGTGAAAGGGAAGCCTGTGAGTGAGAGGAGAAGGGATAGGTGGACGGAGGGGAGGGGATGGGTTGCAGTCAGGGTGATAATAGGGCAGGGATGGGATGAGAGGGAGCTGATAGGCTGAAGAGGAATGAAGGGCTAGCAGGTCAGCAGGGAAGGAATAAGCAGTGACAGAGTGGAGAGGCAACTACAATAAGGGGATGTTACAGATAATGCAAAGAGGAAGGGTTAATGGACATGTTGGGAGCAAGGGGATGATGAAAAACTGAGGGGGTAGTGGAAAGGATTGGAGAGGCAATGGAAGTAAGGTATTGAAGCAAAAAGGGTGGGAGCAGGGGATGGATGGGAAGGGAGCCATAGTGGACTGCAGTTTGTATTTTCCCTGTACACACCACCAACAAATTCAGCCTGTAAATCTCTGCACCTCCCTTCGTCTGCACCATGCCACGCAAAAGGAGAGGAAAAGAAGAGAGTACAAGAGGACTTGGTTAGAAGCAGAACAGAGAAGCAGAAGAGAACAGAACAGAGAATTGGAAGTGAAGATAACCGAGACAGATGAGATGCAGGCTGTTCAAACTGATCATGAGCAACACAGTGGAGATCCACTAGTTAATTTTAAAATGGAGTGAAGCAATCTGTAATAATACATTGGGCCGAAAATTGATCCCGGGACGCGAGAGTACGCACTGCGTACTCTCGCGTATTCCCACTCCAATTGCCGGTTTTCTGCATGCCCTGCGCATGCGCTGAAAACCGGCAATTGCTCTTCAGAAAAGGGGGCGGGGCCTGGGTGCATCGCGTGCGCGCTACAGGCTGCGCGCACGCTGTGCACTTCATGCTTTGGACGCGCAGGTAAGTAGGGAAGATTTTGGAAATGTAAAAAGGAGGAGTAAGACCCGCTTTTAAGAAGGTAAGTAGTGAATTAAGTATTTTTTTGAATTTTTTTTTACAGGTATATCTTTTTTAGAGACTTTAAAGACAGGTAAGTTTATTTTTATAACTTTTTAAAAGATTTTAAATTTTTTCAAAAATGTAATTTTTTATTTAAAATGGTTAATTTAATTAACTATACTTATTTTATTAATGTGATGGTTTTTTTTTTATTTAATTGAGGTTTAGCTGTTATTTTGGGGGGGTGTAAGATTCATAGATTTCACAGCCATGCTGTGAGACTTATGAATGGAAGATGGTGTGCTGCCATTGGCTCTAACTGAGTCACGTGATCCCACAGCTCGCACGAATTCACTACGCCGCTGGGATACGCAAGCCCAGCACAGCTGATGTCTGGAACATCAAGTTCGTGCGAGCTGGATCTGAAAAAGCATAAGCGAGGTGAGACATCGCGGGAAAGGCTTACCCCCGCGGGAACAGAGCGAGATCAATTTCTGGGCCAGTGTTTTTGTTTTACTATGTGACTATTTTGTACTAGTTTTATCATTCTTTTGGGCTCAGGAACTTAGGCAGCTAACTTAAAGTATCCATGATGTGGAGATGCCGGTGTTGGACTGGTCCTTCACCTGACGAAGGAGCAGCGCTCCGAAAGCTTGTGATTTCAAATAAACCTGTTGGACTATAACCTGGTGTTGTGCGACTTCTCAAACTTAAAGTATAGCTACATTAAAAACTGTTTTATCAGGTACCCTTCCAAATTATTATTTTTCAGTTGACAGTTTGATATAAAGAAGCTATTATCATACTCCTCTTTTCTTCCTCACTCTTTTACCCTCCCAAAACAAAGTTGACATTCAGCTATGTTTTATAGATGACTCCCATTAACTGCAGTGAGGGCAAGGCCAAAGTACAAACTGGGAGATTAAAAAGATTAGCTGGGCACAAAATGGCATTTCCAACATTTATTCTGGACAAAATAAATGCATGTCAATCTAATGACCCTCCCTAGTGTAGTGGTTGTACACTTTTCATATGGTAATTTTGAATGCTTCCATCCTGTAATATTACCTGAATATTATTATAAAGTAGTAATGAAAACAGAAAATGCTGGAAATACTCAGCAGGTCAGGCTGCATCTGTGGAGAGAGAAACAGAGTTAATGTTTCAGCTCAATGACCTTTCATTAGAACTGGAAAAAGTTAGAGATGTAACAGGTTTTAAGCAAAAATGAGAAGTCGCACAACACCAGGTTATAGTCCAACAGATTTATTTAATTTTACAAGCTTTCGGAACAGTTCGCTCCTTCGTCAGGTAAGTTAGCAGTGAGAGAATCTCCCAGAATTCACAATTTAAACACAGACAAAATATATTCAAATCTTTCCTACATCAAAGAGCACAGCCAAGACAATGAGATGTGTCCCAGGGGGTCCAACGTGTCAAACCACCTGCTGGCTGCATATCCTGTCAATCTGTGTAGGTTCTTGTGTTAGTCTTTAAAAAAAAAACACCTGGGAAGACCGGCCATGATGTCAAGTCACGTTCTGTATCGTGACATGAACCCGATATCCCGATTGAGGCCATCCTCATGAGTGCGAAACTTGGCTATCAGTTTCTGCTCTATGATTTTGCGCTGTCGTGTATCTCGAAGGCCGCCTTGGAGAACGCTTACCCGCAGATCCGAGGCTGAATGCCCCTGGCTGCTGTAGTGTTCCCCGACTGGGAGGCAACCCTCCTGCCTGGCGATTGTTGCGCGGTGTCCGTTCATACGTTGTCTCAGTGTCTGCATGGTCTCGCCGATGTACCATGCTCTGGAGCATCCTTTACTGCAACGTATCAGGTAGACAACGTTGGCCGAGTCACATGAGTATGTACCGTGTACCTGGTGGGTAGTGTCCTCACGTGTGATGATGGTATCTGTGTCCATGATTTGGCATGTCTTGCAGAGGTTGCCGTGGCAGGGTTGTGTGGTGTCTTGGTTGCTGTTCTCCTGAGAGATGGGTAATCTGCTGCGAACGATGGTACTTTTGAGGTTAGGCGGCTGCTTGAAGGCGAGTAGTGGAGGCGTGGGGAAGCAAGTACAGAGCCAGGAAAAAGGGGGTGGGGGGAGGGGAGGAGAGAACAAAAGGGAAGGTCTGTGAAAGGGTGGAAGGCAGGAGTGATTAAATGACAAAAGGGATAATGGTGCAAGGCAAACGGGTGTGGTAATGGGACAATAAAGAAACAAAAGATGGGTCAAGAGGAGCTGAAAATGACAAAAGCAGAATCATTACCAGCAACTGCTGTCCGAAAAAATGGGAGCAGTGGTTATGATCAAGAATTGTTGAACTCAATGTCTAGTCCGGAAGGCTGTAAAGTGCCTAATCGAAAGATGAGGTGCTGTTCCTCGAGCTTCTGTTGAACTTCATTAGAACAGTGTAGGAAGCTGAGGTCAGAGTGGGAGTGGAGCGGAGAATTAAAATGACAAGCGACTGGAAGCTCACAGTCACACTTGTGGACTGAACGGAAGAAGCATTTTACAATAAGCTGGTAAGGGGATTAGATGAAGTCCACAATGGTGCAGCAGGAAAGCTGGACTTATCGGAACCCTAAAATGTGCCCCTGTCTGGAAACACGTTCTTGGATACGTATATTCTATGTAATACTTCCAGAGAATTACTTTATTTTATAGAAGTAAGTGGCAAAGTTGAGCATAATTATTATATAAGTGATGATGTACCAGTTGACTTCAAGTGCAGGACTAATAGGCTGTCATTTTGGTGAATGTTCGAGAAATAATATGTCATGTGCTGTAGATATGTGCCTGGAATTTGCGGTTCGGTGATGGTGAACTGGCAGCGTTTGCCGTCATTCCGCCTTTGAAACTGACCATAACTTCGGGATTTGGCGCATGCGGCAATCCAGAAGTTGCAGTCTGTCAGACAGCTCCGGCCCCCCCCCCCCCCCCCCCCCCCCCCCATAGAGCCGGCAATCTCTGCAATCAGCCAAATCGGGGAAACTGACGAAGACTTCAGCTCTTCCACAGTAAGTACGTGTAACTGGGGTTTTGACAGCGTTATTACTGCTAAACAAATGTTAAGGGCCTGGAAAACTAACTTTAATTTTGTGCAGTGGGAAATTTGTCCATTTTAATTTAAAAAAAAAATTAAGAAACTTTTCAAATTTTTAAAAACTTTTAAAAAAAGTTTGTTCACCTTTATTTCAGGTTTGCCTTTTCCCCATATCAGAGCCCCAATCTTTGTTTTGCTTGCTCTAACATTTTTTAAAAGTTAGAATTTTAAGAGTTTACTCACTTCCTTGTTCGCTGTCTGAGAATTCTGCCTTTGGCTGCTTAGAGAGCCTGTTGATGTCACAAGGGAATCCCCATTAACTTCTGTTGATTTGAATTGAAGGTTGGAAAACCCGAAGTTCTCGACACAGAGATCATGAGGTCCTTGTGCGAAGCGCACTTCGGGGCCAGCAGCGAACGTCTTCACTGCTAACCTCAAATTCCTGGCCATTACATTTTGTTACGACTTTTGGTATTTAGCATTGGTGTCAGCCTTGGCTCAGTGGTAACACTCTCGCCTCTGAGTCGAACAGTTGTGGGTTCAAGACTTGAGCATACAATCTAGGCTGACACTCCAGTGTGGTACTAAGTGAGTGCTGCACTGTTGGAAGTGCCGTCTTTCGGGTGAGATGTTAAACTGAGGCTCCCATCTGCTCGCTCAGGTGGACGTAAAAGATCCTGTGGCACCATTCAAAGAAAAGCAGGGGAGTTTTGGCCAACATTTATTCCTCAATTAACAAACAAAAACAGATGATCAGGTCATTTATTTCATTGCTGTTTGTGGGAACTTGGTGTGTGCAATATTGCCGGCTGTATTTCCTACATTACAACAGTGACTACATTTCAAAAGTACTTAATTGGCTGTAAAACGCTTTGGGACGTCTTGAGTGCTATGTAAGTGCAAGTCTTTTTTTTTTAACGTTTTCGCAGATCAGATTAGTTCCTATTTAGGAATAAAAGTTACATTTATGCAGTGCCATATCATATCCTGGGATGGCCCCAAATGTTCACAGGCATTAAGTACTTTTGAAGTACAGTAAGGTCCTGAAAATAGCAATGAGATGAATGACCATTGAATCTATTTTTGGTGGTGTTGGTTGAAGGAAGATTGTCAGCTAGAAGAACTACCCGCTCCTTAATGTCCAGCTGAGCGACGTGAATGGGCAGAATTGGTTTTCATCCAAAGGAAGGCACCTCTGACAATGCAGTACTTTCTCGGTACTGCACTGAAGTCTGGATATGTACTCTAGTCTGGAGAGGGGCTTTATTCCACCATTTTCTGTCCAAATGGATGCGGCCTGCTGAGCTCCACAGACCAGCAGCAGGGAGAGCCAGATTCGTATAAATCCATGAGCAACACCATGGTGCATCAAGAAAAAAGCAAAACACTGCAGATGCTGGAGATCTGAAACAAAAATAAAAAAAAGCAGGAAACAAAGCAGGTCAATCAGCATCTGAGCAGAGAACAGTTACATCAACTAGTCGTTGATGATTGACAATTACTTACGCAGTAAGTACAAATAACAGACAATTCAGTAAGTGCTCCATGAGATCGGCTGTGAATGAATCAGCTGCTGTCACCACCAGTGTGGACATAACAGTGAACAAATGATCACAGCAAATCCATTCACAGCATGGAGAGCAAAGGTGTCGCAGAGAAAACAACTTGCTCATAGTTAAAACACCTGTGGCCCCAGGCAAATGAAATTGCCTAAAGGCACAGATTGATCTCTGGCCATCTCCGAACTCCCAAAAGAGTATTGTCAGGGGGATAAAGTGAGAAATACACACCATAACACTTCTGGTTTTCACAGCATGCTCAGATTATTTGATCCAGCACTTGTAACTGACCTCGTGAGCCATTGTTTTAAGTTCCTTTTGAAGCAGCTCCTCACATCTTCAGTATATATTATCTTATAAACAATTTACATTGGAGCAGCAAACCAATTTGAATCTTAAATAACAACAGAAAATGCTGGAAACAATCTTGTTTGTTCCTTGTGACGTTATTACCTCAATAGACTTAAATTGCACTGTTTTACGGAATCCGTTTAGTTTATTTTGTAGACAGTTGTTTCCTAGTGATTTTATTTTGTGGCTGCTGACCTTCCCTGAAGTCAAGGCACATAGACTGGAGTTTTTGCTCGGTATCTTCTGTATTGCGTGGAAAATGATGGCAGCTCTGAAGTCATGGCAAACCAGCAACGGAACATTCGTATAGGTGGAGGCAGTGCACAACACCAGAAAAGTTGGTTTGCCTCCAATAGCAACAGAAATTAAAAGTGGCTTGCTGGCAGAAGGGGCTATGATTTTGGCTGTTGGTAGATTTAATGGTTGAAATGCTCATATTTACCCTGTACAGGCCAGTGGAGTGCTGCTGGCTAATACATAACTGCCACAACCACTGGGAAAGACAGCAGTCTCTGGAAAGTAGTCGTTATTTGTAACTTTAAAAAATAAACATGCTTGTGCAGTTTTTACTGTGGATCTGGCTGTTGAAACACTCTATAGTATAAAGGCGTATCACAGTGATTTTGATGTATAAAATGTTAGTTACAATTTGTTTTCCAAAACTTAAGGCTGTATTACTGCATTAACAAGTGACTGTTTCTCTGGCAGTATTAGTCAGACAAATCTACATTGGACCATATTGGGAAGAGTTGTTTCTTTAGTGTAATTTATTTTAGTATTTGTTTTATAATTTTTTTTGCACTGTTCAACTTCCTGCTTAGATACCTTTCTATGTATGTTGATTTTACCCTCTGTGAATGACCCACCAACACTTACTAGGGAGGTGATGCTCAACTTAGGTTTTAAAAGCTTGTAGATTGTTGGAGGAAAGGAAGACTGAGGAAGGTAACGAGTTCTACAGCTTTGAGGTGCTGAAAAAGAACAAGAAGGGAGGCAGCTTTATATGGGTTGTTATGCTTTTGGGATTTTTACTCTTTATTTAACTCTAGATTCTGTTTTTGGGTTTCAGTATCATTGACCACACCCAGAGAGTGCTTTCACCTACCCAAATATCTAGGTACATATGTAGCATGCCCATGAAACAAACGGAGAACCTTTTTTGGCTTTCTGGTTTTAGCAAGTGCCCTCACGTGATCTACCTCGACTTTGGAAGGTAGCAGAGTGGGCTTATTCAGGAGAAACTTCTTTACCCAAAGAGTGATTAGAATGTGGAACTTGCTACCACATGAAGTTGTTGAACCAAATAGCATAGATGCATTTAATGAGCAATTCGATAAGCACGTGAAATAGAAAGGAATAGCAGGTTATGCTGATGGGGTTAGATGAAGTAGGATGGGAGGAGGCTTGTGTGGAGCATAAACACCGGCACAGACCAGTTGGGCCAAATGGCCTGTTCCTGTGCTGTAAATTCTATGTATTTGGCCTGTAATATTGTAACTTCCAATGTGTACAACAGTTTCAAGACAGTTCAATCAAATGAAGTTTGAGGTCAATTATTATTTTAATAAATCTGTACTGTACATCATTAAAAAAAAATATATGTAGAAATAAAGGCTTTTCACCATACTTGGGATTTGAAGAGTTGAAATTTGGAAAACAGCAAGATATCATTTAGTGTTGCTTCAGTTACTATAAACCTTATGGTATTTGGCTATATGACAGGAGTATGGTAATAAAAGGCTTTGAAAAATAAGGCCGTCATGTGCCGCATGAAATTTTACAGGAGGCTTGCTACCAGACTAGCTTACCCAGCTTGCTTCCTTGAAGCTTGGAAGATAAATTCTTCAATTGACAGATATACATGACAGCAACTTTTTTGGAGAAACTTCCCTGCGAAAAAGCCGAAAAGTATTTGAAGAAATATTTCCTGTGCACCAAAGATTGATGGATCTGTATGTTATCTCAATTAATGCAGGCTCAATGTGGATGGGACCTATTTTTTAACTTAGTACCACTTTTCCTCCCACTATTTTGCATTGTTACTCAGGCAGGGTACATATTCTGTAAATTCTTGCTTTTTTGTCACAAGTTGATCTACTCTAGTTTGGATATTTAAATTTTAAAAATTCTTAATGTTTTTATGCACTTGCATTGTGTGTCTGTATTTGTTAAATATACAGACCAGATGTAATAAGATATGTAATAAAAAGTGGTCTTTTGGGGTGATTTTTCCCTCTTAGATTGGAGGCAAGATTTCATGAATGGGGAATTTTGAAAATGAATAAAATTCTGGCATACCAGCATCTCTTGGTTAAGCACATATTTGAGATACTAAGGGGTAAAAATTGGGTGGGGGCGCAACGTAGCGCCCCGGAAAAGTTAACGCCCCATGGCCGATTTTCCCAGGTAGCGCCCCGAGAGGGAGGAGGGGTGCTCCTGGAAGCGCCCCGCGACCCTCTTGGGGCGCTGCGAGCCAATATCGCGCCGCGGTACTGCAGGCCTTCCTTCCCTTGTAAAGGGGCGGGGTCTGCCGCAGCGCGTCCCAGCGCCCAGCTGGGCCACCAGGGATCGGGAGTGCTGGCAAACGAGCTCGGCACTTGAGGACTGCCGGGCTCACGGAGAGCAGCCGGCACCCCGCGGGGGGCTTCACGGGGGGCCGCCCTGGTAAGTAGGCCCCCTTGACCCCGGTGGACATGGCGTCCGGCGGTAAGTCGGGGGGCGCCACCCAATATTACAGCCAGGGCGCTGCGCACAGCGATGACATCACCGCCGGCGGCCCAGCGCCGTGCCGCGCTAACAGTTAGTGCTGCCGCTAACCTCCCGCTGAATTTCGCGGGAGACGTTAGCGGCGCCGCACCCAGGCACTAGTTGATTTGCGCCCCTTTAGTGCCCTCTTAGGTGCAAATCAACCGAATTTAGTCCCCTAAATGTTTATTTGACAGACACAATGGGGGAGAAATTGGTCCCCGTCCGACTCAATTTTTGGGTAATAAATTTGCATTGGATCAATTTCAGGCTGTGATTTCTCACGTCCAATCTCCTCCAGAGGTGTACTAGGTGCAAACAGATTTAGGTGTTCATGTACACAAATCACTAAAAGCTAGTACACAGGTATAAAAAGTAATCAAAAAGACTAATGGAATGTTGGCCTTAATCTCAAGGGTGCTGGAATACAAAGATGAGGAAGTGATGCTTCTGTTGTAGAGAGCCATGATCAGACCCCATCTGGGGTTTGATTTTTGTGCATCAAATCTCAGGAAAGATCTTGGCGGGGGTACAGTGCTGAATCACCAGAGTGATATCAGGGCTAAAAGGCCTTAGTTATGAGGACCAGTTTGCATTCCCTTCAATTGTTGAGTGATCTAACTGAGGTGTTTAAAATGATTAAGGGATTCGATAGAACAGATACGGAGAAACTATTTCCTCTAGTGGGGTTATCCAGAACAAGGGGGCATAAAATTAAAATTAAACTTTGTTTTAGCACAAAGCGTAGTGGAAATCTTGAACTCTCTCTGCCAGAAGGCTGTGGATGTTGAGTCAGTTAAAATTTTGAAGACCAAGATCGATAGATTGTTGTTAGGTAAGGGTATCGAGGAATATGGAGTTGGGTTTCAGAGCAGCCATGGATCTAATTGAACGGCGGAACAGGATCGAGTGGCTGAATAACCTGCTTCTGTTCCTATGTACCTAACTGCACAGGCTGCCAAATTGGAAGCCGGCGATGTCCAAGGGGCCTGCCTGAAACGGGTGTGGGCGTCTTGAATATGCAACTTAATGCCTGTTTTAAGACCTCAGTCCAGCCTCATCATGCACTGCGCGCGTTCCGCTCAGATTTTCCGGGTCTACAGTGACCTAATCAGCAGTCCTTAAAGGAGGGCTGTTTATCTATTCCCTCTAAACATCAAGGGCACCCATAGGCTCACCTGGACTTCGAAGCAGGGACAAAAGAAGGTGACACTCCTCTGAGATGCAGAACTCGGGGCAAAGAACCTTTGAACAGATTTTTGAAGCAGGATTGGGGGGAGGGCACCAACTTGCTGCTATTCATTTATTTCTCTGGCAGCGGGGACCTTAGGGCTCACGAGCACTGCCAAGAAGAAATTTATGTTGCAAAGGCACAGACAAGGAGGCAAACAGCTTTTTTTTTTAACCGAAAGAAACACATTTAAACTGAGGAGTATTGAAAAACCCTGTAATTTGGAATTGTTTGCTGGGAATGCCGAGAGTTTGAGAGCGCAGAGTTGGGAATCGGCCTGAGAGTTGTGGGGAGTGCTACAGCGTCACCAATGGAGAAAATGCATATTGCAGGCATCTTTGTAAATTACAGCTGGCATCCTCCGTCTGCCTCCCCCGCGGGGATAGCTTCCTCGCACCCCAGTTTGGATGGGAACGTTGAAGCAAAGTAATCAGTGTAATTAAATTTGCAGATAAACCTGTTGATCTCTTTTCCTACTGTATTTGTAACTTTCAAAAGGGCATTGGATATACTTGAAAAAGAAAAATTTGCAGGGTTTTCAAAGAGCGGGATTAATTGGATAGCTCTTTCAAAGAGTTGGCATAGGCACGATGGGCCAAATGGCCGCCTCTTGTGTAGTAGGATTTTATGATTCTATTTCTGGCCCTTGATTTCAAATATTTGTTTGGGTTTAATTAATATTTGAAAACACCATTCATCTTCTTTTACTGTCTTTATTTTTAATTTTTCAAATTGATTTTTTTTTCCTCAACAGAGAAAAATAATGCTGCTTAAGTTGTGAAATACTTGAGCTGGTAGCTGTATTTGTCATTTGGTGCCTTGAAACAGTAAATCTAGTTCTGTTAAGTATATAGAATTATGGAGTTGGAGAAAGGGAGGATTCTGTAGATTTCATTCAAATAGATAGAGATGAGTGAATTGTGTGGAATATACAGTTTACTGTTGAAGTTCTGTTGTCGCTGCTTATGATCTGTCTGATTTGAAATGACTAATATGGCCGTTTGTGTCAGATTTAAAGGAATTGAGTTGAAACTGGCCAACTGAATGGACTTTAAAAATACATTTGGAATAATGTGCTGTAACTTTAATGGAAGTGTTTGAGTCAGCTACTGCTACAGTGTGTTATAACTTCTAGAAATTTTGTGACATTGAACTCTAGCGACGAGAAAGATCTTTGGCTTGAATCTGGTCTGTGCTGAATTAATGGATCAGGGGTGGGCAGAAAAGGATGCGCAATTGGCTTTGGGTCCTTGAGCTAGGGTAGAGAAAGGACAGAATATCTGCTTCCGATCACTATTCAGTAGGTCCAATAGGGGAAGACGAGCAAGAATGGAATTCGTCTTAAGTGTGATATCACCCATAGTTCAATAGTCTGCTGAGGCACTCTGTCCGTGCTTGCCTATGAAAGAATGCCACTGAAGCAAAGTGCTGAAAGGCCTTTGACACCTGTGGTGTTAAGACCAAGCATGTGTTGCCACCTCCAAGAAAGGAGTAAATGGGGGGGGTGGGGGGGGAAAAATATTTTAAGACTACTGCCACTGGATTACCTGAGTCTGATGCAGAACGTTGTCGGAAAACCCACTAAAAATCGTACTTCTGGTCACCGATCTTAGAGCTGCAGGAACTGTTCTTTTGGTTTGCAGCTGAGTGTATGAGCCATGCACACGGAGAGCCCGCAACACGAGCATGAGTCTTGGGCAGTATACAGAATTAAAGCTATTGACCACTCCAACAATCTGATTAACAACATGTAATAAAAAAAAGCAAATAACTTTTTGAAAGCCTTGAGTTTTTAAAACTTCTGAAGGTCCTTAAATGAATTTCTAGGTTGAAATGCTCAACAACAGAACATTTTTTTTGCTTCATAAAAACTGAAGGCTAGAACTAATGGATTCAAATATGACACATATTCTAAAGTTGTTTGCTTTGTAACCAGTACAACTTGATGCTGAAACATTTGTGTGGACTTTACACTAAGAATTGCAATTAAATTTGTAATGGGTAGTTTCCATTAGTAGCTTTTCAGAAACTATTAATTGAATTATCAAGTGATGTGATGTCAATTAAGGAATCTGACTTTATAATGTTTGCTGATCAAATTTCTAATCTAAGAAGTTAATGGAATTCAAATATTATGCATCTTTTTTATTCACTATATCCTTTTGCAAATTAAAGTTTTAGTGCTGTGTCTGTTCTATTCATTCATCCAAGTGTCAGCTAGGCTCAATGGTAGAACGCTCGCCTCTATGTCAGAAGGTTGTGTTCAAACCGCACTCCAGGACTTCAGCATGTAATCTAAGCTGACACTTCAGTGCAGTTCTCAGATGAGATGTTAAACCAAGATCCCATCTGCCTGTTCAGGTGAATGTCAAAGGTCCTGTGGCACTATTTGAAGAAGTGCAGGGAGTTCTTTCGATGTTCTGGCCAACATTTATTCCTCAACAAACACTGCCAAAACTGAATTGACGACACTTCAAATCAAATGTAATTTATTGGTTACAAAGCACTTTAGGATGCTATATAAATGCAAGTCCTTTGTTTTTCTCTAACAAAAAAATTGTTTGCCGTAATCATTTGATTTTAGAATATATGTTCAAGTTAGATCAGAGAGAAATGTCCATGCATTTAGAAACTTGAAATTAGCAAGCAATATAATTGTTCCAGCTAAAAATATTGCATCAGAGTAAATTTGAGAAAAAATATTTCCTCTGTTTGCTATTTGTTGTGGAATTGTAAATGCAAGTGTAAAGAATGCATTTATGATTTTTGCAACGTAACCAACAGAGGAAATCTTCCCCGATAATGTTTCTGTATGTTTATCATGGATGATATATTCTGGAAATTGTAGTTTGTATGTAATGTGATTGTGAACTGGCATGATCCCAGGTAGAAAATATAGAAAACTTTATTATCAGGACTGCTCGTTAAGTGACAAAATAAGTCAAATTCCATTTTTACTGTGAGGATCGTTTCACATTATTTAAAAAAAAAAATTCAAAATAAGAAATCCTTTACTCACTCTAGAACATTGTTGAATTATAGCACAGATGTACAGCAAATAATTTTTGCAGGTGTTAAACAATCAAGCAGTTTAAATGTTGAATGAATTGATCCTGAAATAGTTAAACAAGTCAGAGAAAAATAAGAGGTCAGAGAAAAATAAGAGAACAGAGAAAAAGAAGTTAAAAGAGTGAAAATTTGCTGCCTTATGTTTTATTAAATATCTAATCTTCTAGTCAGGTGGATTATGTACCTTGTGTAGCGTGAAAATTGCTACTTTTGGATATTTCATTTTAATCAAGGGTTTCATTTAATTAAACTTAACTTTAATAAAACCACCTAGTTCTAATTTACCTACATTTATCCCAGTACAAGGTAATCACTCGAGTAGATAATTTAAAATATATAAATTTGGGTCTTTATTCCCCTTTCTGCTCCCCTCCCCCCTTCCACTATGTTCCAAGAACTTAAAATGTAACAAGAAATGATACTAATAGTCAAAAATGTATGATTTTCATATTTCCATGTTGGATTTGATAATGTAAGGCAACCAGAGTAAGTCTGCAGTTCATGTTTGTGTATCCATCCATTCACTGCAATGCAAACACAGGGTTTTGCTTCACTAAAAGTAATTATTTGAAATGGGGAATCGAGAAAGATTGGGTTAAATCTCATTAATTATAAAGCATTACGTTTTCAGTAAAAAGGCCTGATCCTTTAAGTTAACTTTCACCGTATCTAGCAATTTACTGGGAGGAGTTTTCATTTTAATTCTATTTGGAGTGACAAATAAAAAGGAATAACGTCCTACAAAAACAAATTGAAACTGGTTACAAGTCAAAGTTTAACCATCTGAATACCAAAAAGCTTGTAAAACTAACAAGACACACACATATTGCGTCATTCAATAAGTGCAACTTGATTTTTGTATGTTTTCTAATACAGAAAATCATAAAACAAAATGTGAATAATTTGAGTAACCTTTTATAAACAGATAATAAATACTTGCCGTATATTAAACAGCACTGGCTGGTGACCATTCTTAGTTTCCTTGTACCTGTATTGTCATTTTAAGTATTTTTAATAAATTTAAAAATTACCTAATTTTAAAACTTTATAAATGGTTAAATATGTAAAGGTGTGCTGTGCTGTGTGACACAATAGTAACCTGTTTGGTATTTTCTGGAAGTGAGTGTTTGAAAATAGTGATCATTACTTCATTCAGCTTGAGATGTGTGGTGTTTGTTTTGGAGGAAGCTGGTCCCATAGGGGGTTTCAGCTTGGTCTCGGGTGTGACTAGATTTAGCATTGGAATTGAGAAATAACTGTTATATGATTAAGAGCAAGTGTATTGTGTCAGTGGAGTTCTGTCATCACCTGTATGTCCTTAATCAAGAAGCATCTGTTTTTCATTGTAATTTGCCAAAAGATTTTTCTCTCTAACTGCATTTTCATATGCGGGCATCAGAAGATTTTTTCCAGCAAACTGTACTTGCAGATTACCTTCCAGATGACTTTTATGTGCTGACTGCAAAGGCTATGGGCAGGTGGTTGCTGAGGCCAGATTGCCAGTCTTGTTAGCAAAAGCCCTGTTAACAGTAAATGCTTCATCATGGATGCAGTGCCAGAGTGAAATTTATAATATGATAAACACACACTGCATTCCTACAGGGTCAGAAACTCGCCTTTCCAGCTATAGGCTTCAACCTGGTATGACTCCAGTGGCAACACACTTTAATTGCATGAGCTCAGTGGGATCCCTGTTGCCCACTGTTACAAATTCGGGCCTGCCATAGATTCCTTCTCGGTTGCTCCCATAAGCAGTCTGAACGTCTGTCTTTTACGGGAGTTGACTCTCCGTGCTGTGCAGTTGTGGAACCCAGGGATGTAACAACAGCATCCTCTTGTGATCTAGACTGGGTATGCGTGTTTTTCACCCATATACTTCTACAACCTCTCTGAAGATGGACTGAGTTATCACTTGGTGAAGTGAGGCTTGATGAGAATTGTTAAGCTGCTTTATTTCACAGCGAGTGTACATGTAGAGCAACAGTTATATTAGGATTCACTTGGCTCAATCAGTATAACTTCTCTTCGTGTAATGGTACAAAATGGGTGTGAGGTAGTTTTCGATTACCTAGACAAGCTAACAAATTGCTTATTGTTTAGTCACTTAGCATATTAAACACCTTTCATCCAGGTGCTTGTGTTTTTTTAAACTGGTTTGCTTAAAAGTAACTCATTTGCATATCTTTTATCTGCCCTGCTTGTCTACAGGCAACTGGGCGTCCGAGTGGTAAATTGAAATTAATATACTAGTCTCTCATTTTGTCCCCCTGGACTCTGCTGTCCAAGGTGTGATGTACAAATCTGAATTTAGCAATACCCTGGGATAAGATGAGCTCGAATCACTGAAGAATATTAAAAGCATAGGGGGCAGGAACTTTGGGGAATCTGCTACAACAAAATACAGTGTTGATTTGAATTAAATCTATAGACTTATTTATTGAAAATATTGTTCATGAAATACATTTCTTAAGATTAATCTGAAAGCCATCAAAATTAGTGTTGCTATATTGCAACTTAGTTTTTAAAATATTTAAAGCAGCCTTTACTCAGTTATTGTAATATTTTCCACCAAAAATACTTTTCATTTTTAATTAGTCCTCACAATAGACAGTTTAAAAACTATAGTAAATTCCCAAAAAAAGCAGTTATTAAAGTTGCATAGAAGTGGATGACTCAAAAGTTAGGATTTATTGATGTAGGTGTGATCAAATCAGCTACTTCAGTAACACCAAGGCAGATTGGGACACAAATGGCCTCTAGGTGGCGACAGTGTTACAGTAATAAAACACTGCCTTTTCATTAAATAATTCTTCAGTTCTTTAAACTTGTTACTTTATCCTGTGTCTTTTCAAGTCATATGATAGAGTCAATAGGAGATGTAACTCTCTCTCTGTTTCTGGTACTATTTCCCTTAATTTATCCAAAGGGCCCAGCAGAGTGGTGAAGTACTTAAGGTGGTTGCTATTGGAACTAGATGAATTATCTAAAGATGGATATATTCAAAACTTGATCTTTTTCATCTTTTGTTTCTTTAAAAAGAGCATAATACTATAAGTCTTACATTTGTGGTAAAGTAAATTAATAAAGCTTTTCTTTATTAAGTTTTTTCTTTTGTGTTATGTCTTAAGCTGTTTGCCAGTGTACAGTGAGATTTGTTTTAAAATATTGGTTTGATCCATTCATTGGAACACAAAGATGGGCAGTGATTTATTACAGAAACTTCAGGAGCGAGGTACGGCAAGTTGTTTCCCTCCAATTTAACTTATCTCTTTCCTGAAGTTGCTAATTCATGCTGTGGACCTCCGTGGATGCCCACTGTCCTATGGCCAAGTGGTGTGCATCTAGACAGTGCGCCGGGACCTTCCTGCCCCATATGGCTCACTACCTGACTACATGGTGCATTTATCCACTGAGCCATCGGTGCTTCCATATATGGTATATCTAGAGAAAATGCTTAAATTGGCTGCCAGCAGGCCAATTATTAATTATTCTGAACGGAGCAGCAAAGGGAAAGTTTGTGTAATGCTATCACACTTGATAATGGGGCTGACACAGCACTTTCAGGATAGTCACGTAAATGATACTACCACTACCGGAGTTAGTAAGAGTAAATAATGCTATTAACTTGCGTTCCTAGCTCAAAATCATTTGGTAGCTTAGAACATTGCATCTTGCCATTTTTTTTAAAAAAATGTTTAAAAACTTTTACAGTATTACCAGTGAAGCTGGAGCGTCCATATATAGTGTCAGCCCAGAAGCTGCTAAAGAGATGCCAAGTCTGGATCCTAATCTCAGAAGTGCAGGTAAGCTAAATTCCAATTCACTTTATCTATTGTATGAGTGAAAGTGTACATTTAGATAATTAATTGTTTAGATTGCTGGCTTTTTTTTTAAGTTCATTCACGTACTGTTGCTGAAGCACAGTAATCAAGGGGTGAAATTCCTCTTTCAGCAAAGCAAGGGGCGAGCCCTTGTTTTTCTCCATTAACAATTTGCTAGTTTAAATTTCCAGAAATTGGACACATTTTCAAAGCATCACAGTCCTGTGAGCAGGCATCACATTCGAGTCCTATCCTACGTTGATGTTCACTTTCAGCAGGAGTCACTGCATAGTAATCAAGAACAGGAAACCATGCCCTTTTTTCCCCCTTCCTAATTCAGGGCTGATCCTCCAGGGCTTTTCTAGTCTCCATGTCTCAGCTACTCACTGCATAAATCCATTGAGCCGTTGGGGGAGCCCAGGAGTATTGTAATATTAACCCCATGCTAAAAGTTAAAATTTAAGTTAAGAATAGATATTCCTCTTCCCCCCCCCCCCACACCTTCTATCTCCTTCATAATGCTCTCTTCTACTTTTATTATTTTACTTTAACTTAATTTGTAACTAATATAACACATCCTAACTATTCCACACCTTTTTAATAATTTATTTTAACTTAGCACGGAGGTCAGCTTACTCAGCATAGACTCTGGATAAAACCGATGACCTTATTGTCTGTACGGCTCACTACTGGACTGAGCATTGTATTCACCCACAAAACCACTAGGGGAACTTGTACAGTTTGTAAGGGAAGCAAAAAATCCGTGCCTTCTGACCAGTAATTTATTTGTCATTTGATATAAATAAAGCACCTCCACTTTGATTTATCATGTGAAGAGGCGTATTTGAAATGTAAACGTACAAATTTAAACCGTGTTTAGTTCTTAAAAAAAGGTAACATTTTTCCCTGCTGTTTGTGCTGCCATATTGGCATTAATATTTTCACAATCATTTGCATAGATTCAATTGCAGATCATAACTGGACTGGAAAAAAATATTGAAGTTAAGTTTTACTCTTGTACTCACTGATGCCTGAATGCAAATTGACAGAAAAACATAAGCGCGTGCACTCCCAATGTGCCCTCCAGCGTATCTACTGTAACACAGGGAATGAGCCATTTAGGACTGTAGTTCCAGAGTTGTACGTTTCATAAATTTATTTTAGTATCTACCAAATACATCCTGAACATTTCACTCTAACGATACACTTCGCTATAGTTATATATGTTTTATTTTGTGAGGAGCATAAAATCTTTCAATTTATTCAGGATGCACAGCAAAAGCTAGATTTGTTTCTTAAATAATTACTTAATCAGACACTTTTTACTATTGTTTTCATGTACAGTGTTAGAATGGAATTTATACCATGGTTCATACTTTTCATAATTTTATACAATGTTCAAAAGTACATAGTGAAAAGATTTAGTTTTGCTGCAAATTACTTCCACAACACAAACTTTAGTGTTGAATTCTTCTCTTCAGTCAGTAAATATATTTATTGTGTGCAACTATTTCACATTTTATTTTTAGATTACATATGCAGAGACTTAAAATTATTTTAAGTGGATGTGATGCAATCATAAATTGAGAGATATTCACTAGTAGTATCTAAAAATAGAGATTTTGCTGAGCGACAGCTAGGTCTATCGTAGACAGTACCGCTCGAAGGAGCACCCCCAAGATAAGGGTAGCATAGAGCAAAAGGTCACATAGCGTAGCATTGTCAACTCCCATCTGCCTGTCATTTCTCCACAGGCCAAAATACATTGGATTAATTTACACTTAAACTAGAGCAAACTGCTTACACTTTCCTTTGTGAAATGCCTTCTGGCTTCCCTTGTTACGAGTTTGAAGCCGTAATATCAGTGAGGTCATACCCTAGAGGATGTGTCATGAAAGTAGGTGTACAGTCACAGCTGTCATAGTACCTAGTGAGAGCAAAAGTAAAGCACGGAGAAAAAATAATTTCTTCTGACTGTTTCTTAAGGAAATAACAGCATTTAAAGATTAGGTGTGTGGGAAGTTTTGCCTTAATGTCAACTTTAGCTAGCGTCTATTTTAACCTTCTTAAACCTAAAAGAGCATCTCTTGCCTTTGGCTATGTAAAAGAAAAGGTCAGTATTTAAAAAAAAAAAAACCAATTATTCAGCACAAAGCTTTTTTTAATAATTGCATAATTCACAATTATCATTTAGGCGACGTATATTCATTAGTCTCAGTAACATGCTGTTTGTCTTGGTCCTATCTTGTCTTTTTTAAATAAATTTGTAGAATAATTTACATTGGTTATATATTACAAATTAAAAACAACAAATTAGGAACAAAACTCTTTTTACAGAAGACCCTAGTCCTGTTTCATCTGGAAGACTTTTGTTATAACATGGTTTATTTTCATCAGTAAAAATCTTACAGTAAGTTAAAATGAACAAGTGCCTTTATGAAATACAACCACAAATAAACGCACTGTATTTGATTATTGTAGATTCTTTATTTCAGTGCTCTGAAAACCATAATAAAGATCATATTATACTTTGTGTATCTTGAACTTCGTGTTTCACCTAAGGCAGCTTAGTCTGGTGGTTATGGTTGCATTTGATTTGTTGAAATCTGGGCCTGAGTCTTGCTTCTGCTACCATCACAATCCCACTAAAGGGCTGTTTATAGAATAGACAGATATCTTATGTAAAACGACATAGTTCATGGTGTAACTTGTAGGCCAGTGGCAATAGGATTCCCACATCACAGAAGTGGCAGAGCTAGCCATCCTTAAGTGTTATGAGCACTGAACCTACTTGAGGGTTTCAGAGTACTTTGATCATTTGTTGATGGACTGCTATAGTCCAGTGACAAAAAGGTGTTTTCTGTTGCATTTGGCCTAGGCTTGTATACTCAATGATACCGCAAGACTGAAAGCCTGTATACTGAATTCCCAGAATTTTTCACCACATAATGGCAGTGAAACAACATATAAATACAA
The DNA here is from genome assembly GCA_030390025.1 of Squalus acanthias. Classification (NCBI taxonomy): domain Eukaryota; kingdom Metazoa; phylum Chordata; class Chondrichthyes; order Squaliformes; family Squalidae; genus Squalus; species Squalus acanthias. The sequence goes on along the minus strand of CM059436.1, from coordinate 28,868,402 downwards.
ATATTAAAATCACTGGGATGCTTTCCCAGCAAAAGTTATGGAGCAGCACCTCAGTTATGATTGTTTCTGGTGCCCAGAAACCACAACCCATTCTGGTTGCACTAAAAGTGGAATTTGTGTTTCAAGCCAGTTGAGAAGTCTTGTTCAGCTTTTGTAATGGCACTTGAGGAGTTTACCTAGTAATGCAATTTATCATATGCACTATTGCATCTTTATGCAGTGTATTGTTGGCTCTTCAGTTTGGAACCTAAATTGGCTTTTACTTGTACTGTGACCAAATTCATGCAGCGTTGGACTTAAGTTAATAAATTAGTGCTCTATCTTTGGTACCAGGATTTTGACCTAATTAGCAGCCATTCAGGTACCAAAAGTTAAAATGTTTGCACCTTCAGAGTAATGCAGTGCCTCCATCCGTCTACATGCTATGCCACAAGAGTTCATTACTGTGATTTCCCACATGGTATGTTCCTGATCCTGTTTGAGGGCACTTCACTTTAGTCCATTAGTTTGCGCTAATTGATGTTAGGTTGTAGAGCAGCTGAGGAATGGTCACAAGGGCAACTTTAAAAGGGGGAGAAAATACAAAGTAATATTTTTTAAAAAAATAATGCAGAGTAAGAGACTATTCCAAATATTTACTATTGCTTTTCTTTAGTAGCTTAATTTAGGTTCCATGTCCAGATTTTTTTTAAATGGGCTATTAAAATCCTACAATGTTTTAACTATAGTAAATAATTTGTTGAAGGAATAGATTTTATGAAAGCTAATGACCACACATTGCTCAAATATATGAGCTTGTTGATTGCCTTTGGGGAATTTTGGGTAAGAAACTGAACTGCTGCTGTACAGTGCTAATGTCAAATTTTAAGTAAATTACTGAAAGTTTACTATCCAGTACTCAAAATTTAGGGATTCTGGGGATCTGAATTGCAGACTGAGAAAGAGACAAAAGAACCCATGGTGAAAAATTCCTGTATTTACACTATGTACAAGGATTCAATTAAACTAAACTATTCTCTCAAGCATCCAAAAGAAAGTTGGATACTGAGAACTGCAAGACACCAATGATTCAGTTTTTTATGAGGACCTTTTGTGGATCATGTAGAAAGAAGTTTATGCATTTTTTAAACTTTTGCTAAAGTGAAGCTGGGGTGTTAAACATATGGCCCAATAAATATCACAAAACAGTCGGAAGTTCATTGACCCAGAAGCTCATATTTTGAGGTTGTAAAATGTTCTGCATTTCAGTTTACAGTGCTTTTGTAATGAATGGGGACCATATTCAAGTCCTAACTTGAGGATCTGCTTTAATATTTTATTTAAGCCCCTAAGAAAATATAAATGTGTTCACTTTGGGAAACACAATTTAAGTTAATCCTGGTGTTTCATTTTTACAGTCATATTTCTAGCCCCCTCGACTCGCTCCCCATCTCTGTCCCATACTACACACCATTTCCAGTGAGATGGTATGCAGCCAACCTGCTTCCAGGTATGCTGTGACTGCCTGGTGGAATGAAAAACAGCATCCACTTCAGTGCCTCACATATTTTTGTTTGCTCCTTAGACCCCCACCCTCCCCCGTGAGAAAACTGTTTGTATAATGACTTGGGCGTGCCAACGAAGGACCTGTAAATATTTTAGTTGTTGTACAGTGACACGATCGACTGTATTTGCATTGGAAACAAACTGACTACTATGTTTGGCTCTAATTCATGTGTTTAGAAATGTATTATGGTCCCAAAACTTTGACTGCAGTGCTGGCTGGTTCTCTAGCTAGCATTCACTTCTTTAAAACAAATGGCAGAGCAGAATAGTTGACCTCGAGACCAAATTTCAAATCTTGCAGAAATGCTACCTATACTCTTGTCTGTTGCCAAAATTCAGACTCTGGTCAGTGCCCAACTAAAACGACAACTCTCTTTTGAAATTCCGTGTCAATGCTCTGCACCACCAAGATGTGAGGTGACATTTTAGAACTGATGGAAATGCCAAGAAGAACTGCGATGCTGATCCCTAGGGGTAGAAATTCGACTTGGACGGTTGTGTAAAATAGGCAGCCGTTATACGCCCCGCCAGATATTCGGTTCAATTGACATTAATGGAACTGAATATCGGGCTTGGCATATAACAGGCAGTCAATGCGATACTGCCTGTTTTGTGCTACCGCCCATAATGAATTTATGTGCCCTCGTGTCAAAGGTCTGAGTAAAAGACTAGAACAACATTTGGATTTTTCAACCTTAAACGAAAACACTGAGGGGTGATCTTATAGAAGTTTACAAGATAGTAAATGGTATGGACAAAGAGAAATTAAGAAAACGACTTTTAAGTTGTAAGAGTAGGATGAGGAATCATGGTTTCAATCTAGTAAAAGGGAAATTTAAGACAGATACTAGGAAGCGCTTCTTTGAAGAAGGAGTGCTAAATACATGGAGTGATCATCTAGGTAAGAGTAGTGGAGGCGAAACCCCAGGAATTTTCAAAGAAACAATTGGATGCTGCAGCAGGCAGATTTTAAAATCTTTCTGGATGGATTAACTTGGGCTAAATGCCTTATCCATAATTATTTTGTGGTCTTGTGAAATGGCAGCAATACATCACAAATGTCAATATTTGTCAATGGATTTACTTTAGTTGATTACCTGTAGTGCTGGTCAGGTGATCATGCTACTTCGGACATCATCCCGGGAGGTACAAGCCTTCTTTGCTAATTCCTCATCATATTAGAAATGTCCACAGGGATGACCATGTGTTACTAGGCCAATCAACAGCACAAGATGATTAGATGCACTATAAGGCGTATTCTGTGAGGTACTCAACGACTACACAGAACAAAAGAGTCTGGCATCATCTGAGATCACTGTGACCATATTGGACATGTTGAATTGATTATTTGAGAGGCAAATTATAAGCATACTGGGAGGCCAGCCTGTATCAGTTTCTTCCAATTTTGTGCTTGGAACTACTAAAGGGAACTTTTAATTTTTTAAAGAAAGAGCTTTTATTTGGCTTGGATTTGGATTAGGATTGCAGACATGAAAGATTAGTGTTCTGATTCACTGTGTCATCATTCTCCAGAATCTGTATTTAAGTAATAATTCACTCACCGTGCATGTTTGCATGAAACAATAAAAAGGTGGTCTAGGTCGGGATAGACACCAAATTATTGTGCATATATTGCAGTTATTTTCCCAAATAACTCTGAAATGATACTGACAATCAAAGATAAATATTTTTATATCAGAGCGTTAATAAGCAAAAATCATGAGAAATTGCATGAAAAAATAAATTTTAAAGAAAATCTTGGTTACAGAATACAATATACTTGCACGGAAATTATAATAGCTCATTTGTCCAATTTTATCATTATTGATTTTACATTTAAAAGTGTGGAGTGTATTCACAATTGTAAATACAAAGAATAGCATAACAAAATCACACGCATTGCAAGGTTAATTGAACTATGAAGAAAAAATAACTGAATAGTAAGCTGAATAAAAGGTATCACATTCTCTGTACGACTGGCCGACAGGGCACTATTAGTCAAAATCAATAAGAATGAGGAAAAAAAGGAGTTACAGTGTATCTGGGTCCTTAGAATTTGATCTGACAGTTTTTCTTATTTTCCCCCACAAACCCATATGTTTCCACTTCCCAGTGAATTGGGAATCAACCCAATTTCCATTTGAATGCTTGCGTCTGAATGAGTGTTTGCTCCACCAGGTGGCAGCATGCTCCATAAATCGAGTGTGAAGCTGTTTAAGCCAAGTTTATCTCAGTTTATAATCTTGGCCGCAGGTGGTTCTTTCCTAGTTTAGCATAATTACATCTATCTTATTGATTTTGTTCATAATTTTAAAAACTTGGATTATGTCGTGTTCCCCCCCCCCCCATCAGTCATCTTTTTCCTAACAAAGATAGGTTTAGCTTCCTTTATCCCTCTTCATAGCTTAATTATCTAAAAAAAAAAAAAATTTTTTTACAGAACCCTCTACTTCATTCATAAGTACAATGAAATAATTCTTGTTCCTGGTCAATCTCCATGCAGATGATTTCTTCTACAGTGCAACATGCATATAATGCCCACGTTGAGGAAAGGCAGTGGGTGGTCTATTGGTCGTTCAGATTTGAAACAGTAATGTATTGTTGGCACAATTAATGCAGTTACTACAGACAGGTGGTCTTTGTATACAGGATTCACTGTTAATTTTTTTTAAAACCCCAGTGCAATTTCTAATTTTCTCCCCTCTCCTGAAGGAGACTTGACCCACCCTGTGCGACGCTTGAACTAGCTGTGAAGAGGTGTGCAAAATCAGCCTGATTCTGTTCTCTGATTTTAATGAGAAGAAAAAATACGAAGTATGTTTGAAGAAAAGCTCCTTTTTAAAATGTTTAGATATAGCTTTTATGAATGTCCTTCAGGCCAATTAAAGGGTTAGAATAATTAGAGAGGCTTGAAAAAGTGCTAGTTTGGTTATCTGTAGTCTAAATCTGAATCCATTATACACTTCCTGCTATGCTTTGATGCATTGCCTCCTGTTTTACAGCACACATGGGCTACCCATAGTTACTTTACAAATGACTAGATTAGCAGATTGAAGGATCAGTAGGTGAAACTTAACCATGGCCTGCAGCTAACTCCTGCATTGAGAAATACCATGTCTTGCCGGTGAGGTCATAATTTCTTGTAGTAAATTCTGTTTCTGTTGATTACAGTTTAAGATCTGCAGTTAATAGTGCATTGAAACTTTATTTTCATCTGAATCCATTATACACTTCCTGCTATGCTTTGATGCATCTGAAATTTTTGCTTTGTATTTTGGCAGATATTAGAAATAACAAGATTATTAGAGACACAACCTATTTAATTTGCATGTTCATAAGTACTTAACAGCATGTCACTTTAACTCCCTTCAGTTGACTGGCTTTGGAGCAGAACAGCAGGGAAATGTTCTGATCGGAATGAGTAATAGCATTTAAAGTATTGAATTTCAAAGTACAATTTTTGGTGAGGTGAACTAAATGAATTCGGCATACAGCAGGTGTAAGCTTTTTACCCTTTTGAACTTGGTAGGTGCATTTCTGAATGCACCCTACACAGTAATAAAAAGTAATTTTCTCCTTACTTATTATCATAGCTCAGTTCACTCTCATCTTCAGAACTGTTGAATGTCACAAAATAGTTTTGGTTTTACTGTATAAAGATCAATCCATTTAGGTTTAAACCTGTTGATATGAACCGTCTGTTTGAAGGTGCAGCTATAATTGAATCTTTTAAATTCATCGCTATTCCACCTGTGTTATTGGCATTGTTTTCTGGCTTTGAGAATGCTATTTGTCCGAACTAGTGTGCATGTTTTAGAAGGTAGAGGTGAGGCAGCAATTTAAATTTTTTTAAAATTTAATCACTAATATTGTATGTCTATAGTATATTGGTTATAAAAGGAGAGGATATTTATTAAAAATTTCAATTATATTAACATTTATTAAATGTTTGACATAGACAGAAATGGTTAATGACATTACACAGTTTCTCAGAGGAAAGGTCAGGATGGTATTAAAAGCACAACCTAGAGACTGGCATTGTCTCTGATTATGTCAGTTACATCGAGCTAAAAATAGAGGAAGTGCATGTTCCGTGTGATTGACAAGTGTACTTGATGCTAGGCAAGAATTTCCTCGTGCACAGTAACCCCAAGACCAAAATCTGGTATTCTGCAATAATGAGGTCAGATGGACCAAAGGCCACCTTCATTCAAACCTATCTTGAGATCTCGTTTCATGTTGTATCAAGAGTGAGTGTACCTAACTCAATAAATCAATAAATGAATAATGTCTTGTACTGTATATAGCGTGCACTTGTAAGTGTCACGCTTATTTCCCGTATCACTTTTCCGTCGTATCTTCTCAATCAAATTTTGTTGATAACGCCCCATTCTTGTAAAATAGCATATCCGTTGACTTATCATGAGCAATGCTATATTAAACAACAAAAAAATCCCTTCAGTGACATTACTTTCTGCTCCAGTGATAACTTGAATAGGGATAGGCCGTGTGAGCTACTCCCCATCCATGTCACCTGGAGGGGAAAATATTGCATAAAACTTCTTTGAAGGTTACCCCAAACAAGCAGTTTTAAAGCATCAAATTGCAGAAATCCCATTCCTCTTTTTAAAATGTTCAACATTTTGTGGTAGTGACAACTTGGGTGCACACAGTTGTCTTTTAATTACCTGTATGTTGAAAGAAAATATGCAGATTGCTCAAGTATTTTTGGTATATTGTAGTTTGATCACATTAATTTGAATATGTAGTGTGACATGATTATCCATATCAAATAACTAGAAATGGATTGCACTGTAGTTGGAAGTTGAGTATTAATTGATTTAAATACTCGGTGTGGTTCTACTCAGTGTGATTCATTCTGATTTCTAATGCATGAAGATGTTGCCTATTGTGTGCCTGTTAGATTGAGGCTGTAAAATGTTGTATCATGATTCTCTAAAGAAGTAGTAATTTTTTTTGGTCATACAAGTCATAGAGTCATATATTTATACAGCGCAGAAAGAGGCCCTTCGGCCCATTGTGTCCGCTTCAGCCATCAAGCCCTATCTATTCTAATCCCATTTTCCAGCACTTGGTCCGTATCCTTGTATGCTATGGCGTTTCAAGTGCTCATCTAAATGCTTCTTGAATGTTGTGAGGGTTCCTGCCTCTACCACCCTTTCTGGCAGTGAATTCCAGATTCCAACCACCCTCTGGGTGAAAAGTTTTTCCTCAAATCCCCTCTAAATCTCCTGCCCCTTACCTTGAAACTATGCCCCCTGGTTATTGACCCCTCTACTAAGGGGAAAGTTCCTTTCTATCTACCCTATCTATGCCCCTCATCATTTTGTACACCTCAATCGGGTCCCCTCAGCCTTCTCTGCTCTAAGGAAAACAACCCCAGCCTGTCCAGTCTCTCTTCATAGCTGAAGCGCTCCAGGTAACATCCTGGTGAATCTCCTCTGCACCCTCTCCAATGCAATCACATCCTTCCTATAGTGTGGCGACCAGAACTGCACACAGTATTCCAGCTGTGGCCTAACTAGCGTTTTGTACAGCTCCATCATAACCTCCCTGCTCTTGCCTTCATTAGCCGAGGCATAGAATATAAGTATCCCATATGCCTTTTTAACCACCTTATCTACCTGTCCTGCTGCCTTCAGGGATCTATGTACATGCATACCAAGGTCCCGCTGATCCTCTGTCCTTCCTAGGATCCTACCATTCATTGTGTATTCCCTTGCCTTGTTAGTCCTCCCAAAATGCATCACCTCACACTTTTCAGGGTTAAATTCCATTTGCCACTGTTCTACCCATCTGACCAACCCATCTATATCGTTCTGTAGCCTGAGGCTTCCCTCCTCGCTATTTACCACTCCACCAATTTTCGTGTCATCTGCGAACTTACTGATCATACCTCCTACATTCATATCTAAATCATTAATGTACACTGCAAACAGCAAAGGACCCAGCACCGATCCCTGCGGTACACCACTGGACACAGGCTTCCAGTCACAAAAACAACCTTCGACCATCACCCTCTGCCTCCTGCCACTAAGCCAATTTTGGATCCAATGTGCCAAATTGCCCTGGATCCCATGGGTATTGTTTTTGGCAGTTGCATGTATAGATGTATTTGATCACTTCAGTAATCAATTATGTCTGAAATATTCCAATTCTGGATATATCTAACGTAAGACTTCACCAGATTTGAAGCTTGACAATCTGACCTCCTCATTCGTTCAAACTTAGCATGTTTAATTTCTTTACTTTTATGGCTAATCTGAATAGTAATCCCATCAAAATTCAAAAAAAGTTCTAGACACTGACAAGTCCATAGAAAAGTAAAATTTCACCTTCTGGAGTTAATTTTGAATAACCATTTAGTTGATTGTTATGACATAAATATGATGCGGTTATGGACTAGCTTGTATTTCCAGAGAACAAATATGTCTTACCTGCTGTAGAGCAGATAATTTCAAACAATGTTCTACTGACTCTTGAGAGTCAATGAGGCTTTCCTAGGAGTGTGCAGGGCCATCATTGCTCAGGTCACCAACCAATGTTAGTTGTCTGCTTAATCTAGATATTTCTAACTCTTTGTTTCATTATTCTGAACATTAATGAATGGGATGACAGTGAGTGGGCAAGGAAATTTTTGCTAGACAAAACAATAGACTGCTTCATCAATCTATTGCTTCCTTCACTGTTATCCACCTTGAAATAAAAAATTGAAAGGCATAATTTCAGTGTGATCTTTCATTCAGCCCAGCCTCACATTCTTATTGACTGCTTTGTTGTGATGTGCATTTGCTCCTGTGGCTTGCAGCCTGAGCCCACTCTTACCACGGCTATCATTACCTGAGCCCACTCTTACCACGGCTATCATTACCTGTGCCCACTCTTACCACGGCTATCATTACCTGAGCCCACTCTTACCACGGCTCTCATTACCTGAGCCCACTCTTACCATGGCTCTCATTACCTGAGCCCACTCTTACCACGGCTATCATTACCTGAGCCCACTCTTACCACGGCTATCATTACCTGAGCCCACTCTTACCACGGCTATCATTACCTGAGCCCACTCTTACCACGGCTATCATTACCTGAGCCCACTCTTACCACGGCTATCATTACCTGAGCCCACTCTTACCACGGTTATCATTACCTGAGCCCACTCTTACCACGGCTATCATTACCTGAGCCCACTCTTACCACGGCTATCATTACCTGAGCCCACTCTTACCACGGCTATCATTACCTGAGCCCACTCTTACCACGGCTATCATTACCTGAGCCCACTCTTACCACGGCTATCATTACCTGAGCCCACTCTTACCACGGCTATCATTACCTGAGCCCACTCTTACCACGGCTATCATTACCTGAGCCCACTCTTACCACGGCTATCATTACCTGAGCCCACTCTTACCACGGCTATCATTACCTGAGCCCACTCTTACCACGGCTATCATTACCTGAGCCCACTCTTACCACGGCTATCATTACAAAGACTGTTATCTTTAAAAGATTTTAAACCTCTAACATGCAGTTTAATAATGTTTCAAAACCACCTTTCTGGAGATCAGAATTTCTGTATGTGTTTTTGGGGATTGCCATATCTCCTGGTTATGGAGGGCCAAGTTCACACACAACGGCGCAGAGAATATACTATTGGCCTGTAATTTGTGGTCAGTGGCAAAGCAAAGGTGTTCGCAGCTGGCCCCAAAGTAAGCTTCCCACAAAGATCTGGCAATCTCTGTGGCGAGAAGTTCGGCTTTTCCGACGTGCAGCTTAAATAAACTAGTGCGAGCTGCTGTGATGTCAACAAGCTGGCGAAGCAGCCAATCACATTGCAGAATTTTCACAGACCGGGAACCAGGAAATAGAAAGCACTTTAAATTACTTTAAAAAAAATTAGAGAGCGAAATAAAGATTTTTTTACATACACAGTGGGTATCAGTGAAATATCATGAACACACTTTTAATTTAAAAAAAAAATGTTTTTTTAAATTTTAAAATCTAAATTTTAACTTAATGGAGACATTTGACATTCCACCAATATAAAATTAGTTTTTCAGGGCCAGAACGGTTGTTTATCAGTAGTTATTACTCAGATTGTCATTAAAAAGCCAGTTACACCTCATTTGAATGGGTTTAACTTTTTATGGGGTTTCCAACAGCGATATTTGTTCGGCAAACAGGACGGGGGCGATTTTTGCCAGCCCTATGGAGGCGGGACTGCTGGGAAAATGGCAGAATTTGTGGGCGGGTGCCCAACCCGCCTCCATGCCATCTTCCTAGGAGGCGGGTAGCCATCTCGCGCCGGGTCCCGTCTCCTTGGAGGCAGGAAGGGATTAAAGCCTATTTGTGGTTAGCGGCAAAGCAAAGGTGTTCGCAGCTGGCCCCGAAGTAAGCTTCCCACAAAGATCGGGCAATCTCTGTGGCGAGAAGTTCGGCAGAAAATAGAATTATCCCCTTTTTGCCCTCAAGTGCGGACTTCCCGAAGGCTCCAAAACACGCCAGCTCAGCGAGGCGAGTACTGGGTCTGTGGGGGTGGGGGGGGGGTGCAAAAGCGTGGTGTGAAGTTAAGTGATGGGTGCAAGAGTGTAGAGGTGAGTATCTGAGGTAAGTGCAAAGTGTTTTTAAAAGTGTACTTACCTTTGTTTCTTCCTGCAGGCTTCAGTCGGTTTGTATGCGGAGAGTCTCGGACCTCCGTGTTGCAGATGAGAGATGGCCGTTGCATTCTCAGATGCAACAACCATCTCATTTCTGTAAAACAAAGAAGTTTGATGAGGTCTTGAATTCAAGACCTCATCAAACTGCAGAGAATGTCACTGTTTGACAGCTTCACAGAGCTGTCAAACGATGACAATTCATCTGTCTCAAATTTTTGACAGATGAAACGTTATACGTTGACGTGCTCTGCAACCAGCTTTCCCTTAATTGGCCTGCTAAGCCCGCTGGGCGGGCTTAACAAGGTCAATCAAAGGAAAATAGCGTGGGTTGGCCACAAATCGATGGAGGTGGGACATCGACCCGCCAAGCAGCAGTCCCGCCTCCAATGCGCCCCCATTAATAAAATCGCCCCCGACGTTTTCGTCAGATCAGTGATTTCACTGATTGCCGACTCCAGGGGAATGGTCCACAGCATAGCCTGTGGAGGAGCAATGAATGACAGACTGCAACTTCAGGATTTCCGCGTTAGGCTACGCATACGCTAAATCCTGAAGTTACGGTCAGTTTCAAAGGGAAATGACGGCGAACGCTGCCAGATCGCTGTCATCAGGACCAATATTGTAACAGAGGCTGTGGTGGACTGTGGGGAACACTTCATTTTGTATGTATGCATGAGTGTCCTGCCATCATCATTCTGTAAGTGTCAGGAACAGGATTGTGGCTAGCTGCAGTGTGAAATTGGTCTATTCAAATTTTGCTAATTTGTTTCTGTATCCTGAACATCAATGATTGCACAAGGGGGCACATGGAAGTGTGTCAACATTTGCACAGATCCACCACACAGTAAAAAATTAAAACTATTGCCATAAGAGAAAAGTCAAAACTGCAAAATGAGATACAAGATAGTAATCCAGCCTAGGGGGATTCAGAGGATGTTCTGAACTGTCAGAACAGTTTATGAACCTTATTTGTCTGGTGGATTTAGATCAGTGCCTTAAAATCATTTGGAAGAATTTTTGCTGGACAGAACAATAGACTGGCTTCATCATCAATTATCACTTCCTTCAGTGTTATCCACCTTCCTGGCAATGGTTTCACATAGTTCCATTGCTACCTGCCCCAATGTAGCCAGCCCACATCTGGCAATAGTTTCTCCTTTTCTGCCCACATGGTCTTTTTTGGCATGCCCTCGTGTCCCACCTTTCACCACTTCATCTAAATGTTGACTGTCAAGAGTGTTATTTGTAATCATGGGGTCAACTTCCGTATGTATGCCTACGATACCCAACTGTACCTCTGTGCGAGCACCCTTGATTCCTCAGCTGTTGCTGTAGTGTTGGACTGTTTGTCCATTGTAAAGTTGTGGATAAGCAAGAATTTTTTCCATCTCAACATAGTAGAGGCCAAGGTCATCCTGTTTGTCTCTTGCCAGAAATGTTACATCTTCACCTCTGATTCCATTCTACTTCCTGCCTGGTCTCACGCTAAACTCAATCCATGACCCTAAACTGATCTTCAAACCCTACATCAGTCATACTAAAATGGCTATTTACCCCTCTGAAATATCTCCCATCTCGCTCTCCATACCTCACCCTCCCTGCTGCTGAAATCCTGACCCTTATGTTTATTGCCACCTGACATTGGTTTCTCCAACACTCTACTTGGCAGAGTCTTTAGAAACACCAACTCATCGGCCTGCATTGTATTCCTTACTGAGTCCCACTTACCTATTGTTCCTGACATTGCTGAGCTCCATTGGCTTCTCAACCCTCATTGATTTTGAAATCCTCATCCTTGTTTATACATCCTTCAATGGCTTTGCTCAGCTATGTCTTATGTGCCCCTTCCCTCTGTTCCACCACTGAACTTTCAGTTCTAAATCTCTGGAATTCTCTTCCAAAGCTCCTCCACCTTTCTACATTATTCCACTTCAAAATCCTCCTTAAAACCTACTTCTTCAAATGCATCTTTGTTCACTCCTCCTGACGGTTCTTCCAAATTCTGTTCAGATCTAACCCCATGGTTCTCTACCTCACCCCAGATACTTTGCTACATTAAAATTGCTGTCTAAGTGAAAGTAATTGATGTTTTGGCCATGTAACCTTTCATTAGAAATTAAGACATGAAAAATAATCAGGGATTTTAGTTAGGTTTGAAAAGGAGGGGGGAGAGATTCAATAGATATGCCAATCACAGATAAGGAGTAAATAGGTAGAATGACCCATTGATGGATAGTACATTGATGACTGTTTAGGTGCTGGTTCCTTCTCTCGCTCTGATCTGGAGAATTTAATTTCCACTTATTGTTCACATTTATGTGATCTAAATCTTCGTCTTCCTTTCCGGCCTTCCTTCTCTTCTCCCTGTGGCTTCAAGTTTTAACGGACTTCTCTACTGTTACAAGATAAACTCCAGATAATAACAGCGAAATGGCAAAAATATTGAATAGATCCTTTGGTTCAGTATTTATCAGGAAAACAACGTGGGCATGACATTAGAAGAAGAGATCAAAAACGAAATTACATTTAAGATAGAAAGGGGAGAGATAATTGATAAACTAATCAAATGATAAACTAATCAAATTTAGAGAGGATAAGACCCCTAGTCCAGATGGATAGCACTTGCGCATATTAAACGAAGTTGGGGAAGAGATAGCAGAGGCACTATTATACATAACAATTCATTAGAAAAGGGAATTGTGCCAGAGGAATGGCGGGTAGCTAATGTTCCTATAATTTAAAAAGGGAGATAGAACAAGTCCAGGGAACTTATAGACCAGTTAGCTTAACGTCCGTGTTAAAGATAATGAATAAACATCTAGAAATGAAATATAATAGAGTAGTCGGCACGGATTTCAAAAGGGAAGGTCATGCTTGACCAACCTTATTGAATTATTTGAAGTAACAGTAGACAAGGGTAATGCAGTAGATGTAATATATTTGGATTTTCAATAAGGCACAGTGTAGTAGATTCATGACTAAGGTCAGAGTATGTGGAGTCAGGGGCAAGTAGCAGATAGCAAGCTGGCTACAAAACAGAAAACAGAGAGTCGGGGTTAAGGGCAGCTACTCAGACTGGCAGAAGGTGGGAAGTGGTATTCCACAGTGGTTGGTGCTGGGACCATTGTTGGTCACAATTTACATTAATGATTTGGACTCGGAAATCAGAAGAACAATCTCAAAATTTGCGGACGACACCAAATTGGGAGGTGTAGTTAAAACAGGAAGAATGTGACAAAATACAGGAAGACATTAATAAACTTGCAGAATAGGTGTGTAATTGGCAAATTAATTTCAATATAGATGTGTGAGGTAGTGCATTTTGGTAGGAGGAATAAGGAGGCCACATACTGCTTGGATAATAATCTAAATGGGGTAGCGGTGCAAAGGGATCTAGGGGTACCGATAGACAAATCACTAAAATTAGTGACGCAGATTAATAAGGCCATTAAAAAAAGCAAACCAAGCACTTGGGTTCATTTCTAGAGGGATAGAATTGAAAAGCAGAGAATTTATGTTAAACTTGAATCAAACCTTGGTTGAACCACACTTGGAGCACAGTGCACAGTTCTGGTCTCCATGTTATAAAAAGGATATGGAGGCATTAGAGAAGGTGCAAAAATGATTCACAAGGATGATACCAGAACTGAGAGGATATACTTATCAGGAAAGGCTAAACAATTTGAAGCTCTTTTCTCTAGAAAAGAGAAGGCTGAGGGGTGACCTGATAGAGGTCTTTAAGATAATGAAAGGGTTTGATAGGGTAGATATAGAGAAAATGTTTCCACTTGTGGGGAATCCAAAGTAGAGGTCATAAATACAACATAGTCACTAATAAATTCAATAGGGAATTCAGGGGAAACTTCTTTAGCCAAAGAGTGGTAAGAATGTGAAATATGCTACCACAAGGAGTAGTTAGAATCATGGAATGGTTATAGCACAGAAGGAGGCCATTTGGCCCGTCAAGCCCGTGCCGGCTCTCTGCAAGAGCACTTCAGCTAGACCCCCTTCCCCGTAGCCCTGCAAATTTATTTCCTTCAGGTACTTATCCAACTCCCTTTTGAAAGCCATGATTGAGTCTGCCTCTCCACCACCCTTTCAGGCAGTGCATTCCAGATCCTAACCACTCGCTGCGTAAAAAAGTTTTTCCTCATGTCGCCTTTGTTTCTTTTGCCAATCACCTTGAATCTGTGTCCTCTGGTCCTCGACCCTTCCGCCAATGGGAACAGTTTCTCTCTATCTACTCTGTCTAGACCCCTCATGATTTTGAATACCCCTATCAAATCTGCTCTTAACCTTCTCTGCTCTAAGGAGAACAACCCCAGCCTCTCTAGTCTATCCACGTAACTGAAGTCCCTCATCCCTGCAATCATTTTTGTAAATCTTTTCTGCACCCTTTCTGAGGCCTTCACATCCTTCCTAAAGTGCAGTGCCCAGAATTGGACACAGTACTCCAGTTGAGGCCGAACTAGTGTTTTATAAAGGTTCATAATGACTTCCTTGCTTTTGTACTTGAGGCAAATAGCATACATTTAAGGAGAAGCTCGATAAGCACATGAGGGAGAAAGGAATAGGAGGATATGCTGATAGGGTTAGATGCAGTACCGAGGAAGGAGCCTGGTGTGGATCATAAATGTCGCATAGTCCAGTTGGACTGAGTGGCTTGTTTCTGTGCTGTACACTCAATGTAACTTGATGTAACTATTAGAAGCACACTAACTCTCCCAACTACCTGTATTATGTATCTTCACAATGTAGGAACAAATGATCAGGAGTAGGCCATTCAGCCCCTCAAACCTGTTCTGCCATTAAATTAGATCATGGCTGATCTGCACGTCAACTCCATTTACCTGTCATTGTTCCATATCCTTTGGTCCCCATACCCAACAAAAATCTATCAGTCTCAGTTTTGAAAATTTCAATTGACCCAGCATCCACAGCTTTTAGGGGAGAGAGTTACAGATTTCCACTACTCTTTTGTGTAAAAAAGTGCTTCCTGATTTCACTCCTAATTGACCCAACTCTAATTTTAAGGTTGTGCCTTCTTGTTCTGGATTCCCCCATCAGATTAAATAGTTTTGCTGTTTCGGTCCTATCGAATCCCTTTATCGTTTTAAAGACCTCAATTGGATCACCTCAACTGTCTAAACTCTAGGGATTACAAACCACGTTTAGGCAACCTGACCTCATAATTTAACCTTTCAAGCCCAGGTGTCATTCTGGTGAATCTGCACTGTACCCCTTCCAAGGCCAATACATCTTTCCTGAGATATGCCCAAAACTGAATGCAGTACTTCAGATGGTGTCTGGCCAAGGCTCCTACAAATGAAGAATTACTTCCCTCCTTTTGTAAACCAACCCCCTTGAGACAAAGACCAATATTCCATTAGCCTTTTTGGATTACATTTTGTACATGGACACCTAAATCCCTTTGCTCCTTCACAGCTTCTAGTCACCCCCCAATAAGAAAATATTCCAATTTGTCTTTCTCGGATCCAAAGTGGATAATCTCATACTTCCCCGCATTGAATTCCATCTGCTACAGTTATGTGCACTCAATTAGTCTTTCTATGTCCCTTTGTAACCTCCTGCTCCCATCCAGACAACTTACTCTCTCCTGCTCCCATCCAGACAACTTACTCTGCCTTCTAACTTAGTGTCATCTGCAGACTTGGATATACAACTGTCTATTTCTTCATCCAAGTCATGAATATATATGGTGAAAAGCTAAGGCCCCAGTACAGATCCCTGGGGAACATCATGTGTCACATCCTGTCAATCAGAGAATGAACCCTTTTATCCATACCCTCGGTCTCCTACCTCCCAATCAATTACCGACCCATGTCACAAGGTTACCTCCAATCCCGTGCGCTCTCATTTTTGCTACTAATCTCTTGTGCGGAACCTTATCAAATGCCTTCTGGAATCTGTATAGACAACATCAGTAGACACGCCCTAACCACCATGCCAGTCACATCTTCAAAAAATTCATTAAAATATTTTTTAAAAAGACTTGCATTTACATAGCGCCTTTCATGACCTCAGGACATCCCAAAATGCTTTACAGTCAATGATGTGTAGACACTGTTGTAATGTAGGAAACGTGGCAGCCAATTTGCACAGCAAGCTCCCACAAACAGCAATGCGATAATGACCAGATAATCTGTTTTTAGTGATGCTGATTGAGGGATAAATATTGGCCAGGACACCAGGGATAACTCCCCTGCTCTTCTTCGAAATATTGCTATGGGATCTTTAACGTCCACCTGAGAGCAGACGGGGCCTTAGTTTAAAGTCTCATCCGAAAGACTCTCTAACCTTTTTTCCCACGTTTTCTGTCTACGTTGCATTTGTCTACGTTGTATTTGCATAGTAGCTTCCTAACTGTTCTAGCCAAACTGCTCTGAAGTTCTTTGGGCTTAGGTAAGTGGGATATGTTCCTGTTGGGAAACAGTGCAGACCCAGATCTGGCAATAGTTGTGTTTGGAAACTCTTGTTGGTGATAGATTTTTACATGTGCCCAGCTGAGCAAAAGAAATTAAGTTGGGAGTTTGAAATTTTAAAGTTAATAAAAGTTAGCAAAATATAAAATTCACTAACAACCTTCATTCATTTATTAAGATGTGATTTTGATAATGTGGTTATTGTAATCAAGATATCATTTAACACCTTCCTAGATTCTTGAATTAAAAAGAGAATTTTAGTATAGATTTCCCTTTAGTGAATGTAAAGCATATTAATTTTGATGTGCAATATATACAAAAATTAGAAAAGAAACTGAAGGGAAAAGCTTTTTTGGTTATCGTGAATTGCAATTACAGAGTCGCAAGTTTCATCAATCTTGTGTTTCCTGTCTTTTTTCTTCTCTTCAGTCTCCATAGCAAGGCGTGTTCAGGATCCATTGGCTGAGTTAGTGAAAATTGACCCAAAACACATTGGAGTTGGAATGTACCAGGTAAGATATCCATGATCTGTTTTGTGAAGGTAATCTGCTTCACCATCAGCTGCTGTAATAAAACGGACACTTTTGAAACATGGCTTTGTAATTAAACATCTGCCAGTTTTCAACTATTTTTATAAGATTTGCACAGTCAACCAAATGGCCAATAAATGTTCTGAAGCTTTTTTTGTCCCCCTCAGTAGGTTTTACCATAAATGATCCAGACTCTCAGAAATAGCTGCAGCTAGATTTTACAGTCTGTTAAAAAGCCATCAGATTGGACCTGTAACACAATCCTCATAGCCTTTTCCTTTCCAGATCATTACAGTGATGTGTTTCAGTGCTTTGTGTAAACTGGTACCGGATATTGATCCCATGCATATAAAAACTCTGTGCTTGCATCATTCCCAGCATTTTTAATCCTTTGTTCATTATTTTGGTGATATTTCATTATTATTTGCATTCAGTGCTTTTTTTTGGTGAGCTCTCATATACGTGTTCAAACTGTAAACATTGTCATTAAATAGGTTTGTGTATTGCTAGTTTGTCTGTTGTAAAATGGTGCACTAATGCTGTAGGATAGTAAAAGAAAATTGTCATCACTTTGTTTTAAGAACCAGCAAATAGTTCCTTTCTATTTTGCCTAGTGAATACCCTACCCATTTGTACCATTAGTGCAGCACCCCACTGGACAAAATAGTGTTACTATAAATAATATTTATGGGTAATAAATAATTATTCAAGTTTGCCTGATTGGAGGGGATTTTGGTATTATTTAAAATGTGATCCATTTCTGTTGTTTGTGCTCAAACTGAGTTATTTGTGCAGCAGCCTTTTTCCACCACACAGACGGAATATTTTGCTTTTCAGCTTCCAAACTGACTTGTGGACAAAGTTCCCAATAAAAATGGGCCCACGAGGAATACATTACCCAGCGTACTGGGCTGCAAAATACTGTTGCAATCAAGTACTTCAAGTAATGTGTCCCACCTGAGGCTATATCATATCATGGGTCATAGTCACTAAAGTCAACTGAAACTTGTATAATTACAATGTAACTTGTTCAAAAAAGTTTTAAGATAGGGGCCCAAATGCATTGATAGCCCAGAGGTATAGTAAGGTATCTGTGGAGAGGGCTACACACTCAATGTGTGGGGTAGGAGTGGGTTCTCTCTTCTGCCAATGGATAATTGGTTTTACAAACATCAAAAGTGTGAATTTAACTGCTCCCTTTGGTTGCAGTCGGATCATTTAAAGATATCACTGTCGGGAAGCGGAATACTTTTCTGAGTTTTTGACCTACATCGTCAGCATCAAGCGCTCCTAGGTCAGGCATAAAACAGAATTCAGACTTACATTTATATAGCACCTTACCACACCTCTTCAAAAGGCACTTGACATGCAAAGAATTAATTTGAGTAGCAGTGATTGTTGCCATATAAGGTAAATGATTGGCTCCGGCCCCGGGCGCCTCTCTCTCTCTCTCTCTCTCTCTCTCTCTCTCTCTCTCTCTCTCTCTCTCTCTCTCACCCTTTGTAATAGGCTTTCATCCGGACCTGGTGCTGATTCTCCGCTGTGTAGGACATCATGCTGTCCTGGTTGGTGGGCATCTCCCTGTCGGAGCCCGGCCGCCCGCATCCACCGGCCCGGGAAGCGCTGATGTTGTAAATTTGAAGATGTTGTACTGTATTCACCCTAGTTGTAAGACGTATGAAATTTAGACAAATAAAGGTTGTCCTGTTTTATAGAAATTCCCGTGTCAATCGCAGTTTGCGGGGATTCCCCAAACAGTTGCAATTAATTGGGTTCCACTGTATCTTGAATTGCAGAGCAATTCACAGAATGTTAAATCCACATTTTGAACCTGGTGCAAAACTCCTATTATGCAAATTTTTGGGAAGACACTAAAAACAAAACTGCATGGGCACTCATCCTGAATTTCACAAAACCAATCCCATTTTCAAATGAAATAATCCACATTAAGGAAGTCATTCTATTAATTATGGTAAAAACAGGACCTTTCAGTTATTGAGGGAAGAAAAAATGCCCGTGAAAAATGAAATGACCAACAAATTGGCAGCACAATAACACATAGCATATATGCTTTGTTTCTCTTTCACCTCCATACATACTTCCTGTGGTCCTTTTTAGAGAAGATGGAAAATCGCAAATGTTTGCAACTAACCCAAACATTTCTTCAGGAATGTTGTGGGCAATGCCCCTGTACTGTAGCTTGATTCCATGTGTAGTACTTTTGCCCCAAAGTCAAAAGGTTGTGGGGTCAAGTCCCACTCAAGAATTTGAGAGCGTGATCTTCGATGACACTCCAACGCAGTACTGTTGCATTGCTGGATATGAAATCCTTCACGCAAAATGTCAAACTGCCTGTTTGAGTGACTCAGGTGGATGTTAAAGATCCCACAGCACTATTGGCCCACCTTCATCCCTCAGCTAACACCACCAAAAATAGAACAACCAGTCAGTCATTCATTTCACTGACATTTGTAGGACCTTGCAGCACGCAAAATGGCAAACCTCCGCACTTTCCCATCAAAATTCATCAAGCCTTTCACTATCTATTGACTCAGTAAATCAACACAGAACTCGCAGTGCTGAATCTACCTCCCTAACTTTGGTATTTTCCAGGTTTGGCACATCTTCAGTTACATCCTCTGCAGCCTCTGTTTCCAAGTCTTTCAGAGAAGAAACACTTTCTGCATCAATCATCTCTCTGCAGATGTCACGGTCATAGTCTATTGAAACAAATTGCTTCTTGTAGTATTGCTTTATGCTATGGATGACGCCTTGGTACAGGGGCTGGATGATTGAAGTTTTGTTAGATGGTAAAAATTGGACCCTCGTGCGTGAAAGATTAAGAGCCACATCATGGCAAGTGGCGTTATCCATTAAAAGTACCACCTCTTGCATTGTTTTCTCATCCTGTCATTGAAAGACCACAGCCACTTCCCGAAAAATGTTTGTGTCATCCAGCATTAATGCTGCTTTCATAATCAGTCGGAAAAGATTTCACATGGACAGTGCACTGCGTTCTTTTCTCATTTTTACCATTGTTCACCTTTTTTTGCATAGGTTTGATAAAGATGGCATGGTAGTAAAGTCTGGTCTTGTCGCAATTGTAAATACAGTCAGGTGGATACTCGGCTAACAAACCCGGCGACTCTTCCTCAGTCCATGCATCAGCAACGGGTTTGTCACTGTCCGGTTTTTCAACACACAGCTTTTTGTAAACAAGGTTGAGTCTCACTTTCCAGCAGCACAAGAATCCATTTGGTGCTTCAAAGCTTTCCACATCGAGTTCTTTGGCAAGTTCATCAGCTTTAGCTTTCAACAGGCAGCTGTCAAGTGGGATTTTCTGAGCTCTTTTGTGACTGAGTTGTCGGCCTTGGCTCAGTGGTAGCACTCTCACCTCTAAGTCAGAAGGTTGTGCCTTTAAGAGACTTTAGCACATAATCCAGTGGAGTATTGAGGGCGTGCTTACTGTCGGAGGTGCCGTCTTTCAAATGAGATGTTAAATTGAGGCCCCATCTGCCCTCGGGCGGACATAAAAGATCCTATGGCACTATTCAAAGAGCAGGGAAGTTCTTTCAGTGCCCTGGCCAATATTTATCCCTCAACCAACATCACTAAAAAAAAAAAATTAATTATCTGGCAATTATCTAATTGCTTCTTGTGGGACCTTGCTGTGTGCAAATATGGCTGCTGTGTTTCCCTATATTACAACAGTGACTACACTTCAAAAAATATTTAATTGGCTGTAAAGCACAGTGGGACGTTCTGAGGTTGTGAAAGGCGCTATAGAAATACAAGTTCTTTTTTATTAAACCACCTAAGCAGTGCTTCATCGACATCAGCCGTCTTACTTTTCACGCTTCGTTTTCTATTATGGTTCTCATTTCTTTTCCAGTCCTTCAAGACACCTGTTTTTCTTTTCAGAATTCTAGAAACTTGAGATTTAGAATTGCCATGATTCTGTATGACTAGCTTTTGAAGTCTCGATTCCTTCAAACTGTTCAAAACATCAACTTGCTCGCGCTGCGACAAGTCATAGTGCTTTTTTTGTTTAGCCATATGGAAAATCAACTTCCATTTCTCTATCACCCCTGTGCTAACACGGTTCTTAAGCACATTTATCACTGCACTCAATTCAGATTGAGAGGTGACAGCCTCGGATTCAAAGATGACAAGTTTCGTTAAAGCAGGATTTCTCCACGCCACACTTCTATAAGTGGAAATTGCAATAAAACAAACTTTTCACAATTGGAAGTATAGGGGAACAAAACGAGACTTGAGAAATGGTTGGATTAAAACAGGAATTGCAATTGGGGGTTGCAATAAAACAGGTATGATCAGCTTTTGATACTGGAATGGTTTTAATGTCACCTCAATATTCTCACTAAAATTTATAAAACATGGATTTTCATTTTGTTAAAAAGGTTGCTCCATGTTCAGAATATTTTTCTGCCATATTAGGTTTTCTCCTCTAACAACATATCTGAGATTGATTTATACATTTCATCAACAGGTATTTTGTTTCTTTGTAGAACTACTTCTTTAAAGCGCATTATGTCATTGTATCACATGACTTGCTCTTTTTGTTTTCCTTATAGCAAGCCTTCAGCAGTCTCATATTACTAATTTTACTCCAATCGTTAACAGCAGCTGTCAGTTTGCACTGGTCCCATGAGTGGGAGTTTCTGTAGTAGTAATGTGTTGATCTTTGACCTGTGAGCCTAAGTCTTGTTTGTGTTTTCACATACATTTGTGCAAATTCACCAGACTTTCTGCTTTTTTTTCTCTGATGTCACAGATTATTAATCTATGTAAACTGTAGGAAGCTTTTCAAGTCACCAATTGCAACCAATCAGAAATTTGCTTTACAGAATTCTGTGCAAATTTCCAAGAACTGGCTTTCTAAACTCTTGCCATGTGTTCTACCAGATCCAGTTCTGAGTTAGTCATCCTCGGGCTAAACAAGATAAACACAACAGCAAGAGCGAGCAGACTAGAGATTCCCTCATAAGCTAGCATTTGGATGGGAAAGTGCTTTTGTAGAGCTTCTCAGCATGAGGATGCTACACATACAACCTCATTTTTGGGGGGAGTTTAAAAAAACAATTGTTCTTGGAATGTTGGTGCTGCCCAGACTGTGTTTTTGCCCATCCCCATTTGTCTTGACTTTTGTAGCAATTTTTTTTTTAAACAACTGGATTTGCAAAGCCATTTCAGAGGCCATAAAGAATCAATCACTTAGGATTGAGGACTAGGTTGGAGTGGCAGGTTCCCTTCCCTGAAGGACATTTCATGAATCAGCAGAGTTTTAACTACAATCCGACAGCTTTCATGGTAATTTTTTCTGCTGGCAGCCCACAAATTGACAGGTTCCCTATTTTGCACGTGCACTACCAGATCCAGTGGCATTTGAACTCTCAACCTCTGGCTTGCTGGTCCAGTGTCATAATCAGTACACTTCGGTACCCTTTGGAGATGCTGACATATACTGTTTTGAGCAGGAAAGGTCTACTTTCCCAGATGCAGAAACAATTCTAGCACCATGCCATCGTCTTTACAATTAATAGCTTGTTGATTAAGTAGGCATGGCTAAATGTTAAAACCCTACAGGATGGAATTATTCAGACTGTCATGATATTGTGAAACTCTACAATTCAGATCTGTAAAATGGCAAGTGAATTTATTTTTTGGTCTTTGGATGTGGGCAATGCTGCCCACCTCTACTTGCCCTGAGGTGGTGATGCGTTGAGCCTACTCCTTAAGTCGCTGCAGTTCTCGTGGTGACATTGCACTCACGATGGTTATAGGTAGGGAATTCCAGGATTTTGACCCAGCAGCGATGAAGGAACGGCAATATATGTCCAAGTCAGTATGGTATGTGATTTGAGAATTTAGAGGTGATGTTCCCCATGATATTGCTACTTTTGTTCTTGGTGGTAGAAGTTATAGGGCAGGGAGATGCTGTTTGAGTAAACTTGGTGTGTTACTGCAATGTATCCTGTAGATAATACATACCACAACCATAGTGTGCCAGTGGTGGAGGGGTTTAATATTGAGTTCAATGGGAGGGGAATCTTTTTAATTAATTGGACTGCTTTGTTTTGAATGGTATTGAGTTACGTGAGTGGTGTTGTGATTGCACACATCCAGCCAAGTGCTGAGTATTCTATCACACTCCACTCATACACATCTCTGGCAATAATTAACGCAAAGACAGTCGCACTCTTGTATTAGGGTCTCTTATAAGTGATCAATGAGCTTAGCACAAGGAGTACTGCAGAGATGTGCTGTAGTTCTGTGTAGTTATAACCTGGAATTTTCAGAGATCAACCTAACTACTTAAATGGGAGTAAAAACAGAAAAAGCTGGAAATACTCAGCAGGTCAGGCAGCATCTGTGGAAAGAGAAACGGGGTTAACGTTTCAGGTCGATGACCTTTCATCAGTATGGAGAGTGATGCTGCCAAGCTGGAGGAACAATACTTTGACCATAAAACATTGCAATATAGTTCCAAACCTTCAAGATAAGTAAGAATGGAAGATCCGAGCCAATCCATGTTGTAGCTGCTGGGATAGTCTGGGTACAACCACAATCAGTACCTTGGTAAAGGAGGTACCTAGCAAGAGGGGAGACCTTACTAGGAGCAGGCTGCGTAGTCTCAATACTGTAGTTGACAAAGAATAGACTGTGATTTAGAGAAGTGTGGGCTGCTAAGGTTCAAAGAATTGGCGAATAGTCCTAGAGCACTCGATGTTGATAGAGGGACAAGCAGTAATCTTAAAGATTTATAAACTGCTTTTAAACACTTGTCTAGCCAACTGATCACTTTTGCAAAATTAGTTCAGTCTACAGAGCTAGCAAAATATATATGGCCATGGCAATGCGTGTAATGTGCAGACTGGGGACTCTTGGGAAACAATGGACATCCAACCATTCTCCAGAGGTTAACTGGAAGACTAATAACAATGACTTAGAGTGTGGACCAATGCTAGATCCACTTAACTTCAAACGCAATAAACAAAATGATGGAACTGATGAACTGATGTCCCCTACAGAAATGAATGTTGTTAGAAAAGGTGATGCAGATGGAAACTGTATTGAACTGTAATTAGCAGAACTGAATAGTGACCTTATCTAAATCCATGATGTCTTCCCTCCTGACTTGACCACAAACATACGTCTGAAGAGTTAATTGAACTATACCATTGAATTGATAGCTGGGCCTACTCTGTCCCTACAGCTGTTATATTTTCTGTTGTTCTAGGAGTATGGTGAACTAAAACTGCAGGAGCTGAGTAAGACAAAGTAATCATCAATTGTGTACCTAGGAATGTACATAGGAATTCTTAGATGAAAAAAGATCACGGTCCATCTGGTTTGCCATCTACCAACCTGGTAGACACATGATACAATGATAATGAGTTGTTGATTAATTACAGCAATCAATCTCTCTCAATTAGTCTACAACAGACCCAGACATGACATGAGGAAAACCCCAGTAGTGGAGAGCTTTGGGAACCATAGGTCCAAAGTCACCTTTTTCCTCCCAAGCATATTAGACTTATGACATGTCAAGTCTCAGATTACTCATATACTGTCTCCCAAAATGTAAATTCTAGTTGAGAAAAAGGACGATTCCTTTTGGATTAACTGAAAAGCCCTCAAAAATAAGTACCCATTTCAGTGGGTCAATGATCTGCTTAATCACCTGCATGGGGTACAGCTTTTTATATTTGAATTGAAATCAAGATATCAGATTGAAGACACGTGTTACAAGACAGCATACTGGCCATTTAATGAGTTTCACAAGTTCTTGTTGCCATTCAGCTTAACCAGTGTCCTGCCGATGTTTATGCCTTTTGAGCGTTGTTCATTTTCCAGCTTCTGTTGGATGTACTTAAATTATATACTGGTCCATCGTTGATCTGTTGAGCATAGAGTCACTTTCGCAAGGTACTGCTACATAAGGAACAAACTCGACTAATATGGAAAAGTGAGATACTGCAAAAAGTAACATGCAGTTTCTAGAGTTTTTCATCTCTGACTGCTGTGGAACCCCTACAGAATGTGGGGGACAGAGGAACACTAAGAAACTGGCTGCAACATCAGTTGTGGAAGATCTGAGTGTTTTTCTCTATTTGAACAATTACTGCAGGAAATTTGTAACAAGTTTCATATATATAGTCACTTTTCTTGACATTGCAGAAGGCCAAGCCATTTGAGAGGGGTAGGCAAGAACAGAGAGGCAGGTCAGTGTGTGGCTGAATATATCATATAGAAGGGAGGAGTTCAACTTCTTGGTCCACTGGCACCACTTCTAGCTTCAGCATCAAGATGGCTTTCAGCTAAATCAGGGATTAAATTCATCTTGATTCATGGGATAAATAAAATTGTTGGAAAGGATTTAAACTAGGGAAGTAGGAGGTGGGAATAGCAATTATTAGGAAAGAGTCATTTGAATACAGCAAGGAGGACAAGGAATGATCTACAATGTGTTTGCACATGAGGCCATCTCTGACCACTTCCTTGTATCTCTCAACACCTACATTCCCTTACCCACTTCCAGCTCCACTTCCTTCTGTGTCCATTCGGTTCTCTCCAAGTCACTTACAGCTACAATTTCAGACTCCCATCTGCTTAGCTTTTGGCCCTCCATTTGCCACAATACCTGTGCAGTTGTTGATTTGCTCAACTATTCCCTCACCTCCACCTATGATGCTCTTGTCCGTCTTCCTTATTGCTCATTCCCTGTTTTCACTTCAAGTCCAAGGGGTACAGACTGGAGCTTATCTGTCATGCAACTGGCTTAACCATCCATCATCAGAGCTGGCTGGACCACATCTAGCTCTACTGGTCCTCACTCCTCTCTCAAAACTGCCCACTAATCTTGAATCATCCTGGAGAACAAAGATAATCTCCGGATTATTTTCTCCATTACCAACTGCCTCTTTAAACCTTTTCCCCAGCCCCTTCCCTCCTCACTTTTAACAATAATTGCAAGGATCTCATGGATTTCATTCTTGATCAAGATGAAGACCATGCATTCAGCTGTTTCAGCCTCTTGCCCCCTCGCCCCCCCCCCATTTCCTTTGCCACCAAATCAAACATTTCCCCAAGTCCTCCTCTTTATCTCCCCCCCCCCAGCCCTGAACCCTTATCTCTCTAGCTTGTCAACCATTTGCACTATTGATGTTTACTCTCCTCAGACACTGCCCCCTTTGTGTCAAAATGCCATCATCACCCCCTCCCAAAAAAACACCTCAGCCCTTCTGTCCTTGAAAACTAGCGCCCCATCTTCAATGTTCCTTATTTCTCCAAAGTCCTTGAATCTGTTGCTGCCTGCTAGTTGCATGTCTATTTCTCCCACAACTCCATGTTTGAATCTCTCCAATCAGGTTTCTGCCCCTTCAACAGCATTAAAACAGCCTTAACCAAAGTTATGAATAACTTTCTCTGTGATTGTGACTATAGTGAATTATCCCTCCCGTTGTCCTGAACCCCTCTGCGGGCTTTGATACGATCAACCACACCATGCTCTTCTAATGCTTCTTCTCTGTTTCCAGGTTGTTGGGACACTCCTCACTTGGTTCCACTCCTACCTCCGATTGTAGCCAGAGCATCTTAGCAATGGCTTCTTTTCCCACAAAGCACAATCACTTCGGGAGTCCCCCAATGATCCATCCTTGGCCCTCACCTCTTCCTCAACTACATGCTTCTGCAAGTCCACTGACACCCAGCTCTAACCTTCCTTTTCTTCTGTGTTGTCAGGCTGCTCGCTTTGGAAAGACTGAAGCCATTGTATCCTTGCCACTGACTCCATGCCCTCTCCCCTACCACTGTCTCAGATTGAACCAGACTATTTGCAACCTTGATGTCCTACTCGGCCCTTAGTTGAGCTTCTGACTCCATATATCCTCCATCACAAAGACAACCTATTTCTACCCCTGTAACGTTGCCTGTCTCTGTCCCTACCTTAGTTCTTCTGCGTTGAAACCCTCATTAATGGTTTTATGATCTCTAGACTTGGCGATTCCCATGTCATCCTGGTTGATCTTCCATCCTCTACCCTCCTCAAGCTCATCCTATCCTGCGTCTTTTGCCCATCACCCATGTCCTTGCTGAAAAATGTGCGGGTTAGGTTGATTTGGCTATGATAAATTGACCCTTAGTGTTAGGGGGGGGATTAAATATGTGGGGTTATGGGGATAGGATGGGATATGTTAGGGGGAATTAAATACGTGGGGTTACGGGGGTAGGGTGGGATATGTGTACTGTGGGGATTAAAGCAGGGACAGGGTACTGGATTTGAATGATCAGCCATGATCGTATTGAATGGTGGAGCAGGCTCGACGGGATGAATGGCCTACTCCTGCTCCTAGATTCTATGTTTCTATGACCTATATTGGCTCCTGGTCCCTCAGTGCCTCAAATTTAAGTTTTTCATCCTGTGTTTAAAACAAATTGCCCTGGTCCCTGATCCAGAATTGTCTTATTTGTTTGTCTGTTCATATGATGCTGCAGTATCTCATCATACTGGCACATCAATCGTATATTTAGTAGACCTAACTTATGCTTCAAAGTGTTTCTTTACATTCGATTAGGGATAGCAAATGTTATTTAAAAAAAAATCCATTCTTATTTTTTCAAATAAAATGTTAATTTGCAATATTTCTTCTGATTGGTCTCATGACTGTTAAAAATAATACACCTTGATTTTGCCTACTCCCACAATCTTTCCATTGCTACAAAAGGTTATCCAGGATTAGTTTCAATCAGGAGATGGGAATGTGCAGCTTTATCTCCCTGTACGATTGTTAATCCAGAAATGGGGTTTTAGTAGATGAGCAGGAACAGTCCATCATTTATTTTAAAGATGGTGTGCACTTTATAAAATTTAAAATGCTTTCACAATGAATACCACTCGTAATAATGCCCAGGAAGGAGAGTTACTTTAAATAGGGACAATATTTTTTGTAATCGTAAAGTTCTCCTTTTCAAGAATGTTTTTTTTAAAAAGAAAAAAATCTGATACCAGAGTGGCTTATTTTATTCTTCTGAGATATTGCATTCTCCTCTTCATTGCAACAGTTCAATGATTACAACCTACTCACAGTAAAACAAACAGCTTATTTTTCTCAAATTTTTCACATTTAAAAAAAGATTAAACTGACAAGATCTGAGATTTTTTTGTTGAATTTATAACATGGTTATAATAGATCATATACAATATTACACACAGTTTTAGACAGTTTTATATGATATGGCTAGTGTTTAGGCAGCACAAAATGAAATAATACCCATCTGTCTCCAAAACAGTTGAAAATACAAGATAGCAGTTCTTGTGTATTATTTAATTACAGTAAAATAATTAATGTGAGCTTGAGAAGATTGGAGTTGTCACTAGTTCTCAAAGGACTGGAACAGCTATACAATGAAGATGTGAAATGAGAACAAAAAACAACTGCATAATCTCTGGCAAAGAAAACACACATATACACACACACTCTACAGTTCTGCAGAGGCCACCAAGAAGTCTCTGGTGATTGACATTCTTTCTGGCTTTTTCTGTGTGCAGTGTTAAAACCAGTGGAATCATATAGACGAAGCTGTTTCAATACCAGCTTCCCTAGTACAGGGGCTATTTTTTAAAGAAGTCTAACTCAAACCAGATGTTCTGCCTAGACCTATAGTTTGCTTCTGCCAAACTTATCATCAGAGGTCATAGTTCTGGGCTTTGGGCCCTAGAAAGATTCTTCCACAAACTGTAATTCATAGAGGGTTTAACCTTAGTGGAAAGAATAATATGTGTCTGCATAATCTAAATTTATTTTAATAGCGTTCTAGCATATAGTTTCTTTTAAAAAGAGATTATTAGTGAGATGCCAGAGTAGATTGCTTTAAATTAACAGGATAAAGTAGATTGATGCAGCACATAATCATTTTAGACCATTCAAACTAGACCTGAATGTGTGGCCTACCCTTTGTAATAAAGGCCCTTTTGACATGGCATCTTGCATGAGCCACCAATGATGTCCTCCTTTTATTACTGTTAAAATCCAATATGCAGAGTAAAGCTTATATCCTGTTTCTGTGTGTTATTCCAAGTAGGATGAGAAACATGAAGTATGAGGGTATCTGTCTACCTTTCTTTTGTCAATGGGACTAGAGGTTGAGCTCAACCCTGCAGACGTACTTTGAGAGAAGGAAAGATAATCTGGGTGGTTGTCACAGGTAAAACCCTGTAGAAATTTTGTGTGACTTGTTGAATTTCTTGCACATACTGCAAATTTTGATATGTGCACTTCTTTATCTGTACATGCATTAAATATAGATATGGCAGAACCACAGGTCAGTCTATATTTATACAATGTTAATTCGATGTTAAATGTACTAAAGTTGCAATTTGTGTACTGTGGAATACTGTGTGCAGTTTCAAAGTCTCAATTATAACAGAGGGCTGGATTTTGCTCTGAGCGGCGAACAAATGGAGCCAGCCATTTGTTACACTTGCACTTGCCCATAGACTTTCTATGGACTTTTGCACAGCAAGTTGCTGTCAGCCAACCATCCAAAAAGCACGGCGCCCTCTTCAGGACATCTGGGACCTGTGTGAACAGGGCAAGCAACTGTGTATCTCCTTAACCAATCAGATTGAAGAATGGTTAATGAGCAGCGCAGAGTCTGAACCAGGAAATGTCAGTTAGAATAGTGAATTCAATGTTAAATCAGGTACAGAAAGCGAAATAAAGAGCGATAAAGAATGGTAGGATTAAGAGAGGGAGAAAAAAGAGACAGAAAGAAAAAGTAAAAAAGACGATTTTTATTTTAAATTAAAAAAAAATCTGCAACAATAATTAAAAGCTGAAGGAATGAGACTCCACACTTGTAATAGTTAATTTTTAGTGCCAGAAAGTTTTTTTGGTAGTAATTAATATTTACCATGCCGTTAAAGGACTGGAATAGACTAGCCCTAACTTTTTTTTGGCGAGTTTAGTCTGTATCTATGAGGTAAGTACAGGAACTTCACGCTGTTCAACGTATTTGAATGGTGAGTCAGACGGTGAGATGCCGTTTTCGGGAAGCTTTTGGAGGAGCAGTGCATCTCTGACAACGACTTCCCAATTTCTGCGTTTAACTGTGCAAACATAAACATTTTCACTGCTTCACCCCCAAAAAAAAACCAATCAAAAAAAGCATAATACCAAC
This sequence comes from Squalus acanthias, assembly GCA_030390025.1. Classification (NCBI taxonomy): domain Eukaryota; kingdom Metazoa; phylum Chordata; class Chondrichthyes; order Squaliformes; family Squalidae; genus Squalus; species Squalus acanthias. The sequence continues at coordinate 28,838,000 of CM059436.1, read as the reverse complement.
AGAAATTATATTAACCTATTCACTGCTAAAAGATGGCGTCACCTTCACTGTGGTTCGTGGTCCCACAAAGCTGCTACTTGGGTTGCTGTCCAATTTGCACATAAGTAACAGTGAGCATTGTTAGCCTCACTGTTATTTTTACAGCAAAATCTGGCCCAATGTCTCTTCCTGAAATTATTGATACTAAAAACTAAACTAATACAGTGTAGACTGACAAATAGATTGTATTCCATTCTGCAACTACTTTCTTAGGATATCGCACAGCAATTCCATTACTATAGGTATGGGTAAGATGGAAGTTAGTTGCATCAGTTTTATGATGGGGTTGGGGATAGATAGTTCTTCAAAAAAAATATTGAAGCTGCTTTAGCAGAAGAGTGCAATTATAAATACTCTAATGAAAACAGAAAATGCTGGAAACATTTAGTAGGCCGGACAGCATCTGTGGAGAAAGACGGTATTAACGTTTTAGGTCGATGACCTTTCACCAGAACTGGAAGATGTAAGTGATGAACAGCTTTTATTGCAAGTACAGAGCCAGGGGAAAAGGGGCAGGAAAAGAACAAAAGGGAGAGGTCTGTGATAGGGTGGAGGGCAGGAGTGATTAAATGACAAAAGTGATGATGGTGCAAGGCCTTGTTTTTATTTCAGATTTCCAGCATCCATGGTATCTTGCTTTTGTATAAGTACTCCGTGCCCAATGTGCATCTTTTAAGACATGACAGTAAAATTCATGTTTTAGGAAAAAAAATTGGGAGAATACCTGTTTTTATGTGTAATTAACATTTCAAAATCATGCATTGTTGCAATTTTATTAAATCGTTAATTGCAGAGAAAAACAGCATTTTCTCATGCTTGGTTAAGAAGAATTTCTCACAATTTATATTAAAAATGACATCCTGGTTCAAGGCCTATAGTGCAAGGCACCACCAAGGTTAAAAATAGTAAATGTGAAGATGAGGAAAATCAGGAAATAAAGATTTGTTAATACTTGATTAGGTTTTTAAAACTTGAAGATTATCAGGAAAGGAAGGTGAGGGAAGTAAGTAGTTTTTAGATCCTGGGAAAGCAATTGTGATGAATCTTGATTTCAACAAATAGGGCTATAACGTCGGAGGAACAATTTGTTTGGACGGTATATTTGGTACTTTGGATGAACAAGAGAGAAAAGTCCAGAATAACAACGATTATTGCAATATTGATAAAATAGAGAAATGCAAGTAAGGTTGTGACATGGAGTGAGAGGCTGGAGGCAAGATGTGAAACAGGCATTGTCTATCAGAGGATAATAATTTGACAATCTTATCTTTGCTGTTCTCTAGCTTACAGAAGTGCCTGCATATAATTAGAGTCTCAAAAGAGGTCCCTGTCAAACACCTTCTGTGTTTGGACTACCAAAGAAATGTGTTTTGCAAACCTGTATCTAGTTATTTCTGCAGGAGTTCCCACTTACAGTAAGACCTGATTGACATTTCTCGATGGCAGCTTTTCATGAAAAGCTGTTAACTTGTAGAATCTGGTTATAGAGCAGAGACAGACTGACTTTGTTCTGTTGCTGGGATCTGTCCAATCTAAACAGGACCCTGCACCTGAATTTAATACAGCTACACAGGGTAGACGGGCAACATTTTTTTGCACTGCTATTTTCTGATGTGATTCCAAACCTAGGGCAGTAGAAAGTTATGCTCTGAACCTCCTTTGGTTTGATTGCTTTAATTGCTTTTTTGTGTTTTGTCTTCCCCTTGCCGTTTTGGATTAGAAAAACACGTTAGTTGTCAATCTTTGCAGAAGAGTTTGTTTTTCTCCTTTTGATGACAGCTATAGAACCCAGGTGCAAAAATTTTTCAGCTGTATCATGAAACTGAACTAGTCAAAAACATAGTATGTAATTAATGCTTCATGGTGAGTGTAAAATAACATTTTTTGTTTTAAACTTTGGGACTTAAATTACCAGCAGGCTGGTAATATTCTGATTTTCGTGGTGCTGGATTGTTCTACTGTTGGATTCTTCTTGAGACTATATATGCTGAACTACACAATTGGTTTATAAGGAAATATGAAGTTTTGCTTGTGGCTCTGTGTTCAGTTTGTTCAATCTATCCCTTCACATTCTACTGCAGATGTGGTTGTGGTTGCACTCTGTTCTGAATTGCGTCAGTTGTGCATTATTATGAGGAAGTTCCTGGTTGATCTGATCATCTTACCTCAGTGTTTTAATTTTGCCTTATTCTATCTCTTTTATAACTGATCGCTGATGGCTTATTACCACGATAGTGCTAAATTTCCTGGCACGACTGTGCACATGCAGTGATAATCCGAGTCAGCTGTGTAGAATCCTCATTTTGTTCCCTTATCACATAGCAAAACAAAATTCCAGCTCACTAAATTACCACCCACCGTTCCATGATGCAAACATGACCTCTGCATTGGCACGGTGACGTTTTTATTGATGAGAATCACTTGTTTTTCTTTTAAAGCTATAATATCTGACTACTTTTTAAAAATCGTTATTTGAAAAATAACAATTGTAGGTCCACATAGAGTTTAAATGTGCACAGTGAGGAGTAGTAACTTAATGGGGGAAAAAAACTGCTGGATTCATGAGTTACTGCCGGCCCTATATTGCTCTGTGGTTTATTTTCCTATAACAAACACCACTTCCTGTGTGTCTTAAAATCTGTTATTTTTATACAGCTTTATCCATAATTAGAGCATTTTCCCATGATCGTCTTTTCTTTATTGAGTTGTAATTTCTCTTTTCCCATGAAGAATTTTTTGACTCATATTAGTCACTTTACCTGAGCATTAAAGATGTCGCAAATTGCTAAGCACTGGGGGAATAAAAGGTCATAAGTTCTGGCGAATTCATGGAACGAATGGGATACCAAAGCTGCAGTCCCCCATAATTGAAACTTTCTGCGGTCAAAATACGAGCTAGGATAGTAACCACTTAAATGCTTTTTTCTTCCTTATGCTTTTCGTTTTGAAAATTGTTAAGTTTTTTTCAGTTATTTGAAATTAGAAAATGTGTATTGTCATTGCTGACCTTTGCTCTTTGTCCCATGATTCTCTGCAGCTGCAGCTTCAATATAAAGGAACAAAGATTGCAGATAATCAATGAGAGTAGACAAATGGGGCATTTCCAAAGCCATCTCCACTGCAAACACAAAATATTTTTAACTCCTGCGTAGACACCAGAAAGTTTAATTTAAGGAGTGCTGCAGCTTTAAAGGTATTTATGTTTTAGCTGGTGTTTCTATAGACGATGTTTCTAGTTTGATGCAGTGGACCACGACATGGGTACCTACAGATGAAACTAGCCGACAAATTTGGAAGGGCCTTGGGAGTCCGCAATCATGTTGGTCCCTTTAGAATTGTATTTGTTGAAATACAGTTTCTTAAGCAGTTAAAGAGAACAGGAACAGAAATAATTGAAATTGCACAGTAGTTTGGAATGCAAACATTACTGGATGAGCAGAAATTTCCTCCAATTAAATATTGGGAAGACTAAATCCATATCTCCTTATGTGGCTTGGTGTCAAATTATGTTTGATAATATAAGAACATAAGAAATAGGAGCAGGAGTAGGCCAATCGGCCCTTCGAGCCTGCTCCGCCATTCAATAAGATCATGGCTGATCTGATCCTCACCTCAAATCTAAAGAACACAAGAAGTAGGAGCAGGACCCGGCCACTCAACCCCTGGGCCCGCTATGCCACCCACAGGGCCTCGACCGATCCGAACTCAGCCTCATGTCCAATTTCCTGCCCGCTCCCCGTAACACCTAATTCCCTTTACTTCTAGGAAACTGTCTATTTCTGTTTTAAATTTATTTAATGATGTAGCTTCCACAGCTTCCTGGGGCAGCAAATTCCACAGACCTACTACCCTCTGAGTGAAGAAGTTTCTCCTCATCTCAGTTTTGAAAGAGCAGCCCCTTATTCTAAGATTATGCCCCCTAGTTCTAGTTTCACCCATCCTTGGGAACATCCTTACCGCATCCACCCGATCAAGCCCTCATATTATATGTTTCAATAAGATCGCCTCTCATTCTTCTGAACTCCAATGAGTAGAGTCCCAATCTACTCAACCTCTCCTCGTATGTCCACCCCCTCATCCCGGGGATTAACCGAGTGAACCTTCTTTGTACTGCCTCGAGAGCAAGTATGTCTTTTCTTAAGTATGGACACCAAAACTGTATGCAGTATTCCAGATGCGGTCTCACCAATACCTTATATAACTGCAGCAATACCTCCCTGTTTTTATAATCTATCCCCCTAGCAATAAAAGCCAACATTCCGTTGGCCTTCTTGATCACCTGCTGCACCTGCATACTAACTTTTTGATTTTCTTGCACTAGGACCCCCAGATCCCTTTGTACTGCAGTACTTTCCAGTTTCTCGCCATTAAGATAATAACTTGCTCTCTGATTTTTCCTGCCAAAGTGCATAACCTCACATTTTCCAATAATGCTCCTGTGAAGCACCTTGGAGCATTGCATTACATTAAAGGTGCTATGTAATGCAAGTTGTTGTTGTCAAAATATTTCATATGCAAAAAAAAAACTTGTTTCCATATCTATATCTTAAAAAGACACGCGGGATCCTTGGCTTTATAAATAGAGGCATAGAGTGCAAAAGCAAGGAAATTATGCTAAACCTTTATAAAACACTGGTTAGGCCTCAGCTGAAGTATTCTGCCCAATTCTGGGCACCACGCTTTACGAATGATGTCAAGGCCTTGGAAAGGGTGCAGAGCAGATTTGCTAGAATGGTACCAGGGATGAGGGATTCAGTTATGTGGAGTGAATAGAGAAGCTGGGATTGTTTTCCTCAGAGCGGAGAAGGTTAAAGGGAGATTTAATAGAGGTTGTTCAAAATTATATGGGGTTTGGGTAGAGTAAATAGGGAGAAACGATTTCACTGGCAGGAGGGTTAGTAACCAGAGGACACAGATTTAAGGTAATTGGCAAAAGAACCAGAGGTGGCATGAGGAAAAAAAATTAACGCAGCGAGTTGTAATGATCTGGAATGCACTGCCTGAAAGAGTGGTGGGAGCAGATTCAATAATAACTTTCAAAAGGGAATTGAATAAATACTTGAAGGGGGAAAATTTGCAGGGCTATGGGGAAAGAGCAGGGGAGTGGAACTAAATGGATAGTTCTTTCAAAGAGCCGGCACAGGCATGATGGGCCAAATGGCTATCTTCCGTGCTGTATCGTTCTATGATCATAGTGGTCAATGCACACAAAAAATGTGAAAACTTAAATATGCAAGGGAAGATGGCATTTGATTCCCTGCCACAGCAAAATAAATTTAAACAATTTTACACACCTAATAGTTACTTAAAAACACGTTAAAGTCTCTTTATATTGGGTCAAACACAGCAGTATATTTAATTTTTAGTTTATATTGATGGTGTATGAAGGTTAATTCCATCAAATTTTTATTTTGTTAAAGATGCTGATGGGTGGGAAAGATGAGAATATCTCTCTGGGAAAGGAAGGATAAAGCTGTGCCTGATTGCTGTTCACGAATTCTTGACTTCGCCAAAGCAGCAGAAGTAAAATAATTTAAGAATTGCTTCATAGATTTTTAACAGATTTTGTAGGAAAGTCACCCAGAAGTTTTCATTTCATTTGAAGCCTGGTTTAAGGTGATGATCAAGATAAAAATCGAAAATATCGCCACGTGTACGCACTTTGAACATGTACATACAGTACAATGTAGTGGAGGCTTTTAGTTAGTTGGCAAGTTTATTATTTGATTTTAATTTACAGTACCCTTTTTTACACTTACAGCTATTATGTAATTATTATAGTATAAATACACTACACACAGCTGTAATATCAACCCAAGTAGCATCTTTGTGGGACCACGAACCACAGTGAAGGTGACGCCATCTTTTAGCAGTGAATAGGTTAATATAATTTCTGTTGGTATTATGCTTTTCTTGATTGTTTTTTTTTTGGGGGGGGGAAGCAATGAAAATTTTTATGTTTGCAATAACTATATTAAATAACGTGACTTTAATAAGAATTCTGTGGCATTTTCATTGGATTTTAAAATAAATGTTTTAGCCGCCACAGACCAAAAGTTAATCAATCTGGTTGTTGGAAAAGTAGAACTTTAGAGGATAGTTCACAGCTGTAAAGTTAATAACTTGATTGTTTAAGTATACTGATCTCTCAAAAAAATTCTGGTTTGACACTGTAAGAGGTCCAATTTTCACACTATTGAAATATCAGTTGCTTAAAATTGGTGGTTAGGAATAAAATATTGCCCCTTCATTGACCCAAAATTAAGCGTAGGTAGTTAAACGTATCAATTAACACTTTCCCACCTTGCTATAATTTTTCTTAGTGGGTTTAATGATTAACTTTGAATAATCATTATTTTCTTTGGAAATGCAATTTCAAAATTTTAATTATCTCAGCCATACGAATTATTTTTTTTTCTGCTGAAAGTTGGGTTAAATCTAAGAGTGGTTAATAAACTGCACATTTTCCATTTCCAAGTTTCCTGTTTCCTTGATAACTCTGTCAGCGTTCCAAATAGGAAAGCCATCTGCCTGCCTATTTTAAGTATTTGTAGGGGAACAACAAGGTCATTTGCAGTGTTGAATATGACCACCGCCCATCTTGTATATGTACCCTGCTAAGTTCTATTTTAATCCAGTCATTTGTGAAAGTTTGCTTAGTATGCTTTGCTTGTTACCAGCCTGAAAGACCATTAGTAGGAGGACAAGTTTCTTATGTAGTATATTTTGATGGTTTCCAGTTGTTGATTATATCCGGTGATAGGAATGGGTTTTGAGGATTATTTACTTGGTGCTGCAATTCATTTATTCATATGCTGCAATGTAAAAGTGATTGCTGTGTGCTATCCACGATCACCTCTCTTTCAGTGGTGAAAACAGGATAACTATATTATCAAGGTTGCAAAGAAATAGAAGCACTGCAGTTCACACACTAATTTATTGTGGCTCAATGGCCAGCATTGGGCAGTTCCTGTTTCTGGCACCCTTTCAAAAGGACTAATGTACTTTCCCCACTCAGAATTGGAAGTGCATTTCAGTAAGTATTTTATCATTGAGCAAGTAAAACTTTCTAGGAAAGCTTTAACCTATAATCACCGTTCAGCACAATTGCAAAGCTATCCTGGCAGCTGTAACAAAGAAAACAATCTTCAAAATGTCGTAACTTTGCAAGGTAATTTGTGATGACTTTCAGCTCAAGTAATTTTTACATATGATTTAAAAATTGCGTTTTAGTTACAATTGAAGGATTTGTGGAAATAACGTGTGTTGATGATCGGAGTGTTAAGCCATCCAATAGTAGAATGTCAGCAGTAAGAAATGTTTAAGCATCATAATGAGCTGGAAAGAGGACCTTAAGCCCTGTAAATTAGCATAGAACACACCTGACAGCTGAAAAAGGAGCTGTAAAAAGAAGGGTCGTCTTTGTTTTCAAACAGAACATGTGTATCTTTAGAAAAATATCTAAATAGTGTTACGAATTTTGAAAATAACTATGTACTATTACCTTCATTAATTTGGTTTAGATGCCATGCCAATAAACATAAATACTGTATGTATTTCTAATAATTTGATGATTTTGGAAGTGGTGTAATGCACCTGCTTTAATACCATTTTTTTTCTCCAGGTTGAAAATGACAAGTAGATAACTATCATGGCTTAACTGTAATTGTCTTTTGCTGATTTAACTTGTGCAGTAACCCATGGTCAAGGCCACTAGTTTGTAGTTTTTGTGGAAAAATAGTTACAGTTGTGGAACTTGATCCCCCAAACACTGCGAAAATCCTGTAATCCCATGTTATAAAACAGAATTTGACTTATTAAGTCAGTGGTTCTATCCATGTGCACTGTGTTCAATCATTGGAAAATATGGACAGCCAGTAATATTCATAAAAGTATTCTTCCCACCTTAAGTGCCATTTACCAATATATGCAATTTAGGTGATAAAATGATTGGGGGGCTGAAAAAACTATCCATTTAAAAATGAATAGATGGGACAAAGTGGTATTCCCCTTCCTTTGGAGGTCATAAGTGGCAACTGTCCACTTTTCATATAGCATCTTTCACATTCTCGGGACATCCCAGAACACTTCACATCCAATGAAGTACTTCTGGACAAACTCGACAGGTAATTTGCGCACAGCTATGTTCCACAAACCACACTAGTGTTGATGACCAGATAATCTGTCTTGACATTGGTGACTTACTCATTTGAAAACAATTTACAGTAACAGATCAAAGTAATGCTCTGTAGCCCTGCCACATCTAGCGAAGAATGGCAGCAGGCAAGCAAACAACTAATAGGAGGAGAAGACTCCATAAACATCCCATTCCTCAATTGTGGTGGAGCCTAACACATGAGTGCAAGAGTCAAGGCTGAAGTGTTTGCAAGCTTCTTCAGCCTAAAGTGGGACCTCAGACTCCTCCTCGGGCCCCAACAATATAGATGCCAGTGTCTAGCCAATTTGGTTCACTTCATGTGACGTTGAGAAGCGGCTGAGTGCCCTAGACACAGCAAAGGCCATTGGTCCTCTCGGCATTTTGACCGTATTGCTGAAGGCCTTGCATTAGAGCTTGGCACCTACCCAGTGTGGAAGATTTTCCCATGTATGTCCCATCTACATAAAACAGGATAAATCTAACCCAGTTAAATACCATCCTATCAGCCTCCTTCCAACCATCAGCAAGTGGTGGAAGGAATCATCAATAGTCATCAAGCGACACCTAATCACCAATAACCTGCTCACTGATGCTCAGTTTGGTTTCCCTAGAAGCACTCGGCTCCAGACCTTGTCACAGCCTTCATCCAGACATGGATTGAAGAGCTGAATGCCAGAGGGGAGCTAAGAATAACTTAGCTTGACATCAAGGCAGTTTGAGTAAGGAACCCAGCAAAACGAAGATCAATAGTGGTCAATGGCAAAATTCTTCATTGGCTGGAGTCATATCTGACACAAAAGAAGATGGTTCTGATTGTCAGAGGCCAATCGTTGCAGCCTCAGGACATCAGTGCAGGAGTTCCTCAAGGAAGTGTAAGGTGTGTGAGTGTATTGCCACCATTTTTCTCTAGGAAACATGCGCCATACTACATGGAATGGTGGCTCCACCAGTTGCAGGTGTGGTGTTTCGGCAGCAGCTGGTTGCCTTTCTGCACCCCAATCATGGTAGGTACTGAACCCTGGATGTGTATGTGTGTATATGTATGTGTATAACATATATAAAAAATCTGGTAATCTAGCATTGTCAAATAGAAATCCTTGCTATTTTAATCAGTTTACTGAATTGACACGAGCCCTCTCGCATCCTCCTGGTATTCTGATAGTGGGAAAAAATTTTTATCAGACAGTCTCAGGCTATAAATTGCAAATCAGGTTTATTAACAGTAAAAGGTAGAGAGTAGCAGGAAATCAATGCAGCAGGCTTCACTTCATTATGGAACATTTAACTTTCACCTACTCTGATATATACAAAAATAAGCAAGACATGACAATTTGCTCAGTCTCTTACTTATAAACCTGGAACAGCGTCGAAAGCATAAACAAATATTTGAGATTTTGTCCAACCTTCACTGAGTTACTGGGTTTTGGTTTTTGTCATGCTGACTGGGATATATTCTTGTAACTTTTGAAGTTCAAAACTAAGATATAGGAAAACAAAAAAATGTCTTCCAGAATTGAACCACATTGACCAAATTATGACATTGTGTTAATTAACCACCAAATTGTGAGATCCTAGCCCACTTGTACATGCACCAAGCACTTCATCCTAAATTTTAAGACAAAGCAAACAGTTTTTGTTGCATGGTTTCTACTTGCTTTTCAGTCACGGTGTATTTGCGTAGGAATAATGCACTTGCAGGAACATTTTGCATCTTGTATGCACTCTACCATATACAGAAGAAATCAGTAGAAGAAAGCTGTGGTATTCTCGATCAGTATGCACTAATTAAATTGAAAGTGATCAGTTGCATCTCAAATAGATAATAAACCTATTTATAAACTTTACGATTTGTAATGTGACCGAATCCCTAGCCATCACAAAGACGTCAACCTTCAATGCCATGTACCAGGCTTACTCTTCAGCTGCGCAATTCAGTCTTCATGTGAGGGGCTTTATTAAAGCTGTTAGAGTGACCCTTCATGGTGCTCAGTGATAAGTCAGTTAGGCTGGAACCCACTCTCTGCAACTGCTTCCCCCTTTTACCACAAATCCAACTGAATCTCTCAAATGAGCTGGGGAGGTCCTTTGATTGTATGCCTAGGAGCTCTGAACCATGAAGCAGAACACGAACAAGACCAAAGAGCCTTTTCCTGTTTCTCAGTGTGGCCCCAAAAGACTGACACAGCTGTAGTTGACTCAATGAGGGTGGCTTACTCCATGCTTGAGCCTACCCTGTACAATATCACAGAGAAGTCATTGTTCTGGGAGTGATTGATGCTGACACTGGATACAAAAAGTGGCTAACATTTTTATTAAGGAAAAGGTGAATTAAAAAAAAAGAGACTTCAGTGGTCTTATTAGATACAAATAGTCATGATAGAAATTAGAAAGATCAAGACCAGAGCCAGACGATTATGTTGGTCCTTATGCTATGTTTCTGCGAGTCCATCAAATCTACTTTTTCTCTCTGGAATGCTACCATGGAAGCAGTTTCTATTCAGTCATTTCTAGAGAGATGGAGAGAGAGAGAGAGAGCCTTACCAGCATTTTCAAAGACCTTTTTAGCCTTAGAACAGAAGCTTAAGTCAACTTTCTTTTAAGAATCATAGAATGGTTACAGCACAGAAGGAGGCCATTCAGCCCATCAAGCCCGTGCCGGCTCTCTGCAAGAGCACTTCAGCTAGTCCTACTCCCCCGCCCTTTCCCCGTAGCCCTGCAAATTTTTTTCCTTCAGGTACTTATCCAATTCCCTTTTGAAAGCCATGATTGAGTCCGCCTCCACCACCCTTTCAGGCAGTGCATTCATTCCAGATCCTAACCACTCGCTGCGTAAAAAGGTTTTTCCTCATGTTGCCTTTGGTTCTTTTGCCAATCACCTTAAATCTGTGTTCTCTGGTTCTCGACCCTTCTGCCAATGGGAACAGTTTCTCTAACTACTCTGTCCAGACCCCTCATGATTTTGAACACCTCTATCAAATCTTCTCTCAACCTTCCCTGCTCTAAGGAGAACAACCCCAGCTTCTTCAGTCTATCCATGTAACTGAAGTCCCTCATCCCTGGAATCATTCTTGTAAATCTTTTCTGCACCCTCTCTAAGGTCTTCACATCCATGCCCAGAATTGGACACACTACTCCAGTTGCGGCCGAACCAATGTTTTATAAAGGTTCATCATAACTTCCTTGCTTTTGTACTCTATGCCTCTATTCATGAAGCTCAGGATCCCGTATGCTTTTTTGACTGCTTTCTCAACCTGCTCTGCCACCTTCAATGATTTGTGCACATATACCCCCGGGTCTCGCTGTTCATGCACCCCCTTTAGAATTGTACCCTTTAGTTTATATTGCCTCTCCTCATTCTTCCTACCAAAATGTATGACTTCGCACTTTCTGTGTTAAATTTCATCTGCCACGTGTCTGCCCATTTCACCAAAGCACACCAAAGTGGTTTGGATCTTTTGGTCAAATGACATGATGATTTTAACATGAATATTATTTTGATCTTATGAGACAATTAACAGTTTCTTGCAACAGCCAAGACTGTGTTTGGCAGCATCTGTATAGTGCACTTGTAATCAATGCTCTGAAATTTGATTAAAACTGACCACAGGATTTTGTCCTTGTGGCTATTCAAATGGCTTTTTGCAGAGTCTAAATTTTCTTCCCATTTACAACCGCTGATTGATAAAATACCACGAAGGAGTTGTGCTCTCTGACAAAGTATAGACTTTGAACATATAGGGGTAGAAATTTGTCTTGGGCAAAAACAGCTATCGCATTGGCCGCCTGTTACACGCCTAGCTTGATATTCAGTTCTATTGTGGCCAGTGAAACTGAATATCGGGCGGGGAGTATAATAGACAGCCGATATGATAACGCTCGTTTTGCACTGCTGCCCAAGATGAATTTCTACCCCACAATATATCAAACTGAGCATGCATTGCTAATATCTAGTATATTCAGCACATTGTGTCCGCACAAAATTGCAAGAGTTGCAAAGAACTAACCATTCTATTTCTAGTATGGGAATATTTTACAGGAGTCTAGATGTCAGTTAAAAGTATTAGCCCATGGCCTCAATACCGGTCTGCCTTGGAGCAGTTTCCCTATGCTGCCATGCCTAGCTGCAAATATCTAGATCTAGCCTGATGATGATGACCAGACTTTTGTGCAGCTGTTTGGCAGCTGGATAGAGGAAACCTTGATGGCCTCAAAGGGTATTGGCAGGCCATGAGAAAGTTACTTTTCCTCAATGCTAAGCCAATGCCCCATTATTCCAAAGCCTGGTACATCTCAAGCTAGAGTTACAAATAGTGGTACAATTCTTCCAGTCTTAATCAGTCAGTCTTTATATGGACAGGCAGTGCCAATGTGGTTAGGTACCATGTTCAGAAAATCTACCGGATGGCAGCTATGTCCTGAAGGGCGAGGAGGCTGCAGTAATATAGTTCCCCGAGATCGACCAAGATGTTTGTTCTGCTGATTTTAATCGACATTGAGGACCAGAGTTACATTTTTATGGCGGGGAAGAGGAGGGAGTGAAAATAAAGGTGGCAAACTATCCAAAAATCAGGCCTTTATGCTTGCTGTTCTGAAATTTAAAAAAAAAGCCGAGATTTCCAGGTTTATGTAAGGCTGAATTTTCTATGGTTTCCAAGGATGTTCTCCATCACAATTAAAACGATGGTGCAATGAGACTTTTAATTGCCTTGTGCAAATACATCATTCATCCATTCATCGCTTGCTGCTGCAATTTTACCTTAAAAGGTAAAATAACTAACCATGCAAATCAAAGTGAATGTGTTTCTAAGCATCCTACATCTGCACGCATTTCAGAGTTTATATAAAATGTTTGTTTGCTGTGCTGACTGGATGGAGGTTGGACGGTTTACATGTGGTGGAACTCTTAGATTAGAAAGAGTAAGCATCGTTTGTGATGATAATGCTTGAAATGGTATTACAATGAATGGCTGAAATAATAAGATAAATACTGTCAGTGATTGAGTATATGCTGTGGAAATTTAGGAAAATGAGCAGCAATTAATAGAAAACTAAATTATCAAAAACAAACTGGTTTTCATTGTGGCATCCTTCACACACCATAGGAACTTAGACCAGCTTCATTTGGTCTTGGGGAAATCAGTTGCTAAACATGTCCAAAAAATGTTTTCCCTTGATGTCATACTAAGACATAAGTGTCATTGAAAGCCTCCCTGACCTTTGTGGCAGCACCAATTTGTTTGTCTCCATCTTGAATGCTCCTCCTGTTGTATATTTCCCACCTTCCAGACCTAACCCTTGCAAATTCTCGCATATTTTAAAAACATCAGTTTAGAAATTTGATGGCACCACGCCAGTTTTTCGGGCGCTAAACTGACACCTGAGCCTCCACAATGATGGGCAAAAAGCACACGCTCATTACAAGGCAGAATGTGCTATATTGATAGAGGTTTAAAAAAAAAGGCGTCCAAGGCCCGCGCCTGAAACCGGCATTAGCCCCTTTGCATATGTAAATAAGGGGCCTAACTTGTGTTGAGGGCTCCCTCTGCAATATTGGGTGTCCCCGAGGTAGTCGGCGCCGGCTATGTTCAGGAAAAGCAGATCCATATGCGACCTAACAGGCTGCTACCAAAAAGATTAAGCTTTTAAAATATACTTACCTGAATGTAGAGCTAGGAAGAGCAGGAGTTGGGCACCTACCGACACAACAGCCCAATCATTGAGGCCTCTTCTCTGGCGAACTGCCTGGGAACACCTATTAGATGTCTGCACTTCGCCGGTTGGATGATAATGAGGCCCGCGATGCAATATTAGGTACGCTTCGGGCCTATCCAATCGGACGCGGGAATCATTCCGTGAGAACAAATTTTTCCCCCATTAAGTCCTGTTTTATTGTATCTTTCTGTTTCAAGCATATTTATTGTGTTTGCTTTCAGCTTTTGGGTGCCCCTATGTGGAAATTTGGCATGAGCCAATTTTAATTAGCAGTAGTCTGGAGGAGACTGTGCAACCCTTACTAAGGGAGAGGCTGCTTTTTTCAGGTGATAGGTAAAAACTGAGAGATATACTCAGCTCCATACTCTAGCAGCACTGAATAAATAAAACATTTCAGAGATCTATAAATGTCTAAAATACTTAGGCAACCAGTAGCGATTGTGGAGGAAAAAAAAGGACAACGGCTTCTATTGGGGTGGGGAACTTGCACAGCTCCCTCTTTTTGTAATGGTGTTTGGCCCTCACAATAAAACTGAGCTTGGACCCTGACTCAAAATAGAGTGCAACATGGCTGAACCTTGTACCATGACTCTAGCATGATTCTGACCTGTAATTACAGATAACTAAGATAACAGAAGAGAATGTAAAGGCTTCAAGCATTGTAAAACAAAAAAGTGTAACAGTATTAAATTATTTAAATTGTTTTTTAAATGCATGATTCAGATGCTTCCCAAATGTCCCTTGGATGTCCAAGCTAAACACACCAGTTTAGGATTAACAAAATGGAAGGTTTACAACAAAAGCAGAGCTCCATTTATTCTCTGCAAGGTTCTACTGATCCTATTGCACTTAACTTCTCTTTAAGGGGAGGAGCTGAGATTGAACAGGTAGCAGTTAATCTAGGGCACAAATTGAACCCCCCCCCCCCGCACCCTGCATTCACAGGAGGAAGGCCCGGGACTACCAGTCCTGGGCCAACTACACAAATTAGCCTGTCCTTTGGGAGATATTCGGCAGTCAAGTCCCTCTCTCTATGAGGAAACGTTGAACATGTAGGAGATCAGCTGGCAATGGCAATTCAGCTAGGCAAGTGACCTTAAAGGAGAAGCAAAAATTCTCACCAGGCAGCCTCCAAGAAGGCAGCACTTTTATCCCTATTAGGAAAAGGTAATGAAAACATAAATGCTCCCTTGAATATCTAAGGGTTTCAGCACAATTACAGTAAGTTAACATTGGCCTGTAATTTGCCGTCAGTGGCGATGCAATGATGATCACCACTGACCTTGAAGAAAGCTGCCCATAGAGATGTCGCGATCTCTGTGGCAAAAACTTTAGGTTTCTCGACGTGTAATTGATTGTAGCGCTGTCAGTATGGGATTCCTAGCGCGATGCAGCAGTGATGTCATCAAGCTGTCTAAGCAGCCAATCACATTGAAGAATTCTCACACAGCATACCAGGAATGTAAAGCAGTGATTATCTGCACTTTAAAAAAAAAAATGTTAGCGAGCGAAATAAAGATTGGGACATGCACATAGGGTTAAGGTACAGGCTGAAATGTCATGAACAAACTTTTTTTTTTAATTGTTACTTTTTTTTAAATCCAGTAAATTTGATCATAATGGAGAAATTTGACATTCCACAAATATAAAAATACATTTTTCAGGGCTAGAATGGTGGTTCAGCAGTCAATGCAAAACCCCATTTACACCTATTCCAACAAGGTTCAACATTTAATGGGGTGTTTAACAGCAATATTAGCACAGAAAAGCTCAAGTTTTCGCCAGTTCTACTGACTTTGCTGATTGCCAGCTATGGCGTGCAGGGGGGTGGGTGGTCTACAGCGGAGCCTGTGTTGGAGCAGTGAATGACTGACCGCAACTTCAGGATTTCCGAGTTTAGATGCGCATGCGCTAAATCTTGGAAGTTGCGGTCAGTTTCAGAGGGGTAATGACGGCGAACGCTGACAGTTCGCCGTCATTACCCACTGCAAAATCTGATCCATTAGCTTTTATGACCCTACCAGCAAAGGAGGACAAAGAGATTAATTAAGAGGGGGAAAATAGAGTATGAGAGTAAGCTTACAGGGAACATAAAAACTGACTGTAAAAGCTTCTATAGATATGTGAAGAGAAAAAGATTGGTGAAGTCAAGCGTAGGTCCCTTGCAGTCAGAATCAGGGGAATTTATAATGGGGAATAAAGAAATGGCAGACCAATTAAATACATACTTTGGTTCTGTCTTCACAAAGGAGGACACAAATAACCTCCCAGAGATGTCGGGGAACATAGGGTCCAATGAGAGGGAAGAACTGAATGAAATCAGTATTTGTAGGGAAATGGTGTTAGGGAAATTGACGGGATTGAAGGCCGATAAATCCCCAGGGCCTGATCATCTACATCCTAGGGTACTTAAGGAAGTGGCCCTAGAAATAGTAGATGCATTGCTGGTCATCTTTCAAAATTCTATAGACTCTGGGACAGTTCCCATGGATTGGAGGGTAGCTAATGTAACCCCACTATTCAAAAAAGGTGGTAGAGAAAAAACGGGGAATTATAGACCGGTAAGCCTGACATCGGTAGTGGGCAAAATGCTAGAGTCCATTATAAAAGATGTAATAGCAGAGCACTTGGAAAACAGTGACAGGATTGGACAAAGTCAACATGGATTTACAAAAGGTAAATCATGCCTGACTAATCTACTGGAATTTTTTGAGGATGTAACTGGTAGAATAGATGAGGGAGAAACAGTGGATGTGGTGTATTTGGACTTTCAGAAGGCTTTCGATAAGGTCCCGCATAAGAGATTAGCGTGCAAAGTTAAAGCACATGGGATTGGGGGTGAGGTACTGATTTGGATAGAGAACTGGTTGGCAGACAGGAAGCAAAGAGTTGGAATAAACGGGTCTTTTTCCGAGTGACAGGCAGTGACTAGTGGGGTACCACAGGGATCGGTGCTAGGACCCCAGCTATTCACAATATATATTAATGATCTAGACGAGGGAACTAGATGTAATATCTCCAAGTTTGCAGACGACACAAAGCTGGGTGGGCGTGTGTGTTGTGAGGAGGATGCAGAGAAACTCCAGTAGGATTTGGACAGGTTGGGTGATTGGGCAGATGCATGGCAGATGCAGTATAATGTGGATAAATGCGAGGTTATCCACTTTGGTGGCAAAAACAGGAAGACAGATTATTATCTGAATGGCAATAGATTGGGAAAAGGGGAAGTGCAACGAGACCTGGGTGTCCTTGTGCACCAGTCACTGAAGGTAAGCATGCAGGTGCAGCAGGCGGTTAAGAAGGCAAATGGTATGTTGGCCTTCATAGCGAGAGGGTTCGAGTACAGGAGCAAGGATGTCTTGCTGCAGTTGTACAGGGCCTTGGTGAGACCACACCTTGAGTGTTGTGTGCAGTTTTGGTCGCCTTATCTGAGGAAGGATGTTCTTGCCATGGAGGAAGTGCAGCGAAGATTCACCAGACTGATACCTGGGATGGCAGGAATGACGTATGAAGAGAGATTGGGACGATTGGGCTTGTATTTGCTAGAGTTTAGAAGAATGAGAGGGGATCTCATTAAAACTTATAAAATTCTAACAGGACCAGACAGACTAGATGCAGGATGGCTGTTCCCGATGGCGGGGGAGTCCAGAACCAGGGGTCACAGTCTAAGGATAAGGGGTAAGCCATTTAGGACTGAGATGAGGAGGAATTTCTTCACCCAGAGAGTGGTGAACCTGTGGAATTCTCTACCACAGAAGGCAGTTGAGGCCAATTCATTAAATATATGCAAGAAGGAGTTAGATATATTTCTTAAGGCTAAAGGGATCAAGGGATATGGGGAGAAAGCAGGAACAGGGTACTGAATTTGGATGATCAGCCATGATCTCATTAAATGGCGGAGCAGGCTCGAGGGGCCGAATGGCCTGCTCCTATCTTCTATGTTTCTTCTATGTTTCTATGTACCTCTTCAATGCAGAGAAAGTTTTGAGGCTTCAGCATTTTTGAAACTATTGCTATGTTTTTTAGGTAGGCTATGTGACAATGAGTTGCAGTATGATAGAAACCAGCTCCAAATTTACAGAAATGAGAAGTCGCACAACACCAGGTTATAGTCCAACAGATTTATTTAAAATTACAAGCTTTCGGAGCTATCCTGCCCCTTCTTCAGGTAAAGTTATTACCTGAAGAAGGGGCAGGACAGCTCCGAAAGCTTGTAATTTTAAATAAATCTGTTGGACTATAACCTGGTGTTGTGCGACTTCTCATTTTTGTCCACCCCAGTCCAACGCCGGCATCTCCGCATCATGACCAAATTTACAGAGGCATTTAATGGTCTTCGAACTAGGTCACTGTACAGCCCCTATAATACTGATGAAGCCGTTGTTCAGGTTTTTTCTACGGCCACAGCCACTGAGGATTTCTCATGCCCACCACAATTTTGGGGCCACAACCATGAAGGTGTGAGCTGATGTACAGCCAGCCCTAAAATAGAGCAGATATCCAGAGTTCAAACTTCAAGGGAGCCCCTAGCTCGTGTTCTTGGCAAATTTCACATTTCTCCCTCTGGTTCCTTCCCCACCCACCTCCAGTTTCCTTCACTTCCTGTTTGGTATTCACCTCTCTCTTGTAAAGTCTCTGGCATAGTGCTTCTTATGAATAAAACTATATAAATGCAAGTGTCGCATGAGAATTGGAGGAGCAGTGGAGATAACCAGATGCAGCAGAAGATTTGTAGAATGATTTAGACTGGTTATGCAATTGGAAAAATACCAAATGAAATTCAACACTAGTTAATGTTAAGTATTGCACGTAGTATTAAAATATATGCCTCATAAGTAAGTATACAAAGAATGGAATTGAATTAGCAGAGGGTGACTCTGATCTAGGAGTGACAGTGCACTCATCACTTTGAATGTCTAGACAATGCAGCAAAGCCATTAAAAGAGAAAATAGAATTCTGGAATATGAATTGTCAGAAAAGTAGGTTATGTTTTATTGTACCCTATTTGGAGTAATTTAGTGAAATTCCTCCTGTCGACTTTATAAAAAAAAAAAATAGTATCAATACAAAATGAGAAGTCTTTTTACTAAAATTATGAACAAGAGGAATTGTATACCTTTGAAGTACAGTGTTTATTTTTGGGTAGCAATAAAAACATATCCAGAGGGTGCAGAGAAGAACAGGACTGATTAAAGTATTAGATCTATGAGGGGAAAAATAGAGAATCATAAGCTGTACATCTTGTAGATAGTACATTCTGCAGCTACAGTGCACAGATAGTGGAGGGCGTGGATAATGAGTACAGTGGCACCAATCAAGTGGACTACTCCATCTTGGATGGTGTTGAGCTTCAAGTGCTGTTGCAGTTGCACTCATCCAGGTGAGTGAAGACTATTCCATCGCACTCCTGACTGGCATTGTAAATGGTGGTGAGGCTTTGAGGGATCAGGAAGTGAGCCACGAATCACAGATTACCCAGCCTCTACCCTCTTGTAACCATATTGATATGGCTGGTATAGTTAGGCTTCTGGCCAATGGTACAGGCCTCTGCCATGGCTTAGAATGATGATGCTCATGGAACCTCCCGCTCCTGTTCGTTGCCTGCTTGTAGACCACCATGACAAGGTTGATGCCTTATTCTAAGTTATACCTAGTGCTGTTCCTGACATGCCCTTCTTCACTCTGTATTGAACTAGGGTTGGTTTCCCAGCTTGATGGTGATGAAATGATTGATGTGTTGGGCCATAAGGTTACAGATTGTGATGCTATGCAGTTCTTTTGCTGAGGCCCATGAGAAAGGATATTGGCTCAGAAAATCAAGATGTAGAATCAGTCTGGGTGGAGCTAAGAAGCACCAATGGGCAGAAAACATTGGTGGGATTTGTCTATAGGCCTCCAAACAGTAGTGGTAATGTAGGGGACGGCATCAAACAGGAAATTAGAGATGCATGTAACAAGGGTACTACAGTAATCATGGGTGACTTTAATCTACATAAAGACTGGCCAAACCAAATTAGCAATAATACTGTGGAGGATGAATTCCTGGAGTGTGTACGAGATGGTTTTTTAGACCAGTACGTTGAGGAGCCAACTAGGGAACAGGCTATCCTAGATTGGGTATTGTGCAATGAGAAGGGGTTAATTAATAATCTTCTTGTGTGGGGTCCTTTAGGGAAGAGTGACCATAACATGATAGAATTCTTCATTAAGATGGAAAGTGAAGTAGTCCAATCTGAAACTAGGGTCCTAAATCTAAACAAAGGAAACTATGAAGGTATGAGGAGGGAGTTGGCTATGATAGATTGGGGAGCTTCATTAAAAGGCATGACGGTGGATAGGCAATGGCTAACATTTTAGGAACGAATGCATGAATTGCAACAGTCATACATTCCTTTCTGGCGCAAAAACACAAAAGGAAAAGCGGCCCGACCATGGCTAACAAAAGAAATTAAGGATAGTATTAGATCCAAAGAGGAGTCATATAAAGTTGCCAGAAGAAGTAGCAAGCCTGAGGATTGGGAGCAGTTTAGAGTTCAGCAAAAAAGGACCAAGAGATTAATTAAGAGGGGAAAAATAGAGTATGAGAGTAAACTTGCAAGGAACATAAAAGCAGACTGTAAAAGCTTCTACAAGTATGTAAAAAGAAAAAGATTAGTAAAGACAAATGTAGATCCCCTACAGTCAGAAATGGGAGAATTTATAATGGGGAACAAGGAAATGGCAGAGCAATTAAACAAATACTTTGGTTCTGTCTTCACGGAAGAGGACACAAATAACTTCCCAGAAATGCTAAGGAACCAAGGGTCTAGTGAGAAGGAGGAATTAAAGGAAATTAGTATTAGTAAAAAAATAGTGCTGGAGAAATTAATGGGACTGAAAGCCAATAAATCCCCAGGGCCTGATAATCTGCATCCCAGAATACTAAAAGAGTAGCCATGGAAATAGTGGATGTATTGGTTGTCATTTTCCAAAATTCCACAGATTATGAAACAGTTTCTGCAGATTGGAGGGTAGCAAATGTAACCCCACTATTTAAAAAAGGAGGGAGAGAGAAAACCGGGAACTACAGACCGGTTAGCCTAACATCAGTAGTAGGGAAAATGCTAGGGTCTATTATAAAGGATGTGATAACAGGACAGTTAGAAAATATCAATGGAATTAGACAAAGTCAACATGGATTTATGAAAGGGAAATCATGTTTGACAAACCTGGGGGAAAAAATTCAGTTGGTTGCGCCTCCCGTTAGCGCCTTAAGAGGGCACTAATGGGGCGCAGAGAGTCTAGCGCCCGGGCGGGGCGATGTTTGCGCCGCTCGTGAAATTAACTAGACATTTTGCGGCGGCGCTAAACACTACCGCCACGGTCTCCTGCGCCGGCAGATCGTGACGTCAGTCGAGTGCGCAATGCCCTGGTATCGCCCCGGAGCGGATATTGAGTGGCGCCCCCTGCCTTACCGCCTGCCGCTAGCAATGACAGGTTGAGGGGAGCGTTTTGCAGTCAGGAAGGGACTGGGGGAGCGCTATTTAAAGGTGACCGCTTCCTGCCTTTTATTGTTGGTGACATTTTAGAACCACGCATTCTGAGAGAAAGCGAGAGAGACTTCTGGAGAAATTCAACGCTGTGTGAAGGAGTTTTGGGTACTGAGCAGCACTTTGCAGGTTCATTTTGATTTGCCCTTCCTTGTAACGATTTAGAAGAGACTGTGGGGTCTGCACTCTGAGCTCTTTCCCTGGTACTCTTCATTGTTCTTTCCAGCAGATTTGATGTGCAGGTCTCTCCAGGCCGAGATTCAAGGCTGCAATGAGCAGGATGTGGATGGAAAGCAAGATCAACCCTCCCCTTTAAGAACTGGCCCACGCCATTGTGTCTGTGTTCCATTGCTGACTGACATCACATGAGCTTCGCCAGCGCTCTGAGGTAGCGCCTCGCTCCTTGGCCTTTGCGTCTTAAGACAGGTGTGAAGCACCTGATTTAGCGCTCCAATCACCTCCAGGGGCGATAAAAGTCAAATTTGCAGTCGGTGGCGATAATTAATGCCAGGCGCTAATCTTTGCGCCCGGACGATAATTGCGCCCCAAATGGGGCGATACTGAATTTCTCCCCCCTGGAGTTTTTTGAGGATGTAATTGGTAGAATAGATAAGGGAGAACCAGTGGATGTTCAGAAGGCCTTTGATGAAGTCCCACATAAGAGGTTCGTGTGCAAAACTAAAGCACATGGGATTGGGGGTAATATACTGGCATGGATTGAAAATTGGTTAACAGACAGAAAACAGAGTAGGAATAAATGGGTCTTTTTCGGGGTGGCAGGCAGTGACTAGTAGGGTACCGCAGGGATCAGTGCTTGGGCCCCAGCTATTCACAATATATATCAATGATTTGAATGAGGGAACCAAATGTAATATTTCCAAGTTTGCTGACTACACGAAACTAGCTGGGGTTGTGAGGAGGATGCAAAGAGGCTTCAAGGCGATTTAGACAAGTTGAGTGAGTGGGCAAATACATGGCAGATGCAGTATAACGTGGATAAATGTGAAGTTATCCACTTCGGTAGGAAAAACAGAAAGGCAGAGTATTATTTAAATGGTGATAGATTGGGAAATGTTGATGTACAAAGGGACCTGGGTGTCCTTGTACACCAGTCACTGAAAGCAAACATGCAGGTGCAGCAAGCAGTTAGGAAGGCAAATGGTATGTTGGCCTTCATTGCAAGGGGATTTGAGTACAGGAGCAAGGATGTCTTACTACAGTTATACAGGGCCTTGGTGAGACCACACCTGGAGTACTGTGTGCAGTTTTGGTCTCCTTACCTAAGAAAGGATATACTTGCCATAGAGGGAGTGCAGCGAAGGTTCACCAGACTGATTCCTGGGATGGCAGGACTGTCTTATGAGGAGAGATTGGGTCGACTAGGCCTGTATTCAATAGAGTTTAGAAGAATGAGAGGGGATCTCATTGAAACGTATCAAATTCTGACAGGGCTAGACAGACTGGATGCAGGGAGGATGTTTCCCCTGGCTGGGGGCTCGAAAACGAGGGGTCGCAGTCTCAGGATACGGGGTGGGACATTTAGGACTGAGATGAGGAGAAATTTCTTCACTCAGAGGGTGGTGAACCTGTGGAATTCTCTGCCACAGAAGGCTGTGGAGGCCAAGTCACTGAATATATTTAAGAAGGAGATAGATAGATTTCTAGACATAAAAGGCGTCAAGGGGTATGGGGAGAGAGCGGGAATATGGTATTGAGATAGAGGATCAGCCATGATATTGAATGGCGGAGCAGGCTCGAAGGGCCGAATGGCCTACTCCTGCTCCTATTTTTCTATGTTTCTACCTCTTCAATGTACAGTTTTGGGCTGTTGGATTTGTCCTTAGTTTATCCTACTTAACACGGTAGTAGTTCAGGTGAGTGATGGGAACTTGTAGACTTGAGTAGATGGGGCATTGAATATATAAACATCTGTTTAGGTACTGTGTTGTGATTTTATACATTATTTTGTGCTGGTCACAATTAATTAAAGCCTGTCATAACTTCTAGTAATGATTAATTGTGAGGGACTCTAATGGTAAGCCTTTAAAGTTGGGTGCCAAACTGGCTGGTTGGAGCCAATGCGGTGGAAAGTTGATTGGTGCCACTTCCAAATTAAATACGAGAACCCTGGTTGCTGTCTGTGTTGATGTGCCTAAATAGGTGCGATTTATTGTCATGACTGTTGTCATGACTTTTGTCCCAGTTTTGTCAACTTTTTCCGTTATAAATTGCTATGACCACTTTATGATGGAAACTGTCTATGTTGTCATGCTGTTTTTGTAGAATCTGGCTACTGGATGGCACTACATTTTCTTCCCTACAAATTGCTCAACACATTTTCTGAAAAAGTTTTACCTGCCATTTTTTCCTCAGTAACTGAAATTTCTAATGGCTAAAAATAAGAGTTCAAAACAATTTTAAAAATTACATATTTCACAAAGTTTCTCAATCAAATGGCCGTATGAGGTTAAATGTCTTATTTGCACACAGCAAGCTCCCACAAACAGCAATGTGATAATGACCAGATAATCTGTTTTTTTAGTGATGTTGATTGAGGGATAAATATTGGCTCGGACACCAGGGATAACTCTCCTGCTCTTTTTCAAAATAGTGCCATAGGATCTTTTATGTCCATCTGAGAAGGCAGATGGGGCCTCGGTTTAACGTCTGATCCGAAAGACGGCAGCTCCGACAGTGCAGCACTCCCTCAGTACTGCACTGGAGTGTCAGCCTAGATTTTTGTGCACAAGCCTCTGGAGTGGGACTTGAACCCATGACCTTCTGAATCAGAGCCGATAGTGTTACCCACTGAGCCATGGCTGTTTAATTTACTGAGCCAGCTGTCCGCCAGTAAGAATTGTGTTTCTCAATCTAAGAGCGATGGGCATAGGAGTTGTAACTGACAACCTTGTGACTCAGCCGAGGGTGTTACCCACAGAGCCACGGCTGATATCGTGTGTTGAATTTGGATTGTAGAGTCTGAGCATGCGCAGTGTACCTAATTTCCCATGGTGCATCGGTACCAATCTGTGTACCTTTTTATCAGCTACTGTCACGTTCTATTCAATTGCCTTTCAAAATTATTTGAAGATGGAAAATTTCAAAAGGTTTATTTAGGTAAAATTTATGTTGTCTGTTTATTTTAAAACTCAAATTGTGTGTGTGCATTGAGAGTGTGTGAGAGAAATACTTCTGTTTACATATCTGTTATAGCTTTTGTTTGTGTTCTATAAACTACACAATTCATACTAAGTTGACAGTGTCTTTCCTCCTGCAAATACAGTCTCTCTCGTTTAAATCTGCCGCATTAGTGTTAACGCGATTTCCCCGCTATAGGCGGTGGATAATAAAACAAGTAGCAGGAACGGTAGCATAGTGGTTATGATCCAGAGACGTGAGTTCAAATACCACCACGGCAACTGGGGAATTTAAATTCAGTTAATTAAATAAATCTGGAATAAAAAGCTAATATCCGTAATGGTGACCATGAAACTATCGGATTGTCGTAAAAATGCCCTTTAGGGAAGGAAATCTGCCGTCTTACCTGGAAGGAAATCTTACCTGGTCTGGCCTATATGTACTCCTGACCCACAGTTGACTGCCCTCTGAAATAGCCTAGCAAGCCACTCAGTTGTAACACATCACTGCGAAAAAGAATAAAACCGGACGGACCACCCAGCATCGACCTCGGCACTGGCTACGGACACGACAACGGCACACCCAGCCCAGTCAATCCTCCAAAGTCCTCTTCACCAACATCTGGGGACTTGTGCCAAAATTGGGAGAGTTGTCCCACAGACGAGTCAAGCAACAGCCTGACATGGTCATACTCACAGAATCATACCTTTCAACAATGTCCCAAACTCCTCCATCATCATCCCTGGGTAAGTCCTGTCCCACCAGCAGGACAGACCCACCACGGGTGGCGGCACAGTGGTATACAATCGGGAAGGCGTGGCCCTGGGAGTCCTCAACATTGATTCTGGACCCCATGGCTTCAGGTCAAGCATGGGCAAGGAAACCTCCTGCTGATTACACCTACCGCCCTCCCTCAGCTGATGAATCAGCACTCCTCCATGTTGAACACCACTTGGAAGAAGCAAATGTACTCTGAATGGGGGACTTCAATGTCCATCACCAAGAGTGGCTCGGTAGCACCGCTACTGACCGAGCTGGCCAAATCCTGAAGGACATAACTGCCAGTCTGGGCCTGCAACAGGTGGTGAGAGAACCAACACGAGGGAAAAACCTACTTGACCTCGTCCTCACCAATCTACCTGTCGCAGATGCATCTATCCATAACAGCATTGGTAGCGTTGACCACCGCACAGTCATTGTGGAGACGAAGATGACCACAACCTACTGGGTCTGATGTATGAAGATCTTCGCGCTGGGCGATTACATTACAGACCTACGTACAGCTCACCATGTTGCAGCAACACACTCTGCCCCAGGTAGGTGCACTACACGGAACGAGTGCCAGTGTTTTTAAAGAGAAAAAGTAATTTCCAACAATGGCTTCTGCACTAGGTGTTTACGCAATGTTTAAACTTGTATAGAACCTTGGTTAGACCCCAGTATTGTGCTCAATTCTGATCTCCATATTACAAAAAGGATATAGAGGCACTGAAAAATGTACTTCTTAAAAAAAAAAAGATTTACAAGGATGATCTCAGAACTGAGCGGTGTTAACTATCATGAAAGACTGAACGGGCTGGGGATCTTTTCTCTAGAAAAGAGAAGACAGGGGTGACCTGATAGAGGTCTTTAAAATGATGAAGGGGTGACCTGATAGGGTAGACATAGAGAAGATGATTACACTTGTTGGGGAGGCCAAAACTAGGGGCCATAAATATAAGACAGTCACTAATAAATCCAAGAGGGAATTCAGGTGAAACTTCTTTACCCAGAGAGTGGTGAGAATGTGGAACTCGCTACCACAGGGAGTAGTTGAGGCGAATAGCATAGATGCATTTAAGGGGAAGCTAGATAAAAACATGAGCGAGAAAGGAATAGAAGGATATGCTGATAGGGTGAGACGAATGGCCCGTTTCTGTGCTGTAAATTCTCTAATTCTCTAATTCTGAAGTCCCGTCTTCACACTGAGGACACCCTCCATCGTGTTGTGTGGCACTACCACCGTGCTAAATGGGATAGATTCAGAACAGATCTAGCAGCTCAAAACTGGGCATCCATGAGGTGCTGTGGGCCATCAGCAGCAGCAGAATTGTATTCCACCACAATCTGTAACCTCATGGCCCGGCATATCCCTCGCTCTACCATTACCATCAAGCCAGGGGACCAATCCTGGTTCAATAAGGAGTGTAGAAGAGCATGCCAGGAGCAGCACCAGGCGTACCTAAAAATGAGGTGCCAACCAGGAGAAGCTGCAACACAGAACTACATGCATACTAAAAAGCGGAAGCAGCATGCTATAGACAGGGCTAAGCAATCTCACAATCAACGGATCAGATCAAAGCTCTGCAGTCCTGCCACACCAGTCGTGAATGGTGGTGGGCTATTAAACAACTAACTGGAGGAGGAGGCTCCATAAATATCCCCATCCTCAATGATGGTGGAGCTCAGCACGTGAGTGCAAAAGACAAGGCTGTAGCGTTTGCAACCATCTTCAGCCAGAAGTGCTGAGTGGATGATCCATATCGGCCTCCTCCTGAGGTCCCCACCATCACAGAAGCCAGTCTTCAGCCAATTCGATTCACTCCAGGTGATATCAAGTAACGGCTGAGTACACTGGATGCAGCCAAGGCTATGGGCCCCGACAACATCCCGGCTGTTGTGCTGAAGACTTGTGCTCCAGAGCTAGCCACGCCTCTTGCGAAGCTGTTCCAGTACAGCTGCAACACTGGCATCTATCCGACAATGTGGAAAACTGCCCAGGTATGTCCTGTCCACAAATAGGACAAATCCAATCCGGCCAATTACCGCCCTATCAGTCTACTCGCAATCATCAGCAAAGCACCACTTACTCATCAATAACCTGCTCACTGATGCCCAGTTTGGGTTCTGCCAAGACCACTCCAGACCCCAATACAGCCTTGGTCCAAACATGGACAAAAGAGCTGAATTCCAGAGGTGAGGTAAGAGTGACTGCCCTTGACATCAAGGCAGCATTTGACCGAGTGTGGCATCAAGGGGCCCTAGTAAAACTGAAGTCAATGGGAATCGGGGGAGGGGAAGCTCTCCACTGGCTGAAGTCATGCCTAGCACAAAGGAAGATGGTTGTGGTGGTTGGAGGTCAATCATCACAGCCACAGGACACCGCTGTAGTAGTTCCTCAGGGCAGTGTCCTAGGCCCTTCAGCTGCTTCATCAATGACCTTCCCTCCAACATAAGGTCAGAAATGGGGATGTTCGCTGATGTCTGCAGTGTTCAGTGCCATTCGCAACTTCTCAGATAATGCTGCAGCCCATGCCCGCATGCAACAAGACCTGGATGACATTCAGGCTTGGGCTGATAAGTGGCAAGTAACATTCGTGCCAGGCAATGACTATCTCCAACAAGCGAGAGTCTAACCACCGCCCTTTGACATTCAACAGCATTACCATTGCCAAATTCCCCACCACCAACATCCTGGGGGGTCACCATTGACCAGAAACTTAACTGCACCAGCCACATAAATACTGTGGCAACAAGAGCAGGTCAGAGGCTGGGTATTCTGCAGCGAGTGTCTCACCTCCTGACTCCCCAAAGCCTTTCCACCATCTGCAAGGCACAAGTAAGGAGTGTGATGGAATATTCTCCACTTGCCTGGATGAGTGCAGCTCCAACAACACTCAAGAAGCTCGACACCACCCAAGACAAAGCAGCCCGCTTGATTGGCGCCCCATCCACCACCAGCGTACCGTGGCTGTAGTGTGTACCATATACAAGATGCACTGCAGCAACTCGCCAAGGCTTCTTCGGCAGCACCTCCCAAACCCGCGACTTCTGCCACCTAGAAGGACAAGGGCAGCAGGTGCATGAGAACACCACCCCCTCCAAGTTACACACCATCCTGACTTGGAAATATATCACTGTTCCTTCATCGTCGCTGGGCAAAATCCTGGAACTCCCTCCCTAACAGCACTGTTGGGAGTACCTCCACCACACGGACTGCAGCGGTTCAAGAAGGCGGCTCACCACCACCTTCTCAAGGGCAATTAGGGATGGGAAATAAATGCTGGCCTTGCCAGCGACGCCCTACATCCCATGAATGAATAAAAAAAAAGTAACAGGCTGGCAAGTGGTATCTGTGTGACTTTGTGGGACTGTAGCACTGACCTTTTAATCTTACTGAACAGTTCCAAAGTGGCAGAGCAAGAAAGGAAAGTGAGAGTCGAAGAAAAAAAAATCAAACTGCTGCCAGTAGACGAGAAATGGTTGAGGGATGAAAACCTGCAGTTATTGTAGCAGGAAAATCTAGTAAAATAATTCCATGACAATGTATATCCAAAATAGACGGCACGCTTAATAAGTTATAAGCGGCGCCTTTGTAATTGACTCCTATGGTATTGGTAAATGCTTAGCGCTATTTGCCTAATAGAGGCAGCTGCCCGTGATGAATGTGAACAGTATAAGTGGTGGGGACTGTATTCAATTTTCAAAAAAAAACTAGTTGGATTTTGAAACCAACTAATGATCTCATCTTTGCCTTGTTGACGGTTAGAAAAGGTAAGTATCCTAATTGATAACACGTTTTTAGGAGAAAATGAGAGACACAGAAAGGCTGGGGTTTTCAGCTGTGCTTGCCACCCATACACTTCAATGTGTGTTTAAAATTACGTGCAGGCATGCGTATAACGGTAAAACTACAGCCACTGTGTTATTCCTCATGTTATTACTTCAGTTTTTTTTTAAGTTGAATTTTGTAGCCAACTAATTATCTCACCCGTGTTTTTTTGAGTTATAAAATTGTGTACAACTGAAAGACAAGAGAGAATGGTAGACAGTGTCTTTCCTCATTCTAATTGGATTTTTAAAAATTGAATTTTGAGATGGAAGGAAGATGGGGAAAGAGAAGTTTAAGTGTAAGGAGCCCTCTGGTTTTTCACCACCTGCCTGGAGCGATGAGTGGAAGTGGATGGGCAGGACAGCAGGGGGAGTGCTAAAATTGAGTTGAGTGACAGAGTGAGGGAGAAGGGAACATCATACAGGGGTTGATTGGGTAGGTCAAAGGGGAAGAAGTAAAGGTAGTGAAGGGTGAGAGGAGGTGATAAGAATGGGGGGCTGTAGTGGGAAGGGGCAGAGGATGATGTGAGAGTGAGGTGGTGGGAGAAACACTTGATTGGGAAGGGAGCTACTGAAGTCTGCATTTTCCTGTAATCCAGCTTCAAATGCTGTTAGTGGCTCCTTTCCCCACCACACAGCACTGTGGCATGTAAAGTACTCCCTCCCACCTGAGAAGAAAAGGGGAAAAAGAAGCAGGAGGACAGAAAAAAGCTAAAGAAGAGTTAAGGGGAGAGGAGAAAGAGCAAGGAGTAGAAGACACCAGCAGCACAAAGACAGGTAAGAGAGAGACCATGTTGTCTGACTTTGTGCAACACAATGAAGATAAACTAGTAATTTGTTACAATGAGAACATTTGTTGCATGTTCCATTTTAGAGATCGGTAAATATGTCGTATAGGGATGTCAACAATTGCCTCAAGGTGTCCCTTCAATGGGATTTCCCATTGTAAAATAAGCAATTACTGTCATGGTCCCGATCCTGCCATTAAGTCCAGATGTACAGCAGATGGCGCTGCAGAGCCTCCATATCTCTCACCATTGCTATTTTGGCCTGACTAAGGTGAGTTTACTGATGTAAAGGTAAAAGTATGCTTGTATCTTAGTGAATTAAACCTTCTAAAAGAAAACTGATCTTTTGTTTTTATGCAGATTTTAATAAAGTATGTATTTACAATTAACTGTTTTACTTTCTTTTATTAACCATGTTGCAGTATTAACAAGATTCCATAATGCAGTACAACAAATTCCTTTCAATGCCGTAAAAGGTTAATGTTATTTCGTTGGAATCCTGATTCTTTTAAGCTGTAGAAAACTGAATCCTTTTGTAAATTTATCTACAATGAATCTGGTAGAAGAGACAGTGAAGAAAAATACTAAATCTGTTTATTAATGGTTTACTTATTTTAAATTCAAAATTGGGATCCTTTTTGTAACAGCGTCACTATCACCTAACCATTTTGCATAATTTTGTATATGGAATGCAAAATAAAGCTATTTATTTATTTCAGATTTGACTCTGCCTGAAGAGTAAAATTTAAATTGTCCTAGTATATAGTGGAGCATCTGAATTCAGACTTCCAAAATGCAGTAACATTCGATAAATTGGATATTGCCTATTTGTATTTTCTGTTTATTTGAAAATGCTGGAAGTATTCCTAGAAAATACATTTGAAACAGATTTAAATTGGTTGTTGAGAATACTTATAAAGAAAAAGCCAAATAATTAAAATGTAATAATTAGCAAAGCTGCTTTAAAAAACATTAGCAGTACGAACAAAGTGTAGTAGGTGCAAGGGTAAGAATTTTGACAAGAAAGGAACATTTTATGTATATGCTCCAATGTCCGTGTTAATCATCTTGAGTATTAGTTCTAAAAATAACAGTAGAAATTAAAAAATAAATCATGAGGCATCAGAAATTAACTGCATAGCTGCCAAGTCACACACTATTGACATGAGAATTGCACATATTGGCCTGTCACATGTTCATATGGTCAGACTGCCAAATTACCTGCAAATTAGGCTCCCTTCTGACTTTGTGCAGCCTTTTCATACATCTAAACATCTTATTCAGCTATTTTCTTTATTTTGGTTTAGAAATAAAAGCCATAAGGCTCCATAGTATATTACACGTGCAACCTGATAGATCATTTAGATGTACTTTATATTTATACATATATATATTCAGCTTTACTTTCCTTGCCAAACTGGAAGGTTCAGAGTTCAGTCTAAGCACAAGTTAAATAAAGAGATCTCTGTTAAGAACATACTGTATGTTGTGGTGTCCTGCGATCAGGTCAAAATGGAAACGATTGAAAACTTTGACTGATTAGGTGAGAGGAAAACTATGATGCTAGACTGCCTGGTGCTTGTATGACTAAAACAGCAGTAATCACAGAAAAATCAAGAAACCATGTTTTTGAAATGTTCCAATGCCAGATGAATGAGTCAGAATTTATGACAAGCAAATCATTTCAGAAGGTTTTTCAGTACTGAGTTTCCTATGTGCTTTGCAGAACACACACGTTTTTCATCACTTAACATCTGCAAGAATATTCTGTAAAATTAAAGTGCCTCATACCATAAATGTAAACTAAACACAAGGGCTATTTGTAAAAGGAATGGCTGAAAAAATAGAGAAACTTAGGAAATGTTTAAAAACTGATTATACTTGAATTAGCCAACTGTGTGGGACATAGTTCACGAAAATGATTCTTGGGTCAGCCCAATAAAATTCTGCCAAAGTAGAGAGTTCATTGTTAATATGCTTGGCTGGAAGGGCTGCTGGGAGAAGTTGCTGGAGTTATGGGAAGGGGAGTGGAAACCAGCAGTGAGGGACAGACATATGCACATGCACAGAGGTCTCCAAAAATATCGGCAAGTATTTAAGCTCCGGGAGCACAACACAACAAAGGCAAGGTGCAAGCCAGCAATAGGGAAAGTTGTTTGAGGCATTTCTAACACACAATAGCTAAGTTTTTTGGCTCAGTTTTTTTCAACATTATGCACAACAAATGAAAGAATTCTAATAAATCTAAATTTTCGGGGTGTGTAGATATTGAAATCTATCAATCTCAGATTTAAATATTAACAATTGATCTAGCATCAGTTGCCGTTTGTGGAAGAGTTCCAAACTTCTACCACCCTTCGTGTGTAGAAGTGTTTCCTAATTTCACTCCTGAATGGTCTGGCTCTAGTTTTTAAACTAGTTTGGTGTGCCTCATGCTTTCCCATGTGTCAAAAAATGTCCTCATGCCCTACAGATGGGTGCCAGATGCAAGACTTTTATATGGGGACTTATTGTGTCTGTTATACCTATTAGACTCTTGTCTATGGTATGACTTTTTAGCTGTCAGTCAGTAAGTTTTCAACTTCCTCCTTGCTTGTGTTTGTCTGTTTTTCTCCTTTATAATTTCTCTTTAAGTGGCTGCAACCCTTGTAAGCAGCATTTTTAAATGATTTATCATCCCTGCCTTTTTCTCCCCCCACCTAGCGTGCTCTCAACACTAGACCGAATGTGGACCAGGAGCTTGTTCACCTTATGTAAATGAAGTTGACCCTATAAAATCAGAAGGGATCAGTACCTTAATGGTCAGATGGATGCTCATAGCACAATATCCGTTTTGGGAAAATCTACCCTGGCATGGATTGTGCTCTCACGAATAGACCATTGCATTGACCTAGCAACCTGAGCAGCTTCTGCAATACGTCCTTTAGATGATGGCTGTTATCCCCACTTGCACTCTGAAGGCTCACTCACTCAAATTACTTTGTTAAATGTCTTTATCATAATGATGCATGCATTTCATGCCAAAATATCATTGCATCAGATGTATTCAGCCTGTTAGGAGTATGAATCTTTTCCATCACAAGTTCAACACCATATTCTCCCCACCACGAAGACCACATACTTCTACTTCTAGCATCTCCTGCTTCTGCCTTCATCTTAACCCATCTGCCACTGAAACCCTCATAAATGCTGTTGTCACTTCTAGACTTGATTACTCCAATACTCACCTTGCCAGACTCCCATTCTCCACCTTCCATGAACTCCAGCTTGTGCAAAACTCTTCTGCTTAGATCCTATCCTACACCAAGTCCTGGACCAGTATCACCCCCATCCTTGCAAATTGGTCCCGGAGTACCTCGGATTTAAAATTCTCGTCCTTATCTTTATATCCCTCCATGGCCTTCTCCCTTCATAACTCACCATTCCTCTGTCTAGGACCTTTTGTGCATTCAGTCACTTGGATCCCATTCTCTGGAATTCCCCTCCTAACCTCCCTGGGGCCTAAGTTCAATATTATCTGAAAATGGAGTAAATGTTCAGTGTGCTGTGAGCATGTACCTGTTCACATGGGCTCGGGGTCCATGCTAAATGAGTTCCTGTGACTGATCAGAAAGAAATAAGCGAGCATCCAGCGCGACTGGCACTCTTCGATAGCAACTCGCCTAATGGGGGTACTGGAAATCGGGCTTCACGGCATCGGTTAAAGGCAGCCAGACCTCAAGGGGAGATGTATTGTGGATGCTCCCCACCACACCACGCTCTCAACTAGTACCCCTTTTGGTGCCAGACAGCCAGCTAGCTCTGACTGTCCTGGCCACTGCCAAGGTATTGCAGGCAATAGCTGGACCCTCTATGGCCAGAGCTACTCGAGGTCGCCCCCCCACAGTCATTTCAGGAGTCTGCAATAGAACTTTAACAGCCCTCCATCTCCCTCACTGTAGCCATTAGAGATGCACCTCGTAGGAGGACTAGAATAGGTAAGCGAGCACACAAAGGCACTAGGGCTTTGCACAAAGATGATTTTTAATTCTCCCATAGAAGTTGCATTTATTTCTTTTTTTCTTGGATTGCTTTTGGGATTAATATTCTTAGTCATGTAAGGGCAACAACCATACATTTGGACTGTATGCCGGCACTCGGGGTAGTTGTGAAAACTGGGTTAGGTGGATGGAGGGACTGTTAGTACATTGGGGAGAGATAGGAACATTTAGGAGAATCTCTCATCAATGCGTTGCTGCCTGAGAGCTCTGACAACCAGCAGCGCTGCTGGCCTTGCTCATCCTCTGAAGCCTCAGTTTCCTGATCCCCTTCTTCCTGAACCTCAACTTCTAACTACTCTTGAGGCTCCAATGCTTGCCTGCTTTTCAAGGCGAGGTTGTGCAGCATGGAGCGCACGATGACAAATGTTGACATTTGATTCGGGCTATATTGAAGCACACCTCCAGATCTGTTGCAGCATCAGAACCTTTGCTCGAGGAGGCCAATGATCTGCTCTATGAGCGTCCTGGTTCTGATGCGGCTCTCATTGTATGCATACTGTGTGTCTGTGCTCAGATTCCCGACAGGAGCCATGAGCCAGGTGTTCAGGAGATAGCCCAAGCATCCAACCTCTCTGTACCTGAGGTAATCCAGCAACTCTCTCAAAGTCCAGCACACACTCCTCCTGGTTGGCAAACTGCAGGAGGTTAAGACTCAGCTAATCAGGCGCTTCAACACACAAATTTAGGAAATAGGTCCTTATTCAGGCACAGGACCCTCATTTCAATATTAAAATTAATGCTGCGCTTCTTAAAGGTGGCTGCCAGGGTTTCTAAAAAAAAACAATCTCATGTCCATTTCACATTTGGAAAACAGACAATGTTGAATTTAGATCCTCTGCCTCTCCACTTCTCTGTCTTTCTTTAAGTCCATCCTTAAAATTAACCTTTTTGACCAAGCCTTTGGTTAACTCTCTTCTCTGTGGAACACCTTAAGATGTTTTAGAAATAAGAAAAACTTGCATTTATATAGCGCCTTTCACGACCTCAGGACGTAATCAAAGCGCATTACAGCCAGTGAAGCATTTTTGAAGTGTTGCCACTTGTAATGTAGGAAACGTAGCAGCCAATTTGTGCACAGCAAGGCCCCATGAACAGCAAAATCTGTCTATTTATCTGATTTGCTGTTTGTAGGATCTGCTATGCATAAATTGGTTGCTGCATTTCCCTACATAACAGTGATTGCACTTTAAAGGTACGTCATTGGACATGGAAGGTGCTACATAAATGCAAGTTCTTTGGTACTGAAAAGGTTAGCACGTCTTTTGTCATTTTAGCTGTTGAAGAATGTGATGTGATTTTCAGTATAGAAACTACCTATGAGGAAAAAAATAAATAGGTCATATTTAGTAAGCAGTTTTTTTTATTTGCTTTACATTTCTCGTAAGATTGTTGCAGATTTATAATATGGTCACTTTTGTTTGAATGTTGACCTTTCTGATCCCTTCCTGTTTTAAAAAAAAACTATTAGAGACTCCTTTGCTTCTTTTCCCTTGCCCTCGACCCCCTCTCACACACACAGCTATTATTTGTTTTCCTGTTTGGGCTAACAGCAGATGAATTTGCTACAGCTTAATGTCAACACAGTCATTTTAGCAACTGCAACTCTTTTCTGTATGATGTTTTCCAGTAGGAGGTTACTATCTGCCTATCAGCCCAGTTCATTGACTCTAATTTATTTTGACATTCGAAAACCCAAGCAAGTCTAACTTGATGTACAAAGCTAAAAAAATTAACATTTTGTGATGTTTTGCTTGCTTTTTCAAATAATTTAGAGCAATAACAGCCTCAGTGTGTTATATAATGGGTAGGTGGGGTTAATTACAAGAAAACCTCTTCAAGTAACTCGGATGACTTCATAAATTCTTAAAAGCAAAGATCAAAGCATCTGGGGTCAGATTTTGCTGTAGCAGGGCATCTAACAATGTCTGCTCTTGGTCAGACTTGCTCCTGCATCCTTCAGCTCAAACGTTTTTGCTGACTAAGTTGTTGAAAGTGCGAGCTGATAACGGTGCAGTGAGGGAAACAGGGCATCTGGGACCTGAGTGAACACAGCAAGCAACAGGGTATCTCCTCAACCAATGAGATTTAAGGATTGGGAAATAAACAGCGGAAGGACTGAGAAAGAAGGTGAATTAAAGATGGCAAATTCAGTGTCAAATCAGGTACAGCAGGAGAAATCAAGAGAGGGAAAGAGTGGAATAAGAGAAAGGAAAAGTAAGAAAAGAAAATGTAAAATTTGACATTTTTAAAACAATTCACAACTGAAGGAATGAGATTCCACACTTATAATCATAGAATAGTACACCACAGAAGGAGGCCATTCGGCCCATTGAGTCTGCCCAGCTCTTTTCAAAAGCAATCCAGTTAGTCCCACTCCCCCGCTCTTTTCCCCATATCCCTGCATTTTCCTCCTTTAAGTATTTATTCAATTCCCTTTTGAAGGCTGAATTTTTTTATATAGTAAATTTAGCAAAATAATGTTGTTGCTGGCAGTGTTCCCAAATGTATCAATTTATTGTGCAATGCTACATTTTGGCTATGTGGAGTCATGCTTATTTTGTTCAATTAGATTGTTAAAGAGAACCAATATAATTTTGCACACCATTTCTGAAAAATTATATTTTATAATTGAATGCGATTTGCATTTGCGTGACTGGTATTGTTTTAAACAGAGTATATTTTAAATTAGAAGACATATTTGATGACTTGAACCAATGCTTAGAATTTGTATTTTTTTTCCTGCTTTCCTGGGTGATCAGTTATAGAAATGGCAAATTGGATTTGATGGTTTTCATTTCTCCAGGCTGCGACTATACAGACCCTTACTTCTCGGTGCCAGAGAAGTTGATTGGTGGTCATTAACACTTATCACGTTGTTGAAAGGGTACTTGCGTTTATAATTACTAGCCCTAAATTCCCAATTCTATCCTCATCCAACACCAACGTGTGCTCACTTGTAGCAGGGATTGGCAGATAGAAACCAGAAGCAAGAAACTTGGCCCAATTTTGCCTAACCTACCTCAGGGATGCTGAGGCCAATTGTAGTGTCCACTATTTCTGCCCCAACTGAAATCAGCTCACTCAACACAGACCTGGGACTTTCCTGGTCTGATTAGCTCAGCTACTCCTCCAATCCTAAGTATGCATGTACATGTAAAAATACAATTATTTTCATTTAACTTTATAAAAGGTAATACTTTCCTTTTTAAATCATCTGTTTAGGCTCCAAACCCCCCCCCCCCCCCCCCCATGTACAGGCTTTTGCTCTTTATCTGCTTCCTAAAGCTGTGATACACCAAGGTTATACAAGATTTAAAGTGCTGTGAACACCCATTTTTCCCAGGGATCATTGGTGACAGTTATAGTTACAATGATAATAGAGATGCTCTTATGATATAAGCCCCTCCATTCAACAGTGAGCAGTGCAGCCAGGGTGACGTTATAGCAAGAAAATAAAATAGTATTAATTTTTTAAAAGAGCCAAAGGAACAACAGCAACTTGTATTTACAAAGAGCCTTTAACATAGTAAAACCTCCCAAGGCGCTTCACAGGAGCATTATCAAACAAAATTTGGCACCAAGCCACATGAGATATTAGGGCAGAGGACCAAAAGCTGGATCACGTGAGGTGGCAAGGTGAAGGGGGTGGCCGTAAATATGGGTTGGAAGTTTACATGGAGAGAGAGATTAAGGGAGGATAGGAGGGCAGTGAATTCAAACGAGAGAGAGCATGATGAATTGAGATGGAGGTTGAAATCACCGAGGATGAGAAGTCGCTCGGTGCTGAGGGAGGAAAGGAAGAGAAAAGTGAAAGTTTTTCTCACGAACCACTGTCCTATCACCAAACTTCCTTTCCTCTCCAAGATCCTTGAACATCACCTCCTAGATCTTTGCCCATCTTGCTCACAACTCTCTGTTTGAAACTTTCCAATCGGGTTTCTGTCTCTCGCACAGCAGCTAAATGGCCATAACCAAAGTCACAAATTACATTATTCCTTCTGGTGCTCGTTGATCTCTCTGCAAACTTCGCCGGTTGATCATACCATGCTCCTCCGACGCGCCTCATCTGTTGTCCTGCTTGGTGGGAATGGCCTTGCTTGATTCCACTTTTAGCTATCCAGTCACAGCCAGAGCACCTCTAGCAATGGCTTCTCTTCCCACCCCTGTGCTATCGCCTCAGTAGTTCCCTTGGCCCATTCTTCTTCCTCATCTACAGGCTGGGATGTACTGTGACCGTGAAACAGCCGAGTGCTAGGTGATCGAAACAAGGTTATGTCAATCGGAGACAAAGGCTCCAATATTAACAGAGCGGTGAGAGGGTGCGGGGAGCCTGATAGTGGGCAATGAACCCGGCAAGGTCAGGGACGTGTCGGCCCTGCTGATCTTAATGGCGGGGCCTCATTTAAATAAAAGAATTCAGAGTCTCGCACTAAAACCGACCAGATTGACAGGAGGCCGCAGTCGGGGACCCGTGGAAATGGTCCCTGGCAGTTAGTGGTGGGTCTGGCCGCGATTGGGTGGGGAGAAGATGTGGGAAACCTGGTGCAAGAGAGCTTCAAGGCCTCCTTGTAAGGCCTGGAGGAGCACTCCTGCCCCTCCTGGTCCACAAGGAATCCTGAAAAAGAAATATTAAACTTACCTGCTGGACCTCTTTTGGCTCAGGATCCAGCTCCCAGCAGGTTTTGCCTGACGGACGAGCACACACTGCCACCCCCCACCCCCCCTCCCCCGAGGCCTCTGGTTGATATAGCAGATCAGGTCCTGATAACATCATCGGTCCCGATCTGCATATTTAAAGTAGGACCACTACTCAAAAGAGCAGGTTAATATGGGGACATGGCGGAAGGAAGAGGGATCAGAGGGGGGTAAGTGCTTCCTGTTATTTTAACTGTCACCCCCCCCCCCCCCCCTCCCCTCACCCAGTTTCTGCCAGGTGGGCCCAAAATTTCAATGCACCTCACTGCTCCCCTAACACAACAGCGACCTCCATGGTTTCAAGTCAGTGCTCTGGAGATGAGTGCATATGGAGTACAACACATCAGCCCCAGATTTGGCATGATCATTTCAAGCTGTACTGTTTCTGCCTCTCTGTTGCCAACTCCTATCGTTACTCCAGCATTATTTTGGACGGTGAGGACAGTGCCAAACTCCTGTTCGTTTATACTGCCTTCTCTGACCTCCTTTTCCTTCACTATCCATTGTCGCATCTGATTTCTAGATGTGAGCAGCTAATGAATTTCCAAAATGGAAGCCATCCCCTCTGCTGCTTCTGCCTTCTCTTCCTTGGCTCCAATGGCTCCCTCTTCACTTCCATTTCCACCTCAGCTCTCATCAGACTCATTTACTCCAAGAAACACACCACTTGTTATTTTGGCCCCATAATTACCAATATGTCTCTCTCTTTTGGCATGTTCCCATCTGTTTTAGATCCTTCGGAATTATTCTCCTTAAAAACCCCACTCTTGACTCCTCTATCCTTAACTCTAATTTATCTTTTCTCTCAAAGTCTTGAATATGTTGTCGCTGATTAACTTTGTGGTCATTTTTCCCACCACTTTCCTGTTTGAGTCCCTCTAATCTGCCTTCCAACCTATTCACAGCACTGAGACTGCCTTGGCCAAAGATGTCAATCATATACTCTCTGACTGTGACCATGGCTCATTGTTCAACCTCTATTTTTCTTCCTAGGCCTCTCTGCCGCCTATTGCCCACTACATTCTTCTCCACGTTCGAACTCTGGCATTGCTCTCCTGTGGTTCCACTCCTACCTGTCTCAACACAGTAAAGACATCTCAAATGGTTTCTACCCCTGTGCCTCCACTTTCACTTTTGACGCATCCCCAGGCTCCATCCTTAATCCTACTCCTATTCGTCATCTACATGCAGCACCATAGTGATATCCATAAGCATGAGGTCAGCTTCCTTATGTACGCCAATGACCCTTAACACTGACTCTCTGCCACAGCCATTTATTCCAGTGTTGTTGCCTTCCGACATTAGGCCCCAGATGACTTGTATTTCCTATGGCTCAACAAAACTGAAGCCATGCTGCTAGGCCCTCATCAATGCCTATGTTTCTCTGATGCCAATTTAATCAAAACTCTGATTTCTTGCACACACTGTGGTACACAACTTATGTGTTCTGAGTGGAGCTTTCTACTACATATCCAGTCCATCACCAAAACCTCCTCCTTCTGCTTTTGGAACATTGTCTGTTTACTCCACTACATCATGCATTCCACTAATGAAACACTTATCCATGCCTTCATCATCATCTTGAATGATTTCTCGTGCTCTCCTTGCCAGCCTCCTTGCACCCATCCATGACGAGCTTCAACTATTTCTGATCTCTGTGCTTTGCAACATCTCCCACAAAAAGTCCTGTCCTGGCCCAGTTCCGTTGGATCTTGGATCTCAGTGAATCAACTTCAAGAACCTTGTTGACATTTCAAATACCCCCACCCCCATTTTATTTCTATAATATTCCCGAGGCATACGTCTCAGCCTACACCCTCTCTCTCCCGCACCCCCCCACCAGCTCCACTGACTGCTTTTCTCTGCCACATCAGAAGTCAATCTGTTAGCCATAACACTTCCAAAGCAACTTCACCTTGCTACTTTTCTCTGTGCTTAAAGAAATAGGCTTTAGAAGGTTTTTTTTTAAACAATGCCTGCAGTGTCTCTTTCTGTCATTCCTCCATTTGTATAAATTCCTTACTTGCTAGTTATCCTTAAAAGCAAAGGATTATACAAAAGAAAGTGTGTTTACAGGGAGCACACTTACCAGTCTCCCTGTATAATAAAGTGGTGGCATATGGAATGCTGTTGTAAAACAGGGCTGCGAGGCTTATGTGTTCTATATACTTGTGCCCCTCTAGGTGGCATTCCACATTAAAATAATATGACCTGTTACTCTGTGTGGAATTTTATACTGCCTCATGATATTAAATAGATTGACCTGTTTGCTATCATTTATGTTTTTTTTTAAATGATCGAGAGAAACGCTCGTACCTATTTTGGATCTGTGGATCTCTTTCTTGCGGGAATTTATTTTTGTTATTTCGGACCAAACTTTAGGATACTACATGTGTTACTCACACAGCTTCTTAAAATGCTAATTCAAAAAGGGATAGAGTTGTGTGTAACCTGTGTGTAAATTTTAATAAAATTATCAAAACCTTGTGAATTGCCTTGAGTTAACCTTGGTTACATTATAACTAAATGTGAAAACACACAGGTGGCCTAGATGTAAGATTGATTGTCTTTATTTGTAGATTTGCTCCAGAAGAGTAGATAAAATGAACTACTTTCTGCACTAAAACAAAAGCCAGGCTTTATGTGTCAGTGCTACAGTTCACTTGTCATTTATTGGCAACGCACAATATTTTTTATTCGTTCATGGGATGTCGGCATCGCTGACAAGACCAGCATTTATTGCCCATCCCTAGTTGCCCTTGAGAAGGTGATGGTGAGCCGCTTTCTTGAACCGCTGCAGGCCATGTGGTGAAGTTACTCCCACAGTGCTGTGGGAGGGAGTTCCAGGATTTTGACCCAGCGATGATGAAGGAACGGCGATATACTTCCAAGTCAGGATGGTGTGTGACTTGGAGGGGAACTTGGAGGTGGTGGTGTTCCCATGCGCCTGCTGCCCATGTCCTTCTAGGTGGTAGAGGTCGCCGGTGCTGCCGAAGAAGCCTTGGCAAGTTGCTGCACACTGCAGCCACGGTACGCCGGGGTGGAGGGAGTGAATGGTTAAGGTGGTGGATGGGGTGCCAATCAAGCGGGCTGCTTTGTCTTGGATGGTGTCTAGCTTCTTGAGTGTTGTTGGAGCTGCACTCATCCAGATGGTGGAAAGGCTTTGGGGAGTCAGGAGGTGAGACACCCGCCGCAGAATACCCAGCCTCTGACCTGCTCTTGTTGCCACATATTTATGTGGCTGGTCCAGTTAAGTTTCTGGTCAATGGTGACCCCCCCCAGGATATTGATGTTGGGGGATTCGGCGATGGTATTGTCGTTGAATGTCAAGGGGCGGTTGGAGATAGTCATTGCCTGGCACTTCTGTGGCACGAATGTTACCTGCCACTTATCAGCCCAGGCCTGAATGTCGTCCAGGTCTTGCTGCATGCGGGCATGGATTGCTTCATTATCTGAGGAGTTGCGAATGGCACTGAACACTGTGCCGTCATCAGCGAACATCCTCACTTCTGATCTTATGATGGAGGGAAGGTCATTGATGAAGCAGCTGAAGATAGGTGGGCCTAGGACACTACCCTGAGGAAATGCGATGTCCTGGGGCTGTGATGATTACATAGGATATATGGCACAGAAACAGGCCATTCGGCCCAACCAGTCCATATCAGCGTTTATGCTCCATATGACCCTCCTCCCGTCTTTCCTCATCTAAATCTATCAGCATTACCCTCTATTCCCTTTTCCCTCATATGTTTGTCTAGTCTCCCCTTAAATGCATCTATACTATTCGCTTCAACCACTCCCTGTGTTAACGAGTTCCACATTCTCACCACTCTTTGGGTAAAGAAGTTTCTTCTGAATTCCCTATTGGATTTCTTGGTGACTACCTTATATTGATGGCATCTAGTTATGCTCTTCCCCACAAGTGGAAACATTCTCTCTCTATCCACTCTATCAACATTTTTCATAATTTTAAAGACCTCTATTAAGTCACCCCTCAGCCTACTTTTTTCAAGAGAAAAGAGACCCAGCCTGTTCATCCTTTCCTGATATGTATACCCTCGCATTTCTGATATCATTGTAAATCTGCTCTGCACCCTCTCAAGTGCCTCTGTATCCTTTTTATAATATGGCGACCAGAACTGTACGCAGTACTCCAAGTGTGGTCTAACCAAGGTTCGATACAGGTTTAGCATAACTTCCCTACTTTTCAATTCTATCCCTCTAGAAATTAACCCTAGTGCTTGGTTTGCTTTTTTTAATGGCCGTGCTAACCTGTGTCGCAACTTTTAGTGATTTGTGTATTTGTACTCCGAGATCCCTTTGTTCCTCTACCCCACCTAGACACGCGCCCTCCAAGTGATATGTGACCTCCCTATTCTTTCTACCAAAATGCAATACCTCACATTTATCTATGTTGAACTTGATTTGCCAATTGGCTTTGCAACCCCCCCCAATTTGGTGTCATCTGCAAATTTAGAAATTGTGTTTTTGATTCCGAAGTCTAAATCGTTAATGTAAATTGTGAGCAGCCGTGGTCCCAGCACTGATCCTTGTGGAACACCACTACCCACCTTCTGCCACTGTGAATAGCTACCCTTTACTCCGACCCTCTGGTTTCTGTCCTGAAGCCAGCCAACAATCCATTCTGCTACTTGTCCCCTGACTCCACATTCTCTGACCTTGTTCATCAGTCTATTATGGGGTACCTTATCGAAGGCCATTTGAAAATCCAGATAAATTACATCTACTGCATTACCATTGTCTATTCTCTCTGTTACCTCTTCAAAAAATTCAATAAGGTTGGTTAAGCAAGACTTTCCCTTTTGAAATCCATGCTGACTATTCATTATTATATTTTTGGTTTCTAGATGTTCTTCTATTTTCTCCTTTAGTAGGGATTGCATTATTTTTCCTACCACCGATGTCAAGCTGACTGGTCTATAATTCCCTGGATATGTTCTAGCCCCCTTCTTAAATATCAGTATTACGTTAGCTTTCCGCCAGTCCTCTGGCACTATACCTTTTTCTGATGAATTATTAAATATGCATAGTAATGCCTCTGCTATTTCTTCCCTAGATTCTTTTAAAATGCGTGGATGCAATCCCTCCGGACCAGGGGTTTTATCCACCACAACCATCTTCCTTTGTGCTAGGTATGACTCCAGCCAGTGGAAAGTTTCCCCCCCCCCCGCCCCCCCTCCCAATTCCCATTGACTTTAGTTTTACTAGGGCTCCTTGATGCCACACTCGGTCAGATGCTGTTTGATGTCAAGGGCAGTCACTCTCACCTCACCTCTGGAATTCAGCTCTTTTGTCCATGTTTGGACGAAGGCTGT
Source organism: Squalus acanthias (assembly GCA_030390025.1). NCBI lineage: Eukaryota > Metazoa > Chordata > Chondrichthyes > Squaliformes > Squalidae > Squalus > Squalus acanthias. Next base: position 28,793,974 of record CM059436.1, on the reverse strand, counting down.
AATGAGGTCTGGAGCCGAGTGGTCCTGGCGGAACCCAAACTGGGCATCAGTGAGCACGTTATTGATGAGTAAGTGCTGCTTGATAGCACTGTCGATGACACCTTCCATCGCTTTGCTGATGATTGAGAGTAGATTGATGGGACGGTAATTAGCAGGATTGGATTTTTCCTGTTTTTTGTGGACAGGACATACCTGGGCAGTTTTCCACATTGTCGGATAGATGCCAGTGTTATAGCTGTACTGGAACAGCTTGGCTGGAGGCGTGGTTTGTTCTGGGGCACAAGCCTTCAGCACGACAGCCGGGATGTTGTCGGGGCCCACAGCCTTTGCTGTATCTAATGCGCTCAGCTGTTTCTTGATATCACGTGGAGTGAATCGAATTGGCTGAAGACTGGCTTCTGTGGTGGTGGGGACCTCCGGAGGAGGCCGATATGGATCATCCACTTGGCACTTCTGGCTGAAGATGGTTGCAAACGCTTCAGCTTTGTCTTTTGCACTCGTGCTGCGTTCCACCATCATTGAGGATGGGGATATTCATGGATCCTCCTCCTCCTGTTGGTTATTTAATGGTCCACTACCATTCACGACTGGATGTGGCAGGACATAAGAAATAGGAGCAGGAGTAGGCCATTCGGCCCTTCGAGCCTGCTCCGCCATTCAATGAGATCATGACTGATCTTCTGCCTCAACTCCATTCACCGGCCCTATCGCCATATCCCTTGATGCCCTTACTAGTTAGAAATCTATCAACTTCTGTTTTGAATATACCCAATGACTGAGCCTCCACAGCCCTCTGGCGTAGAGAATTCCAAAGATTCACCACCCTCTGTGAAAAAATTTCTTCTCATCTCAGTCCTGAATGGCCTACCCTTTATCCTGAGGCTGTGGCCCCTGGTTCTAGACTCCCCAGCCAAGGGAAACATTCTCCCAGCATCCATCCTATCAAGCCCTGTAATAAGTTTATATGCTTCAATGAGATCCCCTCTCATTCTTCTGAATTCAAGAGAATACAGGCCTAGTTTACTCAATCTCTTCTTATACGACAGTCCCGGCATCCCAGGAATCAATCTCGTGAACCTTTGTTGCACTCTCTCTATGGCAAGTATGTCCTTCCTTAGGTAAGGAGACCAAAATTGTACACAGTACTCCAGGTGTGGTCTCACCAAGGCCCTATATAATTGGAGTAAGACTTCTTTACTCCTGTACTCAAATCCTCTTGTAATGAAGGCTAGCATACCATTTGCCTTCCTAATGGCTTGCTGCACCTGCACATTCACTTTCAGTGACTCATGTACAAGGACACCCAGGTCCCCTTGAGCATCTGCATTCCCCAATCTTTCACCATTTAGGAAATACTCTGCCTTTTTGTTTTTTCTACCAAAGTGGATAACTTCACATTTATCCACATTATAATCCATCTGCCATTTCTCGCCCACTCACTGAGCCCGTCGAGATCTCCTTGAAGCCTCTTCACATCCTCTTCGCAACTGACACTGCCACCTAGCTTTGTATCATCAGCAAATTTGGAAATGTTACATTTAGTCCCCTCATCCAAATCATTGATATAGATTGTGAATAGCTGGGGCCCAAGCACTGATCCTTGCGGTACCCCACTAGTCACAGCCTGCCATCCTGAAAAAGACCCGTTTATCCCTACTCTTTGTTTTCTGTCTGTTAACCAATTCTCAATCCATGCTAGTATATTACCCCCAATTCCATGTGCCCTAATTTTGTTCACCAACCTCTTGTGTGGGACCTTATCGAAGGCCTTCTGAAAATCCAAATACACCACATCTACCGGTTCCCCTTTGTCTACTCCACTAGTTACATCCTCAAAGAACTCCAATAGGTTTGTCAAACTGGACTTCCCTTTCATAAATCCATGTTGACTCTGCCCAATCTTACTATTAGTTTCCAAGTGCCCAGTTATTGCATCCTTTATAATAGATTCCAGCATTTTCCCAACTACTGATGTGAGGCTAACAGGTCTGTAGTTCCCCGTTTTCTCTCTCCCTCCTTTCTTGAATAGCAGGGTTACATTTGCTATCCTCCAATCTGCAGGAACCATTCCAGAATCTATAGAACTTTGGAAGATGACAACCAATGTGTCCACTATCCCAATGGCCACCTCTTTCAAAACCCTAGGATGTAGGTCATCTGGTCCTTGGGATTTATCGACTTTTAGTCCCATTAATTTTGCTAGTACTGTTTTTTTTACGATTAATAATTTCTTTACATTCCTTATTCTCACCACAACCTTGGTTTTCTCGTATTTCTGGGAGTTTTTTTGTGTCTTCCTCCGTGAAGACAGAAACAAAGTATTTATTTAATTTCTCTGCCATTTCCTCATTCCCCATTATAAATTCTCCCGTCTCTGACTGTAAAGGACCTACATTTACCTTCGCCAGTCTTTTCCTTTTCACATATCTATAGAAATTTTTACAATCCGTTTTTATATTTTTCGCTAGTTTGTGCTCATATTCCATTTTCCCTTTCTTTATCAATTTCTTGGTCCCCCTTTGCTGATTTCTAAAAAGATCCTAATCCTCAGGCTGATTGCTTTTTCTAGCAACTTTATAAGCTTCCTCCTTTGGCTTAATACTACCTTTAATTTCTTTTGTTAGCCATGGTTGGATCACTTTTCCCTTTGGGTTTTTATGCCTTGGAGGAATATATGTTTGTTGCAAATTATGCATTATTTCCTTGAATGTTAGCCATTGTATGTCCACCTTTATACCTTTTAGTGTAGTCTCCCAATCTACCAACTTGTCCCTCATACCCTTGTAGTTTCCTCTGTTTAGATTGAAGACCTTAGTTTCAGATTGGACTACATCACTCTCAAACTTAATATAAAATTCAATCATATTATGGTCACTTGTCCCTAAAGGTCCCTTTACCACAAGATTATTGATTAGCCCTATGTCATTACACAGTACCAGATCCAGAATAACCTGTTCCCTGGTTGGTTCCTCCACATACTGATCCAGGAAATCATCTCGCATGCATTGCAAGAATTAGTCCTCCACACCATTAGTGGTAATTTGATTAGCCCAGTCAATATGTAGATTAAAGTCCCCCATGATTACCTTATTGCCCTTGTTACATGCACTTCTAATCTCTTGATACTGTGCCCTACATTACCACTACTGTTTGGTGGCCTACACACAACTTCCTCCAATGTTTTCCGCCCTTTGCTGTTTGTTAGCTCCACCCAAACTAATTCCAGTTCTACATCACGATCTGCCAAGCCAAGATCTTTTATCTCTACCGTACCAATCTCATCCCTTATTAACAGCACTACGCCACCTCCTTTTCCTTTTTGTCTGTCCTTCCTAAATGTTGAGTACCCTGGAACATTCAGTTCCCAGCTTTGGTTACCCTGCAACCATGTCTCTGTAATGGCAATTACATCCTACCCATTTACTTCTATTAGTGCCATTAATTCATCCACCTTGTTGCGAATGCTACGTGCATTTAGATAAAGTGCCTTCAACTTTGCCTGTTTAATATTTTTCTGCACTTTGACCCTCTTTACTGTTGGCCTTTGTTTCTGCTCCCTACTAGTTTTGCTGACTACTTTTCTAACTTGCACTTCCAGCTTTGTTTCTCTCCGTTCTGGGCCCACACTTAGGTTCCCAGCCCCCTGACAAGCTAGTTTAAATGCTTCCCAACAGCACTAGCAAACCCCCCTGTGAGGATATTGGTCCCGGTTCTGCTGAGGTGTAACCCGTCCAACATGTACAAGTCCCACCTTCCCCAGAATCGGTCCTAATGCCTCAGGAATTTAAATCCCTCCCTCCTACACCATCTCTCCAGCCACGCATTCATCTGGTCTATTCTCCTATTTCTGCTCTCGCTAGCACGTGGCACTGGGAGTAATCCTGAGATTACTACCTTTGACGTCCTGCTTTTTACTTTATTTCCTAGCTCCCTATATTCTGCTTGCAGGACCTCGTCCCTCTTTCTACCTATGTCGTTGGTAACGATATGGACCACGACCTCTGGCTGTTCACCCTCCCCCTTCAGAATGTCCTGCAACCGCTCAGTGACATCCTTGACCCTGGCACCAGGGAGGCAACATACCAACCAGGATTCACGTTTGCGGCCACAGAAACATCTGTCTGTTCCCCTTACGATAGAATCCCCTATCACTATTGCTCTCCCACTCTTTTTCTTCCCCTCCTGTGCAGCTGAGCCACTCGTAGTGCCACGGACTTGGCTCTTGCCTCATTCCCCTGAGAAACCATCTCCCCCAGCAGTATCCAAAACGGAAAATCTGTTGCAGAGGGAGATGGACCATGGGGACTCCTGCACTACCTTCCTAGTTCTTTTACTCTGTCTGGCGGTCACCCATTCCCTTTCTGCCTGTGCACTCTTTACCTCCGGTGTGACCACCTCGTTAAATGTGCTATCCACGAAGATCTCAGCCTCGCAGATGCTCCACAGTGACTCCAGCTGCAGCTCCAGCTGCGAAACGCGGATTTCGAGTAGCTGCAGCTGGAGACACTTCCTGCACACGTGTTCACCCTGGACACCGAAAGTGTCCCTGACTTCCCACATAGCACAGGAGGAGCACTCCACGCTGCCGAGCTGCCCTGCCATGTCCTACCCTTAATTTACTCCCTTTACTTCCTCTAAATTAAAGAATATTAAATACACTCGGGACCTTACTTCACTTTACACACTACTTACTCTAAACTAGAGACCTTACTTTTACTTTAACGACTGGACTGTAGAAATGCTCACCAGGTCCGACTTAACAATCAGCTCCTTCCCTGGTTGTGATGTCACTTGTTTGACTGCTCCCGCTCTTGGACTCTTTCCTTGGTGTAAAGTAAGAACCAATTCCTATAGGGTGAAAAGTTAGGAAAAGCAAAGGCGAAGCAAGGGAGCTCCACCTTCCACTCCTCACCTAACTCCCTGACTCACCCAACTCCCAGCACTCTGTTCAAACCGCACTGCAGAGCTTTGATCTGATCCGTTAATAGTGAGATCGCTTAGCTCTGTCTATCGCTTGCTGCTTCCGTTGTTTAGCATGCATGTAGTCCTGTGTTGCAGCTTCCCCAGGTTGGCACCGCATTTTTAGATCATCCTGGTGCTGCTCCTGGCATGCTCTTCTGCACTCCTTATTGAACCAGGGTTGGTCCCCTGGCTTGATGGTAATGGTAGAGTGAGGAATATGCCGGGCCATGATATTAGATTGTGGTGGAATACAATTCTGCTGGTGCTGATGGCCCACAGCACCTCATGGAATGCCCAGTTTTGAGCTGCTAGATCTGTTCTGAATCTATCCCATTTAGCACGGTGGTAGTGCCACACAACACGATGGAGGGTGTCCTCAGTGTGAAGACGGGACTTCGTCTCCACAATGACTGTGCGGTGGTCACTGCTACCCATGCTGTCATGGACAGATGCATCTGCGACAGGTAGATTGGTGAGGACGAGGTCAAGTAGGTTTTTCCCTCGTGTTGATTCTCTCACCACCTGTCGCAAGCCCAGACTGGCAGTTATGTCCTTCAGGACTCGGACAACTCGGTCAGTAGTGGTGCTACCGAGCCACTCTTGGTGATGGACATTGAAGTCCCCCACCCAGAGTGCATTCTGTGCCCTTACTACTCTCAGTGCTTCTTCCAAGTGGTGTTCAACATGGAGGAGTACTGATTCATCAGCTGAGGGAGGGCGGTAGGTAGTAATCAGCAGGTTTTCTTGCCCATGCTTGAGCTGAAGCCATGAGTCTTCATGGGATCTGGAGTCAATATTAAGGTCTCCCAGGGCCACTTCTTCCCGACTGTGCCGCCACCCTGGTGGGTCTGTCCTGCCGGTGGGACAGGAAATACCCAGGGATGGTGATGGAGGAGTTTGGGACATTGGCTGAAAGGTATGATTCTATGAGTATGACTATGTCAAGCTCTCCCAATTTTGGCACAAGCCCCCAGATGGTGAGGAGGACTTTGCAGGGTCAACTGGGCTGAGTGTGCTGTTGTCGTGTCCGTAGCCAGTGCCGAGGTCGATGCCGGGTGGTCCGTCCGGTAGCGCTTTTTTTTTTACAACTGAATGGCTTGCTAGGCCATTTCAGAGGGCAGTTAAGAGTCAACCACATTGCTGTGGGTCTGGAGTCACATATAGGCCAGACCTGGTAAGGATGGCAGATTTCCTTCCCTAAAGGACATTAGTGAAGCAGATGGGTTTTTACAACAGTCCGATAGTTTCATGGTCACCATTACTGATGCTTGCTTTTTATTCCAGATTTATTTAATTAACTGAATTTAAATTCCCCAGCTGGTAGGATTTGAACTCACGTCTCCGGATCATTAGTCCAGTCCTCTGGATTAATAGTTCAGTAACATAACCAGTATGCTACCGTTCCTGAAATTAACTTTGTACGACACTATATATATTCTAAGTTAAGGTTTATCTGGAAATATTTGTGATTTTTAGAATTGGCTAGGATTACTATCTTTCAGAAGAGTTTTCATAGTATGTGGTGATTGTGTTTTTAGATTGGGACCAGGGTAGTATTCCAACTAGGTTTTGACTTTTAGAGTACTTCTGAGGTTCCAAACTTTCATGATGATTCATTACAATATGCTGCTCCCAATTTCTAGTGTATACTTCAATGTACTACTTTGTCAGGTTAACTGCAAAAAGTTAATAAAAACAATGTGTCAGAAAAAAAGTCTAGATGAAATTCTGAGAGTTTCAAGAAACGGTTCGCAACATTTTCTGTAGGTTTTCCCGTCATTTTTCTTGCAGTGTAAGCCTACATTAGATATATTTTACAATTGTTATGGATATGCTTAGCCTGACGGTTACTAATTATCAAAGTATCTAGCGACAGGAGAGTGCAAAAAAATATTTGAACAAAGTTACAAGCAAAATATTGAATGAATTTGCCATCTCTTTGGCATAAAATGAGAATAATAATGATGGTTTCTGGCAAATTTAGAAAATTACTCTGTCCTCTTTATCAATGGGTAATCAAAGCAGAGAAGTGGGATTACAGTAGTTAGCTCCAGTTGAAGGGCTAGCAACAGCAGAGGCACCATGGCTTCTTCCTGTGCTGTAGTTTCTAAGGTTCTGTGTTCCTGGAGCATCCTGGAAGTTTCTCTGTCTTTGCATATAGTTTTTATTTTTCTCACATTCACACAAACATAGATTAAACATGTGAAATAAAACGTCAACCATAAACCACATTATAAACAGCTGATATGCTGAGGTCAGATTGGATATGATATTCAATAAGTGGACATGGACTAGCAGATTCATCAGTTGGTCTTCAGTTAGAGATGTTTGATGTGTATTTACTATGTCTAGTGGAGTTCTGACATATTTACTTATAGATTTTGACTTGGGATGTTTATTCCATTTGTTTTAATTAATGACAAATCTGTGATGAGTATTCAAACAGTGTAATAGTCACCCTAACCCTTACAACTGCTGACAAGCCCAGGGAAATAACTGTCTCTCTCTGGACTCATTGCTTTTGTTATTGTTTGGCCCATTTTGCTGAAACAAACACTCAGTAATAGAGCTACTCAATTTGAGTAGTAACCTTATAGTGCAAAAAGGAACACTTAAAAAAAAAAGACACTCTTAAATTTTACTTTTGTCTTCATTCTGGCTCTCTCTGTCCACGTGGAGTTGGAAGTAGCATTATTTTTTAAGAAAGGATTTTGATTGGCTAGCAATACGGCCCTTGTAGCTGGATTCAGTCAAACAAAATCTGGAAGAGTGAAGGTTTAATTACTTGATAGACACGCTGTGTTTGTGTCAAGAGGAAGGGCTGCAGACAGAATGAGTAAACTTATCCATGATGTGCTAAGGAAATGTGAACAAGTGCAAAAATAACAATAACTTGTATTTATATAGTGCCTTTAACATAGTATTTCACCATTGTTAAAAGGCTGCAGAATTGTGTGAAAAATTAAATTGGCTTAAAGTAACTATATATAGTTAAAACATGTTGAATTTTCATCCCATGGTAAGTGTTTTATGATTTACAAATTTATTACAGATTTTGTGACTTTTCAGTCTTCTTGTTACACTTGATTGGCAGTTCTATTTTATAATCATTTAAATGGTAGAATATAGTGATAGAGAGGGTAATCCTAGTGGTTTGGCAAGTTTTGCAGTTTTAGTTCAATTATAAGATGTCTAACCTAACAATATAACTAAATTTAAAGGCAATTGGTGTTTAGGGGTGAAAAAAGGCTTATTTTTATTTGCTTCAGCATAAAATGATTAAAACTGGCCAAAGCAGTAAATTTGATTTTGATTGTGAAATGTATAGATTTTTTTTCCTGTTTTACACCAACTTCTTCCCATTCCCCCTCCTGCAGTATATTTCCACCAGTGCCAAGTGCCTTCTGTTACATTGCTCAAATGACCCTTGTTCATGTGTGAGCATAGACAGTGAGTGCAGGGTGACTATTTGATCATGGTAACATCACACTTGAACATGATTCTATTCTTACTCATCATCCACACAGTCACATTCCACTCGGAATCATTGGATATCAGGAATACTGATATTTCCCTCCTTCATTTAGGGACGCTGAGGTTAATTATAATACTCCTATTGGCTGATGTCAGCTAACTCTGCACAGACCGGGAATTGAACCTGTGGCTATCCTGCCTTAATGAGTTGAGCAACCAGGAAAGCTAATATATAAATAATTTTTATGCAAAGTTGAAACACAGTAGTAATATGCTTGTGTGGTCATAATTGTATGTGTTGCATTCCTTTATCAAAATCATAAAAACAACCAGGCACAGCTTTTCAATTAACTGAAAAATTATTTTGTGTATTTCTTGATTTGTGTGTTTGTCGGGAAAAAAATACTTTTACGGAGATATGCCAGAAAAGACATACGTGATTTGAATGGTACAAAGTTCTTTCACTTCTTGAAGGGTTAACCTTCCAGCGGTTAGTGAGTAGGGGATGGGAGAAGTTTATTTTCTTTTAGTTTTGTTTTTCCTAAAATATAGAAGTAATACTGGGCATCCAGACTTCAAAAATTATGGATTTAGTCAGTGTTGTGAATAATAAAATGGATATTTGTGTATCTTGTATTCAGAATTGGACATGTTCTGGTGCTGAGCAGACAGTGTAATGTTTTTTCAAACGTTTCCTGTGCTTCTCACAGCCTTTAGTCTTTCATGGGTCATTCAACACATGCTAACCTTGATGACTTTTTGTGTTGTCACATGCCAATCAAACTGTGATGAGCATTCTCCTGTGAATGGGAAAGTAAGCTTTCTTTACTTTGAATCATTTATGCTTCACATGAAGATGTCCATGGAGTGATTTTTTTTTTTCAACCTTATTCTGCCCTGAAGGCAAGGTAGAAGATGATACCAGAAGAAAGCAAATCCCAATGACAAGCCTGTAATTACTTTTGTCTTAAGCACTGAGACACCTATTTGATATAATGTGTAGATATTTGCACTTCTTTTATAATACATTTGCTTTGCTCATTAAAGAAAAAAGAATTATTGTACAGTAGTGATAACGTGGTGTATCACTTTACCGTGCCACAGAATTCTAGAGTATGGATATATACAAAAAGACAGTTTTATCTTTAGATGAGATCTGAGGAGAACGACACAAAACCAACCTATGTGTGGCACTTTCCAATACTTGCCCTGCCAAGTGGTTCTGGTCTCCAACTAGACCTGTTGGAAGCAGGTTCCGCCGATCCGTATGATGACACAGTGACCGGAATATAACCTGTATTGGGGGTATCTCCTCCTGCTAGCTGTACCCCTGTGCTCATTCCCTCTCTTCTGTGGCACGGCACGTTGGTGAGGGGAACGCTGGTGCTTCTGCTGCTGGTGCTGTTGCTGCTCATCTTGGTCTTCATCTGAGGTCCAAGGTAAAGCTGCATAAGTGGCACCCATACTGAACTGATGCTTTTCTTTTATTCATTCATGGGATGTGGGCGTTGCTGGCAAGGCCAGCATTTATTGCCCATCCCTAGTTGCCCTTGAGAAGGTGCTGGTGAGCCGCCGCCTTGAACCGCTGCAGTCCATGTGGTGAAGGTACTCCCATAGTGCTGTTAGGGAGGGAGTTCCAGGATTTTGACCCAGCGACGATGAAGGAACGGCGCTATACTTCCAAGTCCAGGATGGTGTGCGACTTGGAGGGGAACTTGGAGGTCGTGGTGTTTCCATGCGCCTGCTGCCCATGTCCTTGTAGGTGGATGAGGTCACAGGTTTGGGAGGTGCTGCCGAAGGAGCCTTGGCGAGTTGCTGCAAGTGCATCTTGTAGATGGTACACACTGCAGCCACGGTACGCCGGTGGTGGAGGGAGTGAATGTTTAAGGTGGTGGATGGGGTGCCAATCAAGCGGGCTGCTATGCCCTGGATGATGTTGAGCTTCTTGAGTGTTGTTGGAGCTGCACTCAACCAGGCAAGTAGAAAGTATTCCATCACACTCCTGACTTGTGCCTTGTAGATGGTGGAAAGGCTTTGGGGAGTCAGGAGGTGAGACACTCACCGCAGAATACCTAGCCTCTGACCTGCTCTTGTTGCCACAGTATTTATGTGGCTGGTCCAGTTACGTTTCTGGTCAATGGTGACCCCCAGGATATTGATAGTGGGGGATTCGGCGATGGTAATGCCGTTGAATGTCAAGGGGCGGTGGTTAGACACTCGCTTGTTGGAGATGGTCGTTGCCCGGCACTTGTGTGGCGCGAATGTTACCTGCCACTTAATCAGCCCAAGCCTGAATGTCGTGCAGATCTTGCTGCATGCGGGCTTCATTATCTGAGGAGTCGCGAATGGCACTCAACACTGCAGTCATCAGTGAACATCCCCACTTCTGACGTTCTGATGGAGGGAAGGTCATTGATGAAGCAGCTGAAGATGGTTGGGCCTCGGACACTGCCCTGAGGAACTCCTGCAGCGATGTCCTGGGGCTGTGGTGATTGACCTCCAACCATCTTGCTTTGTGGTAGGTATGACTCCAGCCAGTGGAGAGTTTTCCCCCCGATTCCCATTGACTTCTGTTTTACTAGGGCTCCTTGATGTTAAGGGCAGTCACTCTCACCTCGCCTCTGGAATTCAGCTCTTTTGTCCATTTTTGGACCAAGGTTGTAATGAGGTCTGGAGCCGAGTGGTCCTGGCGGAACCCACACTGGCCATCAGTGAGCAGGTTATTGGTGAGTAAGTGCTGCTTGATAGCACTGTCGACGACACCTTCCATCACTTTGCTGCTGATTGAGAGTAGACTGATGGGATGGTAATTGGCCAGATTGGATTTGTCCTGCTTTTTGTGGACAGGACATACCTGGGCAGTTTTCCACATTGTCGGATAGATGCCAGTGTTATAGCTGTACTGGAACAGCTTGGCTAGAGGCGCGTCTAGTTCTGAAGCACAAGTCTTCAGCACAACAGCCGGGATGTTGTCGGGGCCCACAGCCTTTGCTGTATCCAGTGCGCTCAGCCGTTTCTTGATATCACGTGGAGTGAATCGAATTGGCTGAAGACTGGCTTCTGTGATGGTGGGGACCTCAGGAGGAGGCCGATATAGATCATCCACTTGGCACTTCTGGCTGAAGATGGTTGCAAACACTTCAGCCTTGTCTTTTGCACTCACGTGCTGGGCTCCACCATCATTGAGGATGGGGATATTCATGGAGCCTCCCCCTCCCGTTAGTTGTTTAATGGTCCACCACCATTCATGACTGGATGTGGCAGGATTGCAGAGCTTTGATCTGATCCGTTAATTGTGGAATCGCTTAGATCTGTTTATAGCATGCTGCTTCCGTTGTTTAAAAGTGAGAAGTCGCACAACACCAGGTTATAGTCCAACAGCTTTATTTGAAATCACAAGCTTTCGGAGCGCTGCTCCTTCGTCAGGTGAAGTGAAGAAATACATATGGGCACAGCATATATAGTCAGAGAACAATGCCAGACGACTACAGTTAATCTTTCTAACTGCCCTTTATCACACCTCGGCAGAGAGACAATCACGGCAATCAAAGGTGTGGATGGTGTCCAACCAGGTCAGTCAGGAAGATATTACATCTAAGACGATAGCAAAATACAACAAAGACAATGAGGCGGGGTCACAAGGGGTCAAATGTGGCAGATGCTGGAGTCTGTATGGAAAACAAATTTTTTTTTTTACCGTTGTTTAGCATGCATGTAGTCCTGTGTTGCAGCTTCCCCAGGTTGGCACTGCATTTTTAGGTACACCTGGTGCTGCTCCTGGCATGCTCTTCTGCACTCCTTGCTAAACCAGGGTTGGTCCTGTGGCTTGATGGTAATGGCAGAGTGAGGGATATGCCGGACCATGAGGTTACAGATTGTGGCGGAATACAATTCTGCTGCTGCTGATGGCCCACAGCGCCTCATGGATGCCCAGTTTTGAGCTGCTAGATCTGTTCTGAATCTATCCCATTTAGCACAGTGGTGGTGCCACACAACACGATGGAGGGGTGTCCTCAGTATTAGTTTCCTTGGGATTTCCGGCATGCTATCCTCTTCTTCGACTGTAAATACTGACGCAAAGTAATTATTCAACATGTCCGCCATTTCCTTCTTACCACTGACAATATCACCGCATTCAGTTTTTAAGGAGCCAACATTGCTCCTGACTACCCTCTTTTGCCTAATGTAATTGTAAAAATTGTTTATTGATTTTGATATCCCTTGCAAATTTCTTTTCATACTCCCTTTTTGTAGCTCTTACTATCTGTTTTGTAACCCTTTGCTGTTCTTTGCATCTTTCCCATTCGCCAGGATCTGTGATATTTTTTGCTTTTTCTTTTAGTTTTATGCTGTCCCTTACCTCTTTAGTTGTCCACGGCTGGGTTTTTTTGACAAGCAGTGTTCTTGCCCCTCGAGTACAAACTGGTTCTGTATCACATTAAATTCTTTTTTCAACATCTACCACCGCTCTTCTAACGTTTTACCCATTAACGGATTTGCCCAGTTTACTGTCGACAGTCTCTGCCTCATCCCGTTGAAGTCGGCCTTACCTAAATCTAGAATCTTAGCTGTTTCGCATTTCTCACTTTCAAATGCGACGTTGAACTCGATCATGTTGTGATTGCTATTGGATAAATGTTCACACACAGTTAGGCTGTTAACTAAATCTGGCTCATTACTCATTACTAATTCTAATATGGCATGCCCCTTTGTTGCCTCTAGGACATATTGTTGCAGAGAACTATTCTGGACACCCTCAAGAAATTCACTACCTTTCTGACAGGTGCTAGTCTGCTTATTCCAATCTATATGAAAGTTAAGATCCCCCATTAAAACCACTCTGCCTTTACTACACGCTTGTCTAATCTCTGCATTTATACAATCTAGCACTTCACAGCTGCTTCCAGGGGGCCTATACACAACTCCCACTACAGTCGTAAATCCTTTCCTATTTCTTAATTCTACCCATAAAGTCTCCACTGCCTGCTTACCTCTCTTTATATCCCCTCTTATCATTGAAGTGATTTCATCCTTAATCACTAAGGCTACTCCTCCCCCACTACCATTTCCCCTATCTTTCCTGTAGAACTTATAACCTGGTATATTTAGTTCCCAGTCCTAACCATCTTGCAGCCATGTCTCAGTAATGGCTACCATGTCATACCCTCCAATTTGATTTTGCGTCTGCAGGTCATTCAATTTATTCCTTATACTCCATGCGTTTGTATAAAGAATGCTTATTTAGGCCACACACCCTAGCCTGTTTTTCAGCTTTGATGTTTTACTCACATGTTTCTTGTTTCGCTCTCCTGGTTTAATCACTTGACATCTTTTAGTTTTCCCTTTATCTGTAGTGCCTAAAGCACAATTTCTGACTGTCACTCTACCCTGTTCCCTTTCGTTTGTTTTTGAACTACTATTTGTACTACAATTTCCACCTGAGTCATCTCCCCGCCAACCGCCCCTCCCCCCCATTTACTAGTTTAAAGTACTTGTGACCACCCTATTTATCATTTCCGCTCGGACCCTGGTCCCAGACCGGTTCAGGTGGAACCCGTCCTAACGGTGCAGTTCCTTCCTGTCCCAGTACTGGTGCCCGTGCCCCATGAAATGGAACACCTCTTTCCCACACCACTCCTTTAGCCACATGTTCGCTTCCCTAATAAGCTTCTCCCTACGCCAGTTTACAAGTGGCTCAGGTAATAATCCAGAGATTGTAACCCTTGAGGTCCTGTTCTTTAATTTAACTCCTAGTTCCTGATACTCCCCAAACAGGACCTCTTGCCTATGTTGTTGGTCCCAACATGGACCACAATCCCTCCCCCTTCCTCTCCAATATTCTTTCAAGCCGGTTCGAGATGTCCCTCACCCTGGCACCAGGTAGGCAACATACCATGTGGGACTCTAAATCTTGCTTACAAAGGATGCTCTCTTTCCCCCGAATTATAGAATCCCCTAGAACTACCACATTATGCTTCCTCTCTTCCTTCCCCCCCACCCCCCCCCCCCCAAACACTTCGGACAGCCTCCTGCTCTAAAGTGCCATGGTCTGCATTCTGGCTGTCCTTCCGACAGTCTTTATCCTTATCCCCACAGGTAGCAAGTTCATTGTACCTGTTGCATAGGATCAGTTTCTGTGGATCCTCGTTCCCTTTCTTACCTGGGTTCCCCTTACTCTGCACACTATTGGTCACACCAACCCCATTCTGATCCTGCACCTCTCTACGAGGTGTGACTGAAGTTTGGAGCAAACTGTCCAGATACTCCTCCCCCTCCCTTATGTGTCGGAGTGTCTCCAATTCGCACTCCTGCTCAATGACTCTGAGCCGGAGATTTTCGGACAGAGACAGCTACTGCATACGTGTTCGCTTGGGACAGTCTTGCTGTCCACAAACTCCCACATACTACAGTCCAGACACACAACCTGCTCTGCCATATCTTAGACTAACCTTAGTTAAAGTCTTTATTCAACGATTATTTAGTTATATTAGTTTAACTAGTTGTTATTTTAATAAAGTGCGTTATAGCTTCCCAGCTCTTAGTTTAAACCACTGCCTAGCTTAGAGAGAAAAAACGTTAATACTCACCAGCCAATCACCTACCTGCTGTCCTGTGACGTCACTCAGCGACCCTGAATTTGCGGTTGGAGGCTTCCCGTGGGAAATGCCTCTGATCCGCAAATAAAATGCCCACGTACCTGGGGTCTCGGGATCCATGGAGACTCGCGGTCCTGGGGCTCTCTGGGTACCTGTGGGCAGAGGCCCACATATCCCAGGGGCGCAGGCAGTTCGCAAGCGCCCTTGGGATCACGTGGGCTGGACCAACGAATGACCGAAGGGAATCCCCATTCATACTTATGGGAATCCCCATTTATACTTATATTCATACGACATAGGTAGAAAGAGGGATGAGGTCCTGCAGGCAGATTTCAAGGAGCTAGGAAAGAGATTAAAAAGCAGGACCTCAAAGGTAGTAATCTCCAGATTACTCCTGGTGCCACGTGCTGGTGAGTATAGAAATAGGAGGATAGTGCAGATGAATGTGGCTGGAGAGATGATGCAGGAGGGAGGGCTTTAGATTCCTGGGGCATTGGGACCGGTTTTGGGGGAGGTGGGACCTGTACAGGCCGGACGGTTTGCACCTCAACAAGACCGGAACCAATATCCTCGCGGGGAGGTTTGCTAGTGCTGTTGGGGAGGGTTTAAACTAATTTGGCAGGGGGATGGGCACCAGGATGTAACATTAGATAGGTGAAATAAAGTGCTTAAAGGATTGGGAGAGGCAGAGAGCACTAAAGTAAGAAATAGTAAGGTATTAGGTGGTGTCAAACTAAGAGAGAATACAGAATGGTCTAAGATGGGTTTACAGTGTATGTGAACACACGAAGCGTAGTAAACAAGGTAAGTGAGCTGCAGGCACAAATAGCCACATGGGAATATGATGTTGTGGCAATAACTGAGACCTGGCTCAAAAAAGGGCAAGATTGGGTATTAAATATTCCTGGTTATAAAGTGTTCGGGAAAGCTAGGGTAGGAAAGATAGGAGGTGGTGTGGCAGTATTGGTCAAGGGGAATGTTACAGTGCTGGAGAGGGAGGATGTCCTGGAGGGGTCAAGGACAGAATCTATATGGCTGGAGCTAAGAAATAATAGAGGTGCCATTACACTACTAGGTGTATTCTATAGACCACCAAATAGTGGGAAAGATATGGAGGAGCAAATTTGCAGAGAAGTTACAAAGAGGTGCAAGAACTATAGAGTAGTGATAATGGGGGACTTTAACTATCCTAATATAGACTGGAATCATAATAGTGTTAAGGACAGAGAAGGAGAAGAATTTCTGAAGTGTGTTCAGGAGAACTTTCTTGGTCAGTATGTTTCCAGCCTGACGAAGGAGGAGGCATTGCTGGATCTGGTTCTGGGGAATGAGGTAGGTCAAGTGGAGCAAGTGTCAGTCTGTGAACATTTAGGGAACAGTGATCATAGTATCATAAGGTTTAGATTAGCTATGGAAAAGGACAGGGAGCAATCTGGAGTAAAAATGTTTAACTGGGGGAAGGCCAATTTCAGTGGGATGAGAACGGATCTGGCCCGGGTAAACTGGAATCAAAGATTGGCAGGCAAAACTGTAATGGAACAATGGGCTGCCTTTAAAGAGGAGATGGTTCAGGTACAGTTGAGGCACATTCCAACTAGGGGGAAAGGCAGGGCAACTAAAGTCAGGGCTCCCTGGATGACACAAGAGATAGAGAATGATGAGGCAGAAAAAGAGCGTGTATGACAGATGTTAGGTTGCAAATACATCTGAGAATCAGGCTATATACAGGAAGGTCAGAGAAGAAGTGAAAAAGAAAATAAGAGGGGCAAAGAGAGGGTATAAGAATAGAATGGCAGCCAACATAAAAGGTAATACAAAAGTCTTCTACAGGCATATAAATAGTAAAAGGGTAGTAAGAGGAGGGGTGGGGCTGATTAGGGACCAAAAAGGAGACCTATGCATGGAGGCAGAGGGTATGGCTGAGGTACTAAACGAGTATTTTGCATCTGTCTTCACCAAGGAAGAGAATGCTGTCATAGACATAGTAAAGGAGGAGATAGTGGAGATACTTGAAAGGATAAAAATTGATAGAGGAGGTATTAGAAAGGCTGGCTGTACTTAAAGTAGATAAATCACCAGGAGCGGATTGGATGCATCCTAGGATGCTGAGGGAGGAAATCGCGGAGGTACTGTCAATAATATTCCAATCCTCCTTAGATATGGGGGTGGTGCCAGAGGACTGGAGAATTGCAAATGTTACACCATTGTTCAAAAAAGGGTGTAAAGATGAACCCAGCAACTACAGGCCAGTCAGTTTGACCTCGGTAGTGGGGAAGCTTTTAGAAACAGTAATCAGGGACAAAATTAACAATCACTTGGACAAGTGTGGATTAATTAAGGAAAGCCAGCACGGATTTGTTAAAGGCAAATCATGTTTAACTACAAAAGCAAAATACTGCGGATGCTGGAAATCTGAAATAAAAACAGAAAATGCTGGAAATACTCAGCAGGTCAGGCAGCATCTGTGGAGAGAGAAACAGAGTTAACGTTTCAGGTCAATGACCCTTCATCAGAACTGTGTTTAACTAACTTGAATGAGTTCTTTGATGAGGTAACAGAGAGGGTTGATGAGGGTAATGCGGTTGACGTAGTGCACATGGATTTCCAAAAGGCGTTCGACAAAGTGCGAACTTTGGCTTGCCAGCAAAGTTGAAGCCCATGGAATAAAAGGGACAGTGGCAGCATGGATACAGAATTGGCTAAGTGATGGGAAACAGAGTAGTGATGAACGGTTGTTTTTCGGACTGGAGGAAGGTATACAGTGGTGTTCCCCAGGGGTCGGTTCTAGGACCACTGCTTTTCTTGATGAAAATTAATGACTTGGACGTGGGTGTACAGGGCACAATTTCAAAATTTGCAGATGACACAAAACTTGGAAGTATAGTGAACAGTGAGGAGGAGAGTGATAGACTTCAGCAAGACATAGATAGGCTGGTGAAATGGGCGGACACGTGGCAGATGAAATTTAACACAGGAAAGTGTGAAGTGATACATTTTGGTAGAAAGAATGAGGAGAGGACATATAAACTAAATGGTACAATCCTGAAGTGGGTGCACGAACAGAGAGACCTTGGGGTATGTGTGCGTAAATCGTTGAAGGTGGCAGGGCAGGTTGAGAAAGCAGTTAAAAAGGCTTACGGGATTCTGGGCTTCATAACTAGAGGTATAGAGTACAAAAGTGTGGAAATTATGATGAACCTGTATAAAACACTGGTTCAGCCCCAACTGCAGTACTGTGCCCAATTCTGGGCACCACACTTTAGGAAGGAT
This sequence comes from Squalus acanthias, assembly GCA_030390025.1. Classification (NCBI taxonomy): domain Eukaryota; kingdom Metazoa; phylum Chordata; class Chondrichthyes; order Squaliformes; family Squalidae; genus Squalus; species Squalus acanthias. The sequence continues at coordinate 28,775,672 of CM059436.1, read as the reverse complement.
GTGAAGGCTTTAGAGAGGGTGCAGAAAAGATTTACGAGAATGATTCCAGGAATGAGGGACTTCCGTTATGTTGATAGACTGGAGAAGCTGGGGTTGTTCTCCTTGGAGCAGAGAGGATTGAGAGGAGATTTGATAGAGGTGTTCAAAATCATGAGGGGTCTAGACAGAGTAGATAGAGGAAAACTGTTCCCATTGGCAGAAGAGTCGAGAAACAGAGGACACAGATTTAAGGTGATTGGCAAAAGAACCAACGGCGACATAAGAAAAAACTTTTTTACGCAGCGAGTGGTTAAGATCTGGAATGCACGGCCTGAAAGGGTGGTGGAGGCAGATTCAATCGTGGCTGTCAAAAGGGAGTTGGATAAGTATCTGAAGGAAAGAAATTTGTAGGGCTACGGGGGAAGGGCGGGGGTTTGGGACTACTCATGGAATACTTAGTGGATCATTCTTGAGAGAATGCAATCAAAGTTACGCAGAGTTGTAGTTAGAATGAATTTAGGGAAAAGGAACCTGGTAAAATGATACAAGAAAGTACCTGTATATGTGGTTTTGACAGTATTCATGAACAAATAATTTTAACCACAAACATTCTTTATGGTTACCTTTTAATATGTTTTATTGTTTGTAGCATATTCAGATGTTCAAAAAATTTGGTTAAATTCTTAATTGTTTATATGAGAGTATCCTAAAATTGAAAGCAATAACTACAGTCTGCACAGAGCATCAAACCAAAGTTAATTTCAGGCTATAGGGAAAACATTTAAAAGAAGATTAAAGAGTTCTTATTTAAATAAAAAGATCCATACGCACGCTAGCTATCTGGTCATTAAAATGAGTAATGATTAATTCCTCTTGATGGCGCAGTACGTAAAAGTACTTAATGGTTTGGATCTAAGCTATAAAGGTAAGGAAAGTCCCAGGTGCAATCCCTGGTCTGTGCTGAGTTAGCTGATCTCAGCTGAGGTAATAGTGGGGGTGAATTTCCACGTGTGTTTTCCCACTTGACCACCATAACTTTGGTGGAAGAACCTTGGAATCTCCGGGAAAACAACTTAAACGCTGGAGAACTGCGGAAATTTACCCCAGTGGGATACTGCTTGTGGTCTCGGTGTTTCTGGACAATTGAGAGGAAAGTTCAACCAAAGTTCCTGTTTCTGCCTGCTAGAATTGAGTGTGCATAGAACCAGGCTTTGCTGTGATCAAATAGCCTATTATTCACTATGGAGGTACAAAACAAAGAATGGTAACAGTACCTGTGGAAATGTACTGTCGGATGAGTCATGGCTTTTCAGTTGAGGAGGGCAGAAAGTTGGGGAAGGAGAAAAATATGTATGCTCACCGTTCTGATTTTTAAACAAAAGCCATGGCTACCAGGAATAATACTTTACAGGTATTATGTTACTAAAGACAGGCAAACTTTTGATTAAAAACAAAAAGTGATTGAAAGAAAACCGTGTACAAAACAAAGAAATCAGAGTTCAAGAAACCACATGAACATCAAAAGAAAAAACATGAAATGAGATGTTCTTTTATCAATTGCCTGAGGTATAAACATGTGTTTTTATTATGAAAACCTATAATTTTAGAAGGATTTTCTAAATCGACAGGTGAATGTCTAAACCTACAGATGAATAAATAACTTCAAAAAACTGCATTTTAATTGGTGCACTTTTCTATTCAGTATCCTTTCATTTTGATATAAATTGAAAATGAGGACATTACAGAAGAAAATCACTGCAGTTTTGCTTAGTCTATTTTTTCCCACTGTATATAAATAACTATATGGAATATGTACAATGTCACAGTTTTGCTTCTTATATATAGTGAGTCATAGTCTAGTTATTTGCTTGTTTATAACTTTTTTTCCAGCTTTCTCAACTATAACAGGATTTTACTGTTGTGGATATATGTCTAGATCTGTATAGAACCTAAGAAAGCACAAATCTGAAAAGGCTGTTTAGCCCACTGGTCACCCCTTTGTTCAAGTTGCCTTTCTGGACTTGAATTGACATTTTGGTCCTAAAGTTCCCCTCTCATTCCTAAACAACACCAACTTCATAAGCGTGCCACCAAAAATGGCCACTGATTGGTTGTATGGGAGGAAATTGAGGTGGAAAGATGGTGAATGCCCCCTCCTGTCTTATTCACATTCCAACCCTGGATGTGTGCCTAGTGAAGGCACAGGCCATGTTGTGCCCATTTGGGAAAGTCCTTTAAATCCCAGGACAATGTAACTGGGATGGAAACCTTATGTAAAGGGTCGGTCCCCACCCCCCATTCTGAGAAATGAGCATTCCTCCGGCACTATAGAGAAATAATATTGGAGCTTTTATGTTTACCTTGCTTCAGTGCCAAATCTGTATTTTTACTCTACTGAACTTTTCACATCTACCATGATTTAATTTGTGTGCTTTCTACCTTACTGCACTCTGAGTCACTTTCATGCCATGGTTATCTTTTTCTGATGAGAACAAGTTGAGCTTCTTGAGTGCTACTTTTTACTTTAAATGATCCAAACAATGTAACAATCATTGTTGGTCTTCTTTAGACTTTGCTTAATGATTCTGTATTTTGAGGTGTGGCATCCAGGAAGTCCTGAATAAAAGGCCCTGGATCTGTGCAGTCTAGACTGGATTTGGCAAGGGAAACACCTGGGGAATGGAGAGTCTATTTTATAAAACATATAACAAATTATGTCCATGCTAGCATTTGTATTGCCATGTAAAGTACTATTGTGGTAAACCTAAATCCCAAATAATTGTTTCTGCTTTGGTCTTGCCTTGGTCTCCAGTTTCAGGGTTTCTCTTTTTTTAGAAAACCTTTAAGATCAGATTTTAGCACTTAAATAAACTTCACCAAGAGCTGCAAAATGGGGGGAAAAGTCCATTTTCTTTCAGCCCTTCAGCATGCATCCAGGCAACTAGCCATTTTGTAGCCAACTTGAGTCTTGGAGCCATCCTGAAAGGGAACTCTCAATGCCTGCAAGAGGATGTGCTAAGGACAGGAACGCCAGTCTAGTAGGACAGTTGAGGAGGTGGGTTTGGGTGGACATCTGCTGCTGGGAAGGTCAAATTGCAGTACCCAAGCCTGAGCAAGGATGGAATCTCCAGTTGGGCTAAGAGTAAGGCTGAGAGGCTCATGGTTATAGAGCAGGAAACTGGGGATTGGATCAAGGATTATGTGGTTCAATAGAATAATGGAGTTATGTGGATCACGTAATTCCCACACACTATTCATTCAGATCACTGCACGGTGACACTGATGAATGAACCAACCAATCAGATGGCTAGAAGAAAACCCAAATCAGAAGTTTAAATAATATAGATATCTATTTATAATAGACCTTTGGGGCCACTTAGAAAGCTTAGGAGTAGGATATTTACAGTGGATATCGTGAATTATGAGCTATTAATAGATCTATTCAGGTGAACAGTTCGTAGTATTTGCCAATAATCCCTTAACTTTGATGTGTCACTGCATGAGCTGCAAAATTGTACACTTTACAGTTTTTACATTTATTCTGTAGCTTAGTAGAGGTACTTCAGAGAACAGGCTTGCTTAGAAATGAAGGATTGTGAAATGTTGGGTTGTAACAAACTGCATTTATACAGGAGTAGACAGCATTATAATTTTATTTGAAGAACAGTCCTCTGTCAGTTATTTTATATTGTAAACCTTGAATGATTTTAAGATTTTTTCACATACATTCTAAACAATGATTGATCTTTGGTTTCAGCATGATGTGTCCCAGACTTTACTTAAAGCTACCTTGGACAGTGTGGTTGAAGAATGTGTCAGCTTTGTGGGAGTGGATATCAACATTAGCTCGGAAACCCTTATGAGGTAGGCAGATTATTTTCCCATGCAGTAATTACATGGCAGTGGATCACAGGGTCTCTGTTTAGTCTGTCTCTTAACTTAATCTCAGCTGGTGCATTGTGGTCTTGTTTTAGATTGTCAGCTGTATGGGATTGGCAAGTTTAGGCAGTATTTTACCTGCACAGTATTAAAAGTCTTCCTTTGAAAAAAGTGGGATGAAGGACATTAAACAAAATGCTGTCAAGTTATGAATTACAGACCTAGTTAAACACAGTCTCTTTGAACTAATACAGTATACATGTGTGTATATGTATTTTTTTAATGTTTATATTTTGGGTCAGTGAAGTAAGTTACTGCAATAAAAACATGCAATAGGATTTTTGTAATGAAACCATTTAAGTATAAAATAGATATGTATACATGAAAAAACATTTCCGGTTTTCCTTTCCTACAAATCTCCTCTGTTCACTGTGTCTGCTCAGTCGTTTGGAGGCTCGCATAGGTTGGCACACATCTGTGCTTCTAAAGCTTTATTTTCTCTATATATGATGTTTGAACTCTCATGAACATGTGACCTGCCTGTGCTGTGTATAGATAATTTTTGTTCGTTCCGTTTTTAACATTTTTGCTGTTATAAGCAGTATTCATTATCCATATTGGGCCATGGCCTGACGAAGCACTTAATGTAAAAAAAAACTCAATTTTTTTCTCTGTTTTAGAAGCTGCAAATCCAGAAAGTGTTGGAGAACTGCAATTACTGGTTGTAATTTCTTATTCTAGCAGCACAAGTAGAAATGTTACTGTTTGAACTGGTAATCAGTTGGGCAACCTACACAGTAGTCTAACTTGGAGGTTCATTCTTCAAGTCATCATATATGTACTATTTCATCTTCCATGGCTGCACTTATAGAAAAAGTCTCTCTCTCACTACAACTGCTTACCTCCAATCCAATACATTATGTTTCACTCTTTGGGGTTGAAATTAATCAATGCCGATAGCAATCGCTTTACACCGTGCCCGATTTTCTTTTCCATTTACTTACCTTGAAAGGTGAGGTGAGAGTGACTACCCTTGACATCAAGGCAGCATTTGACCAAGTGCGGCATCAAGGAGCCCTAGTAAAACTGAAGTCAGTGGGAATCGGGGGGAAAACTCTCCACTGGCTGGAGTCATACCTACCACAAAGGAAAATGGTTGTGGTGGTTGGAGGTCAATCATCACAGCCCCAGGACATCGCTGCAGGAGTTCCTCAGGGCAGTGTCCTAAGCACAACCATCTTCAGCTGCTTCATCAATGACCTTCCCTCCATCATAAGGTCAGAAGTGGGGATGTTCGCTGATGACTGCACAGTGCCATTCGCAGCTCCACAGATAATGAAGCAGTCCATGCCTGCATGCAGCAAGACCTGGACGACATTCAGGCTTGGGCTGATAAGTGGCAGGTAACATTCGCGCCACACAAGAACATAACATAAGAAATAGGAGCAGGAGTAGGCCATTTGGCCCCTCGAGCCTGCTCCACCATTCAATAAGATCATGGCTGATCTGGTCTTGGCCTCAACTCCACTTTCCTGCCCGCTCCCCATAACCCTTGACTCCCTTATCGTTCAAAAATCTGTCTATCTCCACTTTAAATATATTCAACGACTCAGCCTCCACAGCTCTCTGGGGTAGAGAATGCCAAAGATTCACGACCCTCTGAGAGAAGAAATTCCTCCTCATCTCCGTTTTAAATGGGTAACCCCTTATTCTGAAGCTATGGCCCCTAGTTCTAGATTCCTCCACGAGGGGAAACATCCTCTCTGCATTTACCTTGTCAAGCCCCCTCAGAATCTTATACGTTTCAATAAGATCACCTCTCATTCTTCTGAACTCCAATGAGTATAGGCTCAACCTTTCTTCATAAGACAACCCCCTCATCTCAGGAATCAACCTAGTGAACCTTCTCTGAACTGCCTCCAATGCAAGTATATCCCTCCCTAAATAAGGAGACCAAAACTGTACGCAGTACTCCAGGTGTGGTCTCACCAACGCCCTGTACAGTTGTAGCAAGACTTCCCTACTTTTATACTCCATCCCCCTTGCAATAAAGGCCAATATTCCATTTGCCTTCCTAATTACTTGCTGTACCTGCATGCTAACTTTTTGTGTTTCATGTACAAAGACCCCCAGATCCCTCTGTACCGCAGTATTTTGTAATCTCTCTCCGTTTAAATAATAATTTGCTTTTTTATTTTTCCTACCAAAGTGGATAACCTCACATTTTCCCACATTATCCTCCATCTGCCAGAAATTTGCCCACTCACTTAACCTATCTATATCACTTTGCAGATTCTTTGTGTCCTCTTCACAACTTGCTTTCCCACCTACCTTTGTATCATCAGCAAATTTGGCTACATTACACTTGGTCCCTTCATCCAAGTCATTAATATAGATTGTAAACAGCTGAGGCCCCAGCACTGATCCCTGTGGCACCCCACTAGTTACAATTTGCCAACCTGAAAATGACCCATTTATCCCGACTCTCTGTTTCTTGTTAGTTAGCCAATCCTCTCTCCATGCTAATACTCCCAACCCCATGTGCTCTTATCTTGTGCAGTAACCTTTTATGTGGCACCTTATCGAATGCTTTCTGGAAATCCAAATACAGAGGTTCCCCTTTATCCACCCTGCTCGTTACATCCTCAAAGAACTCGAGGAAATTTGTCAAACATGATTTCCCTTTCATAAAACCATGCTGACTCTGCTTGACTGTATCATGATTTTCTAAATGTCCTGCTACTACTTCCTTAATAATAGACTCCAGCATTTTCCCAATGACAGATGTTCGGCTAACTGGTCTATAGTTTCCTGCTTTCTGTCTCCCTCCTTTCTTGAATAGGGGTGTTACACTTGCGGTTTTCCAATCCGCTGGGACCTCTCCAGAATCCAGGGAATTTTGGTAGATTACAACAAATGCATCCACTATCTCTGCAGCCACTTCTTTTAAGACCCTAGGATGCAGGCCATCAGGTCCAGGGGACTTGTCCACCTTTAGTCCCATAAGTTTACCTAGTACTTTTTCTCTAGTGATGGTGATTGTTTTAAGTTCCCCCCTCCCTATAACCTCTTGATTATCTATTATTATTTGGGATGCTTTTAGTGTCTTCTACCGTGAAGACCGATACAAAATATTTGTTCAAAGTCTCTGCCATTTCCCATTATTAATTCCCCAGTCTCATCCTCTAAGGGACCAACGTTTACTTTAGTTACTCTCTTCCTTTTTATATACCTGTAGAAGCTCTTACTGTTTGTTTTTATATTTCTTGCTAGTTTACTCTCATAATCTATTTTCTTTCTCTTTATTGTTATTTTAGTCGTCCTTTGCAGGTTTCTAAAAATTTCCCAATCCTCTGGCCTACCACTAATCTTCGCATCATTGTATACCTTTGTTTTCAATTTGACACCATCCTTAACTTCCTTAGTTAGCCACGGATGGTTCATTCTTCTCGTAGAGTCTTTCTTTCTCACTGGAATATATCTTTGCTGAGAGTTATGAAATATCTCCTTAAATATCTGCCACTGCTTATCTACCGTCTTACCCTTTAATCTATTTTCCCAGTCCACTTTAGCCAACTCTGTCTTTATACCTTCGTAATTGCCTTTATTTAAGTTCAAGACACTTAACAAACTGAATTTGAAAGTCCGATCACTCTTCCCTAGAGGATCCTTTACTATGAGATCATTAATTGATCCTATCTCATTACACATCAGATCTAAAATAGCCTGCTCCATGGTTGGTTCCACAACGTATTGTTCTAAGAAACTATCCCGAATACACTCTATGAACTCTTCCTCAAGGCTACCTTTGCCAATTTGATTTGTCCAATCTATTTGAAGATTTAAATCGCCCATGATTATTGCAATACCTTTCTTACAAGCCTCCATTATTTCTTGATTTATACTCTGTCCTACAGTATAGCTACTGTTAGGGGCCTACAGACTACTCCCACCAGTGACTTCTTTCCCTTATTATTTCTTAACTCCACCCAAACTGATTCTACGTCTTGATCTTCTGAGCCAATACCATTTCTCACTACTGCACTGATCTCATCCTTTATTAACAGAGCTACCCCACCTCCCTTCCCTTTCTGCCTATCCTTCTGAAATGTCATATACCCCTGAATATTCGGTTCCCAGCCTTGGTTACCTTTCAACCACATCTCTGCAATGGTAATCAGATCATACCCATTTATTTCTATTTGTGCCGTCAACTCATCTATCTTATTACAAATGCTGCGTGCATTCAGATAAAGAGCTTTTCATTTTGTCTTTTTACCATTTTTCCCTACTCTGACTCTACTTTCTGATGCACTCTTATGTTTATACGCTCTGTCCCTTCCTGTCACACTCTGGTTATCATTACCCCTATCGCTACCCTGCACTATTGCCTTCTCCTTTCTCTTTGACTTTTGAAATTTCCCCTCACATGAATCCTCCCCCCCAACTATTTAGTTTAAAGCCCTATCTACAGCCCTAGTTATTCGATTCGCCAGGACACTGGTCCCAGCATGGTTCAAGTGAAGCCCGTCCCAATGGAACAACTCCCTCTTTCCCCAGTACTTTTGCCAGTGCCCCACAAATCGAAACCCATTTCTCCCACACCAATCTTTGAGCCACGCATTCATCTCTCTGATCTTATTTACTCTATGCCAATTTGCTTGTAGCTCAGGTAGTAATCCAGAGATTATTACCTTTGTGGTTCTGCTTTTTAATTTAGCCCCTAGCTGCTCGTATCCCCTCAGCAGAACCTCTTTCTTTGTCCTACCTATGTCGTTGGTATCTACGTGGACCACGACAACTGGATCTTTCCCCTCCCACTCCAAGTTCCTCTCCTGCCCAGAGGAGATGTCCTTAACCCTGGCACCGAGCAGGCAACACAGCCTTCGGGACTCACACTCTCGGCTGCAGAGAACAGTGTCTATCCCCCTAACTATACTATCCCCTATCACGACAACATTTCTTTTTACTCCCCCAACTTGAATGGCCCCCTGTACCACGGTGCTGTGGCCAGTTTGCTCATCCTCCCTGCAGTCCCTGCTCTCATCCACACAGGGAGCAAGTACCTCGTACCTGTTGGACAAGTGCCAGGCAATGACGATCTCCAACAAGTGAGCGTCTAACCACCGCCCATTGACATTCAACGGCATTACCATCGCCGAATCCCCCATCATCAATATCCTGGGGGTCACTATTGACCAGAAACTTAACTGGACCAGCTACATAAATACTGTGGCCACAAGAGCAGGTCAGAGGCTGGGAATTCTGTGGAGGGTGTCTCACCTCCTGACTCCCCAAAACCTTTCCACCATCTACAAGGCACAAGTCAGGAGTGTGATGGAATACTCTACACTTGCCTGGATGAGTGCAGCGCCAACAACACTCAAGAAGCTCGACACCATCCAGGACAAAGCAGCCCGCTTGATTGGCACCCCATCCACCACCTTAAACATTCACTCCCTCCACCACCGGCGTACCGTGGCTGCAGTGTGTACCATCTACAAGATGCACTGCAGCAACTCACCAAGGCTTCTTTGGCAGCACCTCCCAAACCCGCGACCTCTACCACCTGGAAGGACAAGAGCAGCAGGTGCATGGGAACACCACCACCTCCAAGTTCCCCTCCAAGTCACACGCCATCCTGACTTAGAAGTACATCGCCGTTCCTTCATCGTCGCTGGTTCAAAATCCTGGAACTCCCTCCCTAACAGCACTGTGGGAGTATCTTCACCACACGGACTGCAGCGGTTCAAGAAAGTGGCTCACCGCCACCTTCTCAAGGGCAACTAGGGATGGGCAATAAATGCTGGCTTCACCAGCGACTCCGACATCCCATAAACGAATAAAAAAATGTATGCAACACGCACCCCCCCCCCCCCACACCTACAATGCCACTGATGCAAAGCACTCCTGCAAACAACCAACCACCCATTGCACACCCGTCCCCGTTGGTTCCAGTCAGTTCATGACTTCCCATTCATCATCAAGCAAGTGAAACGGTGAGGTGCCAATCAGCAACCAAAAATGGGCAACACGGGAAGTGGTGCGAAGTAATACATTTTATGTGATTCTAGCAAAGAATGGAAACTTCACAACATAACATTTTCTCATACACCCATGTGCATTCCCTTGGTGAACTACAAAGCTTTACTATTCCTTTTCCTACCACTCCTACATGGTGCAACCCCTATGGTTTCAGCAGAGGTAAGGCAGGCTGCTTAGATTCTTGCTCTGGGTTTTAGAGCCTGAGAGAGCCCAGCCAAAGACTGCACAACCTGCACCTGTGAATGGCAGACTCGGCCAGGAGGCAGCATGTCCGGTACTGACTGTTTGGTGGGGTGACGGGCGGTGGCAGCGGGTGAGAAGTGGAAGTGCTTTGAGTGGAGTCCCCACTTCCATGTCCCCTTTCAACATCAGCCCTCTCATGGGCCAGCCACACTTCACTGCTACCACGCTGCTGGACAACAACTTGGTGCAGATCAGTGAGGCGCCAGACATGTTGGCATCCAGAGTCTGCGCGGCCTCTCTATCTATGCAAGAAGACATCGTTACAATGCGCTGCTACATCAACCCACTCACGCTTGAGGCAGTCTCCTCCATTCTCTCTCCAATCGTGGACAGCGTGCTTGGAAGGCCTGTTAGTACAACGCACATTTTCTGGTGCTTCAATGATTATCATTTTCATCAACGGCCCCTGGGATACAGCATCTGCGTCCAGCTGAACAGAGCTTGGAGCGAGGGCTGTGCCCTCTGAAGCTGACTCTACACAGCTGTCCCTGCCATCACTGCCTGCTCTTGCTCACTTGTGAAGTGAGTCACCAGGTGAAAACCCAACTATCTTTCTAACTGGTCCCACCGAAGTGCGAGTATCTGAGCTGGAGCATGGCAAGCAAGAGTCCTGTGACTGTGCACCCTCAGAAGCAATCAACTCCTCTGAGGATTCGTCATCTGCGAGGTCCGTGGACTCCTGCTGCACGCATGAAGGCCCTGTCAGATAGATAGAAAAGATATGAATTAGTGCTGGCAAGGCAAGATGTTGCAACTTATCATGATGAAGGTGATCATATTTCACTCGCTGCTGAAATCAAGTCAACATGACTGAGTGTTGTGTGAGATGTGTGTGCATTATATTTCATTCTGTCACCAGGTAGCTGGAAGGTCCAAGTCTCCAATGGCCTGGGATGCCGAGATGCCATTGATCTCCAGCACTTCCTCCTCGACAATTGGCATTTGTGAGATCTGTGGAGGTCCACCTCCGGTTCTCTCCTCCCTTGTGTTTTGCCCTGGACATCATAGAGGAGGGCAACACCTTCGAAACAGGGTGTACAGGCAGCAGCTGAGCTTCCTTGACCTGTTACATAGATACATAGAAGATAGGAGCAGGAGTAGGCCATCCGGCCCTTCGAGCCTGCTCCGCCATTTAATGAGATCATGGCTGATCCTCCAATTCAGTATCCCGTCCCCGCCTTCTCTCCATAACCCTTAACCCCTTTTGCCTGTAGAAATATATCTAATTCCCTCTTAAATATATTTAATGAGCTGGCGTACACTGCCCTCTGTGGCAATGAGTTCCACAGGTTCACCACCCTCTGAGTGAAGAAATTCCCCCTCATTTCTGTCCTAAATGGTTTAGCCCTTATCCTTAAATTATGTCCTCTAGTTCTGTTCTCACCCGCCAAGGGAAACATTCCTTCTGCATCTAGTCTGTCTAGACCTGTCAGAATTTTATACACTTCTATGAGGTCCCCTCTCAATCTTCTAAACTCCAGTGTGTACATCCCTAAACTACATAGTCTCTCCTCATAGGTCAATCCCGCCATTCCTGGTATCAGCCTGGTGAATCGCCGCTGCACCCCCTCCATGGCAAGAACATCTTTCCTCAGATGAGGCGACCAAAACTGTACACAGTACTCGAGGTGTGGTCTCACCAGTGCCCTGTACAGCTGCAGCAAGGTATCCCTGTTCCTGTATTCCAACCCTTTTGCTATGAAGGCCAGCATACCGTTTGCCTTCTTGACCGCCTGTTGCACCTGCATGCTCACCTTCAGTGACTGGTGTACAAGAACACCCAGGTCTCTCTGTACTTCCCCCTCTCCCAATTTATTGCCATTTAAATAATAATTTGCCCTCCCGTTCCTGCACCCAAGGTGGATAACTTCGCACTTGTCCACATTATAGTGCATCTGCCATTTATCCGCCCAATCACCCAGTCTGTCCAAATCGCTCTGGAGCTTCCTGGTCTCCTCCTCTGAGCCCACCCCCCCTCCTAGTTTAGTGTCGTCTGCAAATTTGGAAATGCTGCATCCGACTCCCTGATCCAGGTCATTAATGTAAATTGTGAACAGCTGGGGACCCAGGACAGATCCCTGCGGTACCCCACTTGTTACTGCCTGCCATTCAGAAAATGAGCCGTTTATTCCAACTCTCTGTTTTCTATCTGACAGCCAATTCTCTATCCACGTCAATACTTTCCCCTTTATCCCATGAGCTTCAATTTTCCATGCTAATCTTTTATGTGGGACCTTGTCGAAGGCCTTTTGGAAGTCCAGGTACACCACATCTACTGGCTCTCCCCCATCTATTTTACCAGTTACTCCCTCAAAAAATTCCAATAGATTAGTCAAGCACGATTTACCCTTTGTAAATCCATGTTGACTCTGTCCTATCCTGTCCCCATTTGCTAAGTGCTCCGCTATTTCATCCTTAATGATGGACTCCAGCATTTTGCCCACAACTGATGTAAGGCTTACAGGTCTGTAATTACCTGCTTTTTCCCTACCCCCCTTTTTGAATAGTGGGGTAACGTTAGCTACCCTCCAATCCATGGGCACCGTTCCCGAGTCTAATGAATTCTGAAAAATCATACTTCGTGCATCCGCTATCTCTAGGGCCACCTCCTTCAGTACCCTAGGATGCATGTTATCAGGCCCTGGGGATTTGTCCGCCTTCAATCCCTTTAGCTTCCTTAACACCATATCCTTAGAGATATTGATTTGCGTCAGTTCCTCCTTTGCCAATGTCCCTATTTTTCCCGATATCCCAGGGAGGTTTTTTGTGTCTTCCTTCGTAAAGACTGACCCAAAGTATGCATTTAGTTGGTCTGCCATTTCCTTATTTCCCGTTATATATTCCCCCGTATCTGACTGCAATGGACCAACTTTGGTTTTCACCAGTCTTTTCCTCTTGATATACTTATAAAAGCTTTTGGAGTTAGTTTTTATATTTTCCGCCAGCTTGCTTTCGTAAGCTATTTTGCCCCTCTTGATTAAGCCCTTTGTCCTCCTTTGCTCTATCTTAAACTGTTCCCAATCTTCCGCTCTGGCGCTTTTTTTGGCTATTTTATACGCCCTATCTTTGGATTTTATGCTGTCTCTAATTTCCCCTGTTATCCACGGTTGAGTCACCTTTTTAGATTTCCTTTTATGCCAGATTGGTATAAACAATTTTTGCAATTTTGTCATTCTATCTTTAAATGCTTGCCATTGTTTATTTACCTCCAGTCCTCCCAGGAACGTTGTCCAATCAGACCTACTCAGTTCCCGTCTAATGGCATCATAATTCCCCTTGTTTAAATTCAGGACCTTAGTCTCTGAGTCAATTTCTTCGCTCTCCATTTCGAGTGAGAAATCGATCATGTTATGATCGCTCTGACCCAAGGGTCCCCTCCCCGTACAACAAGATTACTAATTAGTCCCTTCTCATTGCACAGTACCCAGTCCAATATAGCCTGTTCCCGAGTTGGTTCCTCGACATATTGATCCAGATAACCATCCCTTAAACACTCAAGGAATTCCTCCTCCTCATTATTTTTACTGATTAGGCTAGTCCAATCTATATGTAAGTTAAAGTCACCTATGATGACAGCTGTGCTCTTATTGCACGCTTCTCTAATTTCCCTCGTGATGCCCTCCCCAACCTCTATTTTACTATTTGGAGGCCTATATACCACTCCTATTAATGTTTTTCGCCCCTCGCTATTTCTTAGCTCCACCCATATAGATTCTGTATTAACTGAGTTAATATCCTTCCTTTCAATTGCATTTATCCCCTCTTTTACCAGCAATGCTACCCCTCCTCCCTTTCTTTTTTGTCGATCCTTCCTAAATACTGAATACCCCTGTATGTTAAGCTCCCAGCCCTGCTCACCCTGCAACCATGTTTCCGTAATCCCAATTAGATCATAATTATTAACCTCTATTTCCACAGCTAATTCATCTACCTTGTTCCTGATGCTTCTCGCATTAAGGTATAAAACCCTCAGGCTTTTTTTATGCTCACATTTTTTATGAATTAGTTTGGCCCTTTGTTTTTTGTTCCTCTCCTTTTTACCATTTATTTCTGTCTGCCTTTCACTTTCCTCTATTTCACTACATAGGTTTCTAGCCCCCTGCCATACTAGTTTAAATGCTCCCGAACTGCTTTATCAAAAATTACCCCGAGAACATCAGTTCCATCTTTGCACAGGTGTAGACCGTCCCTTTTGTATAGGTCACACCTACCACAAAACTGGTTCCAATGCCTCAAAAATTTAAAACCCTCCCTCTTACACCACTGCTGTTGGAAGAGCAGTGCTTGCGTCGGGTGTTGGCAGACATCTGCAGCTTCCTAGAAGAAGACCTGCTCCCTGCTGGACCTGATTGGAGGAAATGTAAACTTGGGCAGGAGGCGAGACAACTTTAAATTTAAAAGAAAATCCACAAGATCAAACATACAAATTTAAGAAAAATTACAGATTTGAATAATGGGCCTGAATTTCCGATCGGAGGCTTCCTACGTGCGGATGCCTCCGATCGGAAAAAAATCGACAAACTTACCTGCTGGCTCCGTAGGTCCCGAGGCTTGCGATCCTGGGCCTCTGCTTTACAAAATGGGCAGAGGTCCAGGTATCTCGGGTGCATGCGGTTCGCAAGCGTCCCTGGAATCACGTGGGCCACGGGGAACCAATCAAAGAAGGGAATCCCCCTTCACACTTTTGACAGGTCTTTACGCACAGATCTGTCAAAAGTATGAATGGGAATCACTTAAAAAAGTTAAACATTAAATAAAATTTCTTTTTAAATGACATAATTAAAATTAATTAAAATGATAATTTGAAAAAATAATTCAAGTTTTTTACGGTGCTAAAAATAAGCTTCCTTTTTTAAAAGAATTTAAAAATTATAAATCAGTGAAAAAAAGTTTAAAATTTTTTTTTTAACTGCTTTTACCAGGCGTAAGATTTTTAAAGGCTTTCAGCGGGCGGAAGTTGTGCAGAAAGCGCAACTCTCTGCCCGCAGAGGCCCTTCGCCCGGGCATGCATGCGATCTTTCAAGAGGATTCTTGACCGATCGCAAGTGCCGGGTTTTAGCGCATGCGCTTCGCATGCCTAAACCCGGCACTTGCGCAGCCCCTATGGGTGCGTACATACCTCGTACGCACCCGTGAGGGTCGGAAAATCCGGCCCAATGTTTCTGGTGTAATTACAGCAAGATTTATATTGCTGCTAATAGTTCATGACTTATACTTCATGGGTAAAAGCTGTTCATCAACTGTCCTCTGCTACTGTACAAGCTATGTCAGTTCCTGCCAGTGGGTACTGCAGGTTATATATGGCCTATCATAGCAGGAGTAGATAAATAGAGTTGGACAACCTTTGTCAGTGGTGAATGAGGTCGTAGTAATTTGTGTAGGATGTACATCATTTACACCACAAATTATGTCCAATTTAGTCTCTTGCATGACACACAAGTGTTGCATGTAATCATGCCCAGAGTTTTAGATGGTATTTCATTTAATTGTAATAATTAGTTGACACTGTGAACATTTTAGTCAAAAATCCAACTATTTAAATGATTTGAAACCTTGTTTTATGCTGCAGTTATGATTGTTATTGTGTTTTTGATATATAAAAAAAGCAGCGCTACCTGACAATTTACTGAGATCACAGCATGCTGAAAAAAGTCCTGGTCTTGAAAGGACTTGGAGTCTTAAGTGCTGGGAGAAAATTACAGAAACTGAATGATTTAAGACAAGGAATTAAATGATTGAAATTGTGACAGAAATTATTTGTGGTGCCAGAAGATGACTAGCAGTAAAGGAAGGGAGTTGATTGGTTCTATAAGGTGCCAATCTCTTGTGGATGATTGTTTTTAAAGCATGATTTGTGGTATCTACCTATAAGAAAATTTGCCTCTTTTATATCTAGAATTTCTCAGGTAGCAGAAACTTGCTCTTTCAGAATAGTTTAACTTTTGCCCTGTTCTAATTTCATTTAAAACTTTAAATTGGTACTGACCAATGGCAATTTTTCCTTTGTCCTTCCTAATGCCCACCATTCATTTTCAAAAGTACTTCATTGACTGTAAATCTCTTTGAGACGTCCAGTGGTCGTGAAAGGCGCTATATAAATCATAGAATCATAGAAAGTTACAGCACAGAAAGAGGCCATTTCGGCCCATTGTGTCCGCGCCGGCCAAGAGGTATCCAGCCTAATCCCACTTCCCAGCTCTTGGTCCGTGGCCCTGCAGGTTAGAGCATCCTAAGTGCACATCCAAGTACTATTTAAATGTGGTTAGGGTTCCTGCCTCTACCACCCTTTCAGGCAGTGAGTTCCAGACCCCCACAACCCTCTGGGTGAAGAAATTTCCCCTCAAATCCCCTCTAAACCTTCCCCCAATTATTTAAAATCTGTGCCCCCTGGTTTTGATCCCTCTGTTAAGGGAAATAGGTCCTTTCTATCCACTTTATCTATACCCCTCATAACTTTATACACCTCAATAAGGTCTCCCCTCAGCCTCCTCCGTTCCAAGGAAAACAGACCCAGCCTATCCAGTCTTTCCTCATAGCTAAGATTCTCTACTCCCGGCAACATCCTTGTAAATCTCCTCTGTACCCTCTCTAGTGCAATCACATCCTTCCTGTAATGTGGTGACCAGAACTGCACGCAGTACTCTAGCTGAGGCCTAACTAGTGTTTTATACAGTTGAAGCATAACCCCCTGCTCTTGTATTCTATGTCACGGCTAATAAAGGCAAGCATTCCGTATGCCGCATTAACCACCTTATCTACTTGGCCTGCTACCTTCAGGGATCTGTGGACATGCACTTCAAGGTCCCTTTGTTCCTCTACACTACTCTGTCCTACAATTTAATGTGTATTCCCTTTCCTTGTTAGCCCTCCCCAACTGCATTACCTCACACTTCTCTCCGGATTGAATTCCATTTGCCACTGTTCTGCCCACCTGACCAATTTATTGATATCTTCCTGCAGTCCACAGCTTCCTTCTTCAGTATCAACCACACAGCCGATTTTAGTATCATCTGCAAACTTCTTAATCATACCCCCTATATTCAAGTCAAGATCGTTGATATATACCACAAAAAGCAAGGGACCTAGTACTGAGCCCTGCGGAACCCCACTGGAAACAGCCTTCCAGTCACAAAAACACACATCAACCATTACCCTCTGCTTCCTGTATAAGAACATAAGAAATAGGAGCAGGAGTAGGCCAATCGGCCCCTCGAGCCTGCTCCGCCATTCAATAAGATCATGGCTGATCTGATCCTAACCGCCAATCTACTATCTATCACAGAACCATCTCCTGCATCTAACAGAATTGCACACACGAAATAGGAGCAGAATCAGGCTACACAGTCCCTGGGCCCGCTCCACTACCCACAGGGCCATGACCGATCCGAACCTAGATTCATGTCCAAATTCCTGCCCGCTCCCCGTAACCCTTAATGCCCTTTACTTCTAGGAAACTGTCTATTTCTGTTTTAAATTTAATTAATGTTGTAGCTTCTACAGCTTTTTGTGGCAGCATATTCCATGGACCTACCACCCTCTGAGTGAAGTAGTTCCTCCTCATCTCAGTTTTGAAAGAGCAGCCCCTTATTCTAAGACTATGTCCCCTAGTTCTCGTCTCACCCGTCATCGGGAACATCCTCCCCGCATCCACCCGATCCAACCCCTTCACAATCTTATATGTTTCAATAAGATCGCCTCTCATTCTTCTGAACTCCAATGAGTAGAGTCCCAATCTACCCAACCGAGCCAGTTTTGAATCCAACTTGACACTTTGCCCTGGATCCCATGGGCTTTTAACTTCGTGACCAGTCTGCCATGTGGAGCCTTATCAAAAGCCTTGCTAAAGTCCATATACACTGCATCAAACGCACTACCCTCATCTACCCTCCTTGTTACCACCTCAAAAAATTCAATCAAGTTTGTCAGACACGACCTTCCCTTAACAAATCCATGCTGACTATCCTTGATTAATCCGTGTCTTTCTAAATGAAGATTTATCCTGTCCTTCAGAATTCTTTCCAATAATTTTCCCACCACCGAGGTTAGGCTGACTGGCCTGTAATTACTCAGTCTATCCTTTGCTCCCTTTTTAAACAAGGGTACCACATTAGCAGTCCTCCGGCACCACACCTGAAGCCAGAAAGGATTGAAAAATGATGGTCAGGGCCTCTGCTATTTCCTCTTATGTTTCGCTTAACAGCCTGGGATACATTTCATCTGGGCCTGGGGATTTATCCACTTTTAAAGCTGCTAAACCCCTTAATACTTCCTCTCTCACTATGTTTATTTCATCTAATATTTCACACTCCCCCCCCCGATAGCAATGTCTGCTTCGCCCCTCTCCTTTGTGAAAACAGACGCAAAGTATTCATTAAGAACCCTACCGACGTCTCCCGCCTCCACACACAGATTACCCTCATGATCTCTAATAGGCCCTACCCTTTCTTTAGTTATCCTCTTACTCTTAATATATTTATAAAACATCTTTGGGTTTTCCTTGATCTTACTTGCCAAGAATTTTTAATGCTCTCTCTTTGCTTTCCTAATATTTTAAATTGCACCCCTGCACTTTCTGTACTCCTCTAAAGATTCTGGAGTATTTAGCCCTCGGTATCTGTCATAAGCATCCCTTTTTTTCTTTATCCTACCCTGTATGTCTTGAGACATCCAGGGGGCTCTAGATTGGTTAGTTCCACCTTTTTTCTTTAAGGGCACATATTTGGTCTGAACACTCCGGATCTCCTCCTTGAATGCCTCCCACTGCTCTGACACTGATTTACCTTCAAGTAGCTGTTTCCAGTCCACTATGGCTAAATCCCCTCTGAGCTTAGCAAAATTTGCTTTTCCCCAATTTAGTATTTTTATTCCTGATCTATCCTTGTCCTTTTCCATAACTACCTTAAATCTAACAGAATTATGGTCACTGGCACCAAAATGCTCCCCCACTGATACGCCTTCTACCTGCCCAGCTTCATTCCCTAAAACTAAGCCCAGAACCGCCCCCTCCCTTGTTGGGCTTGCTACATACTGGCTAAAAAAGTTCTCCTGGATGCATTTTAGGAATTCCGCAAGTCTTTCTTTTCTTTTTTCAAAGGAGCTAATATTGAACACATTGGTACCTGATTGACTGACTTAAAATGGCTCCAAATGCTATTTATTCAGCCACATAGATGCTAGAAGTCTAAAGATTGATGTAATCTCAACACTAATGCTTTGACACATTTTTAACACATCAAGCCAGGAAGCACTACTGCTGAGATAATTATTTTGTCTGTATTGCTGATCAGGCCTGGGTGGAAAAACTCCTTAGCACGCCAAGGATGAAAGCTAAAAAGTACTTTCTTTTCTAAGAACTTGTATGTTTCTATCTTTAAAGGGTGTGTGTCTGAAAAACTAACTCAGACCAAAATATTTTTGACCCAAATCTGTAACATATTTAACTTAATTTCTCTTTTCCAGACATGTTGCAGGACTCAATGCTAGTAGAGCAAAAAATATAATTGAATGGCGTGAGAAGAATGGACCATTCATCAGCAGAGAACAGCTGAAAGAAGTCAAAGGCTTGGGTCCAAAAACCTTTCAACAATGTGCTGGTTTCATCCGAATTAATCCAGAAAACATAAAGAACTTTTGCAGGTAAATACATTTCTTTCAATTTGTTTTTCTTTAACGTAGAGAAAATCAAAATAATGATTTTCAAACAGTCCTACAACTTCTCAAAATGAGGCGTTTTGCTATTGAATGATGCAGACGTGCTCCAATTCAATTAAACTGATTTGTGACAGAGGTGCAACAGGAATGTATCAGAAAATAAACGCTGTAATTGAGCTTGTTTTAAGATGTTGATTAGAAAACAAATTTTTGAAGTGGATGCACTGTGTAATATTGGGGCCAGTCTGTGGCAATGAGCCATGGTTTGCTGGTATATGTCATCTTACACTCTTTCCATTTTGGTTTCAACAGCAATCAGCAGCAGTCTGATAGCACTGCAGGGAGGTCAGCAGGCAACTGAAGCAGGCAGCAGTTCCAAGGCAGGTGCAGGAGGGGGCACAGTTGGGAAATCTAGCAAAAAGAAGGGCAAAACCCAGTGCACTTCTCCGCAGCCAAATCCATTAGATCAGACATGTATCCATCCTGAATCGTATAACACAGCGATGAGGTAAGGGCGCAAGCAGAAGGTGTGAACTACTCCAGTAATTTGGATTTAATTTATTTCTGTCATAAGGACCAGCTGAAATATTTCTCCCTTCACATTGCCAAGTTTGTGTGAGGTCATAAGTTAATTGCCATTCTTGTGTGCGCCAAAGTAATAAATAGAAAAATTGCCTGTTAATTATATTTTTTTTTTTTACAACGGATATATATATATATATTGCAAGCATAATACAGGTGGTTTTGTTCAAGCATAACATTCTAAGTGCCAAAAGTTTTTTTTTAATAAAAGCTAGTCTTGTTAAATTTCTGGAGTTGAACATAACTAATTACACTACTTGTGTAGTAGGCTGTACCTTCCAATGTATACCAGAATCTGTAACTTCAGCAACCCCTTCTCCCCACCACCACCCATATATTTAAAATAGTCACTTTCAAAATGTGCTTGATATAAATGTCAAATACATAGATACTTGAATGATGATATTTAAATTAAAATATGCAGTTGTTTTGCGAAATGGTAACAATAAAGGGCATAACATAACAAGAGAAATTAGGCCTATATGTTTTTTGTGTAATCACGGAGCCAGTGAATGGTATAAGACCCAAGCATTTGACAGGTGCTGGTATAAAAGTAACTTTCTCCATTGGCAGTGAAATCAAACACTTAAAAACCCTGAGACAGGAGGGTTGCTTGAAGCAACATTCCTTATAAAATCACACTTGCATATGTGCGTTATAACCTAGCAGTTATCACGGCTTAATCTGGATTTAATCTTGGCTTATTTTTTATGTGTGAAATTCGGATAAACTAAGGCCACCACCAAGGCAGGACAGAGGGTGTTAAATGGGTGTCAACTGATTAGGTTAAGGCCTGGTAGGATTTTTTTTTAAATAGGAACACTGTCTCAGGAATAGGGCCTTTTTACTCCATCTCAGACACCTGGTACACAGATCTAGTGTCCAGGTGCTACACACCTGTTACATTCCCCGAGATGCAGCCATTTAACCATGTAATGAGATAAACAAAGGCAATGTCCTCTGGCTGACCAGCTGACTAGGACAGGTAGAAGTATTACAATAGATGGAGTGACTCAACAACCTCTAACATTGTTATCTCTGAAATAGCATGATATTCTCAGTTTCTGTCTCTGGATACTTAACAGTGAATCAGTTCTGATTGTTTGATTGACAGTGTCCTCTATGTATAGCAGAATTGTAAGCTTGGTTATTAAGGGAATCAAGGGATTTGGGAATAGTGCAGGAAAGTGGAGTTGAGGGAGTAGATCAGCCATTACCTTATTGAATGGCAGAGCAGGCACGAGGAGCCAAATGTCCTACTTCTGCTCCTATTTCTTATGTTCTTAAGTTCTTTATAAACTGGTTTACAATTTTATGACACAGCACACAGAGGGAATCTTTTCCCCTAGGGGTTTGGGTTAGCCTATGTCAGTTTTCTTACCATGGGAGTTCCTTTGAACCAGTTTTTTTTTAAACCTTGCTAGAATGTCCTGAAGTTACCAAGTTCAAATTGTAATAGCCCTGCAAGGGGCAGGCAACAGATGTGTGTATTTAAGTAGAGTGGCGTCATCTTGCAACATTTTGTTTGTCAGTTCTGGATTTTTAATTACACGTATATGTATAAACACGTTGCTGAGATGGCTTAGGAAATGCAAAGTTAGTTTAGTCTGATGCTGTTAGCACATGACTGAAAGGAGGGGAAGTGACGATTGTGACAAATTCATTGATTGGAGTGCTGCATTTTTTAAATAAAAGATGTCCATAGATATCAGTGCTTCTTTTCATCTCTATGGTATTACTGCATGTGAGAGCAGTTGTTGAGATAAAGCTTTAGCTGTGATGGTTTTCAGAGATGACTTACTTAATTGCAACAACAAATAATCTGGGTTTCAACAGAACTCATGTGCAGGAAGCTTTTGAAATGATGTCGATGCCATAAACTGTTGGTCGCAGTTAGATAGTCATTTTCAAAATGTGCTTGATATAAATGTAATGACACCACTGTTCAGTGAGATTTGGTGGACTGTGCCAGATCATTTGCTCCATTGCACAGAACAGAAAGCTCTGTGTTTACTGGTATTATAATGTCTCCTCCAAGCCTCCTTGTATTTCTATTTTTCAGGGAGCAGCAATAGAAAAGTAAGTAGCCGAGAACAATTACAGCGAGTAATTTTCTGTTGTGACGCTTATTCCATTTTCAGTTGCATTAATATGTGGAATTAACTCGTAGCCACACAAAATCTGTCTTGGATTTATTTTTGTGCAGTATTTCCTAAATATGAATGTAGTTTTAAGATTGAAAGGCATTCAAATACATAGATACTTGAATGACCGTATTTAATCAAATGTAGCGCAATACTAATTGCATCCTTAAACTAAAGCTGTTTGAGGTGAGCAGCAGAGTCCACAACAAAAACAACTTGCATTTATACAGCGACTTTCACGTAGCACAATGCTCTAATTACACTTTGCCGAGGTTTTTGAAGATTGGGAGAGATGTGGTGAAGTGAAGAGGTTCAGGAAGGGAATTTGAGAGTGCAGGAATGTGGAAGTGATGATGTGTGGAAGTCACACCATACTGGAATGGGACTGGCTCCTTTTTCATATGTTCATAAGGTGGAGCAAGGGCTTTGAAGACGAGGAACGGGAAGGCAGTGGAGGTTGGCAAGGACAGAAATAATGGGTATATGGAAGTTTGTGCAGTGCAAGATACTGGCCAGAGATCTAGATGAGTTTGTGCAGGATAGAGCTAGGAAAGCTGACAAGGCTATTGGAGAAACCGAAGCTTGAGATGATGGTACAGATGGGGCATTCGTTTGTATAGGGGTTGAGGCAGTGGATGTGGATGGGTCATGTACCAGAGGTGGAAATGAGGGGTCTTGATGATGGACTAGATGTAGGGTTTCAAGTTCATCTTGAGGTCAAACAAGAGGCAGAGTTTGCATACCTATAGGTTCAGTTTTGAGCAAGCAAATGAAAAAAAGTCATAGTCATAAAGTCATATGGCACAGAAGGAGGCCATTCGGCCCATCGAGTCCGTGCCGGCTCTCTGTAGAGTAATCCAGTCAGTCCCATTCCCCCGCTCTATCCCCGTAGCCCTGCAAGTTTATTTCCCTCAAGTGCCTATCCAGTCTCCCCTTGAAAACATTGAGTGTCTCCACTTCCATCGGCAGCGAATTCCAGGTCCTCCCCACTCGCTGCGTAAATTTTTTTCCCCCTCACATCCCCCCCTGTATATCTTGCCCAAAACCTTAAATCTGACCCCCTCTTCTTCTTGTCCTTGTCCCATTAACTAGTGGGAACAGCCTTTCCCGTCTAGCTTATCCAAACCCGTCATAATCTAGTACACCTCTATCAAATCACCCCTCAACCTCCTTTGCTATAATGAAAACAAATCCAGCTTCTCCAACCTGTCCTTTTAGCTAAGATCCCCCATCCCCAGAAACATTCTGGTAAATCTCCTCTGCACCCTCTCAAGGGCCTTCACATCCTTCCTAAAGTGTGGTGACCAGAACTGGACGCAATACTCCAGTTGTGGCCTAATCAGCGTTTTATAACGGTTCAGCATAACTTCTCTACTTTTGTACTCAATACCTCTACTTATGAAGCCCAAGATCCCATATGCTTTGTTAACCACTCTCTCAATATGTCTTGCCACCTTCAGGGACCTATGCACATTAACTCTCAGGTCCCTCTGTCCCTGCACACTCTTTAAAACTGTGCCATTAAGTGTATATTGCCTCTCCCTGTTCCTTCTGCCAAAATGCATCACCTCACACCTCTCTGTATTAAATTCCATCTGCCACTTGTCTGCCCATTCTGCTAGCCTTTCTATGTCCTGTTGCAGTCGATTGGTATCATCCTCACTGTTTGCCACACCCCCAAGTTTGGTGTCATCGGCAAATTTAGAAATTCTACTCTGTATTCCAATATCCAGGTCATTTATTTTTATATATATATATATATATCAAAAAAAGCAGTGGCCCCAGCACTGACCCTTGGGGAACACCACTGTCTACCATCCTCCAGTCTGAAAAACAGCCATTTACTATAACTCGCTGTTTTCTGTCCTTAAGCCAATTCCTTATCCAAGCTGCCACTGACCCACCTATTCCATGAGCATCAATTTTGTTAACCAGCCTTCTATGTGGTACTTTGTCAAACGCCTTCCGAAAATCCAGGTAGACAACGTCCATTGCATTCCCTTCATCAATCCTCTCTGTTACTTGATCAAAAAATTCAATTAGATTAGGCAAACACTATCTGCCTTTTACAAATCCATGTTGGCTCTCCTTAATTAGCTTAAACCTCTCCAAGTGCCCGTTAATTTTTTCCTTGATTATTGTTTCTAAAACTTTACCCACCACTGCTGTTAAACTGTAGTTACTAGGATTGTCCTTGCACCCTTTCTTGAACAATGGTGTCACATTTGCCACTTTCCAATCCTCGGGCACCTCCCCTGCACCTAGGGAAGATTGGAAAATTATGGCAAGCCCTTCCGCTATCTCCTCCCCCAATTCCCTTATCAACCTGGGATGCAAGCCATCTGGACCAGGCGATTTGTCCACTCTAAGCATATCCAGCCTTTCTAGTACATCCTGTCTGGGATGAACTGACTGCGTTGGTTCAGGTAGGAATGGAACTAGAAGGATTGGTGCCTTGGTGGCCAACTATGAAGATTAGGAGGGTGGAATGATCAAACATGTCAAAGGCAGTGGAGAGATCAATGAGGACGAGTGGAATATCTCACTGCAGTTGCCGTTACTCAGGATGTTGTTTGTTTTAGACCAGGGGGTAGTCTTGGTGCTATTAGCAGGACAGATTTAAAATGGATTTAAACAGGGAGTGTTGGGAAAGGTAGATGCAGAGTTGAGTGGTAGTGACCTGTGTGAAGATTTTAGGTGAAAGGGAGTTAAATAACATGAAATGTGAAATCATTATTCAAGCCTGATACTAATTCCATCACTACAGTTGTCTTTGATCAAATGAAGTATACAATGCGTTTTTTATGATTTGCTGAATTTTAATTGCATCTTCAATTTTTAGAAATTAATCCAACATAAATATCAAAACAGGTTCTTTCTGTTTCAGCACTTTAAATATCCAGTTTTCTTTGCAACTTCAAAAATGTGTGTGATATGTACTCTTTTGTATTAAATGATGTTCAGGAACTTACTGATGTTGAATATTATAAAGAGAAAATTGCAAAACCACAGAACGTTTCTTCATTTGGGTGGTCCTCTGAATAGTTGTCAAATCAGAACCATATCATTTTTAGGATTTCATTAATGCTGCAGACGTGCTGTTGTGTGACTGTCTCAGCTCATTCGCTGCTGAAACCCTCATCCATGCCTTTGTTACCTCTAGACTTGACTATTCCAACGCACTCCTGGCTGGCCTCCCACAATCCACCCTACGTAAACTTGAGGTCATCCAAAACCCGGCTGCCCGTGTCCTAACTCGCACCAAGTCCCGTTCACCCATCAACCCTGTTGTTGTAAATGTTCTCATTGTCTCCATTTGAATGGTCATATTCAAGCAACAGAGTTGCAATCAACGGTACTATGAAGAGGTATTCTGTAGGAAGGAGAAATAGTGTGCAAATATTTGACGTTAGTTTCCTAACTCGCACCAAGTCTCGTTCACTCATCACCCCTGTGCTCGCCGACCTACATTTGCTCCCGGTTAAGCAGCGCCTCGATTTTAGAATTCTCATCCTTGTTTTCACATCGCCCTATCTCTGTAATCTCCTCCAGCCCCACAATCCTCTGAGATATCTACGCTCCTCTAATTCTGGCCTCCTGAGCATCCCAGATTTTAGTCACTCCACCATTGGTGGCCGTGCCTTCAACTGCCAAGACCCTAAGCTCTGAAATTCCCTCCCTAAACCTCTCTACTTCTCTTTCCTCCTTAAAACCTACCTCTGTGACCGTCACCTGCCCTAATTTCCCCTTATGTGGCTCGGTATCTCATTTTGTTTTATAACACTCCTGTGAAGCACCTTGGGACGTTTTACTCCGTTAAAGGCGCTAAACAAATACAAGTTGTTGGAAAATTTTGGGTTGATATAGAATGTTGAGATTCAACCCTGGCAGCTTCTGTCTACTTGAATCCTTTGGAGACAATGCGAGGCAGATTAGAATTTGCAGTTTTGTTCTTACAATTAATTGTCAGGCAATTCATCATAAACATCCTCCTCCCTTACCCCATCTCTATTCCCAATAGCCTCTAGTTAGGCAGAGATATTCTAAATCAGGCCCTTGCATCTGCACTATTTGTGACGTTCTGGTCTGCCTTGCTATGCTCAGGGTCAGAGTTCTTACTGATTTCACCAAGTCACTGAAAGTCTTGCTCAGGGAGTCAAATCGGTTATGCAGTTGCTCTTTGGTTCCCTGGCATAAATTCTGTGAAGGATACCAGATTTTCCTTAGTTTCCTCAAAGCCTCTTCCTGAGAAAGACATTGTGGATGTCTTGGAGGGAGGCTCCTTAAGAAAGTTGACTCAAACAGTCATGTCTCGACAACGAGCATTTTATGCCGCAAAGCAAATAGAGTCATAACGGCACAGAAGGAGGCCATTCGGCCCATGGAGTCCGTGCCAGCTCTCTGTAGAGCAATCCAGTCAGTCCCATTACCCCATTCTATCCCCGTAGCTCTAAGTTTATAGAGAATGTCAGCATTTATGAATGGACTATTGCATTTTGCACAGTATTTAAAGATCTTGGTAGATGTTATAAAAGTGCCAACTCAACCATGGAAGTGCTTAGTTTGTTTCTGATGCAGGTGATCTATTGTGCGGGTCACTGCTAAAGGGCACACTGTATGATCACAGCCTAGCTGGGTGCACTGTGTATCTTTTACAAAATTACAATTAGTGAATTAGCCCCTTCTAGTGTAATGCTATTGTTTGTCTTTTTTGCCTGCTTTATTTCCTTTCTATACGGGTGCCTTGGGAGCATAGTTTAAATTCTCTTTTGTATGCTGTCCTATTAGAAAGGTTTTGTTCACTAAGTCAGAGCATCCTAAGTGTATGGAAGTCTGACTTGACTGTACAGATGTTCGATGTGCCTACTGGTGAGAATCTATACCCCGAGGGGTTGAACTTGTGTCAGTAGATGGGGAAGAAGGGTGTGGGGGGTCTGTTCAGTGGCATGTCATGCTGTAATTCTTTGAATTCTGGGATCCTGACTATTAGATTGGAGCCAACAGAAAATTACTCCACTGCTGAACCACACCCTTTGGCTGCAGGGCAGCTAAATTGGAGTGAGATTTGGCAGCTCTAGCATAATAATATGCCATAGTAAACATTGAGGGAAAAGTAATGTAAGGAGTGAGTTATTCTGTGAGGGAGGTAATTTAATATCAGTAAAAGATGCTTATTATCCCTAAATAAGAACATAACATAAGAAATAGGAGCAGGAGTAGGCCATATGGCCTCTTGAGCCTGCTCCACCATTCAATAAGATCATGGCTGATCTTCGACCTCAACTCCACTTTCCCGCCCGATCTCCATATCCCTTGATTCCCCTAGAGTCCAAAAATCTATCTATCTCAGTCTTGAATATATTCAACGACTGAGCATCCACAGCCCTCTGGGGTAGAGAATTCCAAAGATTCACAACCCTCTGAGTGAAGAAATTTCTCCTCATCTCAGTCCTAAATGGCCGACTCGGTGCTTGAGTAAGATTATTACTTCAACTGTGTATTACTGCATCTCCCTCTTAGTATCGACCTCAGTTTCTCCTCCAAGCAGGTGCCATAGTGTTAGCATTGGTGTCTCTGCTTAAATAGAAGTATTCAAAAGGCAGAAATTGGAGAGGGCAAGGAGAAGGCTGTTGAAGTTGATTATAATTCTTTCAAACTTTTTTTTAAAAGGATGCACTGGCTGAGACTCAGATTTAATACTCTCATTAGATGTATCTTCAGATTTTGAGGTTTCAGATATATTGATAACTGCTATTGCTTAAACTGGATGCAGTCTCTGTGTTGTCAGACTGCTTGTCCAACATCCAATCTTGGATGAGCTGCAGTTTCTTCCGCTAAACATTGGTAAGACTTGGGCCATCATCTTAGGTCCCTGCCATCCCGCTCGGGCCACTGTCTCATCTCAGACTGAACCAGACTATTCACAACTTCAACCCTGAGCTGAGCTTCTAACCTCATATCCTCGCCATCAAAAGACCACCTACACCCACCTCTGAAAAGTCACAAGCCTCCGCCCTACCTCAGCAATACTGCTGCTGGAACCCTCATGCATTCCTTTCTCATCCCTAGTCGACGATTCCAAAACTCTCCTGGCCAGCCTCCCATCCTCCATCCTTTGTAGTCTTCAGCTCATCCAAAATTCTGCTGTCCGTATACTATCGTGCACCAGCTCCTCCCCATCCATCACCCCACTCACCATTCACCCATAGATAGATTCTTGTTAGGCAAGGTTATCGAGGGTTACGGAACCAATGCGGTTAGATGGAGTTAAGATACAGATCAGCCATGATCTAATTGAATAACGAAACAGGCTTGAGGGGCAGAGTGGCCTACTCCTGTTCCTATGTTCCATCACCCCTTTCACCCATCACTCCTCCCCCCAGCTGCCATCCATTGGCTCCAAGTCCCCAATGCCTCCCAATTTAAAATTCTCATCCTCGTGTTTAAACTACTCATGGCCTTGCTCCTCCCCATTTCTATAACCTCCTCCAGCCCCGTGTTCTGGAATTCCCCCCTCCCAAAGCCTCTTCACCAATGTTCCTGTTCATTTTTTTTTTGGGTGCCCGGCCCATTCAAAATACCGTGCATGTGCGGTTTTCCCCATTGGAAAAGCCGGCGAGTCGACCGTATGGGAGGTAGGTCCAGAGAGCCGTGCAGCCATGCAGCTTAAAGGGAACATTGATGCCCCCCAATTCTCCTTTAATACCCTCCTTAAAACCCACCAAGCTTTTGGTCACTTCTCCTAATGTCCTCTTCCTTGACTCAGCATTCAATATTTTGATTATGCCTCAGTGAAGCGCTTTGGGGCTTTTCTTTTGGACGTTAAGGGCTACATAAATTCAAGCTGTTGTGAAATAGAAGCCAAGAAGCTATGTTTTTAAGGAATAAAATAGATGTAGGATGATGGCAAATATGCTCCTAGTTTGGAAAGATGTAGTGCTTGTCATCTGATTTTATTTTATTAAAGAGATTTTTGTGTGATAGGCATTATTCCATGCTTTGTAAACTGTGCAGTTTTAAAAATATTGCACATAATATTTTAATATCCTTCACTTATAAGGTGGTGCTTTATACTTTTTCCTAGTTTAAAATTAATGCTGTTCAATTGGTTCATGTATAGGGTGTGTTATTTTGCATCCCAAATGCAACTTTTAAATCATAACACATAGCTCAAAGTGATTTAAAACGCAGAAATCCTATTGATGATTCAGAAGGTGTCTGAAATCCAGTGAAAAGAAAGTGAATTTTCTCTTTGAATTGACTTTTTTTGCTGCTATTTTTAGTGCATTTGTTTCATGTGTAAATACTAATTTTTTGTGTGTAGGCAATTTCCATTGGCATAAATATGGGTCCAAAGCAATAAAGCCACAATGTAAAATGAGTAGATTTTGAACAAATACCCTCGAGTGATTTTAAGGCAGTAATCTAATGCTATTTGAAGATGAAAATAGTGTTGAATGTTGTAGGACAAAGAGTCAGTGATTTTGATGACTTAGGACCTGAAGTTATAAGAGGTCTTGTGACTGAATGTGTTTGTTTTTACCAAGTTATTTTTAACCACCGATTACAGGAATGCACACTAAGGTGACTGGAATTCTAGTTCAGTCAGCTATAAGTCCAGTAAAGGCAAATTATTGAAATATTGTCATAGTAAATTAGTTGCGGCATATTTAGCTACAGTTAATGATTTTCTCCATTTTTCTGAAATTAAGAGACTTTTTTCTCTCTTATGTTCCTCATTGTGATGTGAACTTAAATTTTGTCTTGGTTTGAATACTATTTATATTTCTGTTGCAGCATAAGCACAGCTTCCCTATTATTGAAGCCGTGAATATCACAATATTAGCCGAGTTAATTTAATGTTTTTTGTATACTGACTTTTTTGCACGTTTTAAAATATGTATTTTGTATTCTGTAAAGTGTTAAAATGATTTCTGATCTTAAATTACAATTTGGGAAATCTACAGAAATATAGAACATTTGTAAATGCATTTTGTGCTGTGAATAAACAGCTGCTTTTAAAAATGTGCATTAATAATAATACAATCTTTATAGTTGAGTTGTAGTTTCTCGACCACACACTTAAGTTTTTAAGTCATGTAACTAATCGTGTATAATGGGGTAATTGTGTTATTCTAATTGCATGGTAAATATTATTGCAAATACAGTTCTGTCACAGACAGTTACAACTTGAGCATTTTCATTCCATTGGAGATGAGCGTTCAGTGTAACCTTTATAAAATGCTGTTTGCTCGTACTGATGATTTGACTTTGTGGCTTGGTATTGTGTTTAGATCAATCACAAATTCTATGAAACAAAGCACAAGCTATGGTTTAAATGTTTTGTTTTTAAAGTGATTGTGTTGCATCATTATGAATTCTCTTGGTGCAACGGGTATAGATGTAATGGCATATCAGATTGCATTAATGTGATGAACTTGATATTCTCGATTCTTAAATAGCTTTGCTGGGAATGATTATGTAGTAAGGCAGAATGACTCATTGGGACTGGAGCAATAGGATGGTAACTTCTTTTTAATATCTTTAAAGGAACACTGTCTAAAAAAAAAATGTTAAAGCTTATAGTTTATACTAAATATATGTAATGTATACAAGATGGTGAAATTCCTGGTCATCCACAATAAAACAAAAGCACTTGTCTTGTTACATGGTTCCATTTCACCTAATTGTTCTATACCAGTGTCCTTTTTTCACCCCCTTAAATGGGCATTGAGCCATGTACTGGTGGGGTGCAGTTTCCTGCCCATGTTAACTTACATGGTGAGTCAACAGCCTTAGGGAAGACAGTTTTCAATAGGCAAGAAGGGAAAATCGAAGAATCAATCATTTTATACTCTTCCTGCACACATTGCAGCGAACAGTTGCAGGGTGGTATTGACACAGGAATGATGAATAGCAAATATCAAATCACCCTGAGGTCTACGCATCTCTAAAGTGAATAGACTGAGTTTTTTAAGCCTATCTGAATAACTAAGGTTGCTTAAGCTGGGAATCATTCTTCTGGCCTTATTCTGAACCTTTTCCAAAGCCGCTATATCAGCCACTATATGAGGGGACCAAAACTGGACGCAATATTCTAAATGTGGTCTAACCAAGGTCTTGTACAAGGTCAAAATGGTATGCTTTGTTTTATATTGAATAGTCCTGTTAATACAACCGAATACCCTATTTGCTTTTGTTATGGCTTCTCGGCATTGGTCACAAACCTTTAGAGAATCATGAACTATAATGACAAGATCCTTTTCTCCCTCAACCAGTTTCAGTTCTGTCCCATGTAAAGTGTAGCTATATTTGGTGTTGATTCTACCCATATGCATAATATTGCACTTATCTAGGTTAAATACCATTTGCCAGAGTCTGCCCATTCTCCCAGCACATCTAAATGTGCTTGCAGAAACTTGTTCTCCTCCATTTTCCTAACATTGGCGCAAATTCAAATGAACTTGTGGACCATCCCCCCAACAACTATATCCAGGTCATTTATGAAGATAGTACAGTTACAAATTTTGTCTAGGGAGAGCTCTTTGAGCTTTATGGCACTATGATGCAGTACTGGTGGTTACAGCTTAGTCATTGATGTTTGTACTGATGGGAGAAATTTGAAGTGATGAATTGTAATAGTGTAGTAGTGTAATGAACTACACTAGTATAGTAGCGTAATAAATAAGTCTAGTGACAACACAATTGGCATCCTGGACAGGCAGTACTACTGTAGTATTTAATTGCAAATATTTATTTACTTTTATTATATATTGAAAATGTGAATGACAGATGATGGTTGCTATTTACTAGGTTACTGCTGTGAACTTTGAGAACCTTGTGACAAACCAGGAGTATGATGGAGGTCAGCGGCATCAATCTGCAGAAAAGGATCCACTCTGGATTCTTCCACTTCTGAGCGTTCCAACCATGATATTGAGCTTTCTGGCTGTTTTTAACCTGCCTTCTCCTCAGCTGCATCTCCATCCTTTATTGTGAGTGGAGCTTTGCAATTTTCCGAGTTGCTGCTCCAAGGCCTGAAGCTAAGATTGATAAAGCACTGACTAGTTTCAATATGCGCAATACTGAAAACAGGACTAATGGAGAAAATATTAGATTGTGATCAGGATTATGTATTTAGATATGTATATCTGTATATATATCATTGAACTGAGTGGGCAAATAGTTTGTAGTGTGTCACCAAGTTTTCATTATAAAATAGTGAAAGTCATGTGAAATTTTTGTACTCCGTCCTTGAAATCTGAAAAATAAAATTTTTCTCCTCTAAACTTGAGTTGTGTTTGGAGAGAGCTGTATAACACAACAGTGAAGTATTGGCCTGTCACTGGTAGTGGTGTGGGGGGGTGGAACAGTGTGAAGTACAAATTTAATGCCCCCTGGAGTTTGTCCCCAATGGCAAGATCACCGTCAACTGGAACCCTGTAGTATAAGTAGGGGCTTATACTATCGAAGGCAGCAAAACTCTTCGGTAACAAGATTTTCACTTGTTGCCTCTGAACAAAGTACTAACAGCGGCGGTATAAATAGCAGACACCACTGGCACTTTGTCATGTATGTCATTTTGAAGTCTGGTAATCAGTCCAATCAGACAAGCTAGTACGGTACTTTTGGTGTTGCTGGCCTTATAGACCTTCCCTGAGCTTTGTGCACAATTGGGGATAGATCAGGAATGCAACTTTACTTGGACAGTCATGTTTGTTAAATATGTCACTGCTGGGAGCAGTTTGCAATGAGTATTGCACAAGAACTATTAAAGTATTGCAACAAAATGCTATATATGACTAGTGACAGCAGCATTTACTGGGTCATTGGAACTTCTTGGTTGTGATTCTCTTGAAACACACTTCTACATATTTTCCATGTACTGTATTACTTACCATGGGGGCATGCTTTTAGAAACCAGGATATTAATATCACTTTTTATTTTAATAGCAGCAAATAGAATTTTATTACTGAACTTCATTTTCTCATATTGTGAATTTGTTCAGTAGGATTTAATTGGTTACGTTTCTGTTGGTGTAACACAGTCAAGAATTGCCTGCAGTAATGTTCATTTTGTACTTCTCAAGTGGCTTATCAGTCTTTTAACTATTTGGGTAATTTTCAGGAAAATTAATCCAGTTCTGCAGTGGGAAACTAGGAAATGAAGCAGAGCAGTGAATTTCTGCATCCCAGCCCGTGGCTATATTCTAATTTTGAAAGAATGTTTTATATGGCATTGGAACCGAAGCATTTGACTTTGTGTGCAATCAGCTTCTTGAGTTTTGAAATTGGAAAAGATGAAACTTCAATTCAAGTTGTAAAAATTGTCTGTACTACCTGCTGAGGCTTAATACCACTGCACTATATCACTGCTAAATATAGCACGTTGTTATTCCTGGGCTTCACTAAGTAAGGTAGAGTGGGAAAGACACAGGTTTCAGATCATAATGCACACCATCTGTCTGAACAAAAAGCAGGACAAATCCAACCCAGCCATTTTACTCCCTATCGGCCTACTCCCAATCATCAGCAAAAAGATGGAATAAGTCGTCAACATTGCTATCAAGTAGCACTTACTCACCAATAACCTGCTCACGATGCTTAGTTTGGGTTCTGGTCGCAATCTACTATTTTCTCCAGTTAGTCCTGTTTTCAGTATTCACTATACTGAATCTAGTCAGTTCTGCCAAGACCACTCTGCTCTAGACCTCATTACAGGTTTGGTGCAAACATGGACCTGAGCTGAATTCCAAAGGCAAGGTGAGTGACTGTCCTTGATTTCAAGGCAGCATTCGACTGTGTGGCACCAAGGAATCCTAGTAAAACTGAAGTCAATGGGGATCAGGGAAAACTCTCCAGTGGCTGGAGGTACAAAGGAAGATGGTTGTGCTTGTTGGAGGTCAATCACCCCAGCCCCAAGACATCTGCTTGATCAATGGCCTTCCCTCCATTATAAGGTCAGAAGTGGGGCTGTTTACTGATGATTGCACAGTGTTCAGATCCAATCACAATTACTCCGATAATAATGCAGTTCACACTGCATGCAGCAAGACCTAGACAACATCCAGGCTTGTTCTGATAAGTGGAATGTAACATTCATGCCACACAAGTGCCAGGCAATGGCATCTCCAACAAAAGAGAGTTTAACCACCTCCCCTTGACATTCAGTGGCATTATTATCACCAAGCTCCTCACCATCAGCATCCTTGGTCACCATTGACCAGAAACTCAAGTGGACCTGCCACATAAATACTACTAGAGCAGGTCAGAGGCTGGGTATTCTGTGGCAAGTGGCTCACCTATGACTCCCCAAACCTTCTCCACCACCTACAAGGCACAAGTCAGGAGTGTGATGGAATACTCTCCGCTTGTCTGGATGTGTACAGCTGCAACAACACTCATGAAGTCCGAAAATAGGAAATCTAGGAAAAAGCTGTCCACTTGATTGGCACCTCATCCACTAGCCTCAACACCCACCACCAGCACACTGTGGCTATAGTGTGTACTGTCTACAGATGCAGCAACTCCCCAAGGCTTTTTCGGTAGCACCTCCCAAACCCGCGACCTCTATCACCTAGAAGGACAAGGGCAGCAGGTGCATGGGAAAACCATCACATCCAAGTTCCCCTCCAAGTCACACACCACCCTGACATGGAAATATGTCGCCATTCCTCCATCACTGCTGGGTTAAAATCCTGGCCTCCCTACGTAACAGCATTGTGGGAGCACCTTCATCACATCACATCAGTGGTACTTGTGTAACTTGTATTGAAGTTATATTAATCTTAGTTCTGGGCACCTTTATACTTGTAATGATGAATTTAAAGGATCTAGTGTTGAGTTTTTTACCTTCTCATGTGGGTTAATGAAGTATATAGCTGAGCAGCGTATCAGTACTTTTCAGTTTACTGCTCATGTGTCTCAAGTGTCTGTATGCAAAGTACTGCTCAGCTGATTAAGGTCCTGATGCCATTGCCATTAAAGTTGAAAACAGCTCCCTATGATATAGCTCATACAGAATTTTTTTTTATTGGGAAGAGTTTCACTTCCTTAAAACGTGTATGTTACAATATGCCCCCACCTCCTTTCCTTCCTCCCTGTTCAAAAAAGAAGCCTGCTAATACAAGTAAAAGTGTCTTCTCTAGAAGAAAAGATCAAATCTCAGTTGAGTTTGTACTTTCAGCTCAGTCTAAATTATGAGCGCACTGATCTAGTTTTGTAGCCATAGACCAGCAGTAGACCAAACAATGATGGCAGCTTCATTAATGGTTTTAAGCTTTTTGTACCAGTCAAGCAATGACTCTCCTTGACACAGAAATACACTCAAGTCCAAGTAAAATCAGTCTTTAAAATTAACAATCTATTATAGATATATATGATAAAAATTAAGGCTCCATGGAATAATCTCAGAATTCGATAGAACATCTTTTTACACTTAACATCACATGGACCCTTTGCTTAGCAAATGTCTCAATAATTCACAGTTGATTATCAAAAAACAGCACTCGTGACCTGCGCATCATTATTGAGCAACTAAACAAAGTACATTTGCTTTCTTTGTCCAACATGGCATCTATCAGTCTGTCAATAAAACCTTAAGTGCAATAAAAATGGCTCCATGACTTTTGCAGTATGTATCTTTAAAGAAAAATAGCCACACGATACTAATTTACGCTGCGTAACCTGGGATCAAATCCAGTCTATGTGAAATTTGTTTGAGCAATCTTAACTTAGTTCCTATTGGTTTTGAACTCTGCACAGAATTCTGCATAAACTAGTATTTAATTGTCAATCACAGTGCCTGATGTGGAAAATGAAAAGTGTCATATTGGTGCAATGGGCATGCTCTCCTGAAGTTGGGGTTAATGGACATTATTGAAGCAGAGCAGAGGGAGCTTTGGCCTTCATCTGACCCATGTTATAATTGATAATGGTGTACTTGTCACTGACCTAGAATACTCAAGATGTAAAAGTGTTCCCGTCACCAGCATGGACATCCCTTACTGAGGACAAAAATAAAAATCATTCTACATGGCAGTGATTTCAAGACCAACGTCTGCTCTCAGGGTTTCAGATAATGGTTCTAAATCAAGAGCTTTGGTTTTACAGTTTAGGATGTAATTTGAACCACTCAATGACATTATTCTTTATGTAATCACTGCTGGGTATCCATTATTATTTAATCAGACCCAGGATCTCTTATTCTGTATATACAGTGACTCAGTTGTACCCTTGAAGAAAGTTTGCAAAATTAGAAAATACATGAACTGGCACATTCAGCCTTGTGCTGAGCATTGACCTCAGAGCTGGAGATCAATACAGCATTGCTCCATGGAGCCCAGCTAAAAGTTGATAGCTATTGATTTTTGTACTGAGTGTCCTCTGCCCACATTCATTTGAATGAAGGTGGTGCATTAAGTATGTAATCAGATTTGTTTTCTGTTGCTTTTTGCTTCCAGGAAGCCTGAGTATGTATCAAGATTGATTTTAAAGGACAAAAACTAGCATGCTGAGTTTTGCAGTTCAAAATGTTTGAAACATTTTAGTTAAAAAGATGTGTCTGTTAAATTTATTCTTTTGAATTTAAAGCTCAGTTAAATAAAGTATTTTTTCAAATCTGTAGTATAGGGTTACACTGTATACATTTAAAAGTTAAATCCAGGCTTAAACAGTAATTGCACCTCTTAATGGATGCAGTTAAGTGATGCAGTTTAAAAACAAACATCGGCACTGGACTCCAAATTGCAACTATTTTGTTAGTGAGATTCGAAGGTCTGGTTTATGCACGTTTTTAATGTCTTTAGTCATCAACTTGAGTTTTTTTAACAGCAGCATATTGTAGCAGTCACCCAAAATATTATGATATATTCCATTGTCGCCTTGGTTGTAAATGCTTAAAATTTTTACCTATTTATTCCTGCTTAATAAGGCCCTCTGATGAATTAAAAATAATAAGATACAAAAATATAGATACTGCCTTTTTTAAAAAAAAAGTATGATCCTCTGAAAGATTGTTGATTGTACCATCTAAGTTTGAACTGCTATTTTTGCTACATTGCAGAATTATGTTACCCTTTGTACGGAGCATGACATTTGAAAAGTAAAATAAATTGACGTCAAGGTAATTTTTTATACCCATTCAAGTCATAAAGATGGAACCAATTATAGAAATATCAACAAAAAGAAGTTCTTTAGAAGTTTTTTTTGCTCTAAAAATTAGTACATAATCATTGTGAAAACAGTGAAAGTCAGCAGGCATTGGTTTCACTGTGGGATGGATTCAAGTAAGTTCTGCTGGAAAGGCAAGGATGTCTTCAAGCAGTTACAGTTTACTTTGATCCACTGAGAAATGGTCCAGACAACAAATCCTCTATTGCAAGGTGGGTGGCTTTGAGTCTGAAAATATTCAATAATTGTGCACGGCAATTCCTTTATATGATGAATTAAAAAGTTATACTTTCCCATCCCTTCCTACCTGGGCTTTAACCTCTTTATTTCATAAATATGATTTATGAAAACAAAATAAAGAACATTTCTTCATGAAGGTATGGCGCAAAAGAAATACATCAATTAAAAAATGTCAAGATTATTTGAAATTCTGACTCTTTCTATATCTTGAAGGCCATTAAACCTTTTTTTCATTGTAAAAATTCCTTTAATTGTTTTTCCCTTTCAGTTGCAGCAACTTCAAAATAGTTTTGCATTTAACAGTATTTGGTACAATATGAAATAAATTTAAGATTCAGTGCATGAACTGGCAGGAAATGAGTTCACTTCTGAAGCTTCCTCGTGATCTTTACGCACTATTTGGGTGGGGTGGGGTGGGATAAAGGACAGACTCTTTCCCACATAGAGGAGAGGGAAAGACTGGAAGTCAAGTTACTCTAGACCATTCTTGCACACTTCCTATTGGCCAGCTGAACAGTGTCATTTGCAGAGCCCTTTGAGCAGGTTGCCTGCTTGCTCTGAACCTGGGGATGTGTGTGGTCTAGCAAGACCTAAGAAAGGGGAGAAAATAAAAAGTTTGTACTGCTTCAGCTATTTTATATATTTATATCTTAGTTGTGCTGCACGTTGTCTTATTGCACTATGTTCTTTGGCCAAGCATTTATTATTTAGAACCTTCCTTTTCTCAGCAAGTTGCACAGAACTCAAGTTTACATCCGCCATGTCCTTCACAATTCAGACAGCTGCGACTTGTCACAGGCATCGTGCTGGTATGGTAGTCTCCATCAATCAACGGCTGCAGTCAACAGCTCATAGTCAGCTGTGCAATTAATACCACGTTGAAGCAACATCATAGCGTTTTCAGATGTTTGTCATTTCATACCAATGTTCCAGATCACACAACTACCCAAAATGTTGGCACTTTTGAGTTTTAGGTTTCTGATGAGCTGTGGCTAAAATGCATTTGGGAGGGTGGGGGGGCTTATATTTTTCAAAAGATCCATTCGTTGAATTTCAGATTTCTTGGGTGATAATGATACGTGCAATAAACTGTTGATAGATGGTGTTTAATTTGGATTTAAATAACCAAAATTGTAAACACCGTGTAGTCAGGAAAGGTAAAGCAGGCTAACTTGTATTTTCCAGAGACACTTGTAGTTTAATGACATTAAAGGGACTTTGTCCTCTGGTGAAGTATCCAGGTAGACACCTTGCTAGGTTTGAAAGACAAAGGTCTATACAATTATATAAGTGGTAACATGAAGATACCGTCCCCATCACAATAAAATGTTTAATACAAAAATACTTTAATACAAAAATTAACATACAAACTCCTGTTGATAAAATTAATACTCGTTTGAGACTAATGTTAGATTTGTTCTTGGCAAGAATTATTTCTGGCTGTCCCAGTAACTTAGTCTGCCTTGAATTCTCCCAATCTGGTAAAAATGGTTCTTTTTACATTAAGAATAAATAGGACAGGTAAAGGTCAGTTTATCAATGGTATAACCAGTAACTGGAGTGTAGCAGCACTATGCTAAAAGGGAATTGTTTTAGTAGTAAACATAAATGTTATTTCTCAGTGGTTTCAGGGATGATGAAAGTGAAAAGTGCGGATTTCTGTTCTATGTTCATCTTACAGCATTGTGATAAATCATTCACCACCTCCATCTATAATTGCATGTTTTAATATACCAGGATTAAAATCTTAAATCATGTACAGCTACTTAAATATGATGACCATCTGGAAGCACGAGTAAAATGGAATACGTGTGTCACCCACTTTTCCTCCTTATGTGCAATACTTCACACTGTTAACAACCATTTTTCTGTCCACTTACATATTTTGTCCAACAGCTTCTGAATCCAAGACATTGATGTAAATTAGAAAGAATAGTCCCAACACCGATTCCTGGTACAGGCCACTCCGTTGGGGGGGAATTTTACTTCCCAACGTGCGCCGGGGTGTCCGGTAGCACACGGGAAACGCGGAAGTCTGAGTTTCCCCGCATGCTGTGGAGATTTAACTCCACAGCGTGCATCTTCTGTCAGTGATGAGCTCACCGACGGAGTGCTCCCCGCCTGACTGGAAGCCAAGCCTGTCAATCAGGACCAGGTATGTCCAATCCCCGACCCCGGAGAGGGATCCAATCCCAAGGAGGGTCCGATCACCGATCCGGGGATCCAATCCCAAGGAGGGACCAATCCCTGACCCTGGGGAGGTGGAGTCCGATTCCTGACCCTGGAGGCAGGGGTTTTGTATGGGGGGTGGTCTGATGGTGGGTGAGCTTGGGGGCCGGGAGGAAGCACGCCTGCTCCTCATGGCCAACAAGGAGTGCTTCCCAAGGCTGTCCTTGCCTCGCTGCAGCTGCCGGGTTTCCCGAGGCCCAGAAAACCTGGCCGGCCATAATAAAATCTGCAAAGCAAGTTAAATCCAAGGCTTTCAGCCTCTTTAACATATTTAAAATGTCAACCCGCCCCTTGTCCCACCTCAGTAAAACCCGGAAGTCGGCGGGTTGGAGCTGGCTTCCCGACACGCTTCGAATTTTTTCACATTTAACCCCACGCCCACTCCCATGTTAAAATTTCCCCCAGTATCTCCCCTCCCCATCCAATATCTTCCCCCTCCAACGTGACAAATTTCCCTAGTACCTGTTGTTCTCTACCCTTCAGTCAATTTCTTATCCCGTCTCCAGATTGACCCTGAAACCCAGTAACTTTGAGCTTGACTAATAGCCTTTTGTGTGAAACTTTGGCAAATGTCTTTTGAGCATCTAGGCACACCACATTGTAGGGCTTTTTACAGTTCACTTGAGCTTGTCACTTACTCAAGGAAGTCAACGAGGTTGGTCAGGCAGAATGTTCTCTTTCTGAATCCATTGTGACTGTTGTTTAATAGATTAATTTTGTACAAATAATATTCAAGCTTACTCCTGATAATTCATTTTATTTTACATAGAATTGAAGTAGGACTAATGAATTTGTAGGTGCCTCTACTGATTTCTTGCCCTATTTGAAACTTGGTACTGTACCAAGTTAACCAAGTTTTGTATCTTCTGCTGGGAACTCTGTAATGTTCATTAGTTTCTTCATAATGATTGTTAGTGCCTTGCAAATCTCCTTTCTTGTGTCACTTAGTACTCTGAGATTAATAGTCCATCTCTGAGGATTTCACTGTTTTGAGCCCTTTAAGCATGCCTACAACTTGCATCTTGTTTATATCAAAGTTGGCCCAGAATTTGCGGTCAGGATGACGACGAACTGGCAGTGTTCGCCGTCATTCCACCTCTGAAACTGACCGCAACTTAGCGATTTAGCACATGAAAATCCCGAAGTTGCGGTCAGTCATTGACAGCTCCTCCACTGGCTGCGCTGTGCCCACCCCCCCAAACAGACCGGCCATCAGTACGCTGTTAAATTCCCCACTAAAAGTTAGACCCAAAGGGATTTGGTGTAACTGGGGTTTTGACAGCATTATTATTGCTAAACAAATGTTAAGGGCCTGGGAAACAAATTTTAATTTTGTGCAGTGGGAAATTTGTCTAATTTAATAAAAATAAAAAATTTTAAGAAACTTTTCAAAAAATGTTTTTACCTTATTTAAAGTTTGTCCATCTTTATTTCAGGTTTGCCTTTTCCCATATCAGAGCCCCAATCTTTGTTTTGCTCGCTCTAACATTTTTTAAAAATTAGAATTTTAAGAACTTGCTCACTTCCTTGTTCGCTGTCTGTGAGAATTCTGCCTTTTGATTGGCTGCTTAGAGAGCCTGTTGATGTCACAGCAGTTCACACAAGGGAATCCCCATTAACTTCTGTTGATTTGAATTGAAGATCGGAAAACCCGAAGTTCTCGACATGGGGATTGCGAGATCCTTGTGCGAATCGTATTTTGGGGCCAGCAGCAAACGCCTTTGCTTCTCTGATGACCGCAAATTCCGGGCCATTAATTCTGTTGGCTTACTACAATTAGTGCGGGGGGTGGTGGTGTTCATGTCTTTCCTCATGAATATTGTGATTGTTCAATCATATTGTTGCTAAACTGCCATGCTTGACTCAGGGTTGTGCTAGTTTTATAAGACATGATTTCAGGATCCAGAAATAATTTAAGTAGGTCACAACCAAAATTATAATGTTGTTAATATATATATTAAGAGCCTATGAAATTTTATGCAATGTGAAAATCAAATAACCAGTCAAGTATACAGACCAAATAATGGAAATATATTTCTGCACTCTTTGTTAAATTGTACATCTAGATTATATAACTTCACACGCTGAATTTCAAATAGTTGAAAAGTATATTCAAGACCATAATGCAGTACCTAATTTTTTTTAAATTTAGTTAATATAAAACGTGTTTGCCTTTCACAATTCTTAAAGAGGAAGGAAAGTCTAGGATGAGTGTTTTTTGCTAAATTACTCTCCTTTATAGAAGAAAATAACAGTCTTGCAGAAATTTCTTTTGAAGTTGTATTTAAAAATCAGAGTAGTCACTTTTCTTTGTTGACATGGGGACCCTCGAGTTAACTACCATGGTATGTCAGTTACAGGGAGCATCCCAGAGCTCTTCAATTGTAAACAGTGGGGGAGGTAGAAGTGCCTACAAACTAGTCCTGACAGCTGCTGCAGTCACCCAATATTGGGAAATCATTCTACATACGGAGGATACTGAATTCCCAGCCTGTAGCATGAGTTTCCTGGAATAGGCAGCTCACTGTTTAAAGTTATGCACCCCACTGGTTCCACTGGATCAGTTCTGAGCTACACCCTGCAATTGATGTCACCAGAGTAGCCTAGCACGGAGGGAGACCCAACTCGAGGGTCTTTGTCAGCAAAAAAAGTGATGATTTTTTAAAAAATTATAAATTTGTCAAGAATATTTCCTTTTATTAAAAGGGAAATACGTTTAACAAAAGGTACTTTCTGCAGATTACCTTCCCTGTTGAGTCATAATTTGATAAGAGATGCAAGTTGATTTTTGGTAAGACAAATGTCTCTGGTTATAATTCCTCATAGTGAGTTCCCACATCGAGGCTACATCTGCCCCTGCGGTGGACGTAAAGGATCCCATAACAATATTTGAAGAAGAGTATGGAACTTCTTGGTGTCCTGGCCAATATTTATCCCTCAGTCAACATCACAAAAAACAGATTGGTTATTATCTCATTGCTGTTTGTTGGACCTTATTATGCACAAATTGGCTAGCACGTTTCCCTATATTATAACAGTGACTAAATTTCAAAAGTACTTAATTGGCTGTAAATTGCTTTAGGAGGTCCTGAGGTTGTGCAAGGCGCTATATAATTGCAAGTTCTTTCTTTTCTTTCAACCGAACTTCCTGGGAAGGTAAAGAGAGCAGGGAGGGAGTGGACAAGCCTCATTGGGCCAGATAAATGAGGGGAATCAAATGTTGCTGTAATTGTGCATTTCCTTGTTTTCTCTGTTTGGTCTATCTCCACCACCTACTACTCTCCAATTAATTGGTTGGGAAATAATATGTTCACAGAACTCTACCAGTATTGCTGAGTAACTAGCAAAGAAAAGAAAGTAACAACTTGCATTTATGTAGTGCCTTTCACATTATCAGGATGGCCCAAAGTCCTTTACAGCCAATGAAGTACTTTGAAAT
The DNA here is from genome assembly GCA_030390025.1 of Squalus acanthias. Lineage (NCBI taxonomy): Eukaryota > Metazoa > Chordata > Chondrichthyes > Squaliformes > Squalidae > Squalus > Squalus acanthias. The sequence continues at coordinate 28,732,070 of CM059436.1, read as the reverse complement.
GTAGTCACTGTTGTGATATAGGAAATAAGGCAGCCAGTTTGTACACTGCAAGGTCCCACAAACAGCAATGAAATGACCATATCATCTGCTTTTTAGGTATTGATTGAGGGATAAATGTTGGCCATGGCACCGGGAGAAAGACCCTACTCTTTTTTTGAAGTGCGTGTGTTGAAAACAGAAGTGAACTGTATGAAAATCTCTGTTAGAAGTTGTTTGGTGACTAAAAGAAGGTGTGCTTCGGGGAAAAGGGACAGGAAAGGTCAAGTTTAGTTCCAGCTGACTACGAGAATGCTAATTCCAGTCACTAGCAGAATTCCTGGCTGACCTATGGTTCAGTTTTCATTTTGGCATCTCCACAAATAGTGTTGGACAGGTTAGATCATGTTGAAAAATGGTCAGATGTAAAATATAGAGAGCGTGAGGGGTGGGGAGAGAGTAAGAATTACAGGTTGAGCAAAATCAAAGTACTAAACAGAACTAGCTGAAAATACAATGTCTTTATTTTAGTTCCACAAGATTAATATTACAACAATAAAGTGGTTATTTGAATAGCTTGTTATTTTCAACATGACTGCATGGGAGGAGAAAACAAATAAAGCCAGTTGTTCAGGGGACACCGGAGTTTTCCTGAATCTGTCGGTACCTAAGGGTTAAGATGAGTCTAGAACTTGAGCGCATTCAAACAAATTTGTCAAATTAGTTGCGATTATGATCAAATCTTATTTACTGGTTTGTTTTGATGAAGAGTTTTCCATTTCACTCATTTATTATGGGTAGGTTTCACAAGGCGTGGGTCCTTAGAAGAAGAATAAAAATTGTACAATAACCTCTGTGTTTCTAACATGATTACTTTGCCATACTTTCCCATGGCTCTATACAGATTTGTGGACCAGAACATAATCCTGTTGTTTCAGTGGAAAAGCATATTGGATGTAGTGTGAAGGCATATTGTTTTGTTCATGTTATCTCAAAGAATGTCTGTTCCACTTGAATGCTGATGGTTCTGTGTAATGCACCATTAATTTCAAAATAGTGCTTGTGTAGGTTATGTAATATGCAATGATTTTTAAACAGGAATTAGATCCATTGCAAAATATAAAGATATTAAGTTAAAACCCTCTGCCAAGTTTTTTTCAGTCATACTCTGCTGTGTTATGGAGAAATCCAGTTTGTACCATTGCATTGTTTTTATAACCAACAGAGGATACCATTGTTCTTCTGGACAGAATACATTGTTATCTGCTTGCATTCTACAGTCATGCTGTAGAGCTTTCTGCAGAAATTTCACACACATTTCAATTATCCACACTCATTATATAATTTTGTTTGAGTTTTTTTGGGGAGGGGGGTTAATGGGAGACTAGTAGGACCCAGTCTAAGTGGTATGTTTTTTCCTTCACTCCATTGCTGTGCTACTGCTGACAAGATCAGTTGGTACTGAAACCGTAGATCTACTGGCTTAGGGCACCTCTACGCAACCGCCTACATTTCTAACTGCCAAACCCTTGGCAGCTGATCAGAAATGTTCCCTTGCCAGCAAACACAGTTCCCCAATTACAGAGGTCGGTGCTAAAGGCAAGATGCATTAACCTGATCTAAGTAGAGCTGCTGACTTCAGAATCAGTGAAGAGCCTGCTTGTTTAAACATGCTTTTGTGTAGATGACTGGAGCATGTGTTAAATGGTACAGTAACCAGCTGATAATTGCATTCAACATGGTTTCCATTCACCTGAACAGGAGCACACTTCAACAGACACGCTCTCTATTGTTTTATCATAGGAGCATAGAATGGTTACAGCAAGGAAGGAGGCCATTCAGCCCATCGAGCCCGTGCCGGCTCTCTGCAAGAGCACTTCAGCTAGTCCCACTCCCCCGCCCTTACCCCGTAGCCCTGCAAATAAAACTTCTTCAGGTACTTATCCAACTCCCTTTTGAAAGCAGTGATTGAGTCTGCCTCCACCACCCTTTCAGGTAGTTCATTCCATATCCTAACCACTCGCTGAGTAAAAAAGTTTTTCCTCATGTCGCCTTTGGTTCTTCTGCCAATCACCTTAAATCTGTGTCCTCTGGTTCTCAACCCTTCTGCCAATGGGAACAGTTTCTCTATCTACTCTCTCCAGACCCCTCATGATTTTGAACACCTCTATCAAATCTTCTCTCAATCTTTTCTGCTCTGAGGAGAACAACCCCAGCTTCTCCAGTCTATCCATGTAACTGAAGTCCTTCATCCCTGGAATCATTCTCGTAAATCTTTTCTGCACCCTCTCTTAAGGCCTTCACATCCTTCCTAAAGTGTGGTGCCCAGGATTGGACACACTACTCCAGTTGAGGCCGAACCAGTGCTTTTTACAGGTTCATCATAATTTCCACGCTTTTGTACTCTATACCTCTATTCATGAAGCCCAGGATCCCGTAAGCTTTTTTAACTGCTTTTAGAGCCAAAGAAGTTTACAGCACAAAAAGAGGTAATTTGGCCCATTGTGTCTGTGCCGACTGTTAGCTAGAACAATCGCAAACTAAACCTCCTCTCCCCATGGCTCTGTATCTTCCTCTGCTTCAAATATTTATCCAGTTTCCCCATAAATAATTCAATGACCTCTGCCACAACCACCCCCTGTGGAAAAACATTGCCAAAGTTAACGGAGGCTGCGGTTAGAATATGGTTAGAGTACATGCAGCCTTTTGTGCCTACCACTGTAGAAGGGGGAACCTGTGGTTGGTGTAAGGGAGGCATTTTTGGCTGGCTGTTTTGGGGCCGTGGGTTTACAGTGGAGGTTTGGGCGAGCAGAACAACTGATGGATCAACTTTTCCTGCATCAACTGATCTTGTCAGCACGAGCATGTGCTGCTGGGCAATCTCAATTTATCTCTCAATTTCCATTATCCGTAGAGTGAAGGGAAGAGATCCCTCCATTATGGTTAATAATTGTAGTTTCATTGTATTTTTTTTATTGGCAAAAATTGTGAAATATTATTCAGCAAACCTATAAAGTGTAGTATGACCACAGCTGAGGTCAGTTTTTCTAGCTTGCATTGTTCGAAGAACCCATTACATTCTCAGAATGAAGTAAGTTGAATTTGTCCCTAGTGCCACAGTATGTGGCTCAGAGCATCCATCAGAGAATTTTTTGTCCCGGGGAAACCATTGAAACTTACCCACCTCATTATTTTTTTTAAAGAGGGTAGAGTTTCTCCTTTGAAAACAAGCTCCAAATTTCTACATGCAAGAAACACATCAACTAATGAACAGCATGAGATAAATATTACCAAATCTTTACATATGCTAACATTTCAGCTGCCACTGAATATTGGTCCTTTGTAAAAAATTATTTCTAATGTATACATTATGTGTTTGCAGAGTATTCTGCTGTCTGTGAATATTCTTCTCATGTTGACAATGTCTACATAGGAGTTTTATATGCAGAAATACAAATAGCGAGGTAGGCCAATAATAATAATTGATGTGACTCGTTTATAGCAAGTGAATATATTTTGTTTGTCTTGCTGGGCAGAACTTAATTTACTGCTATTATTGCACCTCTTTGTCAGTTATTCACATCGCTAGAGCAAAATAAAAGGAAGCTTTGTTTTGGATTTTATCCTTTATTTCCTGTTCAATATATTGTGTTCATTGTGAGTCTGCCTATTTTAAAGATAAATTTAACCTGCCTCAGTGTGAGAGCTTGAAACAGAGCAGCATTGCTGCCTGCAAAGATGTTTCAGCAGCAATGGAAAATCCAGCACTACAGCTTTAAGAACTCACTTCCTGGACAGTCTAGAACATGCCACCCTTTGATCACTCATTTTATATGGGCGCAGTTCATTCCCCACGAGATTTTCAGGGAATTGTGCCTAACTTCCTTCTAATATAAGTTGCAAACAAAATATTCAAATTAAGGTTGTGCACAGAACATGCGACCAAAAAGGTCAGATGAAAGATTCACCATGGCATGATTCTGGTAGCAGTGTGGATCTGCACCCAAACTCCTGACCACTGGTTGCCCATGCTACACTGTCACCAAGCATTTTGCCAGTTAGTGAATTTCCTCTTTAGTTACTCAGATATTTTTCCAGGAACCAACCAAAAAACACTGCACTTTCTCTGAGGAGGTCTCTTATAAACTGCTTTCCAAATTCTTTCAATGGAGATGTGCACCTCTCCCCTATTTCACCGTACCTTATCCCCCACTTCACCCCTTCGCAACAGCATAACCTCCAACTCACTGTGAGCAGTACCATAGAGGATATATAATATTCCGTGACACTGCTGTAAGATTCGGATCACAGGTCACACGCATTACCCAAAAGGTCTTAGGAGTCAAAGGTCTCTTTATTAAAGAGCGGCAGTTTAAGTTAAGTACAACACGCAATCAAGATAGACATAGTAGACATACGACCATGACGAGCAGCTAGTATCGGTCCCGATCGGACAGACTGCTGGCGTGCGCGAACAGCTCTTCCCTCCACCGCCTGGTAACGGCTCTTTAGATATCTCTTATTTTCTTTTTAGGGGTGGACAGATTATGGACAGGATTATCTGACCTGTGAGGGCTCTTTTTAAACCAAGGTGCCCAATGGTATGTCGAGTTCTTTTTCTCAACTTTCGGATGAAAACCCTCCCCTTCACATGTCTTTCCTGTTTATACTTTCTGAAGGCCTATCCATCTGATTTCCGACTATCTCTCCTGTGCTTATCCTCCCAAGTTTGGAGTCAGACATGCCATTCTCGGCCTTCAGATGTTCGTAGCTGCTTGTTATCAGTTATTTATGTTCAGGCTGTTCTTCAGACTATTGTACCATGGAATGAATCATTAAATTCTGAAAGATATCTTCTATTCTATGTTCTTATACTTAATTAACTTATGCATTTTAAAGCAGCTTTGTTAAACAAAGTCAAAATCCTATCTTAGCATTATAATATGGTTATTAGCAATAATGGAAGAAACATAGGCGTTGGGCCTCGGTTGGCCAAATCAAAGATACAGTCAACAACCTTTCTAGCACACAAACAGCAGACAGCTAGTCTGGAAACAAGGTCACTGCCACGGTGCAGAATGTTATAACATCCGCAGAGAACCGAGAACATAAGCAAATTCTAAGCGTCTATCCAGTTATTCTAACACCAGTCTGAAGAGACTTTTTTGTCTCAAGTTATTTCTTCCAATTCACCATTTCTTACACTGCTCAAATATATTGTACATATGATGCACATTTTGTCTGTCACTCTCTGTGCGTCAAGTCTATGCATCAAGAAATTTAAGTAACTGCTGGAAATAAGTTTAAATCATAAATAAGGACTTTTTTTATTATAAAGTTTTGATTAAAGTGATTATACAGTCATTTTTTCAGTGTTCAGAATGTCTCTAACAATGTTCTCTGCCAGAAGCTTATGCCTGTGTGAACAACCTGTAGGTTTTTAGATATATCAGCTGAGAGACCAACAGGTTAGCAGCTTAGAGCTCCCAGTATCCACCTTTACCTACAACCTGTCCAAGGGGATAGGTATCAGAATGGATACCAAGCTGGCTATAAAACAGAAAACAGAGAGTAAGGGTTAAGGGCAGCTACTCAAGACTGGCAAAGGTGGAAAGTGGTGTTCCACAGGGATTGGTGCTGGGACCACTGTTGTTCACGGTTTACATTAATGATTTGGACTCGAGAATCAGAAGTACAATTTCAAAATTTGCGGACGACACCAAATTGGGAGGTGTAGTTAATAGAGGCAGAATGTGACAAAATACAGGAAGATATTAATAAACTTGCAGAATGGGCAAATTAATTTCGATATAGATAAGTGAGAGTGCATTTTGGTAGGAAGAATAAGGAAGGCACATACTGCTTGGATAATAAGGGTCTAAATGGGGCAGAGGAGCAAAGCGATCTAGGGGTACAGATACACAAATCACAAAGTAGCGACGCAGGTTAATGAGGCAATAAAAAAGCAAACCAAGCACTGGGTTCATTTCTAGAGGGATAGAATTAAAAAGCAGAGAAGTTATGTTAAACTTGTATAGAACGTTGGTTAGACCACACATGGAGCACTGTGCACAGTTCCATCTTATAAAAAGGATATAGAGGCATTGGTGAAGGTGCAAAAATGATTCAAATGGATGATACCAGAACTGAGAGGAAATACTTACCAGGCTGAGAGCTGACCTCTAAATATAGAGGTATTTAAGATAATGAAAGAGTTTGATCGGGTAGGCATAGAGCAAATGTTTTCACTTGCGGGGGAGACCAAAAAACTGGAGGTCATAACTAAGATAGTTACTAATAAATTCAGTAGGGAATTCAGGCGAAACTTCTTTACCCAAAGAATGGTAAGAATGTGCAACACGCTACCATAAGGCAAATAGCAGAGATGAATTTAAGGGGAAGCTAGATAAGCACATGAGGGAGGAAGTAATAGAAGAATATGGCGATAGGGTTAATTGAAGAGGGGTGGGAGCAGGCTCGTGTGAAGCACAAACGGCAGCATAAACCAGTTGAGCCGAATGGCCTGTTTCTGTGCTGTAGACGTGATGTAAAGAAAGACCTGGTGCATGGGAAACGACTTGGAGCAGATCTTTATATATTGTACTGTATTGTGACAAAATTGAAGCATTTTTGTCTAATTTAAAATTGGCAGCAGTTGCTTTAATACAGTCACAGTAAATGAAACATTTACAGACCAGCTGCATTCAAATTCAGGTCACAGCCTAACTCCATACAAATGTTGCAACGGTTTGTTTAGTTGATTCCAAGGCTACAGCCTGGAGGGAGGAACCAAGTTGCATTCAAACAGAAATATACTTAATGATATGCTCAGTTATGTGTATAGCTAGCTGTTACTTTTGAATTGAGCTGATAATTATTCAGATCCAAAATTATTGGGGTATTTATGAATGTACACAGTTCAAATCATTGAGATAGTTTAGAACTTTCAAAGAGTTAGGTAGGGCTGCTGCAATTGGTAAGCCAATATAGGTATAAAGGTTTAGTATAAAATAGTTTAACATAGTTATTACAAACATTTATTAAGAGCGGGTGAAGGGAAGAGGGAGAGAAGAATGATTGGATGAAGTAGTGAGACGAACAGTTTCTCAGAGCCTGTCTGGTGGGTGGGGTGGAAGCAGTATGGTAGGGATTATTTCCCTATTTGGGAAGGGGGGTTAACAGCTAACGTATGACAATTAACATTGAACCCCCCCCCCCCCCCCCCGGTCTGTCTCCCCATTATAGTGCCATCAACTGGTATTGCAGGTAAATGTGAACACTTATTATAATGCATTTTTCCATTGAGATAGTATAATGTGAGTTTTCAAAGCATTTTGAAATGGAATATTGCGACCCACTGAGTGATTTTAGTATCCAATAAATTATACATTACTATCGCTTGTTCCTTTATTCAATAAATATGCTTGGTAGTGTCTTAAATACGATCTGATATTATGAAGCTTTGCTGCTTCTTGAAGATGTGTGAAATATCATGTGAAGCCACCACATAGATCTAGTAGCCAAATAATATTTTTATGGGTTTCTGTTCATTATCCTGGGCACAGTACCAAAACATACCTAGGTATCGGTGAATATACTCTTCAGGCTGTGAGGAGCTAAGAGCTCACTGATGATCTAAAATACAGAAGCCAAAGTATCTAGGATAAGAAGGGAAGAAAAGAACCAAATGTTTCCAAATGGTTGGATTGAGAGCATATCATTCAAACCTGGAAGCAAAATATAAAGCAAGCAGAATAAAATTACAGTAGTTTTAAAAAAAAATACAAGCACAAAACCTTAAAGATACTGACAGAGCTACAATTGGCTTTTATAGCTGCTAAACAAAAGCAAAAGAATGCGAGTTACAGGTAGAGAGGCTAAAACCATAAGCAGCAAAGGAAAGTTATATGAGGAGGAGAAAAAAAAATGTAGATTCAAGGGGGACAAGAAAGAGATGCAGCATCAACATGAGGCATATGAGAAGGAGAGATGACACTGTTGTGCTCATGAACTGGCAGAGAAATGCATACTGCCAGTAAGCCTGATAAGTGAGAGTACAGCTCATTTAGCACATAACTCTGCTGGGAATAATTTAATTAAATCCAACTCGATACTAAATTTTAAATAAGGAGATGATATTGATTATTTTATTAGAACTTTTGAATTATTGGTAACTACAGTAAGTGGAACAAAGAATTTTGTACTGAATGAAGAAATTACAGAAAGCTGCACATAGTATTTAGAGAATTGGTCATAAAGTTATAAAATATGTGGAAATTACTAATGGATCTCCCATGGCTTGAGTTGGACAATTTGCAGTTTTCTAACAATGTTTATGCCATTTAGGGGATTACATCGCGGCCACTGATTTACAGTGTCTAAATAAATTCAATTTTTAACTGTACTCTGGGATTTTTTACTCATGCTTTGGGATTGAATTTCACAGTTGTGCATTATTCTGTGAAAACTGTAAATGAGTGGCCTATATACAGTATATTCTTTTACCTATGTATTTAATTTTTATCCATTACAATTTTAAAGCTGACAAACAGCAAATAAAGGATTTTTTAAATATTTATGTAGTGCATTTCATGTCCTCAAGATGTTCCAAAGCGTTTCACAGACAATGAATTACTTTTGAAGTGTAGTCATAATTGTTTTGTAGGCAAGATGGTATACAAGATGCACTAATTGGAGGTATATATCTCAGCCCTAAAGTTCTGTGGGACTTACCTTTTACTGATTTTACGTAAATAAAGATTTTGAAATGTTGCTTCTGGCTTTCATAAAACTTTGAACAACTTTTGAGCAGAAACTACTAGACTATTTCATCATTGCTGCTGAGTATCAATGCATCTTGGGAAATCAGACATATTATACATGCTCAAACTGCGTAATCCAAATAGAACTCTGAGTCATAGCTCTGAGTAAAAATATCAAGTTCAAACCTAGGCTTTTGGGAGAGGCTGAGGTTTCAAGTAAAAAAGTAATATGGCATTAAAAAGCCACGGGTTATCAACCCTCCAGGATTTTGCTGGAGTCTCCAGGAAGTAAAGATTGATCTACAGGATACTGCTGTGAACAACCCAGGAGAAAATCATAAGGGCATTAAAAATATTGTGTGCCTTCTTTTTCATTTTCTTTGAACACTTGTTTATTAGTTATAAAAATGGTTGAGATAATAAAAATGGCTGACAGTCAAGAATCATCTATTCAGCTAATGAAGAGTCTGTTTGCTTTCTAATTGGCGTGGGAAGATGGTGCACCGTGAGGATGAGTGTGTTGGGCGACTAGTGGAAGCGGATGATCATTTGATGAAACCTCAGAATATGTCCAACCAGACATGGGCCCCTATAAAAGACAGACAATCCATTGCATAAAAGTAATCCTGTTAGGAGGAAATATGTAATTTTTTGATGTTTTATTACCATTTAACATTTTATTTAAATCCTTACTGTGAACATTAGAAATTTAAAGAAAAAATTACATTTCGGAACATTTTCAAAAAGCAGTTCGAACAGTTTGTGGGCACACGGTACCCTGATTATGCAACTGTAAGATGATTGGTTAACAGACAGAAAACAGAGTAGGAATAAATGGGTCATTTTCGGGTTGGCAAGCTGTAACTAGTGAGGTACCGCAAGGATCAGTGCTTGGGCCTCAGCTATTCACGATCTACATCAATAATTTGGATGAGGGGACCAAATGTAATGTATCCAAGTTTGCTGATGATACAAAGCTGGGTGGGAATGTAAGTTGTGAGGAGGATGCAAGGAGGCTTCAAGGGGATATAGACAGGCTAAGTGAGTAGGCAAGAACATAGCAAATAGAATATCATGTGGAGAAATGTGAAGTTATCCACTTTGGTAGGAAAAACAGAAAAGCAGAGTATTTTTTAAATGGTGAGAGATTGGGAAATGTTGGTGTTCAGAGGGACCTGGGTGTCCTTGTACACGAATCACTGTAAGTTAACATGCAGGTACAGTAAGCAATTAGGAAAGCAAATGGTATGTTGGCCTTTATTACAAGAGGATTTGAGTATAAGAGTAAAGATGTCTTACTGCAATTATATAGGGCTTGGGTGCGACCACACCTGGAGTATTGTGTACAGTTTTGGTCTCCTCACCTAAGGAAGGATATACTTGCTATTGAGGGAGTGCAACGAAGGTTCACCAGACTGGTTCCTGGGATGGGGGGATTGTCCTATGAGGACAGATTGAGTAGACTAGGCCTATATTCGCTAGAGTTTAGAAGAAGGAGAGGTGATCTCATTGTAACATACAAAATTCTTACAGGGCTTGACAGGGTAGATGCAGGGAGGATGTTTCCCCTGGCTGGGGAGTCTAGAACCAGGGGTCACAGTCTCAGAATAAGGGGTCGGCCATTTAGGACTGAGAGAAGGAGAAATTTCTTCACTCAGAGGGCGGTGAATCTTTGGAATTCTCTACCCCAGAGGGCTGTGGAGGCTCAGTCGTTGAGTATATTCAAGACCGAGATCGATAGATTTTTGAATATTAAGGGAATAAAGGGATATGGAGATAGTGCTGGAAGGTGGAGATGAGGTAGAAGATGAGCCATGATCTTATTGAATGGTGGAGCAGACTCGAAGGGCCAAATGGCCTACTCATGCTCCTATTTCTTAAGTTCTTATGATATACTATCACTATAAAATAGCAGATATTGTGTACGATGCAGGCTATGACCGGCAGTGTGACACTATTAACATTGAAAACATCACAGGAACGGCTACACATACCCCACATACCAAACTTAATATATAATGCATCAGAATTTAGTGTAAGAATAACAGTGAGACTAACTGTGTTTATGCACAAATCGAACAGCAACTTCAGGTGAGGGCAGATGTGCAGTTAAATGCCAAAATCCGAAGTTGCTATCTAAGATGCGCCACTCTGCTGTTAGCTTTGTGAAAACGGCATCTCCCTGTCTTGCTCCCCATTCAAATGTATTGAACAGCGTGAAGCTCCTGTACTTATGCCATAGATATGGACTAAACTCGTCACAGAAAGTTAGGGCTTATCCATTTCAATGTAAGTACCCTTTTAATGGTGTGATAAATCTTAATTGCTGCCAAACATCCCCTCTGGCACTGAAAATAACTTTTACAAGTATGGAAACTCATTCCTGGAGATTTTAATTGTTGGAGTAAGAAAGAAAGACTTGCATTTATATAGCGCCTTTCACGACCACCGGATGTCTCAAAGCACTTTGCAGTCAATGAAGTACTTTTGGAGTGTTGTCACTGTTGTAATGTAGGAAAAGCGGCAGCTAATTTGCGCACAGCAAGCTCCCACTAACAGCAATGTGATAATGACCAGATAATCTGTTTTTGGTTATGTTGGTTGAGGGAGAAATATTAGCCAGGACACCGGGGATAACTCCCCTACTCTTCTTCGAAATAGTGCCATGGGATCTTTTACGTCCACCTGAGAGGGCAGGCGGGGCCTCGGTTTAACGTCTCAACCGAAAGAAGGCCCAGTATGTGACTAGAAAGAGAAAATGTGATTCCTTTTGCTTTTTTTTCTCTCTCTGTTTTTGTTCTTGTTCTTTTGTTGAGTTTTTATTATTTCCTTTCTCCATTTTCTTCAGTTACTCCTTTCTTGTTTCTTGGCAGATTAGAAAGGAAAATGCCGCAGAATTCCAGATCTTGCCCACAGCTTGTGATGATTTACATGTCGAGCTGAATGTCACGTTATTTTCCTATAGATGAATTGTTATTGTAGCTTATGGTTCATTAAAAATAATTATTTAGTAAAAAAGCCATACCATTAACAGATGAACTATAAAGAGAAATATCTGCTCATATTCCATACAGAGATTTTATTTAAGTTTAACGTTTTGTATTTTTCTGTTTACTGCTATCTGTCTGTCCATCTGCCTTCCTGCAGTAAGGAAAATTATTTTTATTTTACAGGAACCAATCAGAAAACATTTATTTTACCATCTCTGGGAAGGTTTCTTACAAAGTTCTTTTCAAATCCTTTCACTCGTGATATCCATCTCTCCCCAGTCCGCACACCAGCGCCTCTCATTACAACATCATAATGTCCAACTCACTGTGAGCCACAAGGATGTTTGATAGAATGTCATAATGAGAAAATTAACTATGGGTATTGGTAAGAAGGCGATTATCTCATATAGGCCTGATTCCTGACCAGTTATAATGTGGATGACTGGCTGAGATCTATTTGCATAAAAGGAAATAGGATACAGATACAGTGTTATCAAGTCTAGGGATCTAAAGGATTGTCCTCCGCTTTTACAGGATTATGTATTGTAGTTTAAAAAGCTGTAGGCCTATGACATTTCATCACATTTGAGATCACTAGTTTACCATGTGCAGTCTGAATTTTCTTTTGTAGGAATATTGTTTTAATACACTTGTATGCTTTAAGGGCATATTGCATTCAATAAAGGGAGAAACTACAGGTCAGACTTAATATTCTCTTCTATTGCAGATTTCAGTTTAATTAACATTGCTGAAGCAGTTTTCTGGTAGATCGTGTGCATATTTTTAAAAAGATGTATGAATTACATTTGGGTGAAATGTTACAAGGCTGTAATGTACAATTTAATTACTTAGGTGATGTCCTGCACCACAGTAGTGAGACTCAGTTAGTTTCTGGATGTCATCTGAACCAGGGGATTATGTTACAGGCCATAAGTCACTTCAGCTCAACTGTTGTTATAGTAGTAATGGTATATTTGTACTAATTTTCAAATGGTTATGGTGCTGTAACATCTGTGTGGCTGGGGAATCTGTTAAAGTCTAGCAGTCTACAGCATGACAGTCTTTTGAAGAGGCAATTAAGTCTTGAAGTAGGATGGGGGAGTACAACAGCAGCTATGATGAAAGTCCTTGACATATCAATATATAACAAGAAGGGCTAGTGCTAGTTTTAATGTAATGCTTTAAGTGACAAACTGATTAGAAGACTGGGAGAAATGTGTAGGCTGACTCCTTTTTAAGAGCATAAGAAAAGATGGAATTAGAATAGGTCATTTAATCACCAGGCTCACTGCTTCCACAGATCATGTACCTACCATGGACTCTAGCCAAAAGTTTAACCTCGGGTAATCTTCTGTATACTCTTTGATTCTCAAAGATGCTCAAGCAAAATTCCAAGAATATTCATTTATCCTCACTTCTCCAATATTCAACTGTATCCTGCAACCCTCCATATGAATTTTTCCCCTCATCCCTCGAGCTGAGGAATGGGGAGGGGATTGTTGTCTATAGAGGAACCATCATATCTCATGGGTTATTGGACTATCTCAGCTTCTACCTATTCCAATAATGTCCAGTCCTGGACCCTACCAAATATTCATCCAAGTATTTTTGAAGGATACATAAATGCGTTTGCTTGGGAGTCTGTTCCACTAGTTTTCCTAATGCATATCTTGGTTGAGGCTTATTATTTAACATATACTGTTCCTTGCTTATTAATGCATCCTCTTCTGTGCTCACAATCTGCAATATTTAAACCTTAAAGAAATGAAGGACCTAGATTATCATTTCTACCCCCCCCCCCCCCCCCCCCCCCGACATCTTTTCTCAGGTGAAGCAAATTCTGCTCTGTAAGGCTCTCCTCACACCTTAGAGTCCTCTGTCCCGTAATCATCCTTATTGTTTGAACTTGCTCCCACGCATCAAAGTCCATTTTGATGATAAGAGTGCCCAAAATGCACATATTATGGGCGATTTTAATCCTATCCGTCCAACAGAACCCAACAGACAGTTAAAATTGCTCATGGGATTTACCTGCTGAGGTTCTGCTCTGCTAATTTTGAGAGTGACTTGCCTAAGTCCAAAACTAGAGTCTTAAACTTAAATAAAGCCAATTACATAGGTATGAGGGGCGAGTTGGTTATGGTAGATTGGAAAAATAGATTAAAAGATATGGCGGTAGATAAGCAGTGGCTAGCATTTAAATAAATATTTCACAATTCTCAACAAAAATACATTCCATTGAGAAACAAAACTCCACGGGAAAAGTGATCCAACCGTGGCTAACTAAAGAAGTTAAGGATAGCATTAGATTGAAAGAAGAAGCTTATAATGTTGCAAAGAATATTAGTAAGCCTGAGGATTGGGAGAGTTTTAGCAACCAGCAAAGGTTGACCAAAAAATTGATAAAAAGGGGGAAAAAATAGAATATGAGAGAAAACTAGCAAGAAATATAAAAGCAGATTGTAAGAGTTTCTACAAGTATGTAAAAAGGAAAAGAGTAGCAAAAGTAAACGTTGGTCCCTTAGTGGCTGAGACAGGAGAAATTATTATGGGGAATAAGGAAATGGCAGAAACGTTAAACAAATATTTTGTACCTGTCTTCACAGTAGAAGACACAAAAAGCATACCAAAAATGGTGGGGAACCAAGGATCTAATGAGGGTGAGGAACTTAACGTAATTAATATAAGTAGAGAACAAGTACTAGAGAAACGAATGGAACTAAAAGCCGACAAATCCCCTGGACCTGACGGCCTACATCCTAGGGTTCTAAAAGAGGTGGCTGAAGAGATAGTGAATGCATTGGTTTTGATCTTCCAAAATTCCCTAGATTCTGGAATGGTCCCAGTGGATTGGAAGGTCGCAAATGTAACACCACTATTCAAGAAAGGAGGGAGAGAAAAAACAGGGAACTACAGGCCAGTTAGCCTGACATCAGTCGTCAGGAAAATGCTGGAATCCATTGTTAAGGAAGTGGTATCAAGTCACTTAGAAAATCATAATATGATTAGGCAGAGTCAACATGGTTTTATGAAAGAGAAATCATGTTTGACAAATTTATTAGAGTTTTTTGAGGATGTAACTAGCAGGGTAGATAAAGGGGAACCAGTGGATGTAGTATATTTGGATTTCCAAAAGGCATTCGATAAGATGCCACATAAAAGATTATTACACAAGATTAGGGCTCATGGGGTTGGGGGTCATATAGTAGCATAGATAGAGGATTGGTTAACGGACAGAAAACAGAGAGTAGGGATAAACGGATCTTTTTCAGGTTAGCAGGCTGTAATTAGTGGGGTGCTGCAAGGATCAGTGCTGGGGCCTCGGCTATTTACAATCTATATTAATGACCTAGATGAAGGGACCGAGTGTAATGTATCCCAAGTTTGTTGATGATACAAAGCTAGGTAGGACAGTAAGCTGTGAGGAGAACACAATGGGCTCGATTTTGTCATTGGGGTGGGCTGGGGGCGTGTCATCCGCTTTTCGTGTTAGCCACCCGACTCCAATTTGATGTGGGAAAAATATGCGATTTTCCCCTAATTGGGCAATTGATTTCCAGCGTGTGGGAACCCCTGGCCCAATTAGTCTTTCCATTCTGAAACTCGCCTCCGATGACGTCATCAATGCTGCTGGATTTAAGGCCTGCAAGCAGCCTTGCTTCTTCTGCAGACTGCAAACCTTTTGGCCTTTGCTCTGATAGTTTCTTCCAGGCAAAATGTCCAACAGTAGACCTAAGTTTGCACCGAGGTTTGATGACGCCGCCCTGCAAGCTCTGGTGGAGGGAGCAAGAGGGAATAAGGAGGTGCTCTTCCCTCCTTCAGGGAGGAAGAAGCCTCCCCAGCAGACGAAGGCTGTGTGGATGCAAGTGGCCCAGGAGATCAACTCCTTATCTATGTGCCGCAGAACCTGGCTGCAGTGCAAGAAGAGGTTTCATGACCTGCGCACTGGAAAAGTAAGTATGACTTTCCCATCACCCTCAATCTGATCCCCATTGCCTCTCCTCACCAGCACTCAGCTTTGACAACCTCTTCCTCCACATCCCGCTTGACACTGTCATCCCTGCACCCTTACCCATTCCTCTCTCTGTATGTTCACATTCTCTTAACTATTCGACTATGCAGCCCTCACACTCCCTGTCGCTGCGATGCTATGAAAACAACTTATAACACATAGGGAGGGCCCTTGGTCTTGCCACCTCACTGAATCTTTGTCTCCTTCTAGGCATCTATGCTATGGATTCTCTACACTCACTCCTTCATTCTCACTCAAATTCCACTTGTCTCCCTCATTGCAGGAAAAGAGAGCTCACAATAAAAGGGAAAGAGCGAGGACAGGAGGAGGGCTAGCCCAGCTCACCCCCTGGGAGGAGGCGGCCCTGGAGATCGTGGGAGTGGAGGACGATGTGCACGTGGGGGACGGACAGACGGGTGCATCAGAGCAAGCTGGTGACAGAATAGTTTTTCATTTCTCTCATTGACATTGCATGAGTCACTGATAATGATTCTGATGCTCTAACAGATTGACTTATGATCATCTGCAATATTCAATGTGCATGTAACCTTGGCCTCACATCTCTGACTCTTCCTTTAACTCCCCCACAGGACCATCGAAAGCCCCCGTCCCCACTATCCAGGAGGAACAGCCTAAGCCTCCAGACACCTCAGAGGAAGCTGCAACCTCTGAGGGCGCAGCGTCAGCAGAATTCAGCACACCCAGCACCAGCGCAGACATTCACACCTCGGTGGTACCTTCGCGAGATAGTGTAGTGTTGTCACCTGGTGTATCACAGCTCACAAGTGAGCATCAGCAGATGGTGGAGACAGGGACAGCAGTGGAGAGTGCTAGTCGGAGGGCGCAGGACTCTGCCAGCTCGGCTCAGCTGCATGTCGACCCTCTGCCTCCGGATCCATCCAGAAGGAGAGTGGTGCTGGAACTCCAGGAAGAGGTGCAGGAGTCTCTGGCAGGTTTTGTCTCCAGGGTCGCTGCGAGTGTGGAGCGAATGGAAGAGTCCATCGTTAACATGAGCAGAGCCTTTGTGGAGGCGTTGGCGCATGAACGCATCACCACGGAAAGGATGGCTACCTCCATGGTAAGGCTGGCTACCGTAGAGGAGAGGATGGCTACGGTCGAGGAGAGGATGGCTACGTCCATGGAGGAGCTTAGTCGCCAGGGTATGGAAAACATGGTCATTGTTCAGAATAGACTGACATCTCTTGAGGAGCGATGGTCAGCTATTGAGCAAACAAACCAGACCTTCAGGCAAGTCCTCGGGAGTAGGACTTCCAGTACAGAAACGGGTCCTCATGGCCCCCCTGAAGTGCAGCAAGGTGCTGTCAAGCCACTTGCTAGCTCTGAAGTGGGGCTGACCCATGAGAGGGATGTTGGTGACAGACAACAAGGAAGTGGGGGCTCCTCTCCAAGCGCTCACACGACCATGCCACTGCAAAGTCCTCGGTCAGAGTCCCCACCCAACTGAGATCGGCGTCTCAACCCCTGCACAGCCACAGGAGCAGCAGACTGTTGCCGAGCCCTCACAGGCTCGCAACCCCAGAGGACGCCTGCCAAAGGTGTCGAGACAGGAGCAGCATGAAAGTGAGCAAGGGGCCTCCACATCTGCTGAAGCCACAGGGGAAGCACCACGTAGGAGCACGCGTAAGAGGAAGATAATGCACAAGTAGTCACAAGAGTAGTCACTTGGGTGAAATGTCATGTTTAATGTTGAAAAGCCATCAGTTGGTTATTGTAAATAAAAAATTCTGATGGCAACTGTTGCAGTTGTGGCGTCTGTCATATTGCTAATCCACACTGAGATCTTAGGATGACTTGCAATTGTCAGTATGGTGGTCAGAGTGATAGGAATCCGCAGGTTCTTGGCCATTGTCGATGGTCTGATATGAAGCTGCGAGGCAAAAGTGTGTGTTTGTGCAGGCTAAGCAAATCTGGCCAAGAGGAGTGCGTCCCTTGCATCCCAGGCAGCAATGTGGTCGCGTGCTGGAGCCTTCTGGCCTGTGCAGCTTCAGGTGGGTGAGCAGCAGCTTGGCGCTCCTGTTGTTGGTGGTGCTGTTGTTCATGGATCTGTTGCTGCCACGGCTGGTTTTCGTACGAATCTGATGTCCAGGAGGAAAGGAAATAAATGGTTCCCATGCTTCTGGTATATGCCTCAGTTGAGGAAGCGCTCATTCAAGGTGGCGAGAGGGGTTTCCCAGGAGGTCACACTGGAGATGGGTGTCAGCCTCCAAACTTCCACAACAATGGGTATGCCTGCTAAAAGTTTCCCCCAGACCTGAGACAACAAAGTTCTGCCACCTGCAAATGATGATTGCTGAAAACTCCTTTTTATTGGTGGAGCCGCAGCTATTAGTAAGCATTCCACTTGTGCTGCCGCCAGGTTTCACTGGCGTGTTTCAGAGGAGTCGTGAACCACGTGGGAAAAGTGTTAAAATCAGAAAGGCCTCTCAATGGGATTATAGAGGCACTTAACTGGTTCTTAAGGGCCTATCCCGCCTCTTGGAGGCAGGATGGAGACGGGGTCAGAAAACTCGCATTTGGGAAAATTGCTTGGAGGCGGGATCGGGCCCGCCCGCCATTTTTCGCGATTTTAACACCTCACGTCTCCAATCCCGCCTCCTCGGGCCTGGCAAAATCGAGCCCAAAGAGTCTGCAAAAGGATATAGATAGACTAAGTGAGTGGGCAGTAAGGTGGCAGATGGAGTATAATGTAGGGAAATGTGAGGTTATTCACTTTGGTAGGAAGAATAGAAAAACAGAATATTTTTTAAATGGTGAGCAACTTTCAAATGTTGGTGTTCAGGGAGATTTGGGTGTCCTCGTGCAAGAAACACAGAAAGCTAGCATGCAGGTACAGCAAGCAATAAGGAAGGCAAATGGCATGTTGGCCTTTATTGCAAAGGGGTTGGAGTATAAGAGTAAGGAAGTCTTGCTACAATTGTACAGGGCCTTGGTGAGACCACACCTCGTGTACTGTGCACAGTTTTGGTCTCCTTATCTGAGGAAGGAAATGCTTGCCTTGGAGTCAGTGCAACAAAGGTTCGCTAGATTGATTCCTGGGATGAGAGGGCTGTCCTATGATGAGAGATTGTGTAGAATGGGCCTATACTCTCTGGAGTTTCGGCGAATGAGAGGTGATCTCATTGAAACATACGAGATTCTAAAGGGGATTGACAGGGTAGATGCTGAGAGGTTGTTTCCCCTGGCTGGAGTGTCTAGAACTAGGGGGCATAGTCTCAGGATAAGGGGTAGGCTATTTAAGACTGAGATGAGGAGGAATTTCTTCACTCAGAGGGTTGTGAATCTTTGGAATTCTCTGCCCCAGAGGTCTGTGGATGCTGAGTCTTTGAGTATATTCAAGGCGGAGATAGATAGATTTTTGGACTCTAGGGGAATCGAGGGATATGGAGATCGGGCGGGAAAGTGGAGTTGAGGTCGATGATCAGCCATGATCTTATTGAATGGCGGAGCAGGCTTGAGGGGCCGTATGGCCTACTCCTGCTCTTACTTCTCATGTTCTTATGTTCCCACAGGTTCCAATTTGAACTTTCTCTTCTGAGCAGGTGGGAAGGAAACCCTATGGAAACCGGCAGGGTCCTTCTTTAAATATGCAGACTAGGCTTCAATGATGTCATCAAGGCCCGACTGTTATTTTAACCAGAGGCCTGCGCGGGGAAGCCGTTGTGGCTTTCCTGCCAAGCCAAACTAGTGAGATGAGGCAGCAGGAGTGCTCCTCTGGGCACCATAAAGAAAGTTTAGGCCTTCCTTGCCTCGGTTTTGACCCCCATCCTTGACCGCGCGGCTCAGCGACTTAACTGAGTGCCGGGGACCGTTCCTACAGCCCAACATTCTGCTCCCACCTGCTGATTTCAGGCGGGAACTTAACTGGGTCTATGCAAATGAGGCCCGGGAGTTAAAATCTCCTGGGCCTGGTGCTGTTAAGGTTGGCACGTTTGCGCCCGCCTCAGCCCTGCTCCCGCCCACACGACTGCTGCCATAGGAACAGGAGTAAGCCATTTAGCCCCTTGAGCCTGTTCCGCCGTTCAGTGAGATCATGGCTCCAAGTTAAAGTCGGAACTATTATTCCAAATGTGGCCTCATCAGTGATGCTACAATATTCGAATAGCTTAGAATCTAATGCTTTTGACATGGAATCTGGTATTTGATTAGCTTTTTTGATAACCGCTTGATCTCAACTGGAAACTTGTAGTGAACAATAGTAATTGTACTTGCATCCTTTTCAATTTCCACATTTCCTAATGGCCATCATTTTAATCATGTTCATGTGTTTGCTAGTTTATTGTTCCAATATGCATTGGTTTACATCTGTCTACATTAAAATCCAACTGCCGTTTATTAGCCCATCTGGTCCAGATATTTTTGAAAACTGTTATACTCCTTATATTTGTCACTTTTATTTTGAGAAACCAAGGTGTAGGGCCAAGGCCCAAAGTACAGAGCACCACCAAGGTTAAAAAAATGAATGAAAAGATGAGATAAATCAGGAATGATTGCATAGGAACAGTTGTTTAAGGTTTAAAAATTCCGTAGATTGTAGGAGGAAGGAAACACTGAAGGAGGCAAAGAGTTCTATAGCTTCGAGGTACTGGGAAAGAATTAATATGAGTCGGAGAAGGAAGCGGTGAGTCTTGCTTCCAACATTGTAAGGATGCAGAGAAAGAAGTGTGTGTAGGACATTGTATTTGGAGCTCAGGAGGAAAAGGTCCTGAAGACCTCCACGAGTCACTGACACAGCTTTTTGTACTTAGCACCACCATCTGTTTCCTATTTCCAAGCTAGTTTTTAATCCAGCTAACCGTTTGTTTCATTAATTTCATGATCCTTAACTTTTTTTTAAATCTCACATGTGGCATATTATTAACTTCCTTCAGATAGGTGATCACTTTGACAATTGTCTGTCTAGTGTTGTTCCCACAATCAGAATTCTTTGGTGGTATCAACATTATATGATGGGCCATTTCAAACTGTTTCATTAATTGTAGGTAGTATTGGGAAGAAAGCCTTTTGGTACAGTGCTGAGCATTTTGATCAGGTGGTCTGCAAATACCGTGTACAATTTAATTGTGTTTTTACTGTATTTCATAATTTTCTTTAACTTTTCTAGGTTCTTGTCCTTCATCGGCGGAAACTTGTGTGACGTTGGAAGGCCTGCTATGCAGTACAATGTGAACACTGCACTGAAAACCAATTTGATGGACGCCTTAGCTCAAAATCTTGATACAAAAGTGCCAACACTACAGATGATTATTGATGGACTGAAACAGCCTCACGACTATGACATTAGAGCAGGTAATGACTTCTAACAACAGTAAATAATTGCTGTAGTCATAGAAACATAGAAGATAGGAGCTAGAGTAGGCCATTCGGCCCCTCGAGCCTGTTCTGCCATTTAATGAGATCATGGCTGATCATCCTAATTCAGTACCCTGTCCCTGTTTTCTCCCCATATCCCTTGATCCCTTTAGCCTTAAGAAATATATCTAACTCCTTCTTGAATATATTTAATGAATTGGCCTCAACTGCCTTCTGTGGTAGAGAATTCCACAGGTTCACCACTCTCTGGATGAAGAAATTCCTCCTCATCTCAGTCCTAAATGGCTTACCCCTTATCCTTAGACTGTGACCCCTGGTTCTGGACTCCCCCGCCATCGGGAACATCCTTCCTGCATCTAGTCTGTCGAGTCCTGTTAGAATTTTATAAGTTTCAATGAGATCCCCTCTCATTCTTCTAAACTCTAGTGAATATAAGCCTAATCGACCCAATCTCTCTTCATACGTCATTCCTGCCATCCCAGGTATCAGTCTGGTGAATCTTCGCTGCACTCCCTCCATGGCAAGAACATCCTTCCTCAGATAAGGCGACCAAAACTGCACACAATACTCAAGGTGTGGTCTCACCAAGGCCCTGTACAACTGCAGCAAGACATCCTTGCTCCTGTACTCGAATCCTCTCGCTATGAAGGCCAACATACCATTTGCCTTCTTAACCGCCTGCTGCACCTGCATGCTTACCTTCAGCGACTGGTGCACAAGGACACCCAGGTCTCGTTGCACTTCCCCTTTTCCCAATCTATTGCCGTTCAGATAATCTGTCTTCCTGTTTTTGCCACCAAAGTGGATAACCTCGCATTTATCCACATTGGGCAGATGCATGGCAGATGCAGTATAATCACCCAACCTGTCCAAATCATACTGGAGTTTCTCTGCATCCTCCTCACAGCGTACACGCCCACCCAGCTTTGTGTCATCTGCAAACTTGGAGATATTACATCTAGTTCCTTGTCTAGATCATTAATATATATTGTGAATAGCTGGGGTCCCAGCACCGATCCCTAAGGTACCCCACTAGTCACTGCCTGCTACTCGAAAAAAGACCCGTTTATTCCAACTCTTTGCTTCCTGTCTGCCAACCAGTTCTCTATCCAAGTCAGTACCTTACCCCCAATTCCATGTGCTTTAACTTTGCACGCTAATCTCTTATGCGGGACCTTATCGAAAGCCTTCTGAAAGTCCAAATACACCACATCCACTGGTTCTCCCTTATCTATTCTACCAGTTACATCCTCAAAAAATTCCAGTAGATTAGTCAAGCATGATTTACCTTTTGTAAATTCATGTTGAGTTTGTCCAATCCTGTCACTGTTTTCCAAGTGCTCTGCTATTACATCTTTTATAATAGACTCTAGCATTTTCCCCACTACCGATGTCAGGCTTACCGGTCTATAATTCCCCGTTTTCTCTCTACCACCTTTTTTAAATAGTGGGGTTACATTAGCAACCCTCCAATCCATGGGAACTGTTCCAGAGTCTCTAGAATTTTGGAAGATGACCAGCAATGCATCTACTATTTCTAGGGCCACTTAGGATGTAGATTATCAGGCCCTGGGGATTTATCGGCCTCCAATCCCGTCAATTTCCCTAACACTATTTACCTACAAATACTGATTTCATTCAATTCCTCCCTCTCATTAGACCCTATGTTCCCCAACATCTCTGGGAGGTTATTTGTGTCCTCCTTTGTGAAGACAGAACCAAAGTATGTATTTAATTGGTCTGCCATTTCTTTGTTCCCCATTATAAATTCCCCTGATTCTGACTGCAAGGGACCTACGCTTGACTTCACCAATCTTTTTCTCTTCATATATCCATAGAAGCTTTTACAGTCAGTTTTTATGTTCCCTGCAAGCTTACTCTCATATTCTATTTTCCCCCTCTTAATTAATCTCTTTGTCCTCGTTTGCTGCTTTTTCTGGCCAATTTATATGTCCTCTCCTTGGATCTTATGCTATCCCTAATTTCCCTTGTTAGCCACGGTTGAGTCACCTTTTTTGTTTTATTTTTATGCCAAACAGGGATGAACAAATTCTGTAGTTCATCCATGCGATCTTTGAATGTTTGCCATTGCCTATCCACCGTCAACTCTTTGAGTGACATTCCCCAATCAATCCTACCCAACTCGCGCCTCATACCATCGTAGTTTCCTTTATTTAAATTCAGGACCCTGGTCTCTGAGTCAACTACTTCACTCTCCATTTTAATGAAGAATTCTATCATATTATGATCGCTCCTCCCCAAGGGGCCTCACACAACAAGATTGCTAATTAATCCTTTCTCATTACATAATACCCAGTTTAAGATGGCCTGATCTCTAGTTGGTTCCTCGACATATTGGTCCAGGAAACCATCCCGTATACACTCTCGGAATTCCTCATCCACAGTATTGTTACGGATTTGGTTAGCCCAATCTATATGTAGATTAAAGTCACCCATGATAACTGCTGTGCCCTTATTGCACGCGTCTCTAATTTCCCGTTTAATGCCAATAACATTATTATTTAAACTTTAAGTAAATGTTTATTTTATAAATACCTGAATTGATATATAGGTTAATAAAATCCTTATTTATTATTGTCAAGATCCCTTTTTAAAGACCTGTGTTCTTGAATTTACCACTGTTGGTAGTAGAGTAATAGTGGAGTTCTACAACAAATCTCAAAAAAGAGTCTTTTAATTGTAAATCTCAATCAGCTTAATTCTGCCCTTTTGACCATCTGAAGCCTGCCACCATTTTTCATGAAGCGACCAAGGCTTCCTGGTGTGTGTTCCTTCACACCAACTGATCCAATGCAGGGAATGGGACCAGTTGGTTTTGGGAAGCAATTCCTTATTTATTTAAGTGGCAATTAAAAATAGAGAAAAATAAATGTTACATTAAATTTCCATTTTTATTTACAAAACGACTGATTGGGTCCAAAGTTCTGATGGCTTGCTAGGGTGTAAATCTGATACATCTAACTTAACTCGGGTTGTAATTTGAGACATTTTTACACTACCTTTAAGTTCCATCCTAAATTCCACTGGATGCGAGGGAGGGTGTATGTCAATTCCGCCATAGCTAAGGTGCAGGCATGGAAATGATGGATTTAAACCAAGCAAGGTTTTATTTGGGCAGCTTGGCGGGCACATCGTTCCTTTAGTCTGCCCTCACTTAACTTTGCCTCAGTGACCTGGCACTCGAGGTAATCTATTTTTGCTTTATGGTGACTGGTGATTTCCTGGCGTTCTCGGTGCAACGCACTTAAATTCCTAATGAGCAACTCCCCTCCAGAGACCTTCTTGTCCATTTCCTCCTCTAAATGCCTGATCCGAGCTGTTTGCGCTGTAATGACCTGGTTTGAAATCTGGACTTGTCTTTTATAACACATTAACCAGACCGCTTTCTCGACTGTCTTTTTATGTTCCTTACTATCTGTCCACCTCTCGGCTGCCTCTAGTGGACTCTTATCCGCTAACAGGTCACTTATCCATTTCTTAGTTAAATTTACCTTTCCGAACACATAATCTGCTATTTTTTCCTGCATGACATTTCGTACATTCACACCAAAGTCTAACACACTACCCTCTCGCTGCCAGTGTCCTGCCGCGTAATGGTTTGCCGCAATAATTATTATTTAAATGGCAATAAATTGGGAGAGGGGGAAGTACAGAGAGACCTGGGTGTTCTTGTACACCAGTCACTGAAGGCGAGCATGCAGGTGCAACAGGCGGTCAAGAAGGCAAACGGTATGCTGGCCTTCATAGCAAAAGGGTTGGAATACAGGAACAGGGATACCTTGCTGCAGCTGTACAGGGCACTGGTGAGACCACACCTCGAGTACTGTGTACAGTTTTGGTCGCCTCATCTGAGGAAAGATGTTCTTGCCATGGAGGGGGTGCAGCGGCGATTCACCAGGCTGATACCAGGAATGGCGGGATTGACCTATGAGGAGAGACTATGTAGTTTAGGGATGTACACACTGGAGTTTAGAAGATTGAGAGGGGACCTCATAGAAGTGTATAAAATTCTGACAGGTCTAGACAGACTAGATGCAGAAGGAATGTTTCCCTTGGCGGGTGAGAACAGAACTAGAGGACATAATTTAAGGATAAGGGCTAAACCATTTAGGACAGAAATGAGGGGGAATTTCTTCACTCAGAGGGTGGTGAACCTGTGGAACTCATTGCCACAGAGGGCAGTGTACGCCAGCTCATTAAATATATTTAAGAGGGAATTAGATATATTTCTACAGGCAAAAGGGGTTAAGGGTTACGGAGAGAAGGCGGGGACGGGATACTGAATTGGAGGATCAGCCATGATCTCATTAAATGGCGGAGCAGGCTCGAAGGGCCGGATGGCCTACTCCTGCTCCTATCTTCTATGTATCTATGTATGTATAAGCTGACATCATTGGTCCTAAATTCCAACATTTACACCTTAGGATCTGCTGATCTAACTTATGCCAGTATAAAGCAGGAGTAACTTAGACCAGCAGCTGAGGAAGGCTGATGCTGGGATCTTAAAGTTTAATTGTTGTACTTCATTGTGCTGTTAGTTGGTCTTTTTTCAAAAAGATTTCTTCTTTATTTTGGAGGCTACTAGATTCATTTGGAAGTCTCTCTCTCTCTCTCTCTCTCTCTTGAGTGAGTGAGACAATTTAATAGAATCATAGAATTACACAGCACAGAAGGAAGAGTTACCAATAAGTCTCACTCCCCTGCTCTTCCCACATAGCCCTGCACATTTTTCCTTTTTGAAAGTTACTATTGAATCTGCATCCACCACCCTTTAAGGCAATGCATTCTAGATTATAACAACTCTCTGAATTTTTTTTAAAAAAAGGTCCCCTCAGCCAATTTTGAATCTGTATCCTCCGGTTACCGACCTTCCTGCCAGTGGAAACTGTGTCTCCCTATCAAAACCCCTCATCATTTTGAACACCTATTAAATCTCCCCTTCTGCTCTAAGGAGAACAATCCCCACTTCTCTAGTCTCTCCACATAACTGAAACTCCTCATCCCTGGTACCATTCTAGTAAATCTCCTCTGCATCCTCTCCAAGGCCTTGACGTCCTTCCTAAAGTGTGGTGTCCAGAATTGGACACAATACTCTAGCTGAGGTCTAACCAGTGATTTATAAAGGTTTAGCATAACTTCCTTGCTTTTGTACTCTATGCCTTGATTTATAAAGCTATGGATCCTGTATGCTTTTTGAACAGGTCTGTCAACTTGTCCTGCCACCTTCAAAGATTTCACCCCCCCCCTGCTCTGTTCCTTCACTCCCTTTAAAATTGTGCCATTTTAGTTTATACTGCCTCTTGCCATTTTTCCTTCCAAAATATATCACTTCACAAAAGACTGCTGCTATCCTCATTGTTTACTACATTTCCAAGTTTCATGTCATCTGCAGAAAATATGCCCTGTATGTCCAAGTCCAGCTCATTAATATGTATCAAAAAGAGCAGTGGTCCTAATACCGACCCCTGGGGGGGACACCACTGTATAATTCCCTCCAGTCTGAAAACAACCATTCATTACTACTCTCTGCTTTCAGTCTCGCAGCCAATTTTGTATCCACGTCCCCTTTAATCCTCTGGGCTTCAATTTTTCTAACACGTCTATTAAATTTCTTTGAGGAATTTCCCTAAAATGGTAGGGAAGGCTGAAAATTGTTTGCCCCTTGGGTATTTCCATCTGTATCGTTTATTTGTTTGAGGAAGAACAGCAGATAACCTGGAAAGTCAGTCTTATAAAGCAGCATAGAAGGAGATCAAGACCCTCCTGCAGATATGCAGCCGTCAGGGTTTATAGCCCCAGAACATCATTCCTCAATATATCCATGAAGTTCTGTGTCAGAAGGCCTCCAGGATGCCCTGCATTGCAGAGAAGCCCTCTCTGGTAATGCCACAAAGGATGACATCCACTCAGGTTAATCATGCTCCACCTCCAAAACCTCATCTTTTGGCTTCCTTGTGAGTTGTGACTCACCGTATTCCAATTCCTCATCTAAATTATCTGTATCCAAATTTTCCTTCTTGTTAGTTACTGAATAATTATTTTTAATGAGCCATAAGCTACAATAATAAAAATGAGGAACTCTATGCTTGCTCCTGCCTCTCTTGTGTGTCAGCTTACATGCCACTGCTGCAGTGTATGAAAAAACTTTGTGGTGTTTACTTCCAGCCATTGTTCAAGATAAAAAAAACACTCATTGCATTTGAAAATAATATCTCCACTTCATTTTTGCATTCATTTCGCTTCCGCTCCTGTAAATCACGATCCAGAATATATATTTTCAGATAGATAGGATTCTTGACATGAAATTGCTCTCTGATCTGGTTCCAATACCGCAGATCTGCCAAACACAGTGCTCCAGTAATTTATTTGTTTGTGGTTTTCACAAAACTGAAAAAGACAAAATAAAACTGGCAATGTACATCAAAATGCCAGATAACTTCCACATTGCTCATCACATCATCTTTCTGGCACAGCAACTCTAAACACCACAGTATAATCTTAGAATCATTTGCTTTGAACCAATCATTTATTATTTGATGAGAGTATCTGGATACTGATGGCAGCTGCTCACATGAACGGGTTTTCTTTGTGATCAGTGCAATAAAGCTTTCTGACCATCATGTTGATGTCATTCACAAGCTTCTTTAAGGACTTTGTACTGTATTTGTTTTTTTTTGTCAGATTTGTTTGCACACTTCAATTTCTCAGTTACTTATTCAAAAGGGTAGACATCTCGTATGCTGAAGTATTCAAAATACAACAGCAACGTGCAAGTTACTCAACTTTTTACATATCTGCCAGATCTGTTATGTGCACAGAAGTAGTTGTGGTTGTTAGATCAGTGGAATCAGAAACAGATGACTGGTTCTGGAGTGGATATTAACAGAAAATGATCGTTACTTCATTCCTTCTTAAACTTTTTATTTAGCCAATTCTTTTCCTTGCCAAATAGCCATAATTATGCTTGAGTGGTCATAAGTAGACTGAAGAATAAAGTCATGTTATCAAGAGGTTTAACAGAAGGTACATGCTGAGCTGGGAGTAAATGATATATACAAATCACTGCTTGAAAAAATACAGCAACAAATTGAAAAATACTATTATTGACGTGATTGACAGCATGTGGTGGGTACTCTACGAAAGCATTAATATAAGGGGTAGAGCTGTTTTTGTGCAACCATTTATCATTGTACATTTGTTAAGATCTGCAAGTCATAATATATAAGTACACTTGGGTGGATAGCTCCAGTTCAGCACTTCAGCCTGTATAGAATGCATTTTAGAAATAATTCAGTTCTTTCCCCCAGTGCCTCAGCTGGTTAAGCTAGTGAGTAACTGAACACTACAGTTCCAGAAATGCCCAGATTCAATTCCTGGCCTGTGCTAAATTGGTTGATCTCAAAAGGGGTGCTGAAAACACCTCCGTGCCCCCGCTGGATTGGCATGTGAGCATGTCAGATGAGAACAGAATCACTCCTTGGCTTTGTTGCTACCCCTCCCATGGGTTCAATAGCTCATCAACAGTCAGTGTCTAGGCTCAGACAAGAAAAAGAGTCAAGGGGGTGAAATGTGACTGGCGCTCATCAAACTGAAGTCCAGCAAGAATTTAACACCTTCAGGAGAAGAGGAAGGGAAAAAAATGTTAGAAAAAGGGGAGACATTTAATAGTTTTGGTCAGCTATCTCATGGGCAGTGCCATATTTCACAAAAAGTTATGGGCCAGAAATTCGGCTTTCTGGCTTCCTGCGGGTGCAAGCATCGCGCGCGTACTTGCCTACCGCGCCTGCAGTTGTGCTTTGGGCCCATGAGGACTTCGGGTCCTGGGCCTCCTGCAGCTGCCGGCGCGCAGTGCTTGCGTATCCCAGGGGCGCAGTTAGTTCGAAGCGTCCCCTGGGATCACGTGGGCCATGGAGAGCCAATCCTAGCAGGGCATTTTCATTCATAGATTTGACAGGAAGTCCTGTCAAATCTATGAATAGAGATCGGCCCCAAAACCACACTTAAACTTCAAATAAATTTTTTTTTAAAACATCACATTTTTAAAATAACTAAGTTACATAAATTAACTACTTTAAACAAAAATTTAAATTTTTGAAAAAATTAATTATACTTTTTAACGGTGCTAAAAATAAACTTACCTTTCTTTAAAGTATCTAAAAAAGATAAACTTGTTGAAAAAATGTTTAAATTGTAATTAATTAACCACTTACCTTGTTAAAAACAGGCCTTGCGCCTCCTTTTTTAAAAGTGCAGCTTCTCCATACTTACCCTCCCGGAGAAACCTGAAAAAAAAACGAAGTTCGCTGCGTGCGCGCAGCCTCTCCCGCGCACGCGTTCGACCTCTGAACCCCTCCCTTCAGGGGAACGGAAGTTCCGGTTTCCCGTGCATGCGCAGTGCATGCAGGAAACCGGCACTTCAGGTGGCCTTACGGGTGAGTACACAGCGCGTACTCACCCGACAAGAGCCGAATTTCTAGCCCAATGTCTTATTTAAATTATAGGGACTAACTTTATAATCTCTTTAGGCCCGTGAAATATACCCATTCTCCAGAAGTGATCAGGCAGTCCTGCTACAAATCTGCTGCATATTTCTCCTTAGTTAACCATAGGAAAGTATGAAAGAGTTAATCCCCTCAAGCCCAGAGTGAATTTACCTATTTATTTCCCTTTGCTTGGTGTCACTTCCCCCTTCCTCCAAGGATGCAGTCTGCCTCTATACATGTTGGCACCCACCTCTGTTTCAAACAAAATTACTACTTTACATCTGAAAGAAAGCTTCAAAAGTTGGTTTAATTAGTTGAAGTGCTATGACTGTGAATGTTTTTACCATCCTCTATAATTTTCGCTTACACAAACAGA
Organism: Squalus acanthias; assembly: GCA_030390025.1. Taxonomy (NCBI): domain Eukaryota; kingdom Metazoa; phylum Chordata; class Chondrichthyes; order Squaliformes; family Squalidae; genus Squalus; species Squalus acanthias. The sequence continues at coordinate 28,702,119 of CM059436.1, read as the reverse complement.
GACAAAGACACTCGAGGAAAGTAATGAATCTTCTCTTCCTGCTCCTGCACCATTACTTATTGTGGCATAATTGCATGTAAGAATGTTAGTGACACATCCAGGTGAAGGTGGGGGCTGCAAAAGGCACCACACTACCTTTAGGGTACTGATGGTAAGCCATTCAAGAACCTCATCACACAGGGGGAGGTCATTGTCAATGACAAAAATGTTTAGTACAGTGCATTCTTAGAAGCTGTGGCTGACTCCTCTTTACTTGCCTGGCAGGCTGTGGTAATTAAACTTCTTCCTGCACTGAGTGGTAGTGCATGTACTGGTTGAATTGGCATTGACTGCTGTGGTCACCTCCACTGGCTGTGAGCTGCTTTCCCTGGCACCTCCTTCCTGTGCCTAACTTCCTGCATCAGGGTTTACAAAGCAGGAATCTTTGTGACCTGCAATTCATCTCAGTGGCAGTGCTGTCACCTCTGAGTCAGAAGGTCATAGGTTCAAGTCCCACTGCAGGACTTGGTCATGTAATGAAGGCTGACAATTGAGTACAAAGGGAGTGCTGTCTTTTGGATGAAACATTAAACATAGTCTACATGCTCAGGTAGATATACAAAATTCTATGGCACTACTGGAAGTAGAGCATGAGAGTTCTAGGTGTTGGTATCCTGGCTAACATTTATCCATCAACCAGCACCACCGAAACAGATTAACTGGTCCTTTATCTCTTTGTTGTGTGCAAATAGCTGCGTGTTTGCCTACAAAACAGTAGTGACTACACTTCAGAAGTAATAAATTGACTGCAAAACAGCCAGATGCTGTGAATGATGCTTTATAAGTGCTTTCTTTCTTGCAGCAGATCTTTCAGTTTTACAGACAAATATTTCTACTGTGCAGTGAAAAGTATTGCAAGGCTGCCTGACCCTTTAAGCTGCCGCAGACATTTAAATCCTGCAACAGCACACTATTTCCCACACCCAAATGGGCAAACTCCCATTGAGAGGCATTTTCAACATCTGGAGCTCACCCATATTATTCAAATGAAGTAGATCCTGGGAATTATAACACAGTCACTGCTCCTGACATTGGGTGGGCAGATGTCCCATCCTGCCACACCTCTGGTGAGGTTCATGCCTCCACTGAAAACCTAGATTTAACTCTGGCATAATAACATCCAGCCTCAAAACTCAAATCCTCAGAACTAAATAAAATGTATTTGTGTGTATCTTTTCTACTTTTTTTTTACACTTGTATACAATTTTTAAATATCCGAGGTCATGTTAGGGATACTTGTATATTATGAAGAGAGTTGGAGATTTAAAGACTACATTTTACTGCCATATTAAACCACCTAAACAATGAAAATGCCAAGGGAATTATTAACCCATGAAAGGCCTCCACTTGCAACAACCTAACATTTCTGTTTCTATATCTGATTTCCAGAATGTGCACTTTTTTCTTTTGCAAGAATAGAAATTGCTGCTAATCTGCCTTGTTTTGTGTCCCTATGCAGGATTTGAGCAACGTGATTTTAAAAGAAACATTGTTTCTCTTAATGACCTGAAAAACGGAACTGTTCTGACTGGAAGAGTGGAAAATGCTACTCTCTTTGGGGTCTTTGTTGACATAGGTGTTGGTAGATCTGGTCTGATCCCTATTCGTTACATTACAGCAGCCAAGCTACCTGCATCAAAAAAACGTCGCAGTCTAGGGCTTGGTCCTGGTGAAAGGGTGGAAGTTAAAGTGCTGGAGATTGACCATGCAAGAAACCGTATTTCATTGGATCTTATTCGAGTTTTGTAAAAAAATAAAATCAGTTTGATCAACTTGTTACATTTCCCATTTTTCCCAGAGCTGTTCCCTGTGAGGGATCTTGGATGTGTCAGCCACTTTGTGGTGTTGCACATTGATGCTGCAGTGCACTGCACCATCGTCCCACTAATATTTAATGGATCATTTTTGTTTTTCATGTACATGTTGCAAAATTTCAGTGGTTTTGTTAAAAAAAAAGCAGAATGTGCTCTGTAACATTTAGCAGCTGAAGAGGAATAGTCTAAACACGCGCACACACACTTCACTGACCAACCAGTTTAGTCCTGGATTGACCCTAAGTGGTACCAAATTGGTAGCAGCACAGCACGAGTCATGCCTGTAATCTGTCCGTATGAAAGTGTTTATTGACCAGTTTAAAAATTAAAATGTTTAAGTTTCAAACTAAGCAATCTCATTGCTACTCAAATGTCTCGTGAATCTGACCTAGTGACTGATAGTTATGAAAAGGGCTGCATTGTCTATTGATTATGCACAACCTTCAGAATTGTACTGCTGGAATTTTATATATTACAAAATCACTCAAAAAAAATTGTCCAAATCTTTAAAGCTTTTCTTGATGTTCAGCACTAAGAAACCTTCAGCTCCAGCTCAATGGGTAACCACAGCTGCAGCTCCAGGTTGGATCATGAATCAAATATAAACTGGACTGCTTTAAGAAATGGTCTTTCCCTCGACGCATTTCACAGCGGAAAGGGTAAATAGGGACGTGGCAAAGGCTTTAAACTAGTAAGAAGGGGGGAGGGATCTACAAGAAACGTAAGCAACCTAAATATAAACAACTGGCAAATGAAGTTCAACACAGATAAATGTGAGGTATTACATTTTGGTAGGAAGAATAGGGAGGTCACTTATCACTTGGAGGGTGCGAGTCTAGGTGGGGTAGAGGAACAAAGGGATCTCGGAGTACAAATACACAAATCACTAAAAGTTGCGACACAGGTTAGCAAGGCCATTTTAAAAAAAAGCAAACCAAGCACAAGGTTTTATTTCTAGAGGTATAGAATTGAAAAGTAGGGAAGTTATGCTAAACCTGTATCGAACCTTGGTTAGACCACACTTGGAGTACTGCGTACAGTTCTGGTCACCATATTATAAAAAAGGATATAGAGGCACTGGAGAGGGTGCAGAGAAGATTTACAAGGATGATACCAGAAATGCAAGGGTATGCATATCAGGAAAGGATGAACAGGCTGGGTCTCTTTTTCTCTTGAAAAAAGAAGGCTGAGGGGTGACTTAATAGAGGTCTTTAAAAAGGGACCTTAAAAATTAATTTATTTTAATGGTCAACCATGCCTATCTATGATTTGAATATTGTTTTGCAGATGCTTGTTTCAGACCAACTTGGACCAATGATTACTTCTGATATTAAACATCTCTGATTTTAAGATTGTGACTCTGACTGCATTTATTTGGCTTGTAGATCGGATAATTAGAAGACTTGATCCTAAATTTTTGGCTAAAATTGTATGAGTTTAATTTCTCCTGGGAAATTATAATGCTGTCATTGTTATATCTTATGTTTTTCCTGGTAGTTTTAGATCAGATATTATTCTACTTGTACTATAACCATGTTATGAGCCAGTACACAGAAGTTTCTCTTGACACTATCCACAAGGTAGGTACATGGTACAGCACATGCTTTGATGAAGCATTACTGCATGGATCTGACTGCTTAGGATGAACACTTTAATGCAAGTATATTCCTAACATTAATTGTTTTAAATAATTTATTTGTATGTGGAGAAAGAACAAACTTCTGGAGTGTGACAGAATTAGCAGATCAGTGGTCCTTTCCTACGGGGTTGTTGGATTTTATGTGGCACTCTGACTGACTCCTCTGGACATTGATAGTCTCTGCCACCTCCTGCCACACTTTTCTCCCCAAGGTCTTACTGACAGTTTTTTTTCCCTACTTGCAACAAACAGTGACCTCCCTTCTCCCCTTCTGGTTCCTGGAACAGTAGCTCCCTATTGTCATCGTTGAACAAGGGGCCCATGTGCGGGATCCACTTCTTCCAGACATAGTGTTTTCAACTCGCTAAACGACTCCCAGAAATCAGTTAGCAAAAAACACACCATCGCTGCATGAGTTGTCAGCAAAAAGAATTTAGTGATGATGAACAATGGCTTCCTATTTATATAAATACCTGTTAAAGTTGGGATGAGATTTCACACTTCTTCAAAGCCACTAATTGGGCTGCCTAGTGTTTCATTTTTGACAAAAATGAGAAGTCGCACAACACCAGGTTAGTTAAGGGCAACACGGTGGCATAGTGGTTAGCACTGTTGCCTCACAGCGCCAGGGACCCGGGTTCGAATCCGGCCTCGGATGACTGTCTGTGTGGAGTTTGCACATTCTCCCCGTGTCTGCGTGGGTTTCTCCGGGTGCTCCAGGTTTCCTCCCACAGTCCAAAGATGTGCGGGTTAGGTTGATTTGGCTATGATAAATTGACCCTTAGTGTTAGGGGGATTAAATACGTGGGGTTACGGGGATAGGGTGGGATATGTGTCGGTGCAGGCTCGATGGGCCGAAATGGCCTCTATCTGCATTGTGGGGATTCTGTGATTCTGTGATATAGTCCAACAGTTTTATTTAAAATTACGAGCTTTTGGAGCTGTTGCCCCTTCGTCAGGTAAAGGTACAAAATTTCATTTTTGAGGAAGATAAGATTGCAGGATGAGTTCAAAGGGGTGTTAGTGACCATCATGGTGAAGGCATCCTCCAAGAGTGTCTCCCAGTAGTGCTGAATATCATTACAGTGAATGTTACCAAGAAACAGCTATTTCTAAAATATTTTTAACTGCTTTATGTGTTGCTAAAAAATTAAGAGGCCTTAACAGCCCTCTGGCTTTGTGTGCGAAAGGGTTGGGAGGTGAAGGAAAATCGATTAGTAAGAATTATCTATTTTGAAATCAAAACTTGTATTAACTATATTTGTAAATAAAAATTGGATTGTCACTATTCAAAGCATTACAAACTATTTACAGCACAGAAACAGGCCATTCGGCCCAACAGATCCATGCTTATGCTCCACATGAGCCTCCTCCCACTCCTCTTCGTCTAACCCCATCAACATATCCTCCTATTCCTTTCTCCCTCGTGCTTATTCCACTTCCCCTTGAATGCATCTATGTGATTCGCCTCAACTACTCCCTGTGCTCGCGAGTTCCACATTCTAACCACTCTCTGGGTAAAGAAGTTTCTCCTGAATTTCCTATTGGATTTATTAGTGACTATCTTATATTTATAGCCCCTAGTTCTGTTTTCGCCCACAAGTGGAAACATCTTCTCTATGTCAACCTATCAAAACCTTTCTTAATCTTAAAGACCTCTATCAAATCACCCCTCAGTCTTCTCCTTTCTAGAGAAAAGAGCCCCAGCCTGTTCAATCTTTCCTGGTAGGTATAACCTCTCAGTTCCAGTTTAGGATTGTACAGGACTTCCCCCTTTGAAAATGGAAGTCACAGAGATGCCATCATTTAAAAAATGTGAGAATCTTGCAGGTATCATTCTAGTAATTCACGAAAATAGCACCAAAAAGTAGAGAGGTGAACTGACTGTATAGAGAGAGAAGGCTGGAGAATAATCATGTGATTGCCTTCTCTTCCCCCATAAACCAGACTTGATTTTTCTTTGTTAGTGTACAGAACACTATCAAACAAAAATGAAATCCCCAGGGGCAGACAGCTCATAAAGGGTTAAATTAGTGGGGTCATAGTGATTAATCTGTTTGATGAATATACTTTGAAGATAAATTATGACTCCGGCCCTAATCCAAGATGAAGGAAACAAAGCAGATGTGTCTAAGATGAAGGCTCCACCCTCCTCAGAGCTACAGAACCGAACAGGTTACTGCTGTTGCCAGACTGACTTATCCTTCTCTGAAAAGCCTAATAATTATGGTTCCTAAAACAAATTCTCTTTCCCATTCCAAAGCACACACATACCCCTACATACCTACTATTACTGTACATTGATGGTAGTTTTGCTATAAACCTGATCACTGCAGGGCAGACACATCCATGTCCCAACTTTACCTTTCAATTCCAGTTTTGCTATGATACTGTAGCATGAATTTGTGCTTGCAGTGCTGATTTCAAGTAGAATGGTCCACGACTTTTTGGATTTCTAATTGATCTTCCGTAGTGTTGTGTACTAACAAAAATAAAAAAGAATTCTTTCTTGTAATCATTTCTATAACTTATCTCCCACTCTAATTATTTCCATCTCCCTCTGTTTTTCTATTTATCTTCCGCTCTTCTACCTCACCCTTTCATTCTGTGTGCCTCTCAATTGCCCTCATCTGTTTCCAATTCTTTTTTCACTTTCTCTCCCTCTTTCTGTTAATCTCTTACCTTCTGTCCTCCATCTTTTGTATGTCTCCCTCTATCTTTGCCTTGCACAAGATCACTAGCTTGGTGAATAGGGGACTGTCTATGGATGTCTATATGGACTTTCAGAAGGCACTTGATAAGGTTCTGCACAAGAGCTTATTGGCAAAAATGAGAGCACATGGAATTGGAGATAATCTTGTGACATGGGTTGGTAATTGGTTGGGAGGTAGGAGACAGGGCAGGCAATGTTCTCTGGGCGGTGTCTGACACTTGGGCCAGAATTTTCTCAAGGGAGGCGGGTTAGGGGCGGGGGGCCAGAAACCCAGGAGGCCTTGCCGACTTTAACGGCAAGGCCTGATTTGAATGCGAGGCCCTAGATTCCTACCCGCAGCCAGCCAGATTGAAAGGCTGGCTGGCTGCAGGCAGGTAGGCCTCAGAAGAGATGGGCTGGTCCAGGGGGAGGGAGAGGAGGCCTGGGGGCTGATTGGAGGCCTTGTGGGGAGGTCTCCGATCACGGGGGGGGGGGGGGGTGAGTATGGTTGGGACCCTGGATCCAGGAGTTAGGTATAAGGCCACTTACCTCCTGGATGCAGCAGTCCCCGCCTCTGTTTAACTGCCGGGTTTCACGAATTCTGTGTCTGGATCAGGCCTCACATTTTGTTTGAGTCAAAGTACCACAGAAGAATTTAAATTACAATAAGATTTTTTGTTCTTTAATACAGTGATTTCTTTTGGTCTGATAAACCTAAACAATTAAATGATTTTCTCAGTTTGACTCCATTCAATCACTTTGCTGACTGAGAACAAACTTATAATTTCTAACAATTGTTTGTGTACATGTTAACAGATGATCACTCCATGTACTTCATTTTGCTAGGATTTAACATGTTCAGATGTTTCCTTTTTGTGCTCTTTATATATAGGAGACTAAATTGGATAGCCTGCTAAAATGCATGCAGGGATCGCGATACGCGATTAACCGCTCGCTGATTGCAGTGCAGGCAGCAAGCCAACTTTGCGCTGCCTGCTTATTTGAATGGTCTCTGCATCCAGCCAATGCTAACCGTGCTGTTGAGTAGCTGCACGCATCAGCAGGAGGCCAATATCGTGAGAAGCTAGCACCACTTAAAGCTAGCCTGCACTGCTTAAAGCTAGGCTGCACCTCTTAATGGGGAGGTGCATTGTGGCTGGAGCAGGTGCTGGGAGTCATAGTTGAAGAGATTCTGGCCTGGAAAAGATAAATGGCACAACGTGGAACAGAGCGGGCTCCAAGGTTTTTGAATGCTGCACTGGAGGTCTTGGTGGTGGAGGTGGAAAGGAGGAGAGATGTCCTGTATCCGCAGGGGGGTCAGGGGACCCTCCAGACACACCGTCAAAAGGCAGTGGGAGCAGATAGCTGTGGAGGTCAATGCCAGGAGTCATGCCCCGAGCACCTGGATGCATCTTCAAATGCCATATCCTACCAACTGCACCACTAGTCTCAGACACTCCCCAATTCACCAACTCCCCTTCACTCACCTACCAACAATCTCTATCAATCACTACTCATACCTCACAATGATAGCTTCAGCGCAGCCTCACACATTTACCACTGCTGCAAGCTTCACACCCACATCTCACACCTTGCAAGTAATGCCAGCTAGTCAACCATGACAAGCTCATCACCCAAAAACATTGCACTGCACTCACTGACACCCTTCCCCTTGCAGGCCAAGCTGGCTCACAACTGGCATGAGGAGGAGAAAACAGGCAGGGGGCAAGCACGGCTGCAGAACCTGACCCAGCTGGAGAAGACAGTTCTGGAGATAATTGGAGGGGCAGTCACTGAGGCTGTGGTGATCGGCGAGGCTGAAAGCATTGATGATGACGGTATGCTCATATCTAATCCTGCTTCTCACATCCCACTTCCCCCTCACCCCACAATCTCTTCTCATTTACAAGCTGATGATGGTGTAAGCATGCACATTTTGCTTTCCAAAACCCTCCCCTCTTTCTCCCCCCACCCCACTCACCACAACCCAACTCTTGTGCCTTTCTCCTTTCAGATACCTAAGAACTGCCACTAGCCCAGCCTATGCAGGAAGAAGTAGAGGAGGAGAGTGATGGAGAAGAGACACCGTCACTCGATACATAGATACATAGAAGATAGGAGCAGGAGTAGGCCATCCGGCCCTTCGAGCCTGCTCCGCCATTTAATGAGATCATGGCTGATCCTCCAATTCAGTATCCCGTCCCCGCCTTCTCTCCGTAACCCTTAACCCCTTTTGCCTGTAGAAATATATCTAATTCCCTCTTAAATATATTTAATGAGCTGGCGTACACTGCCCTCTGTGGCAATGAGTTCCACAGGTTCACCACCCTCTGAGTGAAGAAATTCCCCCTCATTTCTGTCCTAAATGGTTTAGCCCTTATCCTTAAATTATGTCCTCTAGTTCTGTTCTCACCCGCCAAGGGAAACATTCCTTCTGCATCTAGTCTGTCTAGACCTGTCAGAATTTTATACACTTCTATGAGGTCCCCTCTCAATCTTCTAAACTCCAGTGTGTACATCCCTAAACTACATAGTCTCTCCTCATAGGTCAATCCCGCCATTCCTGGTATCAGCCTGGTGAATCGCCGCTGCACCCCCTCCATGGCAAGAACATCTTTCCTCAGATGAGGCGACCAAAACTGTACACAGTACTCGAGGTGTGGTCTCACCAGTGCCCTGTACAGCTGCAGCAAGGTATCCCTGTTCCTGTATTCCAACCCTTTTGCTATGAAGGCCAGCATACCGTTTGCCTTCTTGATCGCCTGTTGCACCTGCATGCTCGCCTTCAGTGACTGGTGTACAAGAACACCCAGGTCTCTCTGTACTTCCCCCTCTCCCAATTTATTGCCATTTAAATAATAATTTGCCCTCCCGTTCCTGCACCCAAGGTGGATAACTTCGCACTTGTCCACATTATAGTGCATCTGCCATTTATCCGCCCAATCACCCAGTCTGTCCAAATCGCTCTGGAGCTTCCTGGTCTCCTCCTCTGAGCCCACCCCCCCCTCCTAGTTTAGTGTCGTCTGCAAATTTGGAAATGCTGCATCCGACTCCCTGATCCAGGTCATTAATGTAAATTGTGAACAGCTGGGGACCCAGGACAGATCCCTGTGGTACCCCACTTGTTACTGCCTGCCATTCAGAAAATGAGCCGTTTATTCCAACTCTCTGTTTTCTATCTGACAGCCAGTTCTCTATCCACGTCAATACTTTCCCCTTTATCCCATGAGCTTCAATTTTCCCTGCTAATCTTTTATGTGGGACCTTATCGAAGGCCTTTTGGAAGTCCAGGTACACCACATCTACTGGCTCTCCCCCATCTATTTTACCAGTTACTCCCTCAAAAAATTCCAATAGATTAGTCAAGCACGATTTACCCTTTGTAAATCCATGTTGACTCTGTCCTATCCTGTCCCCATTTGCTAAGTGCTCCGCTATTTCATCCTTAATGATGGACTCCAGCATTTTGCCCACAACTGATGTAAGGCTTACAGGTCTGTAATTACCTGCTTTTTCCCTACTCCCCTTTTTGAATAGTGGGGTAACGTTAGCTACCCTCCAATCCATGGGCACTGTTCCCGAGTCTAATGAATTCTGAAAAATCATACTTCGTGCATCCGCTATCTCTAGGGCCACCTCCTTCAGCACCCTAGGATGCATGTTATCAGGCCCTGGGGATTTGTCCGCCTTCAATCCCTTTAGCTTCCTTAACACCATATCCTTAGAGATATTGATTTGCGTCAGTTCCTCCTTTGCAAATGTCCCTATTTTTCCCGATATCCCAGGGAGGTTTTTTGTGTCTTCCTTCGTAAAGACTGACCCAAAGTATGCATTTAGTTGGTCTGCCATTTCTTTATTTCCCGTTATATATTCCCCCGTATCTGACTGCAATGGGCCAACTTTGGTTTTCACCAGTCTTTTCCTCTTGATATACTTATAAAAGCTTTTGGATTTAGTTTTTATATTTTCCGCCAGCTTGCTTTCGTAAGCTATTTTGCCCCTCTTGATTAAGCCCTTTGTCCTCCTTTGCTCTATCTTAAACTGTTCCCAATCTTCCGCACTGGCGCTTTTTTTGGCTATTTTATACGCCCTATCTTTGGATTTTATGCTGTCTCTAATTTCCCCTGTTATCCACGGTTGAGTCACCTTTTTAGATTTCCTTTTATGCCAGATTGGTATAAACAATTTTTGCAATTTTGTCATTCTATCTTTAAATGCTTGCCATTGTTTATCTACCTCCAGTCCTCCCAGGAACGTTGTCCAATCAGACCTACTCAGTTCCCGTCTAATGGCATCATAATTCCCCTTGTTTAAATTCAGGACCTTAGTATCTGAGTCAATTTCTTCGCTCTCCATTTCGAGTGAGAAATCGATCATGTTATGATCGCTCTGACCCAAGGGTCCCCGTACAACAAGATTACTAATTAGTCCCTTCTCATTGCACAGTACCCAGTCCAATATAGCCTGTTCCCGAGTTGGTTCCTCGACATATTGATCCAGATAACCATCCCTTAAACACTCAAGGAATTCCTCCTCGATCTGACACTCCCAGGCACCAGCTCAGAAAATGGCACTGTGCAACCTTTCGAGGGTAGTATAGAGGTGGAATCTGCACGTGGTAAATCACTGGGCATGAGTGGGTTGCAGCCAGGCCGGGGGAAAGTGCAGGTGCCGGCTCCCCGGGGGATGAGGTCGCACATGAGTTCTGCTGCACAGGACTCAGATGCGGACTTAAGAAGAGTGATGGGCATGCACATAGAAATGCTTGGTGCAATGGCAGGCCTGCCAGAGAGCCTCTTGTCACTATCGAGGAGCATGGCTCCAACAAGGCTGTGATGTGGAGATGCCGGTGTTGGACTGGGGTGGACAAATGTGAGAAGTCGCACAACACCAGGTTATAGTCCTACAGCTTTATTTGAAATCACAAGCTTTCGGAGCACTGCTCCTTCGTCAGGTGAAGTGAAGAGATGCATATAGGCACAGCATATATAGTCAGAGAACACTGCCAGATGATTACAGTTAATCTTTCTAACTGCCCTTTATCACACCTCGGCAGAGAGATAATCACGGCAATCAAAGGTGTGGATGGTGTCCAAACAGGTCAGTCAGGAAAACATTACATCAAGCGGGGGTGGGGGGGGGTCAATTGTTGATGTCAGGAATTGGATCCAAATTGTTCGATCAAAGAAAATCAGTGGTGCTGATGGACGGAGGGTTCTTGTGTCAATCCATGGAACCAAAACCGGGCATTGTGAAGAAGCGATGGTTGGGGGGTTGGGGCTAGGGCTGGAGGAGGCTGCTATTAGCCTACGCACTCCTGGGCCGGAGGTAGGAAGCTTAGCCAGGGCTGCTGCTCCTGATCATTGTCAAGTCAACCCCCCTAATGGAAACTGTGGAGGTCAGGTGAGGAGAGGTTTGGTCTTGGCTGCGTTCAGTTCTGGGTCCCGCACCTCAGGAAGGATATATTGTCCTCGGAGGGGGGTGCGGGGGGCAGTGCAGATTCAATAGAATTATACCGGGGGCTAGACAGGTTGCCCAGACTAGGCTCGTATTCCCTCGAGTTTAGAAGATTGAGGGGTGATCTGATCGAGGTGCTTAAAAAGTTAAAAGGGAGGCGATCTTATCGAAACATATAAGATTGTGAGGGGGCTTGATCGGGTGGAGGCAGGGAGGATGTTTCCACTGATGGGTGAGACTAGAACTAGGGGGCATAATCTTAGAATAAGGGGATGCCGTTTCAAAACTGAGATGAGGAGAAACTTCTTCACTCAGAGGGTAGTAAATCTATGGAATTTGCTACCTCAGAGAGCTGTGGAAGCTGCGACATTAAATAAATTTAAAACGGAGATAGACAGTTTCCTAGCTGATAAGGGAATTAAGGGTTATGGGGAGCGGGCAGGGAAGTGGACGTGAGTCTAGGTTTGGATCAGCCATGATCCTATTGAATGGCGGAGCAGGCCCGAGGGGCCATATGGCCTACTCCTGCTCCTACTTCTTATGTTAACATTGCACGGGGCTTTGTGCAGAGCTTGGAGCCCATGATTTCCAGGATGGAAGTGATGGGCAACTCCATTAGAGCACTTGTGGACCCAACCATGATGCTGGGTGTGATGGGCGATGTAGCAGCTTCCATTGCAGCGCAAGCAGAAGCGACCGAACGTCTGAGTGCTGCAGTGGAAGCTCAGACTGCTCTCATGCAGGTTCAGCTTCCTGCTACTCAAGCTCAGACTGCTGTCATGCAGGCTCAGCTTGCTGCCATGCAAGATCAGGCTGCTGCCATTGTGGCTGGGTTTACGAGTGTGGGAAAGGGCTTGCAGGGTCTCGCAGCAGTCCAGCAATCTGTCCTTCAACAGATGGCTAGGAATGCTGAGGTACCACCCCGGGGAGTGGTGGTGGCTCAGTGGAGCAAGACCTGCTGTCTTCTCTCAGGATGACAGCATTTGTACTTCCGCCAGTGCCATTGCAGTTGTCTTATCAGCCAGCCAGCCAGCCTAGATTGCTGCCGCCCATGCGGAGGTGGTGCAGTCTACAGCCGGGCCTTCTAGGTCCAGAGTTGCTCGAGGTTGTCCTGCAAAGCCATCTGCAGGGTCCCGCACAGAAAGTCAGCAGCCTTCCACCAGCCATTGGGATAGCACTTCGTAGGAGCACTAGAATATGTAAAGGAACACGGAAGACAGACACTAAAGGAATGCACAAGGGTGATTAGTTGACTTTGTAATGTAATATTGGAATTAATCATTTATAAATTATGCTTGGAATGTTTGTTTTGTGGTGGCTTTCATTTCAGCATTGTGCCCAAGAGGACACTGTGATGTTCCGTGACACAGGAATGGTAAGGTGGGGAAGTGTTGAGCAACGGAGATCTGGAGTTTAATTCAGGGGAACCAGAGTCTGATGATACGCTCACGGACATCCCGTCCAGAACGAGGATTTGCAGGCCTCTTCTTCTCTTCCTCTTCTTCCTCCTCTTCCTCCTCCTCCTGAGGTGATCACGAAACCTGTGGTGGCAAGGGTTGCACCCCCATGATGGGCAAGTTGTGGAGGATGCAGCAGACCACCATGAATTGGGACACCCGCTCCAGTGAGTACCGGAGAGCTACTCCCGAGCGATCAAGGCAGCGGAGCCATTGCTTGAGCACCCCGATGGTCTGCTCGATGACGTTCCTTGTGGCAGTATGGCTCTCATTATATGATTGCTGGCCACGACTGGTGGGGTTGAGGAGGGCAGTCATCAGCCAGGTGTGGAGCAGATAGCCCTTGTCCCCGAGCAACCACTCTCGGGTTTGACGTGGTGGCTGGAAGATTGCTGGCACAGCGGACTGGGACACGATGAAGGCATCATGACTGCTGCCAGGATACAGGGCATTCATCATCATGATGTGCTGGTCGTGGTTGCACACCAACTGCACATTAAGTGAGTGGTAGTCTTTGCAGTTATGGTACATCTCAGCATTGATATGCGGCGCCAGCAAATCCACATGTGTGCAGTCAATGGCGCCCTCCACCATGGGGAAGCCCGATATCCTGTTGAGAGAGAAGACATGAAGCCCCTTCTAGAGTACAGAGCCTCAGTGGCCTCCCAGATGCAGCGATGGACAGGTGAACTGCAAGATGTTTGCAATGTCGCCTGTTTCAGCCTGGAAGGATCTGCTGGTGAAAAAAATTCAGGGCCATGGTCACCTTGAAGGCCACAGGCAGCGCCGTCATTGCCCTGCTCTGAGGCTGCAGGTCTGGTTGCAAGAGGTGACCGAGTTCTGTGACCACCTCCTTGGTGAGGCAGAGCCACAGAATACACTGCTCCTGGCTTAGGTGCAGTTAGGAGAAGATCCTAGGTGGGAAAGGCCTCCTGCTGAGAGCCCTCCTCCTCCTCCTCCTCCCTCTGCGAGCAGTTTGTCTTTGCTGCCTCTGCTCCATCTTCCTATCATGCTGCTGCGCGATGGGGACTGCAGGTAGAGCCCCCATGACTGGGAGCAAGTAGTGTAGTCAGAGGTCTTCTAGTTGCAGCCAACACCTTCCCAACGTCCAGCTGCACTCCCTGCACACTTTAACAACGTTATAAATGTTTTCCAGCAAGCCAGTATTGATATAAACTCTGCAAGAGCTAGTACAAGAGAAATAATCAACTTACCTGCAAGTTGGATGTATCCCTTTTAAATAGCGCTGGTGGGGGGTCCCTCGTGTAGCTGAATACATGTTCAGCGTGTTTAGGAGAGGGCGTTGTTTGAACGACATCGTCTAAAATGACAGGTTGTGCGTCAAATCAGCGTTACTCACTTGACTGACATCACGATCTGCCTATTCTGCATACAGTTGGCGCACGCAAGTCCCGCCCGCGCTATCGCCTCACCAAGCTGGCGACCAGCGCGGGCCATGCCAGAAGTGGGCGGAAGCAAGGCAGCTGCCATTTTTTTCGCTAAGGTGCCGAATTTCGCGTCTAGTCTTTGATCACAATAATAGATTAACATAACAATATTGAGAGTAGCATATTCCAGTTTAAAAACTAGAGGCCTTTGTTACCTCAGCCCATTGAATTGTGTACACTTTGGTATGTCTCCTGGGATAGTCTCAAGGTAGATCCCATCATCACTGGATCATCTCACACTATTCTGTTCCTTTTCAACTATGCAGCAGTTGTTCTTAAATTTGCGACTAGCAAACCAGCAAAATAGATCATTATAAATAGATGCATTTTTTTAATAATGCAGGTTTCTATTACTCATGCAATTAACAGCAATGCACTTTTTGTATCCTAGTAGAATTATTACTATCACAAGACGTGCGGACATTCTTAAAGGTAACTGTTATATTATAACCCTATTGTTGTTTTGTTGAGGACAGCATACACAAGCATGACTTAAATTACAGTGTTTAAAGAAACAAGTTAAATCATTCAGCAGCTCTACTTACAATAATAGTATAAGTAGCAAAACTAAAAAAATAGTTCACCGTGTATTTAAATGAAAGTAAATGGCATAGAAGAAGCAGCAATTTCTGAGCCTGCTATATTGCTTTGTCTAACAGTCTATCCCCAAAGAATTCCAATAGTGGCCTCTCCAAAGCACCTCCCAGCTGCTTGTGCTGAGTGACAGATTTTGCAGACCAATACAGATGCCAAACTCTAATAAACTAAAAGCCTAGGGAAAACAAAAGGCAATTATTGGAGAGTAGCAATGCACTAATCAGGCATTTTCAAAATTAATCCCATATTCCCCTACTGTATTAGATCTCTTGTTTTTTTATTTATCCAGCAACCCAAAGCTTGAATGAAAATTCTTTGCCTCCAGCCCATTCTGCTCTCAAAGGGCATTTGTTCCAAGGAAGAAATATTGAAAGTGGCTTACAATTAGTTTCTGTACTTAAAAATCACTAATGAGCTCCTGGGGAACATGACAAAAATATGATAGCTCAAAATTGAACATTTGAATTGGGCAATGGAATAAAGAAAAAATAGTTTGCATTCAACAAGACTGTTTTTAAGCAGATAAAGCCATACGCTGGTGAACAGAATGGGGATACTTTCAAATTAGCAGCCTTCAGATAATTGTTTTTAAAAACATGAGATTAACGAGCAAGGAAATGGAATGGTTACAATTTCATGCTGTGTTGTCATATCATGACCATAAACTATAAGTATCATTGAATGCATTTACACTATATTGTAGTGTCACTGAGAATGGTAGTTTCACTTCACAATGATGCTACAGTTATAGCGTAAATGTCGCCTAAGTTCAGACTTCATGCTTGACCAGATAAAGATTTTTAGTTTTCATAGTTTTGCCTTTACCCTTAATTTCTGTATCGTGCATTGCTATGAGACTCTGGAGGAAGAAGTCAGGTTGAGCAAACTACACAATTTTAATGTTGTTTCAATGCAGAAACTACTTTGCAAAAATGCTAGACTTGTACTGTAAATGTACCCTTAGATTTTTGTGTGTAAAATCCCTTTTTAGAGCTAAGTTTAAAAGTAAAGTTTTTTGAAACTTTATCGAACCTAGAATTATGTACTATTTGAAAACTGCACAATGAAGTGGGTGAGCGATGGAGGGGAATGGAATATGAACTGTTATACTATGTGGTTGCTCCTCAGCTTTCATATAAAAAGAAAATGCATAAAGCCTTTTCTATTTTTTAGCTACCAGATGTAATTCATGACACCTGTGGTATTGAAGGCATTCGCTAAATCTGTACTTACAACATACACATCAGTAATCTTCAAAATGGATGTCAATACTAATTTTACTATTAATTCCAGTTTAAATTTCTTCCCCCCTCTTATTCTATCTGTTCACCTACATCCATTTTCTTTTACCTGAGAATGTGGATTAGCTGACAGTGAAACATTTATATGTTCTAAATATTTACTTGATTATCCTGCCTCAACTTTCTATATTACATAATGTTAAGTATGTTATAACTATTTATAATATATTAAACACCTTGCATATGATGCACACTTCCTGTATATATTACCCTTGCGTCCCATGACAAAATAAGTAATGCATTGTCAACATTTTAATGGGAAAACCCCACAGTAGATTTTAACTCGGCCAGCAAGCCCGCCTTGTTCAGGTGGCAGGCTTTTTAAACAGGCAAGATGAGGTCATATACAATATACACACACATATATAGGACCCCGATTACCATTTTAGGACTGAACTGGACGCAGTGTGCGTGCTCCACCCTGACATCAGTAGTAGGGAAAATGCTAGAATCTATTATTTAGGATGTGGTAACAGGGCACTTAGAAAATAATAATAGGATTGGGCAGAAAGTCAACGTGGATTTATGAAAGGGAAATCGTGTTTGACGAATCTGTTAGAGTTTTTTGAGGTTGTAACTAGCAGAACAGATAAAGGGGAACCAGTAGATGTGGTATATTTGGATTTTCAGAAGGCATTTGATAAGTTGCCACACAAGAGGTTTATTAAACAAAATTAGGGCTCATGGGATTGGGTAATATACTAGCATGGATTGAGGATAGGTGTACGGACAGAAAACAGAGTGGGAATAAACGGGTCATTTCCGGGTTGGCAGGCTGTAACTAGTGGGGTACTGCAAGGATCAGTGCTTGGGCCTCAGCTATTCACAATCTATATCAATGATTTGGATGAGGGGACCAAATGTAATGTATCCAAGTTTGCTGATGATACAAAGCTGGGTGGGAATGTAAGTTGTGAGGAGGATGAAAGGAGGCTTCAAGGGGATATAGACAGGCTAAGTGTGTGGGCAAGAACATGGCAAATGGAATATAATGTGGAGAATTGTGAAGTTATCCACTTTGGTAGGAAAAATAGAAAAGCAGAGTTTTTTTTAAATGGTGAGAGATTGAGAAATGTTGGTGTTCAGAGGGACCTGGGTGTCCTTGTACACGAATCACTGAAAGTTAACATGCAGGTACAGCAAGCAATTAGGAAAGCAAATAGTATGTTGGCCTTTATTACAAGAAGATTTGAGTATAAGAGTAAAGATGTCTTACTGCACTTATATAGGGCCCTGGTGAGACCACACCTGGAGTATTGTGTACAGTTTTGGTCTCCTTACCTAAGGAAGGATATACTTGCCATAGAGGGAGTGCAGCGAAGGTTCACCAGACTGATTCCTGGGATGGGGGGGATTGTCCTCTGAGGAGAGATTGAGTAGACTAGGCCTATATTCTCTAGAGTTCAGAAGAATGAGAGGTGATCTCATTGAAACATACAAGATTCTGAAGGGGATTGACAGGGTAGATGCTGAGAGGTTGTTTCCCCTGGCTGGAGTGTCTAGAACGAGGGGACATAGTCTCAGGATAAGGGGTTGGCCATTTAAGACCGAGATGAGGAGGAATTTCTTCACTCAGAGGGTTGTGAATCTTTGGAATTCTCTGCCCCAGAGGGCTGTGAATGCTGAGTCTTTGAGTATATTCAAGGCTGAGATAGATAGATTTTTGGACTCTAAGGGAATCAAGGGATTTGGGGATTGGGCGGGAAAGTGGAGTTGAGGTCTATGATCAGCCATGATCTTATTGAATGGCGGGGCAGGCTCGATGGGCAGTATTGCCTACTCCTGCTCCTATTTCTTATGTTCTTATGGGTAGATGCAGGGAAGATGTTTTCCCTGGCTGGGGAGTTTAGAACCAGGAGTCACAGTCTCAGAATAAGGGGTCGGCCATTTAGGACTGAGATGAGGAGAAATTTCTTCACACAGAGGGTGGTGAATCTTTGGAATTCTCTACCCCAGAGGGCTGTGGAGGCTCAGTCGTTGAGTATATTCAAGACAGCGATCGATAGATTTTTGGATATTAAGGGATATGGGGATAGTTCAGGAAAGTGGAGTTGAGGTAGAAGATCAGCCATGTTCTTATTGAATGGCGGAGCAGGCTTGAGGGGCCAAATGGCCTACTCCTGCTCCTATTTCTTATGTTCTTATGTTTTACTGGGTGTTACAGCAGAAGAGGCACCAAAAAGGTCAGTTTAAAATATCATTGTGCTCTCAGGAGGAACAAGAGTGCTCCATAGGAATAATGTAGGTTTCTGGCACCTCATGCTTTCCTCCCATGATTGCCCCACACCCCCACCAGGCCTACCATCCTGTCAACTGGGTCCTCTAGGCCGTCCAATATCGCACCAAGCTGCAACGGGGAGCCCTTTTGGCAACCACATCTTGTCGGCGGCATGAAAATGGCTTCCTGCCAGCCAAATCAGGCTGCTGGCCTGCACAATCTGACAGTCAGCCGCCCGATAGTTTAAATTCAACCAAACGTTATCAATTTATGTTAACATTTCACTACCAGACTTTGTTAATTGATTCAAGGATAAACAGCAACGAATCAGAACTGAACATAGCAGGGAACATACAAATCAAAAGCAAGATAAATGGGTCGAAAACTGCCAATGAGAAAGGATTTAAAAATAACCAATCCTGAATGACCAATCAGGAGAACTTACTAATAAGCAAAGTTAAAAGAGAAGCAAAAGGTGAACCGAATGTAACACCAGAAACCTTTTTTGAAAAAACAATTCAATGTTTTTCCTCTGTATTTGAAACTTTAAATGTCCAAAATAAGAGTTTAAACAAAATAAAAATTAAAAATATATATATTTTCAATAGCATGATTAAATGTACCCATTGAATTTTCTTTTGTCTCTTCCAGTACCTTCTTTAAATGATGGTACTTCTGTGATAGTGTTAGGTAGGAGATTGACCCAGTGACAATGAAGGAATGGCGATACATGTCAAGTTAGGATGGTGTGCAATTTGGAGGCGATGACGTTCCCAAGATATTGCTGCTTTTGTCTTTCTTGGTGGTATAGGTCACAGGGTAGGAAGGTGCTGTTGAAGCAACCCTGGTGAATTGCTGCAGTGCAAACTGCAGATTGTACGTATTGCAGCTACGGTGATGGAGTGGTTGTATATAAGAACAGAAGAACATAAGAAATAGGAGCAGGAATAGGCCACTTGGCCCCTCGAGCCTGCTCCGCCATTCAATAAGATCATGGCTAATCTCGGGCTCAAAGCCACTTCCCAGCCCGCTCCCCATAACCCTTCACTCCCTTATCTTGCAAAAATTTGTCTATCTCCGCCTTAAATGTATTTAATGACCCAGCCTCCACAGCTCTCTGGGGCAGACAATTCCACAGATTTATGACCCTCTGAGAGAAGAAATTCCTCCTCATCTCAGTTCTAAAAGGGCGACCCTTTATTCTGAAACTATGCCCCCAAGTTCTAGATTCCCCCATGAGGGGAAACATCCTCTCTGCATCTACCTTGTCGAGCCCCCTCAGTATCTTATACAGGAAACTCTTTATTAACCGGCACTGACGGGACCGGCGTGGTGCCGGTTTATCGAAAGTACCGGATAACGGAGAGTTATATCTACCGAGGCTATTTTTAACAAAGAAAAATAAATAAATCAAGAAATGTGCAGTATACTTCCGACAGCGCCAGGAGGCCGAGTAGTGGCACTTTTGAAAACTACCCCCACTGACTAAATCGGCGTTCGCGGACTCGGACTCGGACTCGGGATCGGCAACATTGCCGGTTATTTGAGAGGAGTTTTCGGAGTACTCGGCGTTCGTGGAGACTCGACTGCGACTCGGCAACATTGCCGGTTATTTGAGAGGAGTTTTCGGAGGATGATTTTTGCCGGTTAAGCGAGAATTCCGGATATTTGGGTGCCGGATAAACAAAAGTTTCCTGTATGTTTCAATAAGATCACCTCTCATTCTTCTAAATTTCAATGAGTATAGACCCAGCCTGCTCAACCTTTCCTCATAAGTCAACCCCTTCATTTCTGGAATTAACCTAGTGAATCGTCTCTGAACTGCCTCCAATGCAAGTATATCCTTCCTTAAATAAGGAGACCAAAACTGTACGCAGTACTCAAGGTGTGGTCTCACCAATACCCTGTACAATTGTAGCAGGACTTCCCTGCTTTTATACTCCAACCCCTTTGAAATAAATGCCAACATTCCATTTGCCTTTTTGATTACTTGCTGTACCTGCATGCTAACTTCTTGTGTTTCATGCACAAGGACCCCCAGGTCCCTCTGAACTGTAGCATTTTGTAATCTCTCTCCATTTAAATAATAGTTTGCTTTTTTATTTTTCCTGCCAAAGTGGATAACCTCGCACTTTCCCACATTATACTCCATCTGCCAAATGTTTGCACACTCACTTAGTATGTCTATATCCCTTTGCAGATTCTTTGAGTCCTCTGCACCACTTGCTTTCCCACCCATCTTTG
Organism: Squalus acanthias; assembly: GCA_030390025.1. Taxonomy (NCBI): domain Eukaryota; kingdom Metazoa; phylum Chordata; class Chondrichthyes; order Squaliformes; family Squalidae; genus Squalus; species Squalus acanthias. The sequence continues at coordinate 28,681,213 of CM059436.1, read as the reverse complement.
TATCATCCGCAAACTTGGCTACATTACACTCGGTCCCTTCATCCAAGTCATTAATGTAGATAGTAAATAGTTGAGGCCCCAGCACCGATCCCTGTGGCACCCCACTAGTTACCGTTTGCCAACCGGAAAATTGCCAATTTATCCCGACTCTCTGCTTTCTGTTAGTTAGCCAATTCTCTATCCGTGCTAATATATTACCCCCAATTCCGTGAGCTCTTATCTTATGCATATAGATACATAGATACATAGAAGATAGGAGCAGGAGTAGGCCATCCGGCCCTTCGAGCCTGCTCCGCCATTTAATGAGATCATGGCTGATCCTTCAATTCAGTATCCCGTCCCCGCCTTCTCTCCGTAACCCTTAACCCCTTTTGCCTGTAGAAATATATCTAATTCCCTCTTAAATATATTTAATGAGCTGGCGTACACTGCCCTCTGTGGCAATGAGTTCCACAGGTTCACCACTCTCTGAGTGAAGAAATTCCCCCTCATTTCTGTCCTAAATGGTTTAGCCCTTATCCTTAAATTATGTCCTCTAGTTCTGTTCTCACCCGCCAAGGGAAACATTCCTTCTGCATCTAATCTGTCTAGACCTGTCAGAATTTTATACACTTCTATGAGGTCCCCTCTCAATCTTCTAAACTCCAGTGTGTACATCCCTAAACTACATAGTCTCTCCTCATAGGTCAATCCCGCCATTCCTGGTATCAGCCTGGTGAATCGCCGCTGCACCCCCTCCATGGCAAGAACATCTTTCCTCAGATGAGGCGACCAAAACTGTACACAGTACTCGAGGTGTGGTCTCACCAGTGCCCTGTACAGCTGCAGCAAGGTATCCCTGTTCCTGTATTCCAACCCTTTTGCTATGAAGGCCAGCATACCGTTTGCCTTCTTGACCGCCTGTTGCACCTGCATGCTCGCCTTCAGTGACTGGTGTACAAGAACACCCAGGTCTCTCTGTACTTCCCCCTCTCCCAATTTATTGCCATTTAAATAATAATTTGCCCTCCCGTTCCTGCACCCAAGGTGGATAACTTCGCACTTGTCCACATTATAGTGCATCTGCCATTTATCCGCCCAATCACCCAGTCTGTCCAAATCGCTCTGGAGCTTCCTGGTCTCCTCCTCTGAGCCCACCCCCCCTCCTAGTTTAGTGTCGTCTGCAAATTTGGAAATGCTGCATTCGACTCCCTGATCCAGGTCATTAATATAAATTGTGAACAGCTGGGGACCCAGGACAGATCCCTGTGGTACCCCACTTGTTACTGCCTGCCATTCAGAAAATGAGCCGTTTATTCCAACTCTCTGTTTTCTATCTGACAGCCAGTTCTCTATCCACGTCAATACTTTCCCCTTTATCCCATGAGCTTCAATTTTCCATGCTAATCTTTTATGTGGGACCTTATCGAAGGCCTTTTGGAAGTCCAGGTACACCACATCTACTGGCTCTCCCCCATCTATTTTACCAGTTACTCCCTCAAAAAATTCCAATAGATTAGTCAAGCACGATTTACCCTTTGTAAATCCATGTTGACTCTGTCCTATCCTGTCCCCATTTGCTAAGTGCTCGGCTATTTCATCCTTAATGATGGACTCCAGCATTTTGCCCACAACTGATGTAAGGCTTACAGGTCTGTAATTACCTGCTTTTTCCCTACCCCCCTTTTTGAATAGTGGGGTAACGTTAGCTACCCTCCAATCCATGGGCACTGTTCCCGAGTCTAATGAATTCTGAAAAATCATGCTTAGTGCATCCGCTATCTCTAGGGCCACCTCCTTCAGTACCCTAGGATGCATGTTATCAGGCCCTGGGGATTTGTCCGCCTTCAATCCCTTTAGCTTCCTTAACACCATATCCTTAGAGATATTGATTTGCGTCAGTTCCTCCTTTGCCAATGTCCCTATTTTTCCCGATATCCCAGGGAGGTTTTTTGTGTCTTCCTTCGTAAAGACTGACCCAAAGTATGCATTTAGTTGGTCTGCCATTTCCTTATTTCCCATTATATATTCCCCCGTATCTGACTGCAATGGACCAACTTTGGTTTTCACCAGTCTTTTCCTCTTGATATACTTATAAAAGCTTTTGGAGTTAGTTTTTATATTTTCCGCCAGCTTGCTTTCGTAAGCTATTTTGCCCTTCTTGATTAAGCCCTTTGCCCTCCTTTGCTCTATCTTAAACTGTTCCCAATCTTCCGCTCTGGCGCGTTTTTTGGCTATTTTATACGCCCTATCTTTGGATTTTATGCTGTCTCTAATTTCCCCTGTTATCCACGGTTGAGTCACCTTTTTAGATTTCCTTTTATGCCAGATTGGTATAAACAATTTTTGCAATTTTGTCATTCTATCTTTAAATGCTTGCCATTGTTTATCTACCTCCAGTCCTCCCAGGAACGTTGTCCAATCAGACCTACTCAGTTCCCGTCTAATGGCATCATAATTCCCCTTGTTTAAATTCAGGACCTGAGTCTCTGAGTCAATTTCTTCGCTCTCCATTTCGAGTGAGAAATCGATCATGTTATGATCGCTCTGACCCAAGGGTCCCCGTACAACAAGATTACTAATTAGTCCCTTCTCATTGCACAGTACCCAGTCCAATATAGCCTGTTCCCGAGTTGGTTCCTCGACATATTGATCCAGATAACCATCCCTTAAACACTCAAGGAATTCCTCCTCCTCATTATTTTTACTGATTAGGCTAGTCCAATCTATATGTAAGTTAAAGTCACCTATGATGACAGCTGTGCTCTTATTGCACGCTTCTCTAATTTCCCTCGTGATGCCCTCCCCAACCTCTATTTTACTATTTGGAGGCCTATATACCACTCCTATTAATGTTTTTCGCCCCTCGCTATTTCTTAGCTCCACCCATATAGATTCTGTATTAACTGAGTTAATATCCTTCCTTTCAATTGCATTTATCCCCTCTTTTACCAGCAATGCTACCCCTCCTCCCTTTCTTTTTTGTCGATCCTTCCTAAATACTGAATACCCCTGTATGTTAAGCTCCCAGCCCTGCTCACCCTGCAACCATGTTTCCGTAATCCCAATTAGATCATAATTATTAACCTCTATTTCCACAGCTAATTCATCTACCTTGTTCCTGATGCTTCTCGCATTAAGGTATAAAACCCTCAGGCTTTTTTTATGCTCACATTTTTTATGAATTAGTTTGGCCCTTTGTTTTTTGTTCCTCTCCTTTTTACCATTTATTTCTGTCTGCCTTTCACTTTCCTCTATTTCACTACATGGGTTTCTAGCCCCCTGCCATACTAGTTTAAATGCTCCCGAACTGCTTTATCAAAATTTACCCCGAGAACCTCAGTTCCATCTTTGCACAGGTGTAGACCGTCCCTTTTGTATAGGTCACACCTACCACAAAACTGGTCCCAATGCCTCAAAAATTTAAAACCCTCCCTCTTACACCACTGCTCAAGCCACGTATTTAGCCTAACTATCCTGTTCTCTGTACTCTTACTAGCACGTGGCACTGGTAGTAATCCAGAGATTACTACCTTCGAGGTCCTACTTTTTAGCTTGGCTCCTAACTCCCTAAATTCTACTTGTAGGACCTCTTCCCTTTTTTTAGCTACGTCGTTGGTACCAACATGTATCACGACAACTGGCTGTTCCCCCTCCCCCTCCAGAATGTTCTGCACCCGCGCCGAGACATCCTTGACCCTTGCACCAGGGAGGCAAATTACCATCCTGGAGTCTCGGTCGCGACCACAGAAACTCCTATCTATTCCCCTTACAATCGAATCCCCTATTACTATAGCCCTGCCACTCTTTTTCCCTCCCTTCTTTGCAACAGAGCCAGTCATGGTGCCATGAGCCTGGCTGCTGGTGCCTTCCCCCGATGAGTCATCCCCCCCGACAACAGCACCTAAGGCGGTGAACCTGTTGCTGAGGGAGACAACCCCAGGGGATTCCTGCACTACCTTCCTGCCCTTGCTCTGCCTTTTGGTCACCCATGTACTATCTACTCTGGCCTTAACCTGCGGTGTGACCAACTCACTAAATGTGCTATTCACAACCCTCTCAGAATCGTGGATGCTCCAAAGTGAGTCCATCCGCAGCTCAAGGGCCGTCATGCGGTCCCACATGAGCTGCAGCTGGACACACTTCCCGCACACATGGTTGTCAGGGACACAGGAAGCGTCCATGATTTCCCACATGTTACAGGAGGAGCATGACACAGGTCCGAGCTCTACTGCCATGACTTAACCCTTATATTACTTATTAATTTTCTAGTTTTAGTTTATTTATTGACTTTTGTTTTCCCGAAGCTTACTTAGACCAATGTATACTGTACTCCTCTTATTCCTTTTTAAACTAACCAAATCGCACTAGTTTTAGTTGTACTTTCTAGGAAGGTTTGAGGAAAGTACTTACCAGTTAGTCTTACCTCCCTGGTCTTTCGCTGACTTCCCGGTCTTGTGTCCCCTTGGTCCTACGCCGACTTCCCGCTCCTCCCGGTTCCTGCTCTGCTGAAAAGAAACTGAGACCAAAAAATTTGTGACCTCTGTTTTTAGACTGCTAAAAGACTACTAGGTTAGAGGAGGAGGGCGGGTGGGGGTTCCTACTCTGTAGGAACTCGGGTTTAAGCCACCACCCTCCTTAAATGCCGCTCCAACCAGGTCCGCTCCTCCTTCCCCGCTGCCGACCGCTCTGTGGGAGAAAAAGAAAGAAAGGCTCCTCCTCCGCCGCTGTCGACGCTGGTCTAAGGCCTACCTGAGCCTCGGGGCTCCCTTTATCGACTCGCCGCCGCTCCCGCCGCTCCAACCAGGTCCGCTCCTCCTTCCCCGCTGCCGACCGCTCTGTGGGAGAAAAAGAAAGAAAGGCTCCTCCTCCGCCGCTGTCGACGCTGGTCTGTAGTAACCTTTTATGTGGCACCTTATCGAATGCTTTCTGGAAATCCAAATACACCACATCCACTGGCTCACCTTTGTCCACCCTGCTCGTTACATCCTCAAAGAACTCCAGCAAATTTGTTAAACATGATTTCCCTTTCATAAAACCATGCTGACTGCATGACTGCATTATGATTTTCCAAATGCCCTGCTACTGCTTCCTTAATGAAGGACTCCAGCATTTTCCCAACGACAGATGTTAGGCTAACTGGTCTATAGTTTCCTGCTTTCTGTTTCCCTCCTTTCTTAAATAGGGGTGTTACATTTGCAGTTTTCCAATCCACTGGGACCTCTCCAGAGTCCAGGAAATTTTGGTATATTGCAACCAATGCATCCACTATCTCTGCAGCCACTTCTTTTAAGACCCTGGGATGCAGGCCATCTGGTCCAGGGGACTTGTCGTCTTTTAGTCCCATTTTTTTTACCGAGTACTATTTCCTTAGTGATAGTGACTGTCTTTAGTTCCCCCCTCCCTGTGGCCCCTTGATTATCCATTATTGGGATGTATATTGAGTCCAGTGGCAGTGGCATTAATCAAGCGAACTACTTTGTCCTGAACGGTGTTGACCTTCTTGAGTATTGTTGCAGATGCACCCTTTCAGGTGAGTGGTGATTATTCCATCACATTCCTGATTTGAGCCTTGTAGATGGTGAAGAGGTTTGGAGGGCTCAGGAAGAATCTCTGTAGCCACAGTGTTCATATGGCTGGATTGTCAGAAGATTATGTGCAATATATGTATATAAATATTGCTGTGGGGTTGGTCAAAGTCTATCCCAAATGATTGTCCACATACAAGTTGATTTTCAATGGCAGCCAGCAGTCATTTGGTTTCCTTTTTGGTTAATGTGGATTAACAAATTGTTAAACACTACCTTAATAGTGGTAAAAGAAGACAGAAAAAGAAAGAAATGGTATTTATGTAGAGCCTTATTACGTTATCAGGATGTCCCAAATTGGTTCACACCCACTGAATTTCTTTCGAGGCGTAATTTCTGTTGTTTTAAAGGCAAAATGCATTCTAAAAGACAAATAAATTAAAAAAAAAATCCCCACTCCAGAATTATAGACAGCAATTAAGCTGTCATCATCTTTGTCCAAAGAACATTATTCAAAAGACAATAAAAATGGCTATTGAATTATGTACTGGAATGGAGCCTTTCAGCTTATTTACACTGAATGGGTTTGTGTTACTGCTCCATTGCCACACATGGTGGTGCAGCGCTTTAACTTAAACCCCCATGGATTTTATTTTGCAGATTACTGTGAGATAGGCACAACTAAATATGCTTTATCAAATTTAATTCTATATTAACTGTCTGCTTATTATATATGAATTACAAATTGCTGGATTGGTTCCCGGACAATTTAATAAAATTACTAGGTCCATTAATGCCCTGTCTTTCCATCTTTAGGTAACTTAAAAATCCTAAAAGGCATGTTGAACTACAATCAAATTCAATAGGTTAAGATGGACAAAAAAGTGCTGTAGTAATACTGATGCAGCAGTTAATTACTGTGAGCAATTGTGGTAAGAGGAAATAAGACTATCCTCTCAGTATGAACAACAAGCTTGTTCTTATTTTTCTTGTGTGTAATTCAAGTCTTTTTAAACGAAAAAACGAATCACACTTATTTTTATTCAAGTAAAGGAAACAAAATGTTGTGCCTTTATTTTTCCACATACCAATTAGCGAGATAAATAAAACTCAATGACCACAGTGTTCCAAGAGACATTTGCATCAGTTGCCAGGTAAAGTTGGCCTCACAAAGAATCTTTTTATAGGTTTGATGCAATTCTTCCACAAAGAGGACATCATTACCCAACAGTTGAAAAAGATGCAATACAAATTGCAATCAAAAGGTCTGCATGATGATATTTCAAAGATGTGACAGAGTGGACCCGCACCAGTGTCTCATTTCCTTCAATATTGTGCATCTGTTAGTCAGCATGTCTATACAGAAGGCCATTTTAAAATGAATCTTACACTCTGGAAAAAAAATACATGTGGACTAAATCTGTTAAGCTCCTTCAATCATATATCAGTTTGCTATAAGCAACCTTAAAAATCAAATTTAAAAGTATTTTATGGTGGCTTTCTGTTATGTTTATCAATGCTTTGAAAGCACTCTTTACAGGGTTTGTTTTTTATATCTACAGATGGATAGTGTGTGTATAAAATACCATATTTACTAAAAGAGAAAGTAAAAGTTACTAACACTAGAGCAATCTGTATTTCTATCTGCCTAGAGCCAGATAACAATCCTATGGACTATATATGTTACAGTCTCTTCCCTAATGTCAATTTAAAAATACTAACCAAGATATTGCCTGAGTGCTTGGTATGTGTGTTGGAGGATAAAAAGCAATAGATCAGGTTGGACTTTAAAAAATATATATTGAGATGCAACAGGACATGAATCATCCATTTAATGCAGGGATTGATGAGGAGGAGGAGGCGGCATTTTACTGACTCTTATAAAAGCTTTTGATTTGTTGGTGTTTAACAAGATCTTTATTCTCATGGAAAAGGGGTTAAGCAAGATTGCTTATTATCGCTCCTGGTATTTGAAATAGCAGTGTAAGCACAAACACAGTAGATGCCTATGGCTGGTTGTAGGAGAAACAGAATAACAACTGTCCATATGTCAGTAATATTTTAGTGTGCAAACCTAGAACACTAACATTAGAAATAGTACATTTCTCTGAAAATTGTGGCTGCATCTCATGCTATAAAATTAATGGAAAATTGAACCACATGATTCTCAGTGAATATTACACAGAAGCTTCATTGAAGATAATCCCCTCAGCCAGTGTTTAAACTGTGCAATCATTTGGAGGAGTCACAAATAAGTCTATAAAAGCTGATGTGTATGGGGAAAGGAGGAGTGAGAGATGGGGAGGGGAGTGGGATTTAAACACAAAGATGAGAACATAAGAACATAAGAAATAGGAGCAGGAGTAGGCCAATCGGCCCCTCGAGCCTGCTCCGCCATTCAATAAGATCATGGCTGATCTGATCCTAACCGCCAATCTACTATCTATCACAGAACCATCTCCTGCATCTAACAGAATTGCACACACGAAATAGGAGCAGAATCAGGCTACACGGTCCCTGGGCCCGCTCCACTACCCACAGGGCCATGACCGATCCGAACCTAGACTCATGTCCAAATTCCTGCCCGCTCCCCGTAACCCTTAATGCCATTTACTTCTAGGAAACTGTCTATTTCTGTTTTAAATTTAATTAATGATGTAGCTTCTACAGCTTTTTGTGGCAGCATATTCCATGGACCTACCACCCTCTGAGTGAAGTAGTTCCTCCTCATCTCAGTTTTGAAAGAGCAGCCCCTTATTCTAAGACTATGTCCCCTAGTTCTAGTCTCACCCGTCATCGGGAACATCCTCCCCGCATCCACCCGATCCAACCCCTTCACAATCTTATATGTTTCAATAAGATCGCCTCTCATTCTTCTGAACTCCAATGAGTAGAGTCCCAATCTACCCAACCTCTCCTCATATGACCACCCCCTCATCCCCGGGATTAACCGAGTGAACCTTTTTTGCACTGCCTCGAGAGCAAGGATGTCTTTCCTTAAGTAAGGACACCAAAACTGTATGCAGTATTCCAGGTGCGGTCTCACCAATACCTTGTACAACTGAAGCAATACCTCCCTATTTTTATATTCTATCCCCCTAGCAATGAAAGCCAACATTCCATTTGCCTTCTTAATCACTTGCTGCACCTGCATACTAACCTTTTGAGTTTCGTGCACCAGGACCCCCAGATCCCTTTGCACTTCAGTACTCTCCAGTTTCTTGCCATTAAGATAATAAATTGCTCTAGGATTTTTCCTGCCAAAGTGCATCACCTCACACTTTCCAGTGTTGTATTCCATCTGCCAAATCTCTGCCCACTTACTTAGCCTGTCTATGTCCCCTTGCAGGTTTTTTATGTCCTCCTCACTCACTACTTTCCCTCCCATCTTTGTATCATCTGCAAATTTTGATATGTTACACTTGGTCCCTTCCTCCAAATCGTTAATATAGATTGTAAAGAGTTGGGGACCCAGCACTGACCCCTGTGGAACACCACTAGTTACTGATTGCCAGTCTGAGAATGAACCATTTATCCCAACTCTTTGCTTTCTGTTAGATAGCCAATCCTCTATCCATGCCAGAATATTACCCCCAATCCCGTGATTTTTTACCTTAAGCAATAATCTTTTGTGTGGCACCTTGTCAAATGCCTTTTGGAAGTCTAAATACACTACGTCCACTGGTTCCCCTTTATCCACTCTATATGTTACTTCCTCAAAGAACTCCAGCAAATTTGTCAAACATGACTTCCCCTTCGTAAAACCATGCTGACTTTGTCCTATTAAATTATGATTATCCAAATGTCCTGTTACTGTTTCCTTAATAATGGACTCCAAAATTTTACCTACCACAGATGTTAGGCTAACCGGTCTATAGTTACCAGCCTTCTGTCTACTGCCCTTTTTAAATAAGGGTGTTACATTAGCAGTTTTCCAGTCTGCCGGGACCTTAGCGGAATCCAGGGAGTTTTGAAAAATTATTACCAATGCATCTACAATCCCTACCGCCACTTCCTTCAAGACTCTAGGATGTAAGCCATCAGGTCCAGGTGATTTATCCGCCTTGAGTCCCATTATTTTACCGAGTACCACTTCCTTAGTGATTTTGATCGTGTTTAGTTCCTCTCCCCCTATAGCCCCCTGTTTGTCCAGTGTTGGGATATTCTTAGTGTCCTCTACTGTAAAGACTGATACAAAATATTCATTCAGTGTTTTTGCCATCTCCATATTTCCCACCATTAATGAGAATTTTAAACTGGAGGTGTTGGGGGATCGGGAGCCAATGTAGGCCAGTGAGGACAGGAGGTATGGGTGAGCGGGACTTGGTGCAGGCTAGGATAGAGGCAGCAGAGTTTTGGATGAGCTGAAGTTTACAATGGGTGAATTATGAGAGGCCGGCTAGGAGGACATTGGACTAGTCGAGTCAGTGGATAACAAAGGCTTGGATGAGGTTTTCATCAGCAGGGATTGAGGCAGGGATGAACGCAGGTGATGTTAATGAGGTGGAAGTAGGCACTCCTTGTTATTTGAGATTATACGGGATCAGAAGCTCAGTTTGGGGTCAACTGGGATGCTGAAATTGTGAACAGTCTGGTTCTGGTTCAGCCAGAGACAATGGAATCAAGCAATGTGAATTTCCTTTTACAAACTTTGACTGATTTATTTTGTTTCTTTAACCTTGATGTACTGCTCAATCCCAAGCTCCGCTTCCTCCATCACACCCCAATCTGTCACCAGGATCACTGTATTTTACCTCCAAAATATTGGCCATTAAAACCCTAATCCACACTTTTATCACCTCATGGCGGGATTTCTCCAACACTCTCCTTCCAGAATCCATGCTTCCGCCATTCATTAGTTCTAAGTCATCCAAAATGGAGCAGCCCACATCCTCACCTGCACTATTGCCCACATCACCAACACCCCTGTCTTCATCAAGCTTTACTGGCTTCCTGTATCCCAGAGAAAAGATTTTATTCCTCCATGTCTCACACCTTCCTACCTCCAAGATCTCCTCCAGCTCCATGTCCCCATGTGCACCTTCCATTCCTCTGACACTATAGGGACTATTTTAATCCTACCCACACAGCAGAAACCGGGCGGGAGGGCAGTTAAAGTTGCCTGGGAGATTTATCCATCGACGTACCGCACTGTTCCTCTTGTCTTCTATTTTAACCTGCTTTTCTGAGCAGTCGGCAAGGACACCTTCCTGAAGCTGGTGGGGTCCTTCTTTGATTATGCAGATTGGGGTCCAATGATATTGTGGGGCCCCAACTGCAATTTTAACTGGTGACCTGAAATTGTGGGAAGCGGATCCATGGCCAGAGAGGCCCAAACAGGTAAGTTTTTTTAATAATCTCTTTGTGGGGCCTCCCCTGTTCTGGTCTCCCACCCCCCAACTTCCCAAAGGCAAGACCCTTCCGCAACCTCCTCCCCGTGACTTACATAGGATTACATAGGATATACGGCACAGAGGCAGGCCATTCAGCCCAACCAGTCCATGGTTTATGCTCCACACAAGCCTCCTCCCGTCTTTCCTCATCTAAATCTATCAGCATAACCCTCCATTCCCTTTTCCCTCATATTCTTGTCTAGCCTCCCCTTAAATGCATCTATACTATTTGCTTCAACCACTCCCTGTGGTAGCGAGTTCCACATTCTCACCACTCTCTGGGTAAAGAAGTTTCTTCTGAATTCCCTATTGGATTTCTTGGTGACTATCTTATATTGATGGCCTCTAGTTATGCTCTTCTAAACAAGTGAAAACATTCTGTATCCACTCTATCAACATTTTTCATAATTTTAAAGATCTCTATTAGGTCACCCCTCAGCCTTTTTTCAAGAGAAAAGAGACCCAGCCTGTTCGTCCTTTCCTGATATTTATACCCTCGCAATTCTGGTATTATCCTTGTAAATCTTCTCTGCACCCTCTCCAGTGCCTCTATATCCTTTTTTATAATATGGTGACCAGAATTGTACACAGTACTCCAAGTGTGGTCTAACCAAGGTTCGATACAGGTTTAGCATAACTTCCCTACTTTTTAATTCTATACCTCTGGAAATAAAACCTAGTGCTTGGTTTGCTTTTTTAAATGGCCTTGCTGACCTATGCCGCAACTTTTAGTGATTTGTGTATTTGTACTCCGAGATCTCTTTGTTCCTCTACCCAACCCAGACTCACACCCTCCAAGTGATAAGTGGCCTCCCTATTCTTTCTACCAAAATATAATACCTCACATTTATCTGTATTGGACTTCATTTGCCAATTATATGCCCATTGTGCAAATTTATTAATGTCCTCCTGTAATTTGTTGCAGTCCTCCTCAGTATTGACTATCCACCCACCCCCCCCCCCCCCCCCCCCCCCCCAATTTGGGGTCATCCGCAAATTTAGAAATTGTGTTTTTGATTCCAAAGTCTAAATCGTTAATGTAAATTGTGAACAGCACTGATCCTTGTGGAACACTACTACCCATCTTCTGTCACTGTGAATAGCTACCCTTTACTCCTACTCTCTGCTTTCTGTCCTGAATCCAGCCAGCAATCCATTCTCTGACCTTGTTCATCAGTCTATTATGGGGTACCTTATCGAAGGCCTTTTGAAAATCTAGATAAATTACATCTACTGCACTACCATTGTCAACTCTCTCTGTTACCTCTTCAAAAAATTCAATTAGGTTGGTCAAGCAAGACTTTCCTTTTTGAAATCCATGCTATTATTATATTTTTGGTTTCTAGATGTTTTTCTATTTTCTCCTTTAGTAGGGATTCCATTATTTTTCCTACCACCGATGTTAAGCTGACTGGTCTATAATTCCCTGGACATGTTTTATCCCCCTTCTTAAATATCAGTATTAAGTTAGCTATCCGCCAGTCCTCTGTCACTACACCTTTGGACTTATCTAAGTGCCGGCATCCGTTCCTTCAGTCCCAGCTGGCTGCCTTCTCCCGCCTGAATCCTGCTCACACCCACTGGTCAGCTGCTGCTTCCCGTCCATTTCACGCAGGCAGCTGACCGAGGACGTGCAGATGAGGCCCAGGAGTTAAAATTGCTCAGGCCTTAGTCAATGGGGTTTGGTGCTTGCCTCAGCCCCCACTGCCCAATACCCGCTCCAGGTTAAAATCAGGGTTTTTAGCTTTGAGCATGGCAATCTCTATTTTGGGAACTGTTCCTTAAAAAAAAAGTGGGGAAAAAATTCTAACCTGTTTTCTGTAATGCATTTAGATGGATTTAAAAAAAATAAAGTGAAAGCTGATACTGGAATTATATGAATTACAAAGTTGTTTTATTTATGCACTTTAGCTGGGTGTCTCCAATTCTGTTGCAGAAACTTCTCTATATAAGAGAGAAATGTAACCCAGACAGTGCATATTTCCTGAAAAGCATCACTTCTATCACATCTGTGTAAGTATTTTGCACATAGTTTCTTAAAAAAAATTTCAACCAGAATGGTCTATTTTCAATATTTTTGCAGTTTTTCACTTTATGTTGAATGTTCAGGCATTTCCAACCAAACCTACTTACTTTCAAGAGTATAATAAACTAACCTCAAGTATTTCCTGTTGAACAAAAAATGATTTCTGCTGAACAGATCAGCACAGCTCCATACAGATAGTGATCATTTCCAGTCACTGGGGGTACTAATTAGGTAGATCATTAGTGCACAAGTCATGTGGTGCATTGGTCTGATTAATAAATGGATCATTTTAGTGTCAGTACGTTGTCCTTGAAAGGAAAAAGAAAAGAAAGACTTGCATTTATATAGCGCCTTTCATGACCTCAGGACGCCCCAAACGCTTTCGAGCTTGAAGAGAGGCAGAAGCAGCAGTGAAGTTTGTAATCTTCTCACCGTGTTCAAGCCTTCTCTTTCCATACCTATAGGATTTTGCTTTCCCCAACTGTCCCAACGGAAACAAACACTACAACAGTTCAAACATTAAATGCTGCTACTCACAACCATACCATGAGCTGAGTGCGTATTGCGCCAACCAGCATTCACTCCAGTTTGCCTTTATCCTGCTCTAAATCTAAACAGTGATCAGTTCACATATCTTTGAAGTCATTTCTCATTTCCAATTTTATTTCTCCTACATTATGTACTTTGTTTGGCTTTTGCTTAAAAGTACTCAGAAGCCTGATCTATGTACCAATTACTTTGCTGTGGATTTCCCAGACGCACTTAGTGTCGGAACCTATAGCAATTTAAAAAAAAAATTCTTACTGACTTTACTTTTAAGAGGTTCAATGTGTTCTGATGCATTTTTCAGGTCAGGATTGATTCCAATCTCTCTATATGGTTGAAATGTTCTTTTCCCAGGTTAACTTTATGGTATGTTTCTGGAGTGCGCTACCCTTAAATCAACAACTTATTTTGGAAGTGCAACTTAAAACTATTTTTACTTCACTGGTGCAGAACCATTCACATGTTTCTTCAATCGTGATCCCCTTTCCACTGCGGAATAACTGAATCTTATGGATGGAAAATTTCAGCAACAGTGTCTCGAAGATTTTATGTCACCCAGTCACATAACTTACTGCTTTCCCACATATATACAAGCCAATAATTCTATTCCCCTGCCATCATCTGAAGCTCACACTTATAATCTGTAAAGGAAAAAAAGTGTAAAAATACCATACCAAACTTGAGAGGGTAACATTTTTGTCTACAGGGTAGTGCAAATCCCGGGGGAGGCAGCATTTGGAAATACGGTGTACAATTCTAACTTCCCTGTCGACAACACTGACTGGCATCATCGTGAAAAGCAGGTTTGAATTGCTAAATTTTTAGTTTTACACAAATATTTTTTTTGCCAATAATAGATTATCTGCTGCTGTTGGGACAAAGAAGTTTTAAAATATAAAGAAAAATAATTCATTCCAAATTCCAAACAGGGAGTAGTTTTCAAGAAAAATGAGCAAGGGTCCATTCTTTTTAAATCAAAATAATGCAATATTTAAATTCATTATAGATTCAAAAATACTGAAAAAGGCAACAAATATAATGTCAAAAATTAAAATATTCCAGGGGGAACAAGCCCCAGAACTCCTTCAAGACTTGCATCCCCCTTCAGGCTTCATGTACTTATGGGTTTTTTCCCTCCAATATGAGTAAAAATAAATGTTGGATATGCCGACAGCTTAAGTTAGAAAACCGTATCTCACTGCACTTTCAGTGTAATTACATGCTTTTACATGTCAGAGGCTTGTATGCAATGCTCTTGTTGAGTTGACAGCCCTTGCTAGTTTTTGAAGTTGGCATGTATGAGTTTTCTTCGTGTTAAATTTAAACATGCCAGTCTCCCTACTTCATCACCTGCAACCCCTTCTTTGGCTTATAGTAACAGCAACAAGCAGTGCTGGGGGGGGGGGGGGGGGGGGGGGGTTGGAAGAGGACCTGTCCATGCTGATTTTCATTTGTGATAGTAGACAGAAGGATAGTGCCCTTAAAATACTGATTGTATGGGGGTGATTTTTGACGGCTCCTTCAGATGCTAAAGACCCTCCGGGCTAAGATGGGGTCTAGAGCTGAAAAGCCAGTTTAGCGCAAGTTGCATCTTGGTAAAGGAGTTGAAGCTTGCACGAGGAACAGCCGGTCAGAGGATCGTTAAGCGGCTGATTAACATTTAAATTGCCTGCTAGAGCTCATTAAGGAGGTTGCACAGCATTTTGGTGGATAGCGCTTGACCTAACGCCCTCCCCTAATAGCGACCAGCTGTTTGGGAGTAAACAAGTCATTGCGGAGGATTTTGAGCGCTACTTAAAGTTATATCACCTTTTACTGTTCACTTGCTGTTGGAGGTTTGAAGAGGACTTTTGAAACACATCAGGAGCCTTTCTGGGAAACTTTAAGGGGTAAAAATTCAGTTGGTTGCGCCTCCCGTTAGCGCCTTAAGAGGGCGCTAATGGGGCGCAAAGCCGCTAACGCCCGGGCGCGGCGATGTTTGCGCCGCTCGGGAACTTAACTTGACATTGTGCGGCGGCGCTAAACTTTACCGCTGCGACCACCTGCGCGCGCAGATTGTGACGTCATGCCATGGTGCAACGCCCTTGTGGCGCCCCGGAGCGGAAATTGAGTGGCGCCCCCTGCCTTACCGCCTGGCGCATCCAACGACCAGAAGACTGGAACGCTATCAATCGCTGGGGGGGGGCACTATTTAAAGGGGGCCTCTTCCTGTCTTTTATTGTTGGTGGCATTTTTGAACTACGCATTCTGAGAGAGAGAGGGAGAGACTTCTGGAGAGATTCAACGTTGTGGGAAGGAGTTTTGGGTACTGAGCAGCACTTTGCAGGTTAATTTTGATTTGCCATTCCTTGTATCGATTTAGCAGAGACTGTGGGAGCTGCACTCTGAGCTCTTTGCCTGGTACTCTCCATTGTTCTTTCCAGCACATTTGATGTGCAAGTCTCTCCAGGCCGAGATTCAAGGCTGCAATGAACAGGATGTGGATGGAAAGCAAGATTAACCATCCCCTTTAAGAACTGGCCCGTGCCATTGTGTGTGTGTTCCATTGCTGACTGACATTACATGAGCTTCGCCAGCGCTCTGAGTTAGCGCCTCACTCCTTGGCCTTTGCGCCTTAAGACAGGTGTGCAGCGCCTGCTTTAGCGCTCCACTCACCTCCCGGGGCGGTAAAAGTGAAGTTTCCAGTCAGTGCCGATAATTAGCGCCAGGCGCTAATATTTGCGTCCAGACGATATTTGCGCCCCAAATGGGGCGCGACCTAATTTCTACCCCTAAGACTTCACCAACACTCTATCAACATTTATTCTGGAAATTCTCTCAGGACTTCACCTAAAAAGAGCGAGTGCTGTGCTACTCTATCTTATTGGACACCGTATAGGAGTCAGCAGGAGAAAGGGAGTGCTTGGTCATGGGCATCTTGCTAGGGGGTCCCCCTTGGTCTGCAGGATGAATGAGAGGAGGACATGAGGCCAGGCAGAGCAGCACCAGCTACTGCAGGAGAGAGGGACATGAGGGCGAAGTGGACTCCTCCACCAGGACATCCAGTGCCACGTCCGAGATCCTGTGCGCCCTCTCACTCGGTCCCTGAGCCATCCTGAAACACGCCGGTGTGTGTGTCAGCCAGCGCGCTGGACACCTTCAGTGGAAGTGTATGTGTGGAGCCCACATATACTGCTCCACAAAAATTGCGTCTAATCAGCGCTTGAGTACTAAGCCACTAAGTCTGTTTTAGAACCTCTAGGCAAGTTCAAATTATGGTAATCATCAATTCGAACCAGACTTTCAAACAGGTGTGTCTTATTAGCACAGCACCCATTTAATGCCTATTTTCACCAAAATAATCCCCTAAGTGTCAAACATGGCTGGTGGCCATGTATGCAAACTGCAATCTTTATGGCCTGTTTTTGTACAGTTTGTGTTAAGCAGTCTTGTCTCATTTTGGAAGAGGTTGTAATAGTCCTTTAAATTCTTCCCTACGAGTGAGTCTGATTTCAAGACATTCCCGTCACTTAAGATCCTGTGAAATCGTGGAACAAGGAAAGGCCATTTGGCCAATCAAACCCAATCTATACACAGACTACGCAATATCTCCCATCATGGACTCTACCCAACCCTCTCACTCAACCAATTACTGGTAAACCTCCAAGAAGATAAAACTCTGATTCTTTTTCTGACAGTATACCCCCAATAATAGTCAAATAAACTGCCATAATATAAATCCAACCTTACAACTTGTACATGGAACGCTGAGCAATTACAATTCTCAGATGACGTAGCCACACCATGCCCTACAGAGTTCATGATTATCTCTCTTTATTCTTATCCTTAAAACTTTCAATCCCATTCTTAATTATTTTTCGTACAGCTCTTTTTAGGGAGTTAATCAATAAGGCATTGACTACTTTTGCTGCAATTGTGTTCCACGTACCCACTGCACTGTAGGAAAAATAACTTCATTTTATTAAGGTCTATATGCTTTTGAAAAGGAACATAGGGTCCATTGTGTGTTGCTGTGTGCAGACTGAAATAAGTTCATCAGGAAGTCAAAACAGCTGCTTGTCTCCTATGGGAGTCAGACTTTAAGAAAGCCTATTTCTAAACAAAGGCTAGCTGATTGGTAAGTGAAGTTTTTTTGCATTGTTGGCAACTCGCAAAGGGTAGATCTCTGGGGAGGATCAAAGTATATTCATCTCGAGCTGTGGCTATCTTATAGGCCAATTTAAAATGTGATAGGCTAGAAATTCGATCGCACTGCACCCGTTTTACAGGAGTAAAATGGGCACCTAAGGCTCCAATATGGTGGGTGGCACATGCCTTTCTCGCGCTGGAAGGGCACTGCCGCCATATTGGATCGGGCTGCTCTGTAGGCATTATGGGTGCGCGCTACAAGTATTAAAAAGCCTAATTATAATAAAATAAAGGTCCTATACTTGTTGTAGGACCCTTTGGAAAATTGATCTGCCCCAGTAGTTGATTCCTCACAAGATAAACTTATCCAGCAAATCATGGCGCTAACAGTCAGCAAGGTTCCTGCAAGAGCACAATTTAAAGCGCTCATGCCTTCCATACAGATTAGTTGCTGGTTTGTCCTCTTTGGCTGCTGGTTAACGTTTTGGAATTTATTGACTATTTTCTCCATTCCACAAGTGATTCTGACGTCTGGGAACAATGTTGTGCTGGCTCTGGACTGCTTTAGTCTGCTTTGGGAAGAGGAATATTCCAGTAGTTGTGATCTGGTAGGGCTGCCTTTGGGGCTGGAGGAGAAAGGGAAGCATCGAAGAGGACAGGTGCGAGGAAGGAGGACAGCAGTGTGCAGGAGGCCACAGTGGATCTTCAGGGAGCACTTCACCGAGGGGCAATGTGTTAGACACCTGTGCTTCACCAAGTAGGCTGGCACAGTGCTTTGTCACCTGCTGCAGCCACAACTCAAGCCACAAGTTAGGGTATGGACCGCACAGCCTGTGGCTGTCAAGGTCATCGTGGCCCTTTTATGTCATGGGGTCGTTCCAGGCTGCAGCAGGTGACATTAGCGACATCTCCCAGTTTGCTGGTTGCTGAGGCTCTCTACGCCAGGAGGAGCATAAATATATCACATTCCCAATGGACAGAGCGAGGCAGGAAGAGAGAGCACTAGGCTTCGCCTGCATTATAGGCTTCCCCAGAGACCAAGGTGCCATAAACTGCACCTGCCTTGCCTTGTGTGCTCCCCATCACCAGCCTAGCATCTCTCTATAGAAAGGGATACCACTGCTTAAATGCGCAGCTTGTTTGGAACCACAGGCAGCGCATCGTGCAGCTCTGTGCCCGGTTTACTGGCAGCAGTCGTGTTTAATTTATCCTGCCACTTCTCTGTGCTGCCTTTATTCCAACTAGGCAGTCAGATCACAGGCTAGCTACTTGGTAGCAAGTGATATCCCCTCTGGACACGGCTCATGACTCCAATCAGGAACACGGGCAATGAAGCAAAGCACTAAGCCTACAACAGGAGCCATGCCACCACCAGAAATATAATTGAGTAGGCCATCGGTGTGATCAAGTGACACGTCCGATGCCTGGAACAGTCAGAAGCAGTTCTGCAGTACACATCTGGCCGTGTTTCCAGATTTATGGTCATGTGATGCATGCTGCATAGTTCTGCTATACTGAGGGATCAGCCCTGGGCAGCAAGACGAGGAGAAGGAGCAGCACGAAGAGGAGGAAGAGCAGGAGCTGCCAGAGGATAACTGGCTCTTAGAGAACAACTGATATAAGAGCGTTTAACCTGAACCAATCCTGCTCTCTACACCAACAGTCCCGCCATGCTTATCACCAT
Source organism: Squalus acanthias (assembly GCA_030390025.1). Classification (NCBI taxonomy): domain Eukaryota; kingdom Metazoa; phylum Chordata; class Chondrichthyes; order Squaliformes; family Squalidae; genus Squalus; species Squalus acanthias. The sequence goes on along the minus strand of CM059436.1, from coordinate 28,661,929 downwards.
CGTCCTTACTTCCACCATCTGATTGCTTTCCTTCAGTCCAGACTTGTAGTCAAGTGAGGGCAAGACACAAATATTAGCACCAAGATCAACTTCAGAACAAAAACCTTTATTCCAATAGAAACATAGAAGATAGGAGCAGGAGTAGGCCATTCGGCCCCTCGAGCCTGCTCTGCCATTCAATGAGATCATGGCTGATCATCCAAATTCAGTACCCTGTCCCTGCCTTCTCCCCATATCCCTCGATCCCCTTAGCCTTAAGAAATATATCTAACTCCTTCTTGAATATATTTAATGAATTGGACTCAACTGTCTTCTGTGGTAGAGAATTCCACAGGTTCACCACTCTCTGGGTGAAGAAATTCCTCCTCATCTCAGTCCTAAATGGCTTACCCCTTATCATTGGACTGTGACCCCTGGTTCTGGACTCCCCCGCCATCAGGAACATCCTTCCTGCATCTAGTCTGTCTAGTCCTGTTAGAATTTTATAAATTTCAATGAGATCCCCTCTCATTCTTCTAAACTCTAGCAAATATAAGCCTAATCGACCCAATCTCTCTTCATACGTCATTCCTGCCATCCCAGGTGTCAGTCTGGTGAATCTTCGCTGCACTCCCTCCATGGCAAGAACATCCTTCTTCAGATAAGGCGACCAAAACTGCACACAATACTCAAGGTGTGGTCTCACCAAGGCCCTGTACAACTGCAGCAAGACATCCTTGCTCCTGTACTCGAACCCTCTCGCTATGAAGGCCAACATACCATTTGCCTTCTTAACCGCCTGCTGCACCTGCATGCTTACCTTCAGCGACTGGTGCACAAGGATACCCAGGTCTCATTGCACTTCCCCTTTTCCCAATCTATTGCCGTTCAGATAATAATCTGCCTTCCTGTTTTTGCCACCAAAGTGGATAACCTCGTATTTATCCACATTATACTGCATCTGCCATGCATCTGCCCAATCACCCAACCTGTCCAAATCATACTGGAGTTTCTCTGCATCCTCCTCACAGCACACATGCCCACCCAGCTTTGTGTCGTCACACATTTTATATTTGTATAACAGTCTACTTGCTGAATTAAGAATCATCTTTGTGCAAACCCTTAGTGCCTATCATCTTGATTACCAACCCTAGCGCCCCTACGAGATGCATTCCCAGTGGCTGCAGCTTGGGATGTGCAAGGCACCTGAGCTTCGATTGAGGACACTTCAGATGGCCATGGTGGGTGATCTCAAGTAGCTCTGGTCCTTGGGGATACTGGCTTCAGACCGCAGCATCTTAGTGTGGGCTGGGGCAGTCTGGACCAGATGGCTGTGTGGCACTGATGAAGGCACTGGCAGAGTGGGTGACGGGAACACAGGCATGCTGTTGTCCTGAGAGAGGACAGCAGGTGCCTCTTCCATGGAGCCAATGTTGGCTATGTGCGATGAAGACACGGAGCCCCAAAAAGACTTTATTTTTCAAAAGATAAAGTATTTTTTTATTAAAGTATTTTATTAAAGTATTTCAATTTAAGTTCTTCCTACTATTACCATACAGATCAAGCTACGGTGACCAGTAGCTGCGTTTATGAAAGTTTTTTTAAATTAACTTATGATTTTGAACATGTATTCATCAAGATGAAGAATACTAGTCCTGAGATGGGAATAGAACACTTTTCCATTTTATGCTAGATTTTCCTGTTTTGTCTGCTGCAAGTTGAAGTGGAAAATCACAGGCCCACTGCAAGCAATTTTCTAATACATGCACAGCTGGATAGAGAGTAAAGTTCCTTCTACTCTGACCCAACCTCAGAATGGCACTTCCTCTGCACCAGTGAGGACAAAGGTTTCTCTCACATATGTTACCATTGCTGTATGTAGTTGTAAATAGACCAATGTTTGCATATGAATTGCTTTTGGTGAGATCCCTATCTCTGTAATCTCCTCCAGCCCCACAACCCCCCGAGATATCTGCGCTCCTCTAATTCTGCCCTCTTGAGCATCCCTGATTATAATCTCTCAACCATTGGTGGCCGTGCTTTCTGTTACCTAGGCCCTAAGCTCTGGAATTCCCTCCCTAAACCTCTCCGCCTCGCTACCTCTCTTTTCTCCTTTAAGACGCTCCTTAAAACCTACCTTTTCGACCAAGCTTTTGGTCATCTGCCCTAACTTCTCCTTATGTGGCTCGGTGTCAAATTTTTTGTCTTAAAATACTCCTGTGCAGCGCTTTGGGATGTTTTACTACAATATAGGCGCTATATAAATACAAGTTGTTTTGAATGATTCTGTAACCAAAATTTCCCTGATTTTTCTGTGACTTTCTTCTGACTACATTTTTTTATTTTATTAGAATGAATCACAAACTACAATAAGAAGCAATCGGCATTTAAGTCGACATATAGCGCAACATGTAAAACATCACAAAATGTGGTACAAGTATTCCAACGAATTCTTGTAATGCCCCTACATCCCTCGTTCTGTTTAACCTTCCAAACAGATTTACGGAAGAAATGGTGAAATCATCAATACAGAAGGAATGAAGGACAGAAAGAAACGGGAAAAGCCGGGTGCTTTGCTGCATCTCAGGAAGGCCCCACCTTTCTCCTTCATGTTCTTAACCCAGAAGAGAAATGGGTTCACATAACTTTTTAATCCTCATCCTATCCCATATCTGGTAGCCAACCTCTCCTGATTCATATTTTCAAGGAGTGCACTCTCCCAGTGCGAATACGTAGGCGGATTCCAACATGATGCAGACAATGAGCCTCTTTCCCATCAACAATACCGATAAATTCATTCTGCATGAGCACCGTGGAGCTTTCACTTCTGACATTAATCAAACAAACATATTTCAGGATAATTATCCATAGTTATACCCCTCCCCTGACTGTGGCATTCACTGTAGCCTCCCAGAATGGAGAGATTTTAGGGAAATCTGTGAAGAAGCATGCCCTCCTCCCTGTCACAACACCAGCACCTACCCCCTAATAAGTAGACCAATTTAGTCATTCTATGCACTCTGTAAAGGATCTTCAACTGAATCAACCTGCTCTGTGAATTGCTAGCTGCTAACATGAGCTACACCAAGTCGTTGACCAGCTACCATATTGAATTTAATCCCAATTTAATCCCATTCTTCCATAGTTTTTGGTTTCTGTAAATTATACTGCCTCGCAATCTGTTGAATATCTTGTATGTTTTGGCCATAAAGTACAATTGGCCATAAAGCTAACTTCTTGCTGAATAAAATTTTTTAAGATCCGCTGGATCCGTAGGTTGCACCTCCATCCCAAAAGTAACCGTTTAATGCCCTTCTAAACTGCAAGAACTTATAAAAATGCTTATGGGGCAGCTTGAATTGCTGCCTCATATTTATCAAATTTTAAGAAACCGTACCTCATAAAATTTCCTGCACAGCTGATTCCCACTTTCACTACCGCGGTCATGGACCATTAGTAACCTAAGATCTATTTTAAAATGAGGATTCCCTCATAAGGGGGCCGGCATAGGATCTGACAAATACATCTTAAATCACCCATCATAGGATTTACCAGTTAACTATCTATCCTGAAATCCAATCATAATCTTAAATTAATGTTATTAGTTATCGAGGAAGGATTGAATGTTCTATAGCGACAGTAATATGTTGTCTGCATATAGGCAAATCTTATATTTTAACCACTTAACTCCAAGCCTTGATATGAGGCTCTGTTCTCATGACAATTGCTATGGGTTCCAAGGCTACAAATAGTAATGGGAAGAGCAGACACCCTTACATGGTGTCCCTTGCCAACTGAAATGAAGGTGCGATGATACAGTTTGATGTAACTGAAGCTGGAGGAGCTGTGTACAGCGTTCCTATCCACCAGGCCAAAGCCAGATTTCTCCAGAGTGTAGAACAAGTACTGTACTTTATCAAACACCTCACAGCATCCAAGAAAAGGAAAAGGCTAAAACCATCTGTTTAAATTTCTTCCGAGTGTCTGAGGAATAACTACCTTTTACAAAATCCAACCTGAAAAACACTTATAATGTGTCGAAGATGTGGTTTCACATGCTGTATGGGTACCTTACAGTCAACACTTAACAGTGAGATGGGCCTGTAACTACTGCACTGGGTAAGGTCTTTTCTTTTTGAGCCAGTGCTGAAACATGAGAACTACTGAGTTTGTTGCCGCATTTGGCATCCTGGTACATCTATCCAAAGACGCTCAGAATTTTCTGCATGCCATCATGAACCTTCCAAGAATGGTGCTTAACCCCTTCTTATCCACTATTGTGCTTCCTACCACAGCTAGCTCTGTGAAGTACTCCAGTTGATCATACAGGGATTTTTCTAGCTTAAAATCTTAAGACCTGCTAAAAAGCAGTTGTACCCAGGGCTGGTACCTGGGATTCTGATTGGTACAGTGGTTTGTCAAATTTGTGAGATTCGTGTTAGTTTTAATGCTCTGTCTACAGCTGTTTTGACCTATCTAGCCATCAATTCGAAGTTTATCTCTCTGGTCAAAGAACATTCGCCTAACCTGAAACCAAGAATTCTGCTCATTCTGTTAGTAGAGAGTTGCAGCTATTTTTAAGCTTTTTTCACTTTCTAAGAGTTTCTTCCATGTAGTCACTTTATGCTGCAACTCCAACTGCTGGACTTGAGCCTGCAGCATAGGCAGCTGCTCTGGTTTGTTTTTGGCCAAAGCATAGATTATAATATGTCCCCGCATTAGTGCCTTGATAGCTTCCCTCAAGGATGCTTCAGAGGCTACTGAACTATTATTTTCCTGTATGTGTTTATCGATTACTATCTCTATCTAGACTCTGTAGAGGTGAGGTCGCACAGTAGCTTATTGTTCGGTCTCCACTGTAGAGATTTCTTGTTCTCTGGCAAAGAGGCAAATGTGAAGGAGGTTCACCAAGTTTCCAAGATCATCATTTGGTCAATATCCTTTAAATGAACTGCGCCAGACTGGTGTGCCAGCACTCTTCCAGCCGCCACATCAAGCTCGCGGCTGGCTGGTCAGAGACAAGGGCTATCCGCTCTCCACCTGGCTCATGACTCCCCTCTGCAACCCCAGTACTCCAGCTCAGCAATCATATAATGGGAGCCATGCTGCCACCAACAACTTCATCGAGCAGACCATCGGGGTGCTCAAGCAACGGTTCCGCTGCCTTGACCGCTGGGGAGGAGCCCTCCAGTACTCGCTGGAGCGGGTGTGTCATTTTGTCGTGGTCTGCTGCATGCTCCACAACTTGGCCATCATGAGGGCCCAGCCCTTACCACCAGGGATTGTGGGACCACCTCAGGAGGAAGAGGAAGACGAGGAGGAACAGGAGCGAGGGAGAAGGCAGCCACTCAATCAGCCTTCTGGAAGGGTGGTCCGTGACCGCCTAATCAGACTGCGGTTCCAATAAATTCTACCCCAGATCCCCGTTGCTCACCACATCCCCATCATTTCATCCCAGTCGCAGGCTATATCACAGCGCAATGCTGACATGAGAGACACCACAAAATCAATTAATAAATTTATCAATAATCACTGAACACATATTTACAACAACAATATTAACTATTCACCCTTGTGCAATCCCTTAGTGCCTCCTGTTACTGTGCCTTTGCCTACTCTAGTGCTCCTACAAAGTGCTGGCCCAGTGGCTGCAGCACGGCGTGCGAGCAGGAATGCTGCCATCCTGAGAGAGGACAGCAGCTTCCTGTTCCACTGACCCACTGCCACTCCCCCGGGGCAGCACCTCAGCATCACTAGCAATCCGTTGGAGCACAGATTGCTGGCCTGCTGCGACACCCTGAAAGCCATGGTCGACCCAGCCACGATGGCAGCAGTCAGAGCTTGCGTGGCATCAAGCTGAGACTGCATGAGAGCAGTTTGAGAATCGATGGCACCAAGCATAGACTGCATTACAGCACTAAGACGTTGCGTGACTTCCGTCTGTGCTGCAATGGAAGCTGCGACATCAGGTCTGGGTCAACACGGTCTCTCTGGGAGTCCACCATCCTTTGCAAACTAGAAAGGATGGGCTCCATGGTGTGCGCAGAGCTCTGTGCAATGTTGGAAGCGGACTCCTCCATGCTCCTTATCATTGCCGAGAGGCTCTCGGGCACCATTGCCATTGCACCTATCATCTCCGTGTGCATGCCCATCACCCTTCTTCGAAAGGCCTCCCCATCACGGTCCTCATCTGAGTCCTGTGCAGCAGAACTCGCGTGTGAATTCGCCCTCCGGGGATCTTGCTCCCGAGCTACCCTTTCCCCCAGCCTTGCTGCAGCCCACTCGTCCCTGATGCCTCACCCTGTGCAGACCCCGCTACTATACTAGCCTCTAAAGAACGCATAGTGCCAGTATCTGAGCTAGTGCCTGCGGGTGAGACATGCAGTGACGTGTCTTCTTCGTCCTCCTCTTTTACTACCGCCTCACTCTCTGTGGTACCCTCAGGGACAAGCTGCTCAGCTGCTTGCTCATTATCTGAAAGCATAAAGGCATAAGAGTCAGGTTAAGGTGAGGGGAGGGGGGCAGGAAGGGAGAAATGCATGCATACAGCATGATTAGCTGGAAAGTGGGAAAGGCTTGTGGGGTGAGGGGGAAGTGGGATGTGAGAACAAGGATTAGGGATGAACATACCGTTGTTGTCCCCAAGGGGGTCAATGTCGCCGGTGGCCATGGCGCCCACCCCCTGATGCCCAATAATCTGCAGCACTCTATTTTCCTGCGCAGACAGTGGTTGGGTGTCAGGTTGTCCCCCGCCTGTGCACTCCTGCTCCTTCCTGTTGTGAGCCACCTTGGCCTGCAAGAGAAAGGAAAGTGCGTGATTGAGTGTGGAGCAATGTGTCTGGGTGATATGCCTGCCATAGTTGAATAGCTGTCATTGTGTGCAACGTGTGAGATGTGGGTGTGAGTGTTGGTAGGTGGAGCTTGTTGGTGGGTGAGTGCTGGGGGTGTGGTGCTTTGGGCAGTGTGTGCAGACTGAGGTTCAGATGGTGGTATGTAGCATTTGTTGAATCTTTGACTCACCCTGACCACCCGAGCGAGGTTGTTAAATTTCTTCCTGCACTGTGTGTGGGTCCTGGGGACCACAGTGCTGCCCGAGACCCGCTGGGCTACCTCCCTCCACATGGCGCGGAAGACTTGCGGCGAGGGCCTCCTGCCACTTGCTGGGTACAGCACCGCCCTCCGTCTCTCCACAGCGAGGACCAAGGCCTCCATTGCTTGGTCGCAGAATCTGCGAGCTCTCTCCCTGGGCCATTGATCTGCCATAATGACACCTCATTCAGTGGTCCGGTTCCTTCTCCTTGGCCTTCTGATTCTTGCTGAGACAGCTGCAGAACCAGCAATGCTGAGAATGAGGTTCTGCAGCATGATTGAACCTCCCCTTTAAGAACTGGAAAGAGCCTGTGGCAATGATGAATGGCGATTAGACTGCACCTGAATTTGCTTAGCGCTTTGAGCCTAACGCCCTGAGCTGTGTCATTAGCGCTTGATTTAGCGCACCCATCCTTTGAGCGATGACACTGAATTTTGCGTGCAGCGAGATTCATTAGCGCCTGGCGCTAAATCTCAAACTTTTCAGAAGTTAGCGCCCATTCCTGGGTGATAATGTATTTCTCCCCCTTAGTCTTAAGTTTATTTCTGTAAGTTAATTAATAGTTGAATAAATAGAGGCATGGCAGGGCACCTCAGTCCCATGGAATGCACATCTTGTGCCATGTGGGAACTCTAGGACAATTCTAGTGTCCTGGACAACCACGTGTGCAGGAAGTGTTGTCAGCTGGAGGAGCTCAAGCTCCAGGTTTTGGAGCTTGAGCAGCAGCTGGCATCACAGCGGTGCATCCGTGAGGCTGAGAGCTACGTGGATAGCACATTTCAGGAGGTAGTCACCCCGCAGCGTAAGAGTGCGCAGGCAGAGAGGAAATGGGTGACAATCAGACAGACAAGGAGGACCAGGCAGGTAGCGCAGGAGTCCGCTGAGTGCATCTCGCTTTCTAACCAGTACTGGTGAGGGCGATGGCTCCTTTGGGGAGTACAGCCAGAGCCAAGTCCACGGCACCACGGGAGGCTCAGCTGTACAGGAGAGGAGGAAGATTGGGAAAGCAATACTGGTAGGGGATTCAATAGTTAGGGGAACAGACAGGTGTTTCTACGGCCACAGATGTGATTCCAAGATGGTATCTTGCCTCCCTGGTGCCAGGGTCAAGGATGTCACTGAGCGGCTGCAGAACATTCTGTAGGTCTTTCACTTACTACTGTTCGGACCTCGAGAATTACGAATTAGCTTAACAATGACAGACAAGGATGTGATCAATAAAATTGGTCTTTATTCACACTATAGTTCAAAATTCGAGTGCGCATAGAAGAACCTTTGGCAATAAATTCAAAGAACTTTCAGCAATAAATATGCCTGCAACGTATTAATTCAAACTTACATAAAAGTACCCCCTTAACAATTCAAACGTACATAAAAGTACCCCTTTAACAACATCTAAGCTTATGTCTGACTTTCATACATACTCCTTTATCTCTGGGTGATTGGTCCAGGGAAATTGTAAGTTGAAACATAGACTGGCCAGCTTTCTCAGCTCATTCTTCCTCCTACTCTGTCTTCTGGGCTTCTTCGGTATCTTGAAAAAACTCCCACTCCTGGGTTATTTCTGTGAAAAGGCCTCTTCTATCATAAATTACTCTCTGCCTCTCTCTGATAGGTCAGTTTCACTCCAAACCTTCCCTGATTGGAGTTCCTTCAGCATGACACGTTCCGGTTCCTGTGAGATGTAGGGGGACGGGACTTTCTTGTCAATCATGTTCTTCCTTCTTGTCCATGTGGCCTCTCAAACAAAGAACACATACTGACCACCAGGCAAAAGACCTCCTTCTGACCTGCCATTTTGTCTCTTCACAAACAAAGAACACTGTGTGGCGGATCGCCACCTAAACGAGCATAATCCACTCCTTCCGTCCGTGGACAAAAATCCAACACCTTCCCTTTAAGGCACCTTACCTTTAAGGCAGGAGTGGGCGGGGCCTCAGAGTTTGCCCAGAGAATTCTGGGAGCTTTCGGTGCAGCCATTTTGTGCCATGCAGCTGAATTAAAGTTTCTTGTTTTCCACAAATGCATTCAGCCTCCATTCGTGTTTCGCGGCAGCCTCAACAACATGCTGATTTCCTACATTTTGAATCCGTCCGTGATCATCTTACAATTCGTTCGCAATTTCGATCTCCACACAGGTAGCAGCGGTTTAATTACACTTTTCAGAATCTTACAATTCTGAGGGGGGAGGGTGAACAGCCAGAGGTCGTGGTCCATATCGGTAACAACGCCATAGGTAGAAAGAGGGATAAGGTCCTGCAGGCAGATTTCAGGGAGCTAGGAAACAGATTAAAAAGCAGGACCTCAAAGGTAGTAATCTCCAGATTACTCCCGGTGTCACGAGCTGGTGAATATAGAAATAGGAGGATAGTGCAGATGAATGTGGCTGGAGAGATGGTGCAGGAGGGAGGGCTTTAGATTCCTGGGACATTGTGACCGGTTCTGGGGGAGGTGGGACCTGTACAGGCTGGACGGGTTGCACCTCAACAGAGCCGGTACCAATATCCTCACGGGGGTGGGGGGGAGGGGGAGTTGCTACTGCTGTTGGAGTGGTGATAAACTAATTTGGCAGGAGGATGGGCACCAGGGTGTAGCATTAGAAATGAGAAACAAAGGGCACAAAGGATTGGGAGAGACAGATAGCACTAGTGTAAGAAATAATAAGTTATTAGGTGAGGTCAGATTAAGAGAGAATACAAGAAGGTCTAAAATAGGTTTACAGTGCATGTGTGTAAACGCATGAAGCATGGTAAATAAGGTTGGTGAGCTGCAGGCGCAAATAGCCACATGGGAATATGATGTCATAGCGATAACGGAGACCTGGCTCAAAAAAGGGCAGGATTGGATATTAAATATTCCTGGATATAAGGTGTTCAGGAAAGATAGGGAAGGAAAGAAATGAGGTGGGGTGGCAGTATTGGTTAAGGAGAATGTAGAGAGAGGATGTCCTGGAGGGGTCAAGGACAGAATCTATTTGGTTAGAGTTAAGAAACAATAGAGGTGCTATTACACTACTAGGTGTATTCTATAGGCCACCAACTAGTGGGAAGGATATAGAGGAGCAAATTTGCAGAGAAATTACAGAGAGGTGCAAGAACGATAGAGTAGTGATAATGGGGGACTTCAACTATCCTAATATAGACTGGGATAATAATAGTGTAAAGGGCAGAGAGGGGGAAGAATTTCTGAAGTGTGATCAGGAGAACTTTCTTGATGAGTACGTTTCCGGCCCAACGAGGAAGGAGGCACTGCTGGATGTGGTTCTGGGGAATGAGGTGGGTCAAGTGGAGCAAGTGTCAGTACGGGAACATTTCGGGAACAGTGATCATAGTATCATAAGGTTTAGATGAGCTATGGAAAAGGACAGGGAGCAATCTAGAGTAAAAATACTTAATTGATGGAAGGCCAATTTCAGTGGGTTGAGAACGGATCTGGCCCGGGTAAATTGGAATCAAAGATTGGCAGGCAAAACTGTAATTGCACAATGGGCTGCCTTTAAAGAGGAGATGGTTCGGGTACTATCGAGGTACATTCCTACGAGGGGGAAAGGTAGGGCAACCAAAGTCAGAGAACCCTGGATGACGAAAAAGATAGAGAGTAAGATGAAGCAGAAAAAGTGCGCATATGACAGATGTCAGGTTGAGAATACAAGTGAGAATCAGGCTGAATATAGAAAGTTCAGAGGGGAAGTGAAAAAGAAAATAAGAGGGTAAAAGAAAGAGTATGAGAATAGATTGGCAGCTAACATAAAAGGGAATCGTTGAAGGTGGCAGGGCACGTGAGTGCAAAAGACAAGGCTGAAGCGTTTGCAACCATCTTCATCCAGAAGTGCCGAGTGGATGATCCATATCGGCCTACTCCTGAGGTCCCCACCATCACAGAATGCAGTCTTCAATTTGATGCACTCCACGTGATATCAAGAAACGGCTGAGCGCACTGGATACAGCAAAGGGCCCTGACAACATCCCGGCTATCGGCTGAAGACTTGTGCTCCAGAACTATCCGTGCCTCTAGCCAAGCTGTTCCAGTACAGCTACAACACTGGCATCTATCCGACAATGTGGAAAATTGCCCAGGTATGTCCTGTCCACAAAAAGCAGGACTAGACAGACTAAATGCAGGAAGGATGTTCCCGATGGCGGGGGAGTCCAGAACCAGAGGTCACAGTCTAAGGATAAGGGGTAAGCCATTTAGGACTGAGATGAGGAGGAATTTCTTCACCCAGAGAGTGGTGAACCTGTGGAATTCTCTACCCTAGAAGGCAGTTGAGGCCAATTCATTAAATATATTCAAGAAGGAGTTAGATATATTTCTTAAGGCTAAAGGGATCAAGGGATATGGGGAGAAAGCAGGGACAGGGTACTGAATTTGGATGATCAGCCATGATTGCATTGAATGGCAGAGCAGGCTTGAGGGGCCAAATGGCCTACTCCTGCTCCTATCTTCTATGTTTCTATGTAAATCCAACCTGGCCAACTACCGTCCCATCAGTCTACTCTCAATCATCAGCAAAATGATGGAAGGTGTCACTGACAGTGCTATCAAGTGGCACTTACTCACCAAAAACCTGCTCACTGATGCCCAGTTTGGGTTACGCCAAGACCACTCGGCTCCTGGCCTCATTATAGCCTTGGTCCAAACATGGACAAAGGAGCTGAATTCCAGAGGTGAGGTGAGAGTGACTGCCCTTGGCATCAAGGAGCCCTAGTAAAACTGAAGTCAATGGGAATCGGGGGGAAAAACGCTCCACTGGCTGGAGTCATACCTAGCACAAAGGAAGATGGTTGTGGTGGTTGAAGGTCAATCATCACAGCCCCCGACATCGCTGAAGGAGTTCCTCAGGGCAGTGTCCTAGGCCCAACCATCTTCAGCTGCTTCATCAATGACCTTCCCTCCAACATAAGGTCATAAATGGGGAAGTTCGCTGATGACTGCACAGTGTTCAGTGCCATTCACAACTCCTTAGATAATGAAGCAGTCCATGCCCGCATGCAACAAGACCTGGACGACGTTCAGGTTTGGGCTGATAAGTGGCAGGTAAAATTCGCGCCACAGAAGTGCCAGACAATGACTATCTCCAACAAGCGAGAGTCTAATCATCTCCCCTTGACATTCAACGGCATTACCATCGCCGAATCCCCCACCATCAACATCCTGGGGGTCACCATTGACCAGAAACTTAACTGGACCAGCCACATAAATACTGTGGCAACAAGAGCAGGTCAGAGGCTAGGTATTCTGCGGCAAGTGTCTCACCTCCTGACTCCCCAAAGCCTTTCCACCATCTACAAGGCACAAGTAAGGAGTGTGATGGAATACTCTCCACTTGCCTGGATGAGTGCAGCTCCAACAACACTGAAGAAGCTCAACACCATTCAAGACAAAGCAGCCCGCTTGATTGGCACCCCATCCACCACCTTAAACATTCAATCCCTCCACCACTGGCGTACCGTGGCTGCAGTGTGTACCATCCACAAGATGCACTGCAGCATCTCGCCAAGGCTTCTTCGGCAGCACCTCCCAAACCCGCGACCTCTTCCACCTAGAAGGACAAGGGTAGCAGGCGCATGGGAACACCACCACATCCAAGTTCCCCTCCAAGTCACACACCATTCTGACTTAGAAGTATATCGCCGTTCCTTCATCGTCTCTGGGTCAAAATTCTGGAACTTCCTCAATAACAGCACTGTGGGAGTACCTTCACCATATGGACTGCAGCAGCTCAAAAGACGGCTCACCACCACCTTCTCAAGGGTAAGTAGGGATGGGCAATAAATGCTGGCCTTGCCAGCGAAGCTCACATCCCATAAACAAATTTTAAAAAAGGTTCAGAAAGTGGTTAAAAAGGCATTCGGGATCCTGGGCTTCATAAATAGAATTTATTTATTTATAAATAGAACCCTGTATCTTTTTACTTCACCCGACGAAGGAATAGTTAGTAAGCTCCGAAAGCTTGTGATTTCAAATAAAACTGTTGGACTATAACCTGTTGTTGTGCGACCTCTCAATTTCATAAATAGAGGCATAGAGTACAAAAGCAAGGAAGTTATGATGAACCTTTATAAAACACTGGTTCAGCCTCAACTGGAGTATTGTGTCCAATTCTGGGCACCGCACTTTAGGAAGGATGTGAAGGCCTTAGAGAGGGTACAGAAAAGATTTACAGGAATGGTTCCAGGGATGAGGGACTTCAGTTACGTGGATAGACTGGAGAAGCAGGGGTTGTTCTCCTTAGAGCAGAGAAGGTTGAGAGGAGATTTGATGGAGGTGTTCAAAATCTTGAGGGGTCTAGACAGAGTAGATAGAAACTGTTCCCATTGGCAGAAGGGTTGAGAACCAGAAGACACAGATTTAAGGTGATTGGCAAAAGAACCAAAGGCGACATGAGGAAAAACTTTTTTACACAGCGAGTGGTGAGGATCTGGAATGCACTGCCTGAAAGGGTGATGGAGGCAGACTCAATCGTGGCTTTCAAAATGGAATTGGATAAGTACCTGAAGGAAAAATAATTGCAGGGCTACGGGGAAAGGGCGGGGGAGTGAGACTAGCTGAAGTGCTCTTGCAGAGAGCCGGCACGGGCCGAATGGCCTCCTTCTGTGCTATGATCGTTCTATGATTCTGTAACTTCTTTGGGACAAATACAGTGAGCTTCCTTTAATTCAATGAGGATTTCTTAATTTTGAAGTCTTCTCATCTGTCACATTAAATTGGTTGTTCAACTCTGAACAATCAATATATCAACTTGAGGGTTTGGCCGCCTCTATCCATGGAAAGGAAAGAGACAAATATTCAGTGCAGTTTCTGGGAATATCAGGAAAAGTAACCTTTAGGCCTGAAGCCTTTCCTCTTATATTGGCTTGGGCACTTTGCTCCATATGGTAAAGTGCCAGGGCAAATGATCCCCAAACTCATGAAGCTACCTTAGCACTTGCTTGGAATCTTTCCAGCTTCATTCCACAATCAAAACCTATCCCCTGTGTGCCTGCCTTCCAATACATTTGGTTTCACACAGCATCGCCTCGGAACAAAACTCCTGAATTATATCCCTCACCCTGCAAGGCTGAATCTATTGAATTAATAAAGATTTTAGAAAGATGAGAACTGAGCTAGCTGGAGTGAGGTGGAAAGAGAAATTAGCACAAAATCCCCCCTTGCAACTTCCTTTGGTCCTTAGAATTGTTTATTATGCCTCCTATTTTAGTCTCGTTTGAAAATTTGGACACAGTTCATTTTAGCTCAATATACAAATCATTGGTAGCCACAGTGAAAGGAAGCAGTCCAGAAACAGAACCCTATGAGACACTGCGACCAAGTTCTAGCCACTTGAGAACTGCCCCTAACTCCTGCATATTAGGAACGTATGAACAGGAGTATTCCATTCAGCCCCTCGAGCTTGTTCTGCCATTCAATGAAATCATGGCTGATCCGTATCTTAACTCCATCCACCAGCCTTGGCTCCACATCCTTTCATACCCTTGGCTAGCAAAAAACATCGATCTCAGATTTAAAATTATTAATTGAGTAGCATCTACTGCTTTTAGTGGGTGAGAGTTCCACACTTCTACCACCCTTTGCGTGAGAAAATCTTTCCTAACTTCTTTCCTGAATGGCCCGGATTTGAATTTAAAGTTATATCCGCTTGTCCTACACTCCCCCACCAGTGGAAAAAACTTTCTCTCCATTTACCCGATAAATTTCTTTGAAAATCCTAAAAAAAACTCAATCAATTCACCTTCTTAGTCCATGGAATATAAGCCTATTATATAAGAACATAAGAACATAAGAAATAGAAGCAGGAGTGGGCCATTTGGCCCTTCGAGCCTGCTCTGCCATTCAACAAGATCATGGCTGATCTTTTACCTCATCTCCACTTTCCTGCACTATCCCCATATCCCTTGATTTCTGTAATATTCAAAAATCTATCAATCTCTGTTTTGAATCTACTCAACGACTGAGCTTCCACAGCCCTCTGGGGTAGAGAATTCCAAAGATTCACCACCCTCTGAGTGAAGAAATTTCTCCTCATCTCAGTCCTAAATGGCCGATTCTTTTTCTGAGACTGTGACTCCTGGTTCTAGACTCCCCAGCCAGGGGAAACATCCTCCCTGCATCTACCCTGTCAAGCCCTGTAAGAATTTTGTATGTTTCAATGAGATCACCTCTCATTCTTCTAAACTCTAGAAAATATAGGCCTAGTCTACTCAATCTCTCCTCATAAGACAATCCCCCCATCCCAGGAACCAGTCTGGTGAACCTTCGTTGCACTCCCTCTATGGCAAGTATATCCTTCCTTAGGTAAGGAGACCAAAACTGTACACAGTACTCCAGGTGTGGTTTCACCAGGGCCCTGTATAATTGCAGTAAGATGTTTTTACTCTTATACTCAAATCCTCTTGTAATAAAGGCCAACATACCATTTGCTTTCCCAATTGCTTGCTGTACCTGATGTTAACTTTCAGTCATTCGTGTACAAGGACACCCAGGTCCCACTGAACACCAACATTCCCAATCTCTCACCATTTAAAAAAATACTCTGCTTTTCTATTTTTCCGACCGAAGTGGATAACTTCATATTTCTCCACATTATATTCCATTTGCCATGTTCTTGCCCACTCACTTAGCCTGTCTATATCCCCTTGAAGCCTCCTTGCATCCTCCTCACAAGTAATCTCTCATCATAATCGAAGCCTTGTAGTCCTGGTAGCATTCTGGTGAATCTGTGCTAAAGTCCTTCCAAGGCCAATAGATCCTTTCTAAGATGTGGCACCCAAGACTGTATGTTGTACTCCAGATGTGGGCTAACCAGGGCTTTGTACAGCTGTAGCAAAACTTCCTCCCTTTTATATTTCAACCCTCTAGTTATAAATGCTAACATTCTATTAGCTTTTTTGATTATTTTTTGCACCTGACTACTACATTTTAGTGATCTGTGTACATGGACCCCAAAATCTCTTTGGACATCCACTGTTCCTAGCTTTTCACCATTTAAAAAATACTCGGATTTATCCTTTTTTGGTCCAAAATGGATGACCTCACACTTACCTGTGTTGAAATCCATTGGCCATGGTTTTGCCCACTTACTTAATCTATCAATGTCTTTTTGTAATTTTATGCTCCCATCTACACTATTTACGATATCTTTGTGTCATCGACAAACTTGAATATATTGCTCTCTATTGTGTTATCTAAGTAATTAATAAATATAGTGAATAGTTGATGCCCCAGCACAGATCCTTGTGGGACACCAATAGTCACATCCTTCCAATTCAAGTACATACCCATTATCCCTACTCTCTGTCGAGTTCATAGAGTATATTCAGGACAGTTTCTTAGAACAATACATTGTGGAACCAACCAGGGAACAGGCTATTTTAGATCTGGTAATGTGTAATGAGACAGGATTAATTCATGATCTCATAGTAAAGGATCCGTGAGGGAAGAGTGATCATAACATGATAGAATTTCACATTCAGTTTGAAGGTGAGAAACTTGGGTCTGAAACTAGTGTCTTAAATTTAAATAAAGGCAATTACAAGGGTATGAAGACAGAGTTGGCTAAAGTGGACTGAGAAAATAGATTAAAAGGTAAGACGGTAGATAAGCAGTGGCAGACTTTTAAGGAGATATTTCATAACTCTCAACAAAGATATATTCCAGTGAGAGAGAAAGATTATATGAGAAGGATGAACCATCCCTGGCTAACTAAAGAAGTTAAGGAGGGTATCAAATTGAAAGAAAAGGCATACAATGATGCGAAGATTAGTGGTAGGCCAGAAGATTGGGAAATTTTTAGAAACTTGCAAAGGATGACTAAAAAAAATAAAGAGGCAGAAAATAGATTATGAGAGTAAACTAGCAAGAAATATAAAAACAGACACTAAGAGCTTCTACAAGTATATGAAAAGGAAGAGAGTAGCTAAAGTAAATGTTGGTCCCTCAGAGGATGAGACTCGGGAAATAATAAGGGGAAACAAAGAAGGCAGAGACTTTAAACAACTATTTTGTATCTGTCTAAAAGACACTAAAAGCATCCTAATAATAGTGGAAAATCAAGGGACAAAAGGGAGGGAGGAACTTAAAACAATCACTACCACTAGAGAAAAAATACTAGGCAAACTAATGGGACTAAAGGCTGACAAGTCCCCTGGACCTGATGGCCTGCATCCTAGGGTCTTAAAAGAAGTGGCTGCAGAGATAATGGATGCATTGGTTGTAATCTTCCAAAATTCCCTAGATTCTGGAAAGGTCCCAGCGGATTGGAAAACTGCAAATGTAACGCCCCTATTCAAGAAAGGAGGGAGACAGAAAGCAGGAAACTATAGGCCAATTAGCCTAACATCTGTCATTGGGAAAATGCTAGAATCCATTATTAAGGAAGTAGGACATTGAGAAAATCATAATACAATCAAACAGAGTACAAAATGGTTTTATGAAAGGGAAATCGTGTTTGACAAATTTATTAGAGTTCTTTGAGGATGTAACGAGCAGGGTGGATAAAGGGGAACCAGTAGATATAGTGTATTTGAATTTCCAAAAGGCATTCGATGAGGTGCCACATAAAAAGGTTACTGTACAAGATAAGAGCTCATGGTGTTGAGGGTAATATATTAGCATGGATAGAGGATTGGCTAACTAACAGAAAACAGCGAGTCGGGATAAATGGGTCTTTTTCAGGTTAGCAAGCTGTAACTAGTGGGGTGCCACAGGGATCAGTGCTGGGGCCTCAACTATTTACAATCTATATTAATGACTTGGATGAAGGGACCGAGTGTACTGTAGCCAAATTTGCTGACAATACAAAGATAGGTGGGAAAGCAAGTTGTGAGGAGGACACAAAGGGCTGAATTTTGTCGGCACTCAGAGTACGGGTTTGGAGGCGGGTCCGCTATCAAAATCAAAATGATTGACAGCGGGTTGGGAACCCGCTCCGAACCCAACTCCATGTAAGTTTCCAAAGTGTCGGGTCTGCGATTTCAGAATAGACCCGACAACAAGCGGCGGGGGAGGCATTTAAGATAGTTAAATGCTTGTTAAACGCTTGTTAACTACTATTTTGCCAGCCTATTTCTCTTTTACCACTTTTTTTACGAGGTTCCCGTCACTTGGGGGTCAGGTCAGGTAAGTAGGTCGGGTTCGTTATGTCTCCCCATTGCTGTGAATAGGTGACAGCTGCAAAGTGGTATGAAAGCTACCATTTCACAGCTTGTCACTTTCCAATATCAGAAGCTTGAGCTTTTAGGACTTGGATGACACTTTTGTGCTGAATGCAGTTTGTAAGTGTTTGGAGTAAACTTTCTATCCACTGCCGCCTCCTTGGAGCAAGCTCTCTCACCATTGACAGATCGCTTCTGTCATCTCAACTTCAGCTGCCATGTATTCCAGCAACATCGGTGCCCTTGAAAAAATCTTACCTTGGTCCTCTGAATCCCTCCATGATCAACCCCAACACCAACATCACCAGACACACCAACAACAACACCAACCTTCTCCGCAATCTCCTGATGCTGCACAGGACACAGGGCATCAGCACCCAACAACATTGCTGCTCGGGAGGCCAGCGATGGCATCACCATGGGCAGATTTACTTCACTTGATGATGTACACCCTGGCTGCCACATGATGCGCCAGGTTGACACCATCCCACACCAGCACCATAAAGCATCCCTATAATGTCCAAGCCATTCCTTTCACACTCATCACAATTGGGGGGTGGGGGGGGGGGGGGGGAATTATGTCTCAACATTCACTGGAACTCACTAAGACACTTCTAAAGGTGAGCACAGATCTGTCCAATAAGGTAAAGTGTTGAAAATATAGATTTCAATGCTTGGCAACACATTAACAGAAACTTAACATGAACATTGGCTAAATCTTTATTTAGAAAGACACGTATTAATCAAGGATAGTCAGCACGGACTTGTTAAGGGGAGGTTATGTCTGACAAACTTGATTGAATTTTTTGAGGAGGTAACAAGGAGGGTAGATAAGGGTAGTGCATTTGATGTAGTGTATATGGACTTTAGCAAGGCTTTTGATAAGGATCCACATGGTAGACTGGTCACGAAGTTAAAAGCCCATGGGATCCAGGGCAAAGTGTTAAGTTGGATTCAAAGCTGGCTTGGAGACAGGAAGCAGAGGGTAATGGTTGATGTGTGTTTTTGTGACTGGAAGGCTGTTTCCAGTGGGGTTCTGCAGGGCTCAGTACTAGGTCCCTTGCTTTTTGTGGTATATATCAATGATCTAGACTTGAATATAGGAGGTATGATTAAGAAGTTTACAGATGATACTAAAATCGGCTGTGTGGTTGATACTGAAGAAGGAAGCTGTAGACTGCAGGAAGATATCAATAAATTGGTCAGGTGGGCAGAACAGTGGCAAATGGAATTCAATCCGGAGAAGTGTGAGGTAATGCATTTGGGGAGGGCTAAGAAGGAAAGGGAATACACATTAAATTGTAGGACAGAGTAGTGTAGAGGAACAAAGGGACCTTGGAGCGCATGTCCACAGATCCCTGAAGGTAGCAGGCCAGGTAGATAAGGTGGTTAAGAAGGCATACGAAATGCTTGCCTTTATTAGCCGTGACATGGAATACAAGAGCAGGGGGGTTATGCTTCAACTGTATAAAACACTAGTTAGGCCTCAGCTAGAGTACTGCGTGCAGTTCTGGTCACCACATTACAGGAAAGATGTGATTGCATTAGAGAGGGTACAGAGGAGATTTACAAGGATGTTGCTGGGAGTAGAGAATCTTAACTATGAGGAAAGACTGGATAGGCTGGGTCTGTTTTCCTTGGAACAGAGGAGGCTGAGGGGAGACCTTATTGAGGTGTATAAAATTATGAGGCGCATAGATAAAGTGGATAGAAAGGACCTATTTCCCTTAGCAGCGGGGTCAAAAACCAGGGGGCACAGATTTAAAATAATTGGTGAAAGGTTTAGAGGGGATTTGAAGGGAAATTTCTTCACCCAGAGGGTTGTGGGGGTCTGGAACTCACTGCCTGAAAGGGTGGTAGAGGCAGGAACCCTAACCACATTTTTAAAAGTACTTGGATGTGCACTTGGGATGCTGTAACCTGCAGGGCTACGGACCAAGAGCTGGGAAGTGGGATTAGGCTGGATAGCTCTTTGTTGGCCGGCGCAGACACGATGGGCGGGAAATGGCCTCCTTCCGTGCTGTAACTTTCTGTGATTCTATTAAACCACTCAAGTGCCTACCCTTGTGTGTTGTTAGTTGGTATGCTTGCTGAAGGATGAGGGTGAGTGTGAGGGGTGGCTAGTGAGTTGGGGAAGTGATAATGTAGATAGAGAGGAATGAGTGGAGGTGCAAGGTAAGTTGGTGTGAGTAAAGATGTGCAGGAGTAGGATAGGGAAGGCAGAGTGATGTGGATGTGATGAGTGGCACAGCAAGATGAGTTTGAGTGTGGCTTGGCAGTAACGTTTCGTGATCCGCTCACATCATTGAAAGGTTTGCACCACTGCAGCCTGGTCCTCCTGATGACATCCCTGCTTTTGCCCTCCTGTGCAATGTGCAACCAGGCTGCGTTGGTGTCCTGGGAAGGTCTCTTCTGCCCATGGGAAGGGAAGAGAACCTCCTTGCGTGCTGTGACTCCCTCCATAAGCATATGGAGGGAGTCACGCGAGAGCCTGGGTGCAGCCGTGCACCTTTGCGCAGTGATTGTCAGTGTTTGCAGCACCTCAATGCTGTAGAACACTGACAGAACAACTGTCAAAATGAATGTGGACGTGGCCCCTTTAAGGAAACCAGCTGATGAGGCATTATCAAATGACGTCATCAGACCCGCTTCCTTTTAATTGGCCGGGAAACGCACAGGGCGGGTTTAACAAGCCCAATCTACGTAAAATCTCTTGGAGAAAGCGGGCTGGAAAATTGTAGTGTCACAGGTACAAATCTTCCTTCTGATGCTGCAGTAACAATGTCCTGCTGACTGATCCATCAGACTGTTGATGGCTATTGATTTGAATTTGGAAAATATACCATATCTTGGCTAATAATACAGATGCATAAATTCACTATTACCAAAAAGCGTTTGGCATATAAATTTGAATGTGCCACGAAAGCTGCCAGTGCCACTGCAGCCGCGGGTTAATGGCTGTCGAAAATGGTGGCGCGGTAGGACTGAAAAATTTGCGCCAGGAACTACTGATTAGTAGCCCAGCACTAAACTCACAGTGTAACGCCCTCCTGGTGGTGTTAGTCTAGGCATCAGTCCTGAATGTGGCGTCCAGAAGCGGCATTGCCTCTTCCTACAGCGTCTCGAAGCTAAGCTATGATTTCACTAGGCATTGTGGGATATTAAAAGGGCAATGCATTGCCGTTTGTTTAAAAGGGCAATGCCTTCTGAACTGATAAAAATTTAAATGAAGTAAAAGAAAAATGCAGTTTTTGGCCCTTGCCTTTAAAAAAAAATTAACATTTGGAAACAATTCTCAAATTGGAGTCTTCAGCTCTTAAAGCTGAATTCCCTTCCACACCTAAAAAAATGAGAAATGTGCTTCAGCGCTGACACAAATGGCTCAGCAAGCCAGGGAAGGGGCACCCAGGGTCTCGTACGCAGCACTCCAGCTTTGTGCAGAGGGTCAACGCCGTAAGGTAGGTCCTCTAACTTGTAAGAATAAGCTATATGCTGTAAAATTTGCTGTAAATTGACCAGACTTGAAAGTTGACCAAATTTAATATACCAGCATGCTTTGAGAGGCTGAGAGGTTCCTGTGGGAACTTGTACGAAAAACTGTTCACAGATAAAGAACACCTTGGACAGAGACAGAGACAAAGACTTTCTGAAGATGTGAAGGCTGCCAACTGTCTTTCAACAGATAAGGGAAACAGACTTTGAAAAGTTCTGTGGAGAAGAAGCTATTGAACTGTTAAGCCATTGCAAAAACAGAAACATCTTCAGACTATGGAATGTAACCGGCCTTGAAAGCCCACGGATGCTTAACGGACAAATGATAAGAGGGTCTGAGAAACAACTGCTGACCATTACTAACATAATTTGGGACATGTATGCGGTGGAAGGTTTGCCAAATTTTAGGCTATAAGAGGTGCTGTTTCAAGACACTCAGGGCTGCAGCCAGGCAACCTGGTCAGTTGTCAGAAATCATACGTCTAGTCATCACCGAATTGACCAGTCGCTGGTGCTAGTACGTATGTGGTGTTTTGCTTATTATCTCTTGAGCTTAAAGTAAAGGGATAGCTCTGTGTGTGCTAAAGTATAATCGGAATTGTTATACGCTACATAACTGTCGGATGCTTACTTGTAATCTCTTGTTGATTTTTAAGTAAAAGAAGTTTTTTCTTTGGGTTTTGTGTTGTCTGTTCGATGGGTCTGAACTTTGGAAAATGTTGGTTGGGGTGAGAGGTGATTTCAGCACATCTTACACCAGGGAAGGGGCACCCAGGGTCTCGCACGCAGCACTTCAGCTTTGTGCAGGGGGCAACACTGCAAGACAGGTCCTCTGCCCACAGGGGCCAGGAGGCACTCCAGAAGGAACGATGTGGGACCAGATCTCCGAGACCGTCACTGCCAGCAGTGTCGCCTCCCATCACCTGGCTCCAGTGCCCAAAAAAGCTTCATGACCTCAGACCACTGGTCAAGGCCAGTGAATGCATCTTTAAAATCCGTCTCCTACCAACTGCAACGCTTGCCTCACACACTTCTCAATGCACGACTCCCCCCCCACCACCCCCCCCCAACCACCTCCCAATCACTCACCTACCAACAATCTGTACCAGTCACGAGACACACCTCCCATTCCTAGCTTCACCTCACCCCCTTGGAGGAAACGGTGCAGGCCATTCTTGGCAGAGGCATGGCTGAGCCTTTGGCCAGCAGCAGGGCTGAAAGCATACAAGATGCTGGTATCCTCCTTCTCGCATGCACCTCTTGCTTTCCCGCCCTTCCCTCACCACAACTCCACCCTTGTGCCTTCCTCATTTTACACACCCAAGAAATGCAGCCTGCCCAGCCAGTGGTTGACAAAGTTGGTGAGGAGAGTAAAGAAGAAGAAACACTGTCACTCGATTTCACGCTCCCAGACACCTGCTCCTCAAGGTCGACCAGCAAGGCCATTTGCAGAGTACCCCACTAAAAGTCAGCAGCCTTCCACCAGCCATGCTGCAGCCACTGGGGTAGCACTGCGTGACATCAGTAGGATAGGCAAAGGCACACTCAAGACCGTCATTAAGAGAATGCATAAGGGCGATGAGTTGATTTCTTGATGTCATATTGATGGATAGATGTATAAAGTTGGATTGGAAAGTTTGTTTTGTGGTGGCTTTTATTTCAGCATTATGGCCAAGAGGATGCTGTGATGGTCAGTAACACAGGGAAGGTAAGGTGTGAGACTAATGTTGAAAGGGGAATTGGGGTTGTGGTCACTGCTACTGCAGGCGGATTATTCCTATCCCAGATATCCTGGCCAGAAAGGAGCTGTCTGGGTTGCATCCTCCTCTTCTGTTTCTTCCTCTTCCATCTTTGAGCGGATGCTGTAAATATGAAATGACAGCATAAAATTCTGGAAATACTCAGCAGGTCAGAGAGCATCTCAACCTGAGACATGAAATCTTTTTCTCTCTCCATGGATGTTGCCTGACCTGTTGAGTATTTGCAGCATTTTCTGTTTTCTCAGAGGCCTTCCTTTACCATCTGAGGCCTTGCAAGCATCCAACAGCACTCCCCACACACTTAAAAAACTTTTAACATGTATTGCAGCAAGCCACTACTTCAATAAAATCCCAAAAATACAGTCCAAAAGCTTAAATACAAACTTACCTGAAAGATGTGTGTGTGTGGCGGATCGCCACCTAAAACGGGCATAATCCACTCTTCCGTCTGTGGACAAATTTCCGGCACCTTACCTTTAAGGCAGAAGGGGGCGGGGCGGGGCCTCAGGTTTTACCCAGAGAATTCTGGGAGCTTTTCAGGCTGCCATTTTGTGCCATGCTGTGATTAAAAAGTCTCTGGTTTAACACAAATGGATTCAGCCTTAATTCGTGTTTCGCGGCAGCCTCAACATTGGTGACCCCGACGCTCAGAACGTATTCGAGCACTGCAATGGCGGACATGAACGCAGTTTCCGTGAAACTGCCGGAGTTTTGGGAAAACCAGCCCGAAGCCTGGTTTCTCCAAGCTGAATCTCGCTTCCGGCTGCGAAATATCACCACAGATGGGACTAAGTACGACTATCTCGTCACATCACTCGGTAGCGCCGCAGTTTCCAAGGTTTGGACAACGCTGCAGAACCCACCAGAGGAAGGCAAGTATGCACATCTCAGGACAGCGCTCCTTAAAAAATTTACGGCCTCGGCATATCAGCGAAACTGCCACCTCCTCGACCTTCCAGGCCTCGGTGATGCCTCACCATCAGACCTCCTCTCCCACATGCTCTCCCTCACCGACGAGAGCCCACCCGGATCCCTCTTCCGCACGCTGTTCATCCGCCAGCTCCCTCTCAGCATCCGCCCAGCGATCGTGGCGTCCGGCCTCACGAAGCTGGAAGCCCTGGCCGATGAGGCCGACCAGCTGCTGTCTGCTCCCTCCAGCCGCGACGTCACTCCGGACCTGGCAGCCAATGCCTGGGCGCGCCCCTCACCATCCAGCACGCGGCCACAAGGGCCTGTCACCAGGCCCACGGGGCCTTCACGCCCCACTAACCCGGGCCACTGTTACTACCACGCACGGTTCGGCGCCAGGGCACAACGGTGCACACCTCCCTGCTCTTTCAAGTCCGCCCCCGTTCCAGCCCCCGCGATGGCTGTGGGCCATGCGGGCTCCCTGCTGTTCGTCACGGATGACAAAACCGGCCACCGGTTCCTGTGCGACACTGGGGCTCAGCCTAGCATCATCCTGGCCTCCTCCCTCGACATCCAAAAGGGCGAACGAGGACCGGCGCTGGCTGCTGCTAACGGCTCGGAAATCCAGATGTATGGCACCCGGACAGTCACCCTCGACCTCGCTGGTCACCGCTACCGATGGGAGCTCATCACTGCCAAGGTGCTCTCCCCCCTCATCGGCGCAGATTTCCTGTGCGCCCACGGCCTACTGGTAGACATCCCTCGTCACCGCCTCATGGACATGAACACCATGTCCCCCATCCTGGGCGCCACGGCCCCCCGTCAACCTGCCGACATGGCGTCACAGTGCCACGCCCGGGCCACGGATGACTACTCGGCACTCCTGGCCGAATTCCCGGCCCTTACCAATCCGACCTTCTCCGCAGAGGCCGCCAAACACGGGGTGGAACACTTCATCCCCACCACAGGCCGCCCAGTGTACGCCCAAGCCCGCAGGCTGGACCCGGCCAAACTGGAGATCGCGCGGACCAACTTTGCCACCATGGAACAGCTCGGCATCATCCGCCGCTCCAACAGTCCCTGGGCCTCCCCACTCCACATCGCCCCCAAACCAGGCGGAGGTTGGTGCCCCTGCGGGGATTACCGCCGCCTCAATGACGCCACCACCCCTGATCTGTTCACCGTGCCGCACATTCAGGACTTCTCGGCTAGACTGGCCGGCCGCTCAGTCTTTTCCAAGGTCGACCTGGTGCGCGGCTACCACCAAGTCCCCGTCCACCCCGCGGACGTCCCCAAGACGGCCGTAATCACCCCCTTCGGCCTGTTCGAGTTCCTGCGGATGCCCTTCGGCCTCAAAAACGCGGCCCAGGCATTCCAACGGCTCATGGACTCGGTCCTTCGGGACCTGAAGTTCCTGTTTGTCTACCTGGACGACATCCTGGTAGCCAGTTCCTCCAAGCAGGAACACCTCGAACACCTTCGCATCCTGTTCAAGCGCCTCAGCGACCACGGGCTCATCCTCAGCCCAGCCAAATGCCAGTTCGGCCTGGACAAGATCGACTTCCTCGGCCACCACATCACCCATGCTGGGGCCATTCCCCTGCCCACCAAGGTGCAGGCCGTCCAACAATTTCCCCGCCCCACCACCATCAAAGGCCTCCAGGAGTTCCTCGGGATGGTGAATTTCTATAACCGCTTCATCCCCAAAGCGGCGTCCCTCATGAGGCCCCTGTATGAAGCCCTCCGGGGCAGGAGCGGCAAGATAGCGGTCAAATGGACGGCAGACGCGTCCGCCGCCTATGATTCCACCAAGACCGCGCTCGCCAACGCCACCCTGCTCGCGCACCCACGGCCCAATGCCAGGGTAGCGCTCACCACGGACGCCTCCAACCACGCGGTCGGCGCCGTTTATGAGCAGTGGGTCAATGGCGCCTGGCAACCACTTGCCTTCTTCAGCCGCCAACTACGCTCCCCGGAGGTCAAGTACAGCACCTTCGACCGCGAGCTCCTCGCGCTGTTCCTGGCGGTCCGCCATTTCCGGTTTTTGCTTGAGGGCCACCCCTTCACTGCATTTGTCGACCACAAGCCCCTGACATTCGCAATGGCAAAGACAACTGACCCCTGGTCTGCCAGGCAGCAGCGCCAGCTCGCGGCAGTGTCCGAGTTCACCACGGACATCCAACACGTCTCCGGCCGAGACAATGTGGTAGCCAACTGCCTTTCCCGCCCCGCCATCCACGCCGCACACCTAGCAGTCGACTACGCTCAACTCACAGCAGACCAGATCACCGACCCTGATCTGCTCTCCGCACCCACCAACCTACCAGGGCTACGCCTGGCCGACGTTGCCTGTGGCCCGACCGCAGTCACGGTCAAGTGCGACATATCCCTATGTCAACCTCGGCCCGTCGTCCCAGCGTCCTGGCACCGCCGGGTATTCGACATTCTCCACAACCTCTCCCACCCCGGCGCCCGCGCATCCATCAAATTGGTAGCCAACCGCTTTGTCTGGCGCGGCCTTCACAAGGATGTGCGTACTTGGGCCAACACCTGCCTAGCCTGCCAACGGGCCAAGGTACAGCAACACACGAAAGCACCCCTCGAGGTGTTTACTGTCCCCTCGCGGAGATTCGACCACATCCACGTGGACATCGTCGGGCCCCTGCCGCCGTCGCAAGGCCACACACACTTGCTGACCATCGTTGACCGCACCACACGCTGGCCTGAGGCAATTCCACTGACCTCTACCACCACCGCCGACATCGCCAGAGCCTTCGTCAGCACCTGGGTCACACGGTTCGGCGTCCCCTCCGACATGACGTCGGACAGAGGTCCGCAATTTACCTCTGAACTCTGGACCGCCGTCGCACGCAATCTCGGGGTGACCATTCACCGCACCACAGCGTACCACCCCCAAGCCAACGGACTGTGTGAGCGGTTCCACAGATCCTTGAAGGCATCTCTTCGAGCCAGCCTCCAAGACAGCGCCTGGACCGACCGACTTCCGTGGGTCCTCCTCGGCCTGCGCACCGCGGTTAAAGAAGACCTCCACGCATCGGCAGCAGAGCTCGTGTACGGTCAGCCGCTGCGCGTACCCGGCGAGTTCCTGCCCACCGCCACGACACCCTGGTCAGCCGACCAGCAACGCCACGACTTCGCCTCACCGGCGCTGCAGTTCGCCCCGGTGCCCATTGCCTGACACGGCGAATCCACCTCACACGTCCCACTAAGCCTGCACCAGGCACGGTTTGTTTTCGTCCGGCACGATGCCCACCGCAGACCCCTTCAACCCCCCTACGACGGGCCCTACAAGGTGCTACAGGCTGGGGACAAATTTTTCACCCTGCAAGTGGGCGACAGGACCGAAAAAGTGTCGGTTGACCGACTCAAGCCAGCACACTCGGAGCCCGGTGAGCAGGTCCCTGTAGCTCGTCCACCTCCACGCGGCCGACCTGCCCTCAAGCCGGTTCACCCGGCTGCTCCACGCCCGGCCGTTCCATGTCCACCGGCGTCCTACAAGAGCCGCGGCGGCCGGCCCATCAGACCGCCGCACCTTCTCGTCCACACCTCCTAAGCGGATTCTGGGGGGAGCTGTGTGGCGGATCGCCACCTAAAACGGGCATAATCCACTCTTCCGTCTTTGGACAAATTTCCAGCTCCTTCCCTTTAAGGCACCTTACCTTTGAGGCAGAAGGGGGCGGGGCCTTAGGTTTTACCCAGAGAATTCTGGGAGCTTTTCAGGCTGCCATTTTGTGCCATGCTGTGATTAAAAAGTCTCTGGTTTAACACAAATGGATTCAGCCTTAATTCGTGTTTCGCGGCAGCCTCAACATGTGTCTCTTTAAGAGGTGCTGACAGCGCCTCTGTGAGTCTACTGAACGCTGGGTTTTCATGGCAAGCTTAGGATCCAGTGCTGAACTCAGCACTAAGGTCCAAGTTCGCCGAGACGATGTTAAGTCAACTGACATCACCCTCTCCCTACTTTAAATTTCCACGGCCATCACTTTTACCAGCAGTCCTGCCAGCCCTCGGAACATGGTGAATGCTGCGGGACCCGCCACCAGCTGGCGAAAGAGTGGCGGCTGCCGTTTCTTCGCAAAATTTTGCTGGTAACGGGTGGCGTAAAACACCCGAAGTTTTAGCCCAATTTTTGCAAATTTGATCTGTCCTCTTAGCACCTTAACATTTACTTTCCTGTTGTAGGGTGCCTAAATGTTACCATTATATTACTGACTAACAAATAAATTCACATTTTCCCCTTTAATTATGTTCCTTCTAATTTACATATGTACATTTTATTTGATGGTTGCCCGTGGATATTGTTTTGTATGAGAGGAACTTTCAAACATTGCTCCACAGTTTTGTGTGGTTGGAGTAGATAGACCTGCTGATCTAAGTCTGTTTCATATCGGCCACTTTTATGCGGTTGTTTTAGAATTGATCAGATGTTGGAGATTGTCTCATAGATGCTTCACTTTGAAAGGTTGTGAATCATTTACAAAACAATCAACTGGAAGTGAATTATTTTTTTATTGAAGAGAAAGAACTAGGCAGATACAAAACTAATTTTGAGATGTTTTCCTATCTCAGCAGTGTTTTTAGTACCAGGTTCACAGTGATCACACAATCATGACATACCCTACGACAATAGCAAAATACTGCGGATGCTGGAAATCCAAAATAACAACAGAAAACGCTGGAAAAACTCAGCAGGCCAGGCAGCATCCGTGGAGAGAGAAACAGAGTTAATGTTACCCTACCGTTACTTTCGTTTATACAGATTTCACTACGCCCTGACAGCAGCTCTCTGTCACAGACATTCAGAGGAGTGGGAAAGTCGCACATGTGGGATAACCCCTATTTTACCTTACGGCCAGAGTTCAGGGGATTTCACTAAGTAGGGGGGAGAAATTGGGGTCTGTACTTATTAATAATTTTTGATATTCAGTGTGACATTGAAGAAAACCTTCAAGCATTTTGAAAAATTGGAGCCTTGTAAGGTTAAATTATTTTGTTATAAAAGACTCAGTGAAAACAGATCTATTTCTATTGGCGAGTTGTTATGCAGACTTTATTCCTGGATTATGTAACATTTCATTAACTAAATTAAGGAAAGCTAAATCTAGACATAATTTAAACAAAGTTGTGCACTGTAAAATGTCTTTGGTACTAACTTGCAGACTGCTTGAGGCAAAGAATATCAATAAGGTTTGCGTGCAAACGTCAAGTTTTTTCAAATGATGTAATCTGATTTTGTTCAAATTTATTTGTAAGGAGTTTCTTTGCAGGATATATAGCACACTGACCTCTTGTTTTCAACATACTGTGCACGTCTGTGATAAAACCATAATTTTCTACCTGCCTGATGGATTTCAGTTTAATGTCACTGTTGCATATTCTTGGATGTTGTACATTTTTCAATAAACGGCATTAAACTCCAACTGGAGTCTTGTAAAATGACTGGTTGGACATTGGTGGCCTTGATGTAACGTGGAATGGTGCAATATGGGTATCTGCATATGGTATCTTCATTTGGTAAGTTCTTGATTTTTGTAATGCCACCAGGTGGACTGCTGAACAAAGGAAAAGTATTTTCCCCACAGAAAGGAAGGAGGTAATCACTGATTAAATCAAATAGGACTTCTCTTACTAATGATAGAACAGCATTGTCAGAGGCCTAGGAACATTGTATATTGTATAGTCGTAGAGTATAATCAAGGCTGAGATTGATAGATTTTTGGACTCTAAGGGAATTAAGGGATATGGGGATCGGGCGGGGAAGTAGAGTTGAGGTCGAAGATCAGCCATGATCATTGAATGGTGGAGAAGGCTCGAGGGGCCGTATGGCCTACTCCTGCTCCTATTTCTTAACATAGGAATCTCAGGAGAAGGCCATTTAGCCCCTCAATGAGATCATGGCTGATCTGTGACCTATTTCCATAAGCAGGCTGCCTGCCAATCCTCTCAGCTAGAGAATAGTGTGTGACATTTGAGGGTGGAGGGAGAAAAATAATGGGAAATGCAAAATAAAAACAGCTTTGGGCTTTTAATATCTCATTCATGCTTATGTAATAACCATGACTACTATGTTCCCTCTAAGTGGCGTGGCCGTGCAGCATTGGGAAGGGTCCCACACAGGCCGTTCACCGGCTTCTCCATTGAACTACTGTGCATGCACGGAAATTTAAAGGGACTGCGCACTGAAAGAAACAGGCTGCGCAGAACAAAGCGCAGCTTACACAGGGAACATTGGTGCCTACTCTTCAAAAGTTGATTGTCCTTAGGATGTGACAAGGTGCAAAATAAATACAAGCACTTTCTTTCTTCATAGTCCGATGAGAAAATTTCCAACAAAAATCTAAACATGCTGAAGAGTGTAGTGAAGTTTGAATCGCTAGCTACAGTTACTTGATTTAATTAGAAAAATTGTTCATTTAATGTGAAATTTCTGGTTTTGTTCCACTGTAAATTTTTATATGCTTGGTGCAAAAGTGGAATATACACCATTATTTTATGACGTCAATTTTTTTGTTATTGCATATATTTCTGAAGTATTGTTAGACTTGTCTGAGAACCACTACGTCAAAGAACCAAAGACAAGTGTTGGTTTGACATCTAATGGTTAAACATAAGAATTTGAAACAGGAAAAACCATCTGGCCTTGATCCAAATGAAAGGCTCCGTTTCCCTCCTTGCTTGAGGGATATGGCAAGTTAACACATAAGATTTATGAGAAGATGAAACCAACTGAGTTCACCATTCAGAAAGAGAACATTTATCAGGGACACATAACTTAATCTAAAGATGTTCTTACAAAGTGTAATTGACCCATTCCAGATTTTTTTCATTTTATAGTTAAATATATTGTACTTTTATTATTTGCCAATTTTTATTCTTCATAATTTTAAATAAAAGTATTTGTTTCTCTAATCTGTGAAGTTCTGATCCATATGACAATATCTGCCATTTTGAAGCGAGTTTGGTAGCATAGTGCACCACCACTTTAAATCCAGTGAACAGAGAAAGTATAGACAAGGTATAGCTTCCGGATTATGAATAATAAGTCCGCCCACAGGAACTACTCTTAAACTATTGAAGGAGAAGATAGTTACAAAAAAATATAAAAAGTCCTAACTATTTTAAGGCTACAATGCATTTATTGCTCTCCTGTTGTTTCAGACTAAGTTATGAATTCATTCTTTTCTATGGATCTTGATAGTTATTTTAATGAAGACTGACTCATTGTACTAAAGCATTGCTTTGGCGAATTAGATGTATTAATTTAAGATGCAAGATTTGTATCTGAACAGTTTAAATCTCTGCTTCAACTATTCAAAATGCTGGCTGGCTTCAATAACTTAAATTTGCTATAAAAACAATCTTAGATGCCTTCCGATTCTGGGAGGAATACTCTGTAAAATCCACAATACAATGCAGCATTATAAGTAGGCTCCGTTCAATTTTATTTAGTTGAGAGTAATATAAGTATCCCATACATCATACATTATTAAAGCTGACAGCCTTTAGTAATCTAACTGGCTGGTAAATATTAAAATGAAGTTAAAACAACACTGCAGTACCAAGGGAAGCCTGGGGCAGTAATAAGGATTAAACGATGATTTGATGTGGTTCCTTGGGGGTAGGATTTGATTCTTTAATACAAAGAAGAAGCTCACTTCACTTCCTTTTAAATAATTAAACTACATTTCAAGGAATTGATCTGAGGTGGTTGTAGTGGTTTGTTGAAGTCCATCATACATCCAGTAAATGAAAGCGGCCTGTCCTGAAGGCATAGGAAGCTCAGGTGAGGCTCCTTCAAGCAGATACGGGCATTAAACACTAGCCTTCATGGCAATAATTTGTAAAGTGTTTCCCTTGAGAAGATGAGAGCTGACAGTGACCATATTTTATCTTTTATTTGTTATGTAAACAGAACGTCAATGCCTAAGGCTGGGTTATGGTGAGTAATCTGGGGGTTTCTAAATGAAACAAACATTATTAGCTGTGAAAACCTGAAAAAAATGAAACAAAATATACTTAAAGATAATCTCTGTGTTCTGACATTAAAATGCAAAACCATTGCTCTTTTCAACAGTACATACAATGTATTTATTGTAATACTTCGTAAAAGTACGCAGATTTGTTTCCCATTTTTTGGGTGTGCTATTTTGTTACGAATCACCAAATCACAAGAATATGGTTGTTTCTTTTTGTAATTTCCCAGCTCTGCTGCCTGAAAACCTGTTTGTATAGTACAGGTACTGTACAACAGATAACATAGTAGTCAATATTAAAATTGTGTGAGGAAAAAGTCATAAAAATATGGTCACCGGTGGTTAATATATTGGACAATTAATAAGAGAATATCAGTGTTATTGCCAAAGTAATGAGAAAGAAAAAATATTCACATATTGATATGACTATTTAACATACCTTTTTTCTCTCTTCATTTATACCCGCAGGCCTCAAACTGTCAAATCAATTTGGGGAATTCCGCACACAATATAAAAAAGAAGCTGCTTATAACTGATTAAATACCTATAATTGATTCTAAATGGATTATGATTAAAGAAAGTCTTCTGTATTTAATGATTTAATTAAAATTGTCAGATTGACACAAATGGATTTTGACTTATGTTGATTTTGACTGATGATGTGGTCACCTAGGACAGATGTGTTAAAAGAACACCATTCTGGAGATTTTTTATGTGGTCAAAATTTATTTTTTTCTTTAAAAAAAGGAAAGAGGGGGAGAGGGCCTGTGGAGATATTGCAGTTTGTAGAAGCAGAATCTCAGCAGTTAGATTGAAATCTGAAGCCCAATCATGTTCCAAATAAACTGAAGGAAAATAATATAGGGTAGACCGGAGATTATCAGCATATTTAAATAAATACAGTAACTGAAAGCTTTTTCTGCACCTCAGGCACTTTTGTGCCTCCGAAACAGTTAAACGTAATTTAAAGTAGTCAGCAAGTTCTGACTGACAGCTACCCATGCTCTTTGAAGGCTTGTTTGCTTTACCTTTACAAGCTGCTATATGACAAGGAAACACACTGCATGTCTGTTATCAAGAGAAAAAGCTGGTAATGTTATCAGAATACATAATTGTTTTATAATGTGTTGACATTAGTGCGACTGACCTGTGTCTGTATAGTTTAGTCATATTCCTAATAATTAAAACCAGGATAATGTCATATATATACCCTGAGGTTTGTACTTATTTACTGGAACTTTTAATAATAGTGCACTTAAATGACATCTGACTATGATCTTTCAAATATATTGTGATCATTGTGAACTTGACTTATGCCACTGAGTAAGTTCCACAGACATATTTTTTCTTCTGCATCCAGTTCAGAACTAAGTGTTTCTGCAGCTTAATTTACACCACTGAATTCTCCTGGAGTTTGCATCAAGCTCGGAAACAAACTGTGGTGTTCCTGATACTTCTAGCTATGGGGTTCATACTGCTGGGTGTGATATAAATGTAAATGTAGAGTTTCTGACCACATGCTGTGGTATGCAGTCATACAGACCAGGTAAGCCTCTTATTTGGTGAATTAGCTGGCCTCAGTTGGAATGGCGTTAGAGGCATAATGAATTCGGCATCCCTGGATGGTAAATTAGAAAAATAAAATCTGGGCTAGAAATTCATTATAGTCCATGAATGGGTGGTATCATTAGAAAAGTTGGGGATTTAGCGCCAGGCGCTAATGCTTTAGACTGCACACAAAATTCGTGCTCACTGCTCAAAGAAATGATTGGAGCGCTAATTCAAGTCTTAAAGCCCAAGCTCAGTGGCGTTACACTGAAACGGTGGACCAATATCAGGTGCAGTCTAATCACAAGTCATGATTGCCACAGGCTTTTTTCAGTTCTTAAAGAGGAGGTTCATTGATGCTGCAGAACCTCATTATCAGCATTTCTGGCTGTGCAGCTGCCTCAGCAGATCATGCAGATCTGTACTCATGGCAGATCCACGCCCCAGGGAGATAGCCCACAGATTCTGCGATCAAGCATTGGAAGTGTTGGTGTTCGCTGTGGAGAGAGGGAGGGTGGTGCTCTACCCAGCAAGTGGCAGGAGGCCCTCACCGCATGTCTTCTGCACCATGTGGAGGAAGGAAGCGGAAGGATGAAATGTATCCCAGGCTGTTAAGAGAAGCAAAAGAGGAAACAGCAGAGGCTCTGACCATCATTTTCCAATCCTCTCTGGCTACAGGTGTGCTAACATTGTACCTTTGTTTAAAAAGGGAGAAAGAGATAGACCGAGTAATTACTGTCAGTCTAACCTCGGTGGTGGAAAAATTATTGGAAAAAGTTCTGAGGGACAGGATAAATCTTCATTTAGAAAGACACTGATTAATCAAGGACAGTCAGCATGGATTTGTTATGGGAAGGTCGTGTCTGACTAACTTGATTGAATTTTTTGAGGAGGTGACAAGGAGGGTCGATGAGGGTAGTGTATTTGATGTAGTATATATGGATTTTAGCAAGGCTTTTGATAAGGTCCCACATGGCAGACTGGTCATGAAACCTCACAGCGCCAGGGACCCGGGTTCGAATCTGGCCTCGGGTGACTGTCTGTGTGGAGTTTGCACATTCTCCCCGTGTCTGCGTGGGTTTCCTCCGGGTGCTCCGGTTTCCTCCCACAGTCCAAAAATGTGCGGGTTAGGTTGATTTGGCTATGATAAATTGACCCTTAGTGTTAGGGGGGGATTAAATATGTGGGGTTATGGGGATAGGATAGGAAGGGATATGTTAGGGGGAATTAAATACGTGGGGTTACGGGGATAGGGTGGGATATGTGTCGGTGCAGGCTCGATGGGGATTCTGTGTGAGAAAGCAGGGACAGGGTACTGGATTTGGATGATCAGCCATGATCGTATTGAATGGTGGAGCAGGCTCGACGGGCCGAATGGCCTACTCCTGCTCCTAGTTTCTATGTTTCTAAAGTGAAAGCCCATGGGATCTAGGGCAAAGTGGCAAGTTGGATCCAAAATTGGCTCAGAGGCAGGAAGCAAATGGTAATGGTTGATGGGTATTTTTGTGACTGGAAGGCTGTTTCCAGTGGGGTGCCGCAGGACTCAGTATTAGGTCCCTTGCTTTTTGTGGTATATATCAATGATTTAGACTTGAATGTAAGGGGTATGATTAAGAAGTTTGCAGATGATACTAAAATCGGCTGTGTGGGTGATAACAAAGAAGAAAGCTGTAGACTGCAGGAAGATATCAATGAACTGGTCTGGTGGGCAGAACAATGGCAAATGGAATTCAATTCGGAGAAGTGTGAGGTAATGTATTTGGGGAGGGCTAACAAGGAAAGGGAATACACACATTAAATGGTAGGACACTGAGAAGTGTAGAGGAACAAAGGGACCTTGGAGTGCAGGTCCACAGATCCCTGAAGGTAGCAGGCCAAGTAGATAAGGTGGTTAAGAAGGCATACGCAATAATTGCCTTTATTAGCCGAGGCATAGAATACAAGAGCAGGGAGGTTATGCTTGAACTGTATAAAACACTAATCAGGCCACAGCTAGAGTACTGCGTGCAGTTCTGGTCACCATATTACAGGAAAGATGTGATTGCACTAGAGAGGGTACAGAGGAAATTTACGAGGATGTTGCCAGGACTGGAGAATTTTAGCTACGAGGAAAGATTGGATAGGCTGGGGTTGTTTTCTTTGGAACAGAGGAGGCTGAGGGGAGACCTTATTGAGGTGTATAAAATTATGAGGGGCCTAGATAGTGTGGATAGGAAGGACCTATTTCCCTTAGCAGAGGGGTCAACAACCAGGGGGCACAGATTTAAAGTAATTAGTAGGAGGTTTAGAGGGGATTTGAGGGGCGATTTCATCACCCAGAGGGTGGTGGGGGATCTGGAACTCACTGCCTGAAAGGATGGTAGAGGCAGAGACACTCATCACATTTAAAAAGTGCTTGGATATGCATTTGAAGTGCTGTAACCTACAGGGCTACGGACCAAGTGCTGGAAAGTGGGATTAGGCTGGATAGCTCTTTGTTGGCCAGTGCGGACACGATGGGCCGAAATGGCCTCCTTCCGTGCTGTAAATTTCTATAATTCTATGATTCTATGAACACGTCTCTGGCAGCACTGTGGTCCCCAGAACCCACACACAGTGCAAGAAGAAATTTAACAACCTCACTCAAGTGGTCAGGGTGAGTTAATGCTTCAACAAATGCTACATACCACCATCTGAACCACAGTCTGCACACACTGCCCAAAGCACCACACCCCCCAGCACTCACCCACCAACAATCTCTACCTACCAACACTCACACCCACATCTCACACCTTGCACACAATGACAGCTATTCAACTATGGCAGGCACATCACCCAAACACATTGCTCCACACTCACTCACACACTTTCCTTTCTCTTGCAGACCAAGGTGGCTCACAACAGGAGGGAGCAGGAGCGCACAGGCGGGGGACAAGCCGACACCCAACCACTGTCTGCGCTGGAAAATAGAGTGCTGCAGATAATTGGGCACCAGGTGGTGAGCACTGTGGTCACCAGTGACGTTGACCCCTTGGGGACAACAATGGTATGTTCATCCCTACTCCTTCTTCTCTCATCCCACTTCCCCCTCATCCCACAAGTGTTTCACACTTTGCAGCTAATCATGCTGTATGCATGCCTTTCTCCCTTCCTGCCCCCCTCCCCTCACCTTAACCTGACTCTTGTGCCTTTATGCTTTCAGATAATGAGCAAGCAGCTGAGCAGCCTGTTCCGGAGGCCATGGTAGAGAGCGAGGCGGGAGAAGAGGAGGAGGAAGAACACACCGCATCACTGCATGTCTCACTCGCAGGCACCAGCTCAGATACTGGCACTACGCGATCTTGAGAGGCTAGTATAGTAGCAGGATCTGCACAGGGTGAGGCACCGGGGACGAGTGGGCTGCAGCAAGGCCAAGGGGAAGGAGTGGCTCGGGGGCCAGCTCCCCGGAGGGCGAGTTCTGCTGCACAGGACTCAGATGAGGACCTCGATGGGGAGGCGTTTAGAAGAAGGGTGATGGGCATGCACACGGAGATAATAGGTGCAATGGCAAGGGTGCCTGAGAGCCTCTTGGCAATGATAAGGAGCATGGAGGAGTCCGCCTCCAACATTGCACAAGGCTCTGCGCACACGGCGGAGCCCATTGTTTCCAGTCTGCAAAGGATGGTAGACTCCCAGAGAGACCGTGGCGACCCAGACCTGATACCGCGTGTGATGGACGATCTGGCAGCTTCCATTGCAGCACAGGCGGAAGCGACGCAATGTCTTAGTGCTGTACTGCAGTCTATGCTTGGTGGCATCCAATCTCAGACTGCTCTCATGCAGTCTCAGCTTGATGCCACACAAGCTCTGACTGCTACCATCATGGCTGGGTCTACCACTGCCGACCGGGGCTTTCACAGTGTC
Source organism: Squalus acanthias (assembly GCA_030390025.1). Lineage (NCBI taxonomy): Eukaryota > Metazoa > Chordata > Chondrichthyes > Squaliformes > Squalidae > Squalus > Squalus acanthias. The sequence continues at coordinate 28,624,122 of CM059436.1, read as the reverse complement.
GCAGCAGGCCAGCAATCTGTGCTCCAACAGATTGCTAGGGATGCTGAGGTGCTGCCCTCGGGGAGTGTCAGTGAAGAAGGAACCTGCTGTCCTCTCTCAGGATGACAGCATTCCTGCTCTCACCACTGGCACTCCGCCATTACCCTTGTCATTGCCTGTCATCCAGCCAGCCCAGACTGCTGCCGCCCATGCTGAGGTGGTGCAGTCTACAGCCGGGCCTTCCAGGTCCAGAGCTAGTCGAGCGTGTCCTGCAAGGCCATCTGAAGTCTCCCGCACGGACACTCAGCAGCCTTCCACCAGCCCTGCTGCAGCCACTGGGCGAACACTTCATAAGAGCACTGGAGTAGACAAAGACACAGTAACGACAGGCACAAAGGATTTCACAAGGGTGAGTAGTTAATATTTTTGTTGTAAATATGTGTTCACTGATTTTTGATAAATTTGTTAATTCAGTTTGGATTCTTTTGTGGTGTGTCTCATTTCATCTTTGTGCTGTGATATGGCCTGCGACAGGGATGCAATGATGGGGATGTGGTGAGCAACAGGGATCTGGGGTTTAATTAATTTGAACCGCAGTCTGGTGAGGCGGTCACGGAAGGCCGATTGAGTGCCTCCTCCCTCGCTCCTGTTCCTCCTCCTCCTCATCCTCCTCATCTTCCACTTCCTCCTCATCCTCCTCCTCCTCCTCCTCCTCTCCCTCTTCTTCTTCCTGAGGTGGTCTGGCAATCCCTGGTGGCAAGGGTTGGGCCCTCATGATGGCCAAGTTGTGGAGCATGCAGCAGACCACCACGAAATGGGACACCCGCTCAGCCGAGTACTGGAGGGCTCCTCCCAAGCGGTCAAGGCAGCGGAACATTTGCTTCAGCAGGCCGATGGTCTGCTCGATGATGTTCTTGATGGCAGTATGGCTCTCATTATATGACTGCTGGGCAGGAGTGTTGGGGTTGCGGAGGGGAGTCATCAGCCAGGTGGAGAGTGGATAGCCCTTGTCTCCGACCAGCCAGCCGTGAGTTTGACGTGGTGGCCGGAAGAGTGCTGGCACCCCGGTCTGGCACAGGATGAAGGCATCATGGCTGCTACCAGGATAGTGGGCATTGACATTGAGGATTAGCTGTCTGTGGTCACATTAAGTAAGTGGTAGTCTTTGTGGTTACGGAAGATCTCAGGATTGTTATGTGGTGCTCGCAAAGCCACGTGGCTGCAGTCAATGGTGCCCTGCACCATGGGGAATCTTGCTATCCTGGCAAAGCCACATGCACGCTCATCCTGCTTCTCTCTGGTGATGGGGAAGGAAATGTAGTCCCTTCTCCTACTGTAGAGAGCCTCTGTGACCTCCCGGATGCAGCAATGGACGGCGAACTGCGAGATGTTAGCTATGTCTCCTGTTGCAGACTGGAAGGGTCCGCTGGCGAAGAAATTGAGGGTGATGGTGATCTTGACTGCCACTGAGAGAGCTGTGGTCGCCCTAATCTGAGACTTGAGGTCTGGTTGCAGGAGGTGGCAGAGTTCTGTGGCCACCTCCTTGGTGAAGCAGAGCCTTCTAATACACTGCTCCTCAGTTAATTGGAGGTAGGAGTGCTCTCGGAATACCCTCGGAGGGTAAGGCCTCCTGTTGAGAACCCCGATGGCCCTCCTCCTCCCTTTGGCCACATGTTCCAATCATTCTCGCTGCCTCCGCTCCCTCCTCCGTAGATCCTGGATGGCGAGGTCGACTGCCAGTACAGCCCCCATTAATGTAACCAAGTGTAGCAGTTTGATTTTTTAAAGAATAAATGTAGCTACCTTTTAGTTGCCACAACACTCCTGATACTAAATAATGTTGAAATTACGGAATGAGACTATTGCACTATGTGAAACTGACAAGAAAGCACTGAAACTCCACTAACCTACAGCTGCAACTCATTACTGATGATCCCTTTAAATAATATCCCTGGAGCCAGCTTCCTGTTGGTTCACACCAGCTCTCCCTGTCGCTGTTTCCTCCAGGCGCTAAGGTGGCGACAATCAATTTTGCAGATCGGGTGGTCAGTGAGCATTGCACACTCACTGTTGTCACAATCCACCTGGCGTTGAGGCTCCCGGCGATAACTGTTAGCGGTGGCGCTGCGGGGGGGGGAGCGGGATTTGGCGTGTGGCGTTGGGTTCACCTCGCCCCGGTGATAATGCTTTAGCGCCCCGTTAGCGCCATCTGCTGGTGCTAATGGGAGGCACTACGGTACCAGATTTTTTCCCCCTCTGTCTCTTGATTGTGGGTTATTTGGGCGAGTTATTCGAGAGCTTCCAGCAACATGGAGCTGTACTCCAACTTTAAGAGACAAGGCGGGAGGAATAAACTTGAAGAAAAAAACACCAAAGTTCTGCCTAGGTGAAACTGGAGTCTGCCTCTGGCTAACAGGACTGTTCGTGTCGATGTGCTCTTTTTGTGCCGCTACTCCTTCTTGGTTGCAAGTGCCATTGATTTATGAGGCGGGAAATATATAAGCTGCGATTTTAACCGAACAATTTTATATTCTGCCTGATTTTATTCCCCTAAACTTCAACGGAGAGTAAAATTGGACGGGGTGTAAAACGAGCATCCAACCCGAACGTATCCCATTCTCACTGGGCAGATTAGGTTAAAATCATAGCTAAGGTTGTGTAAGTGGTGCTGACCTTAGACATGAGCCTAAACCAGGTTGAAATGGAGTGACTCTGACTAGTGTGAATGGGACACACGGGAAAGATGCAGGGTCATGCTCACTGAAGAATAGATTGAGACTGAATTTCACCTTTGATTTACTGATACTTTCTTGTAATCCAATATTGGTATTGGAAATCTGTTCTGCTTGATTAAATGCTTCCACAGTGGCCCAGTTTAGACTGAAACACCCAATGGAGTTCTTCTATCGATGGTAGCGTTGCTCATATGCATGCCCAGTGACATGATTCTTCAGGACATTCATTGTATTGTAAAAGTATTTCGCAACAGGCTGATTTTTTTTCGGATTTAAGTCAATAGGTTAGGATCACAAGCATTGTCTGTGTGTAAAATGCTTTATTCATGTTACTGCTCTACAGTAGACATCTTTACATTGCAAGGAGCTGGTTGCTGGCAATCAAGAGGGATGAGAGGTTCCGACGAAGGGTTTCGACCTGAAACGTTAACTCTGTTTCTCTCTCCACGGATGTTGCCTGGCCTGCTGAGTTTTTCCAGCGTTTTCTGTTGTTATTTCGGATTTCCAGCATCCGCAGTATTTTGCTATCATAAGAGGGATGAGAGATTGGATTGAGATATTGGTTGGAACCAACCTGGTCCTCCCCCTTCCTACACCCTCCCCCCAGGCACAGAAAGTATACTATGCACCTACTAGCAAGAAGCCAATCTCTGAGATTGGAATGTGCAACTTGGCACAGTTTACACTGTCAAGTACGTGCTAGCAAACAGTTCAGGGTGGATTTACTCTGGCACTTGGCAGTATGAAGAGGATATCAGTTCACTTGTGACCCTTACAAGCCCATTAGTGAAAGGAGAGCTGCTTAGTTCCCGGAGGCAAATTTAAACTCACGGCTCTGAAGGTGAAGGGCAGGACTGAGACGATCATTGTTACTTTAGTTTTTACTTTTTTTTAAAAACAGGATATAGCTGTATAGATCTTAAATGTTGTTGTTGCTTGTAGAGTATAGCCAAGTATATCAGTTACAGATGTCTGACAAAAGTACAGTGTTTGCACAGATTATCTCAAAGGACGGTAAAATACAACCTCCAATTTCCTGCTTTTTTTATGTTGGCACAATCATTTCTTGATTTTTGAATCGTGTTTTAACAAATAAACTGCAAGGCGTTAGCATCAGATGCTTTACAATGGGCTGTGCTTATCACACCTCTAGACACCAGGGGTAATTTCAACCTAATCCGCCCGTCGGGAAACTGACGAGTTCAGGTGTAATGCTGATTTTACACCCCGCCTGATTTTACTCTCGGTTGCAGTCAGTGAAGACTAATATTGGGCGGGGTGTGAAACCAGCGTTCCACCCGATCCTGGGGGTTTCCCGCCCACCGAGTTAGGTTAAAATTACCCCGCAAGATGAATTTTTCACCTATGTTTATAATTTGAAGAATTTTCAACAAGATTTTATTTTGTATCCACTGCCCTACGCTGGTGATAGGAAAAAAGTCCTTGCGTTTATATATATTATATATTATATATGTATGGGCATAAAAATTTGTCTCGGGCGGTGGCACAAAGCGGGCGGTGTCGGAGCGGCAGTCAGTAGAACCGACTGTCAGGCGCTGCCTATAATGGGCGGCTGATCCGATACCGCCCGTTTTGCGCCACCGCCCGGGACGAATTTCTAACCTATGGTGTCTTATCGTGTGTCTCAGAAATATCACAAAGTGCTTCGCATGCAATAAACTACTTTGAAGTCAACTATGTCGGCATGTGCAGTGACCATTTTGCACAATCAAGATCCCACAAATAGTAAGAAGGTAAAGGATCCATTAATCCATTTGTGGTTGTGTTGGTTGAGGGAGGATTATTGGCCAAAACAACAGGCAAAAAGCCCCCTGCTGTACTTTGAATGGTGTGCAGGGGATCTTTAACCTGAACTGCTGGAACAAACAGTGGACTGCAATTTAACATCTCATTCAAAGTAAATGGGTTATACTTTGTTATGGTGTTGTTATCGTATCGGTACCGCTTTGAGGCCACTGCCTGCTTAGAGTGATGGAGAGCTAAGCTGTGCACCACTCTGGTCACACAAGGCGAGCTTTGTCCTTGGCACATGGAAGATCTCTGCTCACTAATGTCCATATGCCAAATACATTTTTTAATGTTAACAAAGAGTTTTAAAACGTTAAGCCACCTGGGAACTTTTTAAAATTTCCTTTGCATATGTTGCAACTATATTACAATAATGCAAAGCTGAAATAGTGGAAGACTCCATTCTCAAGTTAGTTTCAAACCAGTTGCCAAAATATGATCTGTTAGTTCAGTGACTTTACTAGTAATTCTGCTACAAATTTTGTGTACATTGCATCAACAGAAAATCAGAACTGTAAATAAGCCATTAAATAACAAAAAAATCACTTGGGGCACAGTTTAGTAAATGTCAAATAGAGTTTGCATTTACCTGGTTGGCAGTCATTATTCCTTTACAAACCTACTGGATACTTGGTCCTTACAGTGCTAGACAATGTGACTCAACTACAGATTTAAAAAAGCTAAAAATACAGGGCAAAATAAGAAAGATGTTGCCTCAGGTGAGCTTCTGGTTTCTAGTACTGTATTATAAATGCTATTGTCCCTGAACTCAAATTTGATTCCCAGTGTTGACTGATTTTTGCACTCAGGTTTAATGTAAAGGTATATTTCTCAGTCTTAACTGGGTCAACTGGGAAAATTGGCCCAGAAAGTCCTTTTGTGCACTTTTGGAATGTACCTCCTGAGGAAAGAGCAGTATTGATGTTATCCGTGGAGTTGGCCAAGAACCAAACCTTCCTGCCATCCTAATGTGATTCGCGGTGGACTAAAGCTATATATTGTCCACTTGGTTGGATGGAAGACATGATTGTAGTGGCAGCTGTGAATAGCCCAAATAGTCATCAAAAGTACAATCAAAGATGATAATAGATTTCTACATTTGTGATGATCTTTGCAATGATTGTTTCAGGGGAGTTTTAAATACCTGTGTTTTTATATATTAGGTGATCTAATTGAGGTGTTTAAGATGATTAAAGGATTTGATATGTGAGATAGAGAAACTATTTCCTCTGGTGAGGGACTCCAAAGCAAGGGGGCATAACCTTAGAATTAGAGCTAGGCAGTTCAGGGGTGATGTCAGGCAGCACTTCTTCACATAAAGGGTAGTGGAAATCTGGAACTCTCTCCCAAAAAGCTGTTGAGGCTGGGTCAATTGAAAATTAAAACCTGGTATTGATAGATTTTTGTTAGGCAAGGTATTAGGGGTTATGGAGTAACGTATCATCCATGATCTAATTGAATGGTGGAACAGGCTCGCGGAGCTGAATGGTCTACTCCTGTTCTTATGTTCCTATAATTAGGATTATAACCACCAACTATAACTATTTAAGAAAGAATGAAGAATAAAATGCCATCAATCTACCCTTCCACAGCTCATTCAATTAAACCGGTTGAGGAAAGCTTTTTCAAATTTTTCCCTGTAAGGACAAAACTAGCAAAATGGCAGAATATCTGCTTAAACTGATTTTCACCTGGATGCTTTGAAGGTAACTTGCCTTCCTTACTGCATCCCAATGTTCCATGTCAGTCCTCGTAGGACTGTTCCAATGCCATGATGGAGGGGATTGACAGGGTAGATGCTGAGAGGTTGTTTCCCCTGGCTGGAGTGTCTAGAACTAGGGGCATAGTCTCAGGATAAGGGGTAGGCCATTTAAGACCTAGATGAGGAGGAATTTCTTCACTCAGAGGGTTGTGAATCTTTGGAATTCTCTGCCCCAGAGGGCTGTGAATGCTGAGTCTTTGAGTATATTCAAGGCTGAGATAGATAGATTTTTGGACTCTAGGGGAATCAAGGGATATGGAGATCGGGCGGGAAAGTGGAGTTGAGGTCGATGATCAGCCATGATCTTATTGAATGGCGGAGCAGGCTCGAGGGGCCGTATGGCCTACTCCTGCTCTTATTTCTTATGTTCTTTGATAGTGAAGGCCCCTCCTAGGTGCCTGTTACATTATTAATACTTTACCAGATATTTCTTTCCAGCGCAGCCCCAAATCTCCTGTAATTAAGCCCTTGCTGCTACGAACCAAAGTGTGGCTTTGTGAGCACAATATCTCATAATATAGCATTGCTCAGGAGTCAAACAGAAACCTTTGTTAAATGGTATTTAGCTCAATGAATTGGCACAAGTTCCATTGTGTTCTCCTAGTTGTAAGAGAGCTGATGAATAAACACTTTTTTTTATCAGGTCATTCGACTTAGGCTAGTAACTACAAATCAGGTTTATTAAAAGTAGCACCTAATTACAGAACAATTGCCTTCTACCTGGTCAGTTGCAAATAAAATAACATATAGAACACTTTGGTCATGCTCTTAGTAATTAAACCTAGACCAGTGTATTTAACTTGTACATGAGATTTCATCGACCAACAGAGTGTCCTGTCTTTACCTCAGCGAGCTCAGAAGAACTAAAGAACTGGGAAAAGGCCACATTTATCCTTGGAACTAGAAGGTCCTGGCTGCAAAGTGTTGGTTAAAGCCAACTTCAAATGATTTCACTTCAGAAACATGTCTCCAGTCTTTCATCTATTAGCGGGGCAAATCCAAGCATAATGAGCCTTGCTAGCTGGATCCCTGATGTAAAAAAAATCAAAACAACTTAACTCTGTCTCCTGCAGCCAGGTAAACAATATTAAGTGGTTCTGTCATCCATATGAACTTGACAAATAACCCTTGTTAAGTGATCATCTGCTTTTGAAGTGACCTTTTGCATACCACACAGTAAAGTGTATACAACATGAAGCAAAAGAGTCAGCAGAGACAGACAGCTGAGGAGTTCCCTTTTAACATGCAGTAATCAAATTTAAAGTGACCAGCCACATCTCAGAAATATATGTAAAAAATACAAATACTTTCTTAGGAATGGAAATGTGGAAGATCTTCATTTCTGCCACAGCTCCTTCACACAACAAAGTCCATGATGTCTATGTGTGACAGCCATGGCTCAGTGGGTAGCACTCTTGCCTCTGAGTCAGAAGGTTGTGGGTTCAAGTCCCACTCCAGTGCAGTGCTGAGGGAGTGCTGCACTGTTGGAGGTACCGTCTTTCGGATGAGACGTTAAACTGAGGCCCCGTCTGCTCTCTCAAGTGGATATAAAAGATCGCATGGCACTATTTCGAAGAAGAGCAGGGGAGTTATCCCCGGTGTCCTGGCCAATATTTATCCCTCAATCAACCTAACAATAACAGATTATCTGGTCATTGTCACATTGCTGTTTGTGGAAGCTTGCTGTGCGCAAATTAGCTGCAGTGTTTCCTACATTACAACACTCCAAAAGTACTTCATTGGCTGTAAAGCGCTTTGAGATGTCCAGTGGTCGTGAAAGGTGCTGTACAAAAACTGCAAGTCTTTCTTTCTTTATGATCAGAACCTTCCAGCACAACTACAACACCATAACACCCTGCTTCTGAACAGCTGTTGCTAATTATTGTTCGCTGCATACATAAGGAATTATTCTGAGGTCAGCGACGGTAGGCAGAAACAGCAGCCATTTTGACCCCTGGGCAAACTGCAATGAATTAAATAACCAATTGTTATTGGTGGTGTTGGTTGATGGAGGAATGTTGGTCAGCACACCCTGTCTCTTCGAATAATGTCATGGGATCTTTAATGCTCACCTGAGCATGTGTCAGATTGGTGCAGTGGTAGCACTCTCACCTCGGAGCAGAAGATTATGGTTTCGAGCCCCACTCCAGAGACTTGAGCATATAATCTATTCTGATACATAAATGCAATGCTGAGGGAATATTGCACTGTAGGAGGTGTCATCTTTTGAATGAGACCTTAAACCGAGGCCCCATCTGCTGCCTCAGGTGGATATAAAAGATTGACAGGTCGCACAACACCAGGTTATAGTCCAACAGTTTTATTTGAAATCACAAGCTTTCGGAGCTATCGATCGCCCCTTCCTCAGGTGAAGTAGAGAAATACAGTCTGTATTTCTCTACTTCACCTGAGGAAGGGGCGATCGATAGCTCCGAAAGCTTGTGATTTCAAATAAAACTGTTGGGGGTAAAAATTCAGTTGGTTGCGCCTCCCGTTAGCACCTTAAGAGGGCGCTAATGGGGCGCAAAGCTGCTAACGCCTGGGTGCAGCGATGTTTGCGCCGCTCAGGAACTTAACTAGACATTGTGCGGCGGCGCTAAACTTTACTGCTGCGACCACCTGCGCGCGCAGATTGTGACGTCATTCCATGGTGCAACGCCCTTGTGGCGCCCCGGAGCGGAAATTGAGTGGCGCCCCCTGCCTTACCGCCTGGCGCTTCCAACGACCAGAAGACTGGAACGCTATCAATCACTGTGGTGCTGGGGGGGGCGCTATTTAAAGGGGGCCTCTTCCTGTCTTTTATTGTTGGTGGCATTTTTGAACTACGCATTCTGAGAGAGAGAGGGAGAGACTTCTGGAGAAATTCAACGTTGTGTGAAGGAGTTTTGGGTACTGAGCAGCACTTTGCAGGTTCATTTTGATTTGCCATTCCTTGTATCGATTTAGCAGAGACTGTGGGAGCTGCACTCTGAGCTCTTTGCCAGGTACTCGCCATTGTTCTTTCCAGCACATTTGATGTGCAAGTCTCTCCAGGCCGAGATTCAAGGCTGCAATGAACAGGATGTGGATGGAAAGCAAGATTAACCATCCCCTTTAAGAACTGGCCCGTGCCATTGTGTGTGTGTTCCATTGCTGACTGACATTACATGAGCTTCGCCAGCGCTCTGAGTTAGCGCCTCACTGCTCGGCCTTTGCGCCTTAAGACAGGTGTGCAGCGCCTGCTTTAGCGCTCCACTCACCTCCCGGGGCGGTAAAAGTGAAGTTTCCAGTCAGTGCCGATAATTAGTGCCAGGCGCTAATATTTGCGTCCAGACGATATTTGCGCCCCAAATGGGGCGCGACCTAATTTCTACCCCTTGGACTATAACCTGGTGTTGTGCGACCTCTCAATTTTGTCCACCCCAGTCCAACACCGGCATCTCCGCGATATAAAAGATCCCATGGCACTATTCAAAGCAAAACAGGGGCGTTCTCCTGGCATCCTGGACAAAATTTCTCCCTCAACCAACAGCACCAAAGACAGATTCTCAAGGCATTAATCTCATTGCTGTTTGTGGAACATTGCTGTACTCAATTCGGCAGCTGTTTCCCTACATTCCAACAGTGACTACACTTCAAAAGTACTTAATTGTCTGTGAAGTGCTTTAGGATGTCCTGAGGTTGCGAAAGACATTACATAATTGCAAGTTTCTTTGTTCTTCTTTCCCTGAAGCACGAGAACACAAAATTGGACCTTGGTTTAATATCTCTTAAGAAGGGGAGCACCTTTGACAATGCAACAGTGTCAGCATTGGAGTAGGAGCTGAAACCGCAGCATTCTGACCCCTTCAAGTAGATGTACTGGTAGAAATAGTGAATAACAGTCAGGAGTGGAAAATGTAAGTGATTTTTTAATTTCGTGGCCCAGAGGTGCCTAAATCGCCACTCCAGCTGAGATGAGGCAGAAGGGTTCCTCTTGGTGTGTATGGTTCACTCCACACTAGGAAGTGGTATTGGAAACGAAGACATTGGTAGAATTCCCTTTTTTAATACAGCCGAAAATATGTGAGCTGACAGTGCTGGAAGCCAAAAAAAATGAAAATGTTGCACATCCCAGCTCCTCGGTAATAGCCAACAACAAGGATCTCAGTGGGTATTTTCAAAATACAATATTGATAGCTGGTGCTTTTTTAAAAATTCGTTTATGGGATGTGGGCATCACTGGCAAGGCCATCATTTATTGCCCATCCCTAGTTGCCCTTGAGAAGGTGGTGGTGAGCCTCCTTCTTGAACCGCTGCAGTCCGTGTGGTGAAGGTACTCCCACAGTGCTGTTAGGGAGGGAGTTCCAGGATTTTGACCCAGCTATGATGAAGGAATGGTGATATATTTCCAAGTCAGGATGGTGTGTGACCTGGAAGGGAACTTGGAGGTGGTGGTGTTCCCATGTGCCTGCTGCCCTTGTCCTTCTAGGTGGAAGATGTCGCGGGTTTGGGAGGTGCTGCCGAAGAAGCCTTGGTGAGTTGCTGCAGTGCATCTTGTAGATGGTACACACTGCAGCCACGGTACACCAGTGGTGGAGGGAGTGAATGTTTAAGGTGGTGGATGTGGTGCCAATCAAGCGGGCTGCTTTGTCTTGGATGGTGTCAAGCTTCTTGAGTGTTGTTGGAGCTGCACTCATCCAGGCAAGTGGAGAGTATTCCATCACACTCCTGACTTGTGCCTTGTAGATGGTGGAAAGGCTTTGGGAGGTCAGACAGTCGCCGCAGAATACCCAGCCTCTGACCTGCTCTTGTTGCCACAGTATTTATGTGGCAGGTCCAGTTAAGTTTCTGGTCAATGGTAACCCCCAGGATCTTGATGGTGGGGGATTCGGCGATGGTAATGCTGTTGAATGTCAAGGGGCGGTGGTTAGACACTCACTTGTTGGCGATAGTCATTGCCTGGCACTTCTGTAGCGCGAATGTTACCTGCCACTTGTCAGCCCGAGCCTGAATGTCATCCAGTCTTGCTGCATGCAGGCATAGACTGCTTCATTATCTGAGGAGTTGTGAATGGCGCTGAACACTGTGCAGTCATCAGCGAACATCCCTATTTCTGACCTTATGTTTGAGGGAAGGTCATTGATGAAGCAGCTGAAGATGGTTGGGCCTAGGACACTGCCCTGAGGAACTCCTGCAGCGATGTCCTGGGGCTGTGATGATTGACCTTCAACCACCACACCCATCTTCCTTTGTACTAGGTATGCACTCCAGCCAGTGGAGAATTTTCTCCCCGATTCTCATTGACTTCAGTTTTACTAGGGCTCCTTGATGCCACACTCGGTCAAATGCTGCCTTGATGTCAAGAGCAGCCACTCTCACCTCACCTCTGGAATTCAGCTCCTTTGTCCATGTTCGGACCAAGGCTGTAATGAGGGCGGGAGCCGTGTGGTCTTGGCGGAATTCAAACTGGGCATCAGTGAGCAGGTGCCGCTTGATAGCACTGTCGATGGCACCTTCCATCACTTTGCTGATGATTGAGAGTAGACTGATGGGGTAGTAATCGGCCGTGTTGGATTTGCCCTGCTTTTTGTGGACAGGACATACCTGGGCAGTTTTCCACACTGTCGGATAGATGCCAGTGTTGTAGCTGTACTGGAACAGCTTGGCTAGAGGCTCAGCTAGTTCTGTAGCACAAGTCTTCAGCACGACAGCCGGGATGTTGTCGGGGCCCATAGCCTTTGCTGTATCCAGTGCGCTCAGCCGTTTCTTGATATCATGTGGAGTGAGTTGAATTGGCTGAAGACTGGCTTCTGTGATGGTGGGGACCTCAGAGGAGGACGATATGGATCATCCACTCGGCACTTCTGGCTAAAGATGGTTGCAAACACTTCAGCCTTGTCTTTTGCACTCACGTGCTGGGCTCCACCATCATTGAGGATATTCATGGAGCCTCCTCCTCCCGTTAGTTGTTTAATGGTCCACCACCATTCACGACTGGATGTGGCAGGACTGCAGAGCTTTGATCTGATCCGTTGGTTGTTGGAATCGCATAGCTCTGTCTATAGCATGCTGCTTCTGCTTTTTAGCATGCATGTAGTCCTGTGTTGCAGCTTCCCCAGGTTGGCACCTCATTTTTAGGTACGCCTGGTGCTGCTCCTGGCATGCTCTTCTACACTCCTTATTGAACCAGGGTTGGTCCCCTGGCTTGATGGTAATGGTAGAGTTTTTTACAACTGAATGGCTTGCTAGGCCATTTCAGAGGGCAGTTAAGAGTCAACCACATTGCTGTGGGTCTGGAGTCACATATAGGCCAGACGGCAGATTTCCTTCCCTAAATGACCATCATGAACCAGATTGTTTTTTATGACAATCTGATAATTTCATGATCACCGTCACTGATACTAGCTTTTTATTCCAGATTTTAAATGAATTTAATTTCCCCATCTGCCGTGGTGGGATTTGAACTCTCCGGATCATTAGTTCAGGCCTCAGGATTATTAGTCTAGTAACAATACCACTATGCTACCGTTCCCGTTTACCCATAGTTCTGTGCTACAATAAATATCTTGACTGGTTTTGTGCAAGCTTATACTTTTGCAACGTTAATGGGCTAGCCTCACTCTGACAAAAATTAACGATTTTCTCTCTAATGTTTTTTGGCTTTTTTGTGGGTTACAACACACTCAGGATTAATATTGGTTTCTGCTGGTTCTTTTGCAAGCTACAGGAATGTACATTATGGTCTGGTAGGCCAAAAGTATTAATATAGATCTGAGGCTTGAGTCCTGTTGAACAAAATGTTTAATATGCTAATATTAATTGAATGCAAAGATAGTCAATCTGTCAAATCATGTCCTAGATAGCTGGCTGGACAATGTAGTAACCACTGCAGATAACATAAACCGGATTGAAATTGACATCCTGGGAGTATCCTCGAGTAGTGTTTTTATTGACAGCTGTGTAGCAGGCAGAGCCAATGATTCTTTGTAAACCTTTTGATGGTAGATCTGTGGCCAGGAGCTTTCGATTATGAGCTTATATTTGGCGGCATGGGATCAGTGAGTAAATTGGAAGTCAGGAGAGACACTGAACTAGATCTAGCTCTGTGATGGTGTTTCACTACATATGAAATGAGTGGTAATGGCTGGAATTTTCACATTGCGCAGCGTGTGGGTTTGGGAGCGGTTCGGCGGTTAAAAGCGCTGAAATTGACAGTGCATCGGTATCCCGCCGACTTCCGCGTTTAACTGGGGCGCGTTTAGAAGCGCGTCATGGACCCGCTCGGGAGAGGCGGGCGACCTCATTGAGGTTGTTAACTGCTCGTTTAGAGACCCTTAACAGCCTTTTTAACATCAGGTTTCAACTTTAACTGGTTGCGCATGGGATTCACGCACCGCGGGAACCTTGCCTGTGAAGGGGAGGCGGGAGCTCAGTTGCCATTGGGCTACTTCATTAACTGACAGCTGGAAAAAGCACATAAATACAGCCACCTTACACCTGCTTCCTTGCCTAAGGGAAAGCACTTGCTGACACTATTTTGTGCAGAGATTTTGCTTTCAGGAGTTTGCAGGTGATTTCTGCAACCTTGGAAGCCACTCTCACCACATTGCTAGTCACTCTCACTACATTGGAGAATTGTGCCACTGATCTCCACTTTACCTGCCAACTATCAGATCAGCATGGGTGCCGCTTATGCTGTCACACCTTGGACCTCAGATCCAGACCAAAATGAGCCCCAGCACCAACACCAGCAGAAGCAGCCTTCTCCTCACCGACCTGCTGCTCCACAGGAGAGAGCGGTTGAGCACAGGGGTGCACCTCGCCGGAGGCAATACCCCCAACACAGGGTATACAGGCAGAGGATGAGCTTCCTGGATATGACTGAACAGCAGTGCCTCAGGAGGCTCAGGCTATCACGTCAGGTCGTGGCAGACATTTGTAACTTGCTGGAAGAAGCCCTGCTGCCAAGTGGACCTGGTGGACATGCCTTACCAGTGCCTGTCAAAGTCACCACCGACCTCAACTTCTTCGCCTCAGGCTCCTTCCAGGGATCTGCAGCAGACATTTGCTGGATCTCACAGTCAGACGCCCACAGATGCATCACCCAGGTGACCGACGCCATGTTTCACAAGTCAGCCAATTATGTAAACTTTGCCACTGATGAAGCCAGGATTACTGAGCGGGCGCTCGGCTTTGTATCTCTGGCTGCCTTCTCACAGGTGCAGGGCATCATCAGCTGCATACATGTGGCCAACAAGGCACCCCCAGATCATCCAGGAGTGTTCGTGAACCACAAGGGCTTCCACTCCCTCAATGTGCAGCTCGTCTGCAACCATAGGAAGATCATCATGCATGTGTGCGCCAGATCCCCAGGCAGCTGTCATGACTCTTTCGTCCTGCGCCAGTCCACCCTCCCTCAGCTCTTCGCACCTCCAAACAAACTTATCGGCTGGCTGCTTGGAGACAAGGGCTATCCACTGAAGACATGGCTGATGACACCCTTGAGGAGGCCAAGCAATGAAGCCAAGGAGTGATATAATGAAAGCCACATGTCCACCAGATGTGTCATAGGACAAACAATAGGCATGCTGAAGATGAGTTTCAGATGCCTTGACAAATCTGGAGGAGTCGGTTAGTACGCACCAGCCAGGGTCTCCAGAATCATCGTCGTTTGCTGCGCGCTGCACAACATAGCGCAGCAGTGAGGATTGGAGCTGCAGGAGGAGCAAGGCACAGAGCACACAGCCTCTTCGAGGAGGAGGAGGAACCTGCGGTGGACATGGCACCAGCAGCAGCGCACATTGCTGCCCGGGAGGCTGGGGATGGCCTCAATGGCCCGATTTACTTAAGTTGCACCAGTGCACCCATATGGCTCCCAGATGCTGTACCAACTTCCCCCCCACCCACCCCCACCAATACCACAAAGCAGTCCTAAAATGACCAAGCCATTCCTGTCAACCAAACACCCATTGCTCGAGGTTAAGTTCACTATTCATTCCAAGTGACAAAGCTACTTCCCAGTAGGCAAAAATGGACAAGATGGGAAAGTAGTGCAAAGAAATAAATTTACATGCATCATAAATGGAACTGAAACTTAACACTAACATTTTGGCAAACACCCATGTACATACCCGTGTGCATCTACAATTGTGTAATTTTTCTTTTCCGAGTGCTTCTACGAGGTGCTACTCCTGTGGCTTCAGCAGATGTAGAGGCAGGCTGCTCACTTCCTTGCTGTGACTGCTTCAACACCTTTGGCAGACGTCCTCTGGGCTTTGGAGCCTGTGATGGCCCCGCCAGAGAGGACTCTCCACTGCTGTCCCTGTCTCCACCATCTGCTGTTGCTCACTTGTGATGTGTGAGATACCAGATGACAACACTACTCTATTTCTAGATGGACCCACTGATGTGCGTATATCTGCGCTGGTGCTGGGTGTGCTTGGGTCTGCTGACGGTGCACCCTCAGAGACTAGAGCTTCCTCTGAGGAGTCGCCTTTCTCCTCCGGCTGGACACTGAGGTGGCGGGGGCACTTGATGGACTTGTGGGAGAATAAAGAGATGAATTAGAAGTCTTATAAGAAGGTGTAACATTACCATTATGTACATGATTACTTTTCAGTGGCTGCTGACCTCAAGTCACCATGAGTGACTGTTGTCATGTGGCTGTATGATATTTAATTCTGTCGCCAGGTTGCTGGGATGTCCCCTTCTCTCAGTCTCCCACTGCCAGCAGCTCTGCAATTCGACTTATTTATAGCACTTCCTCCTCTGCTGGAGTCAATGTGATGTAAATTGGAGGGCCACCTCCGATTCTTTGTCTCTCCCTGTTGTTCTGCGCTCTCTTCTCCTGCAAGGAGGGAAATGAGAGAACTTTGAGTGAGAGTGATGGAATGAGTGTAAGGGATGGATGGGCTACATCTGTGTGAGGGAGTGGTGTGACATTGCCAAATAGCCTCCTTCTGTGGTGTTACTTCCTATGATTGCATTAGGATGAGGGTGAGTGTCAGTGGTGGTTAGTCAGATGGGGATGTGAGTAGATGCAGAGAGAGTGAGGGACGGGTGCACCTTGCAAGGTAGGTTGGTATGAGGATTGATGTGCAGATGTAGGCTTGGGAAGGCAGTGTGATGGGGTTGGGGTGACGCACATCAGGATGTAGTTGAATGTGGCATTGCACTCACCTTTCTTGACCTCATGAGATTATTGAATCTTTTGCGCCACTGGATCCAGGAGCGGCTGACTACACTCCTGCTGCTGACCTCCTGGATGATCTCCAACCATGCCCTCTTGGTCTCACTGACTGGTCTCATGTGCCCGTTCCCAGGGATCAGGGTGTCCCTGCGTGCTCGAACTCCCTGGAGCAGAACTTCCAGGGGAGAGTCAGAGAATCTGGGCACTGCCTTCAGCCATTGGGACTCCATGCTTCCCTCAAGCCTCAGAGCAAAAGTCTTCAATGTCTCACCAAACGCACCTCTCCCAAAGACCTGTGATGCTCCTCCAACAACCTTCAAGTGCGATATGTGGAAGGCCCCTTTAAATATCTGAGCTCAAGGCATATCATCGATGATGTCATCAGACCCGCATCCTTTAATTGGCCGCGGAACCCGCATGCCTAACTCAGTTAAAGAGAAATTGGACAGCGCGCTGTCAAGAGGTTTGTGAGGCTGACCCGCTACGCACCGCTCCGCCCCCCCGCACCCAAATCGTCTCATAGGTAAAAATTCCGGCCAATGTTACAAAAAAATAACAGCTTTGGTATTTTGTCATTTTGAGAGGAATAGTATAACACTATGGGGGAGAAATTCAGTATCGCCCCATTTGGGGCGCAATTATCGGCCGGGCGCCAAGATTGGCGCCTGGCGCTAATTATCACCTCCGACTGCAAACTTGACTTTTATCGCCCCTGGGGGTGATTGGAGCGCTAAATCAGGTGCTGCACACCTGTCTTAAGGCGCAAAGGCCGAGGAGCGAGGCGCTAACTCAGAGCGCGGGTGCAGCGCAGGTGCTGTCAGTTAGCGATGGAACACAGACACACTGGCGACGGACAGTTCTTAAAGGGGAGGGTCGATCTTGCACTCCAGCCACACCCTGCTCATTGGAGCCTTGAATCTCGGCCTGGAGAGACCTGTGCCTAAATCTTCCAGCCAAGGACTATGGAGAGGGTGAGAGAACGAGCTCAGCGCTTCAGCGAGCGGGCCTTGGATGCTCTGGTTGGCGCGGTGGAGCACAGAAGATCTATACTCTTCCCTGAGAGTGGCAGGAGGCCTTTGCCGCGCGAGTACAGAAGAGTGTGGAGGGAGGTGGCTCAGAGCGTCTCCTCCAGGAGCATGGTGCCCAGGACCCATATATAATGTCGAAAAAAGTTCAACGACCTCACTCGGATCGTCAGGGTGAGTGGCTTTTTTTCAATACCTCTCCATCCCTCCATCTCAACCTCACTCTATGGCCAGAGGGTCTTAAAACCCCAATGCACAACACTCATCCAACACCTATGGCCCTCTCATGAAACACACACGCACATTCCACACTTTGCATACAGTAAGGGCTATTCACCTATGGGAGGCACATCAGGCAAGATCATGGCTGCATACAGTAAGGGCTATTCACCTATGGGAGGCACATCAGGCAAGACCATGGCTGCATACAGTAAGGGCTATTCACCTATGGGAGGCACATCAGGCAAGACCATGGCTGCATACAGTAAGGGCTATTCACCTATGGGAGGCACATCAGGCAAGACCATGGCTGCATACAGTAAGGGCTATTCACCTATGGGAGGCACATCAGGCAAGACCATGGCTGTATACTTACTCAGACGCCGTCCTTTTTCTTGCAGGCCAAGCTATCTCATAATAGGAGACAGCAGCAATGGACGGGTGGAGGGCGGCCTCAGCTGCAACCCCTCAGCGATCTTGAGGCGCGCGTCCACAGGATTGTGGCAAGCCGGGTGATCGGTCCCGTCGCCACTGGAGACGCCGACCCCGTTCTGGACAGCAATGGTAAGGTCATCACCTTTTTGTCCTCTGTCCTTCCACTTGTCCCTCACAACACCAGCCTTTGACACTTTCAATCCAACTTACTAAATCGCTGCACTCATTCCTCCCTTACTGCCACCCTGTCCTCACGCTAAAGCCACTCTTGTACCTCCCTGCTTTCAGATGGTGATTCACCAGCTGAGGAGACGGGCCCTCAAGCTGCCAGTGGGAGTGAAGCTGCAGCCGAGGAGGAAGATGAAGGTGGAGCATCAGCGCCACCCTCTCCCGAGGAAGCCCATGCCCACACTGGGAACACGTCTTCCCTGGAGGGGAGCAGGGGGGAAGGGTCTGATGAGGGTGAAGCTCCAGGACCCAGCGGGCTGCAGCAACGCCATGGGGGTAGGGAAGCTTGGGGGCCTTCTCCCCGAGGGAGAGTATGCCAGCGAGTCCTACTGCACTGAACGCAGAGGAGGAGTGGCTCATCGCTGAAATAACACCCAGGCGGTGGGCATGCACACTGAGCTCGTGGGTGCAGTGGGAAGGGTGCCCGAATGCATTGAATCACTGGCAAGGAGTGTGGAGCACTTCGCTGTAGCACAGGCGGATGCCACACTAAAGCTTAGTGCTGCAAAAAGTCACTGGCTGCCATGAACCCATCTCAGACTGCTCTCATGCAGACTCAGATTGAGGCCACGCGAGCACTGACTGCTGCCATCCTCGATGGTTCGTACACATTTCCCTGGGGCTCTCACCGCGCCGCAGCAGGCCAGCAATCTGTGCTCCAGCAGATTGCTCCGGATGCTGAGGTGCTGCCCCGTGGGAGTGCCAGTGTGTCGGTCGAGCAGGGAGTTGCTGTCCTCTCTCAAGATGACAGCATTCCTGCTGCCACCACTGTCACTTCTCCACTGCACTTGCCACTGCCTGTAGGACAGACTGCTGCCGCCCATGCAGAGTTGGTGCAGTCTGCAGCCGGGCCCTCCAGGCCCAGAGCTGGTCGAGGCCGTCCTTCAAGGGCATCTGCAGTCTCAGGTTCTGACGATCAGCAGCCTTCCACCAGCCTTGCTGCAGCCACTGGGACCCCATTACGGAGGAGCAGTAGGGTGGGAAGGGGGGAAGTGCGCAAGGGAAGGAGATCACCCTCGAAGGGCAAAAAGTAGGAGGTGTGACAAAATGTTGGTCATTTTTTTATTAAAGGCTGAGGTTCGTGGTCAAACTTTTGAACATTATCTCCAGGTTATGAGAACCAGTTATGTTAATGACTGTGTTTTTGTGTTTCTTTCTATTAGTTTGTCATGAGGAAATGACACACACAGAGTTTGTGAAATAAATAAGTTTTTGTATTCAAAATGTACATGTTTGGTCTTTGGAATCATTGCTGCCTTGGCCGGCTTAGTGGTTGTGGGTTGGTTTCATTCATGTTGTTCTCAATGGCAGAAGCCATTTCCTCAGCAGGGGCCTAGAAGCGGCTTGCTATCAGCCGTTGATGGACGGCCCTTCCAGTTTCTACATTGTGGGCCTCCCTCCCGCCTTGGTGCTGCTGATGATCATCCTCCTCGTCCTCTTCCTCCTCTTCCTTCCTCCTCCTCCTCTGGTGGTGCTCCAAGGCCTGGTGGCATTGGTTGGGTCCTGAGGATTGCCATGTTATGCAGCATGCAGCACACAACTACGAAGTGGGAAACTCGCTCAGGCGAGTACTGCAGGGCTCCTCCAGAATGGTCCAGACAGCGGAACCGTTGCTTGAGCACGCCGATTGTGTGCTCAACGATGTTCCTGGTAGCTTGATGGCTCTCGTTGTACCGCAGCTCAGCAGGGGTGTTGGGCGTACGGAGCGGTGTCATCAGCCAGGTGCTCAGTGGATATCCCTTGTCCCCGAGAAGCCAACCAACTGGCTGATGCGGTGCCTGGAAAAGTTCTGCCACAGTAGTCTGGTGCAGGATGAATGCATCGTGGCAGCTGCCAGGATAGTGGGCATTGACAGCGAGTATCAGCTGTCTGTGGTCACAGACCAACTGAACGTTTAAGGAATGGAACCCCTTTCTGTTGCGGAA
This sequence comes from Squalus acanthias, assembly GCA_030390025.1. Lineage (NCBI taxonomy): Eukaryota > Metazoa > Chordata > Chondrichthyes > Squaliformes > Squalidae > Squalus > Squalus acanthias. The sequence continues at coordinate 28,603,855 of CM059436.1, read as the reverse complement.
ATCCTCGGCATTCTCATGCGGAGCACGCAAAGCCACATGCGTGCAGTCAATGGCGCCCTGCACCATGGGGAAGCCCGCTATCCTAGCAAAGCCCATTGCGCGTTCTTGCTGCTTGTCTGGGGTCATGGGGAAAGAGATGTACTCTCGTCTCCTTTTAAAGAGGGCATTTGTGACCTGACGGATGCAGCAATGCACCGCGAACTGGGAGATATTGGCGATGTCCCCAGTAGCTGATTGAAATGAGCCAGTGGCATAAAAGTTCAGAGCCACTGTGATCTTCACTGCCACCGACAGAGACATCCTGGACCTCAGTTAAGGCTGCAGATCTGGCTGCAGCAGGTAGCAGAGCTCAGTGACCACCTCCTTGCTGAAGCGCAGCCTTCGCAAACACTGCTCCTCAGACATATTAATATATGTGAATTGTTGGCGATATACCCTGGGAGGGTAAGGTCTCCTGTACAGAGGCCTGTTGGCCCTCCTCCGTCTGGCCATGATTGCCACTCTCTCTCTGCGTCTCTGTGTCCTCCGATTCTGGTGGCGCAGGACGACGCCCCCAATCAGTGCAGCCCCCATAGTCTCTTGGCAATCAAAGTTATGAAGGTCAAAAACCAAAGTACCTGCAAAGTTATGATCAGTAGCCAAAACTACCTCACAAAGCGTTGACTCAATGCAGAAGTCTCTCTTTCTCTCTCTCCGAATCTCTCTCTCTCTCAGAACGAGTGGTGCAAAAATGTCAACCACAGAGAAAGACAGGAAGAGGCCCCCTTTAAATAGCGCCCCCCCAGCCCCACAGCGACTGGGGAGCGTTCCAGTCTTCCGGTCGTTGGTTGCGCCAGGCGGAAAGGATGGGGGCGCCACTCAATTTTTCGCTCCGGGGCGCCACAAGGGCGTTGCACCCTCGTATGACGTCAAGATCTGCGTGCGCAGGAGATCGCGGCGGTAAAGTTTAGCGCCGCCGCAAAATGTCTAGTTAATTTCGCGAGCGGCGCAAACATCGCTGCGCCCAGGCGCTAGTTGCTTTGCGCCCCATTAGCGCCCTCTTAAGGCACTAACGGGAGGCGCAACTAACTGAATTTTTCCCCCTATAAATCTACTCTTTGCACTGACCAGTTTGTTTACCTGTTTAATGTTAAATAAATTTGTCTGTTGGTTTGTAGCTTGAGTCTTGGTCTGATAGAGAGTATATAGTTATATGCCTGCCAATGTTAGGGAGGCCACTGGAATACAGACGCAAGGAGTTCTCTGTTCGACTTCTGGACCTTGCTATATTTAATCATATATTGGACAGATAAAGATGCACTCTAGTTTGTAGGGAATGGGAGCTCTCATTATGGACACTGAAACCAAGTAGGCTTGTATTCCCTTCAGTATAGAAGATTAAGGGGTGATCTAATTGAGGTGTGAAGATGATTAAAGGATTTGATAGGGTAAATAAAGAGAATAAATTTCCTCTAGTGGGGGAGCCCAGAACAAGGGGACATAACCTTAAAATTAGAACTAGGCTGTTCAGGGGTGATGTCAGGAACTGCTTCTTCACATTACGGGTGGTGGAAATCTGGTACTCTCTCCCTCAAAAGACTGTTGCGGCTAGGTCACTTGAAAAGTTCAAAACTGAGATTGGTTGATTTTTGTTGGGTAAGGGTATTAAGGGATATGGAGAAAAGGCGGGTAGATGGAGTCGAGGTACAGATCAGCCATGATCTAATTGAATGGTGGAACAGGCTCGAGGGGCTGAATGGCCTACTCCTGTTACCATGTTCCTCTCACACAAAAATCCCAAAACGTAAGTCAGTCACTGAAGATTATTATCCGCTGCTCAAGTAACAGGATACAGTGAAAATTATTTTTACTATCTCCCACTACTTAGAGGCTGTCGGCAATGGTGTCCAGTAGGTGATATCGGCCAGTCATGATTACTGGGTGAGCCTAGTGTGTAAGATTAACTGTTTGCTTTGTTGTTGCTTCATACACTTTTTGGGAATCAATATACTTTTTTATAAATTGTTATTTAGTGCAGAGTGTAAGCACATGATTCCATAGTTTAAACCAAATTATTGATGAAAATCATTCATCATTTCTGCTAATGTGCTATTGCTCATATTTGTTGACATGTTCAGGTTAATGAAAACATTGTCCATTTCAACCTCTCATCTCGTTGACAGTTAACGTGAAGAGAATTTTATATCAACCTGCAGCAGTTAAAAATCTAGCAGATGTATTTCACCGTAAAACGATTAGTGTTCATTTACTGCTCCGGGTACTGATTAATTGCCAAAAGAAAATTGGGAAGTCAGAGAAAGAAATCAAACAGAACGGCCGTGTCCTTAACTATTAAAACCCGAAGGTAAGAACATTCAACCTGAAACATAACTTTTAAAAGCTGGATTACAACACGGTTCCATGCAGATAGTGTGTCAGTTAGAACTTAATGAAACAAAAAACAGAAAGAATAAGTAAATGTCACAATGCCCACTGAATAAATTAAAAAGCATCACAACACTTAAAAATAAAAAGACACCTGTTTCGACTTTTCACAGGGGCTCTCTGGTGGCAGATGTGCAGAACCCTGGGAGAAACGGTGTAAATAGCTAAAAACGAGTGTTGATGCTGTTTCTCCAGGGTTTCCACCAAAGTTACAGCAGGCGATCAGGAGAACACCACAGAAATTCAGGGCCGTCTTCATTCTGAGTGTGCAATTTTTGCAAGTGAACGTATCCTCACACCATACTTGGAGCAGGATCCTTGCCTACGTTTTCTCTCCCTCTGTAGCCCAGGGATGCTGAGGCCAATTGTAATGCCCCCTCCATCAATACGACTGAAATCAACTTACTCAGTGCAGACCAGGGATCAAACCTGATCCATTCCTGGCCTGTACAACTCAGTTCCACACTGGGCAGTGCATTAACCCACTCTGCCATGTGAGCAGCTTTTGTTTCCAATGCTTTAATGTACAAAGATTTATTTGGTGGCTATTAGCCAGCTTGTATAATATTTTACATTGAAAAACACACATTATGGGAATAAGAACTTTACGTAATAGGTACATATAATTCCATTCAGCGAGAGCTCTTGCCCAAGCAGAACGCACGCTTGCAGAAGACTTGAAAATAGTTGAGGGCCGTTAGAAGCTGTGGTGGGTTCCTCTGAATCCTTTGATAAGACTTGTCTCTGCATGTCATTTAAGCAATTAGAATGTGAAAAAGAGCCCACGTGCTCCCTTCTGTGGTGCTGAACTCAGGCATGAGGCTTTCCCCAATGGAGTGGTTCTGGATTGTAGTCTCACCTACAGTCAACACCTGACAAAAACTGCAGCCAAGATATAGACTAGGATAAGCTTAATCCATAAATTAGCTGGGACCAGCTGGGGAGCAGATGCTCACACCCTGAGGGGAGCCACCTTGACCCTTGTTTTCTCAGTAGCTGAATATTGTGCATTAGCATGGGCAGGAAGTGCACAGACAAATCTTATTATAGAATCATAGAATTATAGAAATTTACAGCACAGAAGGAGGCCATCCGGCCCATCTTGTCCGCGCCAGCTGACAAAGAGCTATCCACCCTAATCCCACTTTCCAGCACTTGGTCCGTAGCCTTGTAGGTTACGGCATTTCAAGTGCATATCCAAGTACTTTTTAAATGTGATGAGGGTCTCTGCCTCTACCACCCTTTCAGGCAGTGAGTTCCAGACCCCCACCATCCTCTGGGTGAAAAATTTTCTCCTCAACTCCCCTCTAAACCTCCGACCGATTACTTTAAATCTGTGCCCCCTGGTTATTGACCCCTCTGCTAAGGGAAATAGGTCCTTCCTATCCACATTATCTAGGCCCCTCATAATTTTATACACCTCAATTAGGTCTTCCCTCAGCCTCCTCTGTTCCAAAGAAAACAACCCCAGCCTATCCAATCTTTCCTCAGAGCTAAAATTCCCCAGCCCAGGCAACATCCTCGTAAATCTCCTCTGCACCCCCTCTAGTGCAATCACATCCTTCCTGTAATGCGGTGACCAGAACTGCACGCAGTACTCTAGCTGCGGCCTAACTAGTATTTTATACAGTTCAAGCACAACCTCCCTGCACTTATATTCTATGCCTCGGCTAATAAAGGAAAGTATCCTGTATGCCTTCTTAACCACCTTATCTACCTGTCCTGCTACCTTCAGGGATCTGTGGACATGCACTCCAAGGTCCCTCTGATCTTCTGTACTTCTCAGTGTCCTACCATTTAATGTGTATTCCCTTGCCTTGTTAGCCCGCCCCAAATGCATTACCTCACACTTCTCCGAATTGAATTCCATTTGCCACTGTTCTGCCCACCTGACTAGTCCATTGATATCTTCCTGCAGTCTGCAGCTTTCTTCTTCATTATCAACCACACGGCCAATTTTTGTATCATCTGCAAACTTCTTAATCATACTTCCTAAATTCAAGTCCAAATCATTGCTATATCCCACAAAAAAGCAGAGGACCCAGTACCTGCGGAACCCCACTGGAAACAGCCTTCCAGTCACAAAAACACCCTTCGACCATTACCCTTTGTTTCCTGCCTCTGAGCCAATTTTGGATCCAACTTGCCACTTTCCCTTGGATCCCATGGGCTTTTACTTTCGTGACCAGTGGGACCTTATCAACTGACGTTCAACTGAACACCGTTATAAGAATCATCACAGAAGCACTGAAACCGACGGCAACAGTCTGGCTCTCTGTCCTCACACATATATTGCCACCACCTCTCAGAAGAGAAGCAGCTATAATCAGAAAATGCAACCAGGCAAACTACCCTTGAAATCAAGCCAGCATTTGACCGACTGTGGCATCAAGTAGCCCAAGTAAAACTGAAGTCAATGGGAATCGAGGGAAAACTCTCCACTGGCTGGAGTTATACCTAGCACAAAGGAAGATTGGTTGGAGGTCAATCATCACAGCCCCAGGACATCGCTGCAAGAGTTCCTCAGGGCAGTTTCCTAGGCCCAACCATCTTCAGCTGCTTCATAAATGACCTTCCCTCTATCATAAGGTCAGAAGTGGGGATGTTCGCTGATGACTGCACAGTGTTCCGTGCCATTTGCAACTCCTCAGATAATGAAGCAGTCCATGCCCGCAAGACCTGGACGACATTCAGGCTTGGGCTGATAAGTGGCAGGTAACATTCGCGCCACACAAGAGCCAGGCAATGACTATCTCCAATGAGTGAGCGTCTAACCACCGCCCCTTGACATTCAACGGCATTACCATCACCGAATCCCCCAACATCAATATCCTGGGGGTCACTGTTGAACAGAAACTTAACTGGATCAGCCACACAAATACTGTGGCAACAAGAGCTGGTCAGAGACTAGGTATTCTGTGGCGAGTGTCTCACCTCCTGACTCCCCAAAGCCTTTGCACCATCTACAAGGCACAAGTCAGGAATGTGATGGAATACTCTCCACTTGCCTGGATGAGTGCATCTCCAACAACACTCAAGAAGCTCGACACCATCCAGGACAAAGCAGCCCGCTTGATTGGCACCCCATCCACCATCTTAAACATTCACTCCCTCCACCACCGGCGTACCGTGGCTGCAGTGTGTACCATCTACAAGATGCACGGCAGCAACTCGCCAAGGCTTCTTCGGCAGCATCTCCCAATCCCACGACCTCTACCACCTAGAAGGATAATGGCAGCAGGTGCATGGGAACACCACCACCTCCAAGTTCTCCTCCAAGTCACACACCATCCTGATTTGGAAGTATATCGCCGTTCCTTCATCGTCGCTGGGTCAAAATCCTGGAACTCACTCCCTAACAGCACTTTGGGAGTACCTTCACCACACGGACTGCAGCGGTTCAAGAAGGTGGCTCACCACCACCTTCTCAAGGGCAATTAGGGATGAGCAATAAATGCCAGTGATGCCCACATCCCAGGAACTAAAAACAAAGATTCCATTCAGCAATTCCACGGTGCAAGGTGTATGACGACTTATCTGGGAATTTGGTGGGATTGGTAACAATCCAAACAACGTTCCTTAAGCCCCATAAAATTCATCAGAGTGAGAACCAGTAATAAATTTTGCCTTTAATAAAATTAATAACTAAGCTGACTTACGGAATCTAAATTTAATTCTGTCTTACAGACCTGGGGTACAAATTACAAGATGTTCATGTTGCAGGAATGTACAGTTTGTAGAGAATTCTTATATAGAAACTTAGCGGATCTCCCATGGGGTTGTTGATGTTTTATAAGAGCACGGTTCTGATGCCAAGCTGTATTATCAGGGACACGGACTTATCAGCACTGGGGCTGCACTAGAATTTGGGAACTCTGGGGATGGAGTTCTAAGTTTCTAAGTATTACGAGAAGGTTCCAGGTTCTGAGAGGATTAGGATGGGGGTTCCCAGAACACTGAACAAGGGGGTTCTGCAAGCACTGGGATAGGTTCTGGAATTGGGGATCACCAGAACAGGGGTCGTGGAATCTGGGAGAATTGGGTGTGGGATCTCTCGGTGTGGGAGTGTTGGGGCTGTCCTGGCATCAGGTAACATTGGTAATGCAGTCTAGGGTTTCATGAGCACAGAGGGCATACTGGGATCAAGGAGTGTGATCAAGGATTCAGTAGAACTAGAGAGTGGGTGGGGGGGAGGGGGCGGGGGACAGAATCTGGCAGTATTGGAGGGGAGCCTTGTGGCAAGGGGAATCCAGAAGAAGGGGATGAGCACTGCCCTTACATAGCTCCCTTCCACCCTGTTCTGACCATCAGCCTCTTTTTCTGACCAGTCCAAGGGCCCTTTTGTGCTCCAAGGTACCTCCTTAGATTGCTTTCCCCATTGCCAATGGTTTATGTCTTTACGTTCCTGCCTTAAGGCATTGAAGTACAAATATTCTGCTTCTGCCCTCCTGGGTAATGCCAAGAATGCGTATCATAAATTATACACCTCCAGCTCATGATTTTCCATCCAATAAAATGTATTCCCATTATGTACTCCTGGCACATGCCAAAAGTGTAGCAGTGGAAAAATTACTGAGTATGCCAACTTATTCAGTCTTCAATAAACATAAATTTCCATAAACAATCAAATTACTCCATAAAATGTGCAAATGTTCATAAATTAAACAATTTCCAAGTATTAAATTTTAAAAATCCTTAAGCCTCAGAAATGGTTCAGCAGAGAGATTTTCAATGGCAGTAAAGTGAACGACGAAAAAGCAAAACATTATCAATAAACGATCTTTGTTTTCTTTTCTATCAACAAATAAAACTATGATCGCGTGTGATGTTGATCATAGGTACTGCTTCTCTGTGAGGAATTCATAACAGAACAATTGTTAATTGAATGTCATCACTTGCCTGGAACAAAGGTTTTGAGAATTCAACCTGGGATCTGGTTTGGACGTCTTTTTAGAAAAAGCAAAGAGGATCTCAAATGCTTATAGAACCAATTCATTCTGATGCACAGCTTGCATGCTGGGAAATTGTGCAAACTGCACATGCTCCGAATGCACAGATTTGGCCGAGAGTGTTCTCCAACTCTTGAGGTAAAAATATCCAGTCAAAGCTCAGGAATTTGAGATAGGCTGAAGCCTTGAAGTAAAAGAGACAAAAGGCAACTTAGTGGCCAAATTTAATCATGTTATTAAAAAATATGTGGCTTTGATATGAAAAGTGTTACATAAGAAAGAAATAGGAGCAGGAGTAGGCCATTCAGCCCCTCGAGCCTGCTCCGCCATTCAATAAGATCATGGCTGATCTTCTACCTCAACTCCACCTTCCTGCCCGATCCCCATATAGAAACATAGAAACATAGAAGATAGGAGCAGGAGTAGGCCATTCGGCCCCTCGAGCCTGTTCCGCCATTTAATGAGATCATGGCTGATCATCCTAATTCAATACCCTGTCCCTGTTTTCTCCCCATATCCCTTGATCCCTTTAGCCTTAAGAAATATATCTAACTCCTTCTTGAATATATTTAATGAATTGGCCTCAACTGCCTTCTGTGGTAGAGAATTCCACAGGTTCACCACTCTCTGGGTGAAGAAATTCCTCCTCATCTCAGTCCTAAATGGCTTACCCCTTATCCTTAGACTGTGACCCCTGGTTCTGGACTCCCCCGCCATCGGGAACATCTTTCCTGCATCTATCCCTTGATTCCCTTAATATCCAAAAATCTATCAATCTCTGTTTTGAATATACTCAATGACTGAGCCTCCACAGCCCTTTGGGGTAGAGAATTACAAAGATTTACCACCCTCTGAGTGAAGAAATTTCTCCTCAGCTCAGTCCTAAATGGCCGATCCCTTATTCTGAAACTGTGGCCCCTGGTTCTAGACTCCCCAGCCAGGGGAAAACATCCTCCCTGCATCTACCCTGTCAAGCCCTGTAAGAATTTTGTATGTTTCAATGAGATCACCTCTCATTCTTCTAAACTCTAGAGAATATAGGCCGAGTCTACTCAATCTCTCCTCATAGGACAATTCCCCCCATCCCAGGAATCAGTCTGGTGAACCTTCGTTGCACTCCCTCTATGACAAGTATATCCTTTCTTAGGTAAGGAGACCAAAACTGTACACAATACTCCAGGTGTGGTCTCACCAGGGCCCTACATAATTGCAGTAAGACATCTTTACTCTTACACTCAAATCCTCTTGTAATAAGGGCCAACATACCATTTGCTTTCTTAATTGCTTGCTGTAGCTGCATGTTAACTTTCAGTGATTAGTGTACAAGGACACCCAGGTCCCTCTGAACACCAACATTTCCCAATCTCTCACTATTTAAAAAATACTCTGCTTTTCTATTTTTCTTACCAAAGTGGATAACTTCACATTTCTCCACATTATATTCCATTTGCCATGTTCTTGTCCACTCACTTAGCCTGTCTATATCCCCTTGAAGCCTCTTTGCATCCTCCTCACAACTTACATTCCCACCCAGCTTTGTATCATCAGCAAATTTGGATATATTACATTTGGTCCCCTCATCCAAATCATTGATATAGATTGTGAATAACTGAGGCCCAAGCACTGATCCTTGCCTTACCCTACTAGTTATAGCCTGCCAACCCAAAAATGACCCGCTTATTCCCACTCTCTGTTTTCCGTCCGTCGCCCAATCCTCAATCAATGCTAGTATATTACCCCCAATCCCATGAGCTCTAATTTTGTTTAATAACCTCTTGTGTGTCACCTTATTGAATGCCTTCTGAAAATCCAAATACACCACATCCACCGGTTCCCCCTTATCTATTCTGTTAGTTACAACCTCAAAACACTCTAACAGATTTATCAAACATGATTTCCCTTTCATAAATCGTGTTGACTCTGCCCAATCCTATTATTATTTTCTAAGTGCCCTGTTACCACGTCCTTAATAACAGATTCTAGCATTTGCCCTACTACTGATGTCAGGTTAACTGGTCTGTAGTTCCCCGTTTCCTCTCTCCCTCCTTTCTTAAATAGTGGAGTTACATTTGCCACCTTCCAATCCACGGGAACCGTTCTAGAATCTATGGAATTTTGGAAGATGACAACCAATGCATCCACTGTCTCTATAGCCACCTCTTTCAAAACCCTAGGATGTAGGCCATCAGGTCCAGGGGATTTATCGGCTTTCAGTCCTCATTCTCGCTAGACCCTTGGTTCTCCACTATTTCTGGAAGGTTTTTTGCATCTTCTTCCATGAAGACAGACACAAAGGGCTGGATTTTGATACTGGGGCGGGTTGGGGTCGTGTCATCCGCATTTCGTGTTATCCACCCGCCTGCAATTGGATGTGGGAGATTGATGCAATTTTCACCTAATTGGGCAATTGAGTTTCAGCATGTGGGAACCCATGAACCAATTAGTGGTTTCAGTCTGAAAGTCGCCTCTGATGATGTCATCATTGCAGGTTAGAGACTGCCTGGTCTCAGAGATTGCCTGGCCTTTGCTGTGAGAGGACCTGGATGCAAAATGAGCAGCATCTCAGAGAGAGAGAGAGAGAGAGAGAGAGAAATAATTTTTTTTGCAACCAAGTCCTCCCAGGCAGTCTCTGAAGACATTCAATGCAGCAGCATCAGAGGCGACTTTCAGACCTAATACTACTACTACCTTCATCACATCTCCGTTGTAATAGTGGACCTGCAGCTGATAGTCAGCTATCCACTTGTGCTCCCGCCAGGTTTCACTGGCGTGTTTCACATCAGGCGTACTTCACGTCAGAAAAGGGTTAAACTAGCTAAAACGTTTTAAAATGGCATTACAGAGCCAATTTAGGGCTTGTTAAGGGCTTTAATGGCCTCTCCCGCCTCTTGGAGGTGGGACGGAGTCGGGAACCCCGCGACCGATTTTGTTATAATTGCGTGGAGGCGGAATGGAGTTGGGATGGGGTCGGGACCCCCGAATCTGTAACTTTAACCCCCCACACGCCTCCAAACCTGACTCCACGGGTCATTGAAAATCCAGCCCAAAGTATTTGTTTAATTTCTCTGCCATTTTCTTATTCCCCATTATAATTTCTCCTATCTCAGCCTGTAAGGACCCACGTTTACTTTCGCTAATCTTTTCCTTTTTACATACCTATAGAAGCTTTTAGTCTGTTTTTATGTCTCTTGCTAATTTACTCTCATATTCTATTTTCCCTTTCTTTATCAATTTCTTGGTCCTCCTTTGCTGAATTCTAAAATTCTCCCAATCCTCAGGCTTACTACACTTTATGGCAACATTATAAGCATCTTCCTTTGATCCAATACTATCTTTAACTTCTCTTGTTAGCCACAGTTGGACCACTTTTCTTGTGGAATTTTTGTGCCTTAAAGGAAGGTATATTTGTTGTAAATTATGTATTAATTCTTTAAATGCTAGCCATTGCTTGTCTATCATCATATCTTTTAAAGTAGTTTCCCAATCTACCTTAGCCAACTCGCCCCGCATACCTACGTAGTTTGCTTTATTTAGATTTAAGACCCTAGTTTCGGATTTAACTAAATCACTTTCGAACTTAGTATAAAATTCTATCATATTATGGTAACTCTTCCCTAAAGGCCCCTTTACTGCAAGGTTATTAATTAACCCTTTCTCATTGTACAATACTAGATCTAAAATAGCCTGTTCCCTAGTTGGTTTCTCAACATACTGATCTAGAAAACTATCTTGTATACATTCCATGAATTTATCCTCCACACTATTACTGCAAATTTGGTTTGCCCAGTCTATATGTAGATTAAAGTCCCCCATGATTACTGTAATTACCCATGTTACATGCCCCTCCTGAATTTCCTGATTTATACTCTGCCCTACATTACCACTACTGTTTGGGGACCTATAAACAATTCCCACCAGTGTTTTCTGCCCCTTGCTGTTTCTTAGCTCTACCCAAACTGATTCTACTTCTTGATTTTCAGAGCTAAGATCCTTTCTCTCTACCGTCCTTATCCCATCCTTTATTGTCAGGGCTACCCCTCCTGCTTTTCCATTTTGCCTCTATCTTCCAAAAATTAAGTATCCTGGAATATTTAGTTCCCAATCTTGGTCACTTTGCAACCATGTCTCCATAATGGCTATTAGATCAAACCTATTAATTTCCATCTGCGCTATTAATTCATCTATTTTGTTGCGAATGCTTCGCGCATTCAGATATAGTGCCTTTAGCTTTGACTTATTTCTATTATTCCCTGATGTCACCTTAGTCACTGATGCCCTAGTGTTGAGGCTGCCGCGAAACACGAATTAAGGCTGAATCCATTTGTGTTAAACAAGAGACTTTTTAATCACAGCATGGCACAAAATGGCAGACTGAAAAGCTCCCAGAATTCTCTGGGTAAAACCTGAGGCCCCGCCTCCTTCTGCCTTAAAGGTAAGGTGCCTTAAAGGGAAGGTGCTGGAAATTTGTCCACAGACGGAAGAGTGGATTATGCCCGTTTTAGGTGGCGATCCGCCACACAGCTCCCCCCAGAATCCGCTCAGGAGGTGTGGACGAGACGGTGCGGCGGTCTGATGGGCCGGCCAGAGCGGCTCTTGTAGGACGCCGCTGGACGTGGAACGGCCGGGCGTGGAGCAGCCGGGTGAACCGGCTTGAGGGCAGGTTGGCCGCGTGGAGGTGGACGAGCTACAGGGACCTGCTCACCGGGCTCCGAGTGTGCTGGCTTGAGTCGGTCAACCGACACTTTTTCGGTCCTGTCGCCCACTTGCAGGGTGAAAAATTTGTCCCCAGCCTGTAGCACCTTGTAGGGCCCATCGTACGGGGGTTGAAGGGGTCCACGGTGGGCGTCGTGCCGGACGAAAACAAACCGTGCCTGGTGCAGGCTTAGTGGGACGTGTGAGGTGGATTCGCCGTGTCGGGCAATGGGCACCGGGGCGAACTGCAGCGCCGGTGAGGCGAAGTCGTGGCGTTGCTGGTCGGCTGACCAGGGTGTCGTGGCGGTGGGCAGGAACTCGCCAGGTACGCGCAGCAGCTGACCGTACACGAGCTCTGCTGCCGATGCGTGGAGGTCTTCTTTAACCGCGGTGCGCAGGCCGAGGAGGACCCACGGAAGTCGGTCGGTCCAGGCGCCGTCTTGGAGGCTGGCTCGAAGAGATGCCTTCAAGGATCTGTGGAACCGCTCACACAGTCCGTTGGCTTGGGGGTGGTATGCTGTGGTGAGGTGAATGGTCACCCCGAGATTGCGTGCGACGGTAGTCCAGAGTTCAGAGGTAAATTGCGGACCTCTGTCCGACGTCATGTCGGAGGGGACGCCGAACCGTGCGACCCAGGTGCTGACGAAGGCTCTGGCGATGTCGGCGGTGGTGGTAGAGGTCACTGGAATTGGCTCAGGCCAGCATGTGGTGCGGTCAACGATGGTCAGCAAGTGCGTGTGGCCTTGCGACGGCGGCAGGGGCCCGACGATGTCAACGTGGATGTGGTCGAATCTCCGCGAGGGGACGGTAAACTCCTCGAGGGGTGCTTTCGTGTGTTGCTGTACCTTGGCCCGTTGGCAGGCTAGGCAGGAGTTGGCCCAAGTACGCACATCCTTGCGAAGGCCGCGCCAGACAAAGCGGTTGGCTACCAATTTGATGGATGCGCGGGCGCCGGGGTGGGAGAGGTTGTGGAGAATGTCGAATACCCAGCGGCGCCAGGACGCTGGGACGACGGGCCGAGGTTGACATAGGGATATGTCGCACTTGACCGTGACTGCGGTCGGGCCACAGGCAACGTCGGCCAGGCGTAGCCCTGGTAGGTTGGTGGGTGCGGAGAGCAGATCAGGGTCGGTGATCTGGTCTGCTGCGAGTTGAGCATAGTCGACTGCTAGGTGTGCGGCGTGGATGGCGGGGCGGGAGAGGCAGTCGGCTACCACATTGTCTCGGCCGGAGACGTGTTGGATGTCCGTGGTGAACTCGGACACTGCCGCGAGCTGGCGCTGCTGCCTGGCGGACCAGGGGTCGGTTGTCTTTGCCATTGCGAATGTCAGGGGCTTGTGGTCGACAAACGCAGTGAAGGGGTGGCCCTCAAGCAAAAACCAGAAATTGCGGACCGCCAGGAACAGCGCGAGGAGCTCGCGGTCGAAGGCGCTGTACTTGACCTCCGGGGGGCGTAGTTGGCGGCTGAAGAAGGCAAGTGGTTGCCAGGCGCCGTCGACCCACTGCTCATACACGGCGCCGACCGCGTGGTCGGAGGCGTCCGTGGTGAGCGCTACCCTGGCATTGGGCCGTGGGTGCGCGAGCAGGGTGGCGTTGGCGAGCGCGGTCTTGGTGGAATCGAAGGCGGCGGACGCGTCTGCCGTCCATTCGACCGCCATCTTGCCGCTCCTGCCCCGGAGGGCTTCATACAGGGGCCTCATGAGGGACGCCGCTTTGGGGATGAAGCGGTTATAGAAATTCACCATCCCGAGGAACTCCTGGAGGCCTTTGATGGTGGTGGGGCGGGGAAATTGTTGGACGGCCTGCACCTTGGTGGGCAGGGGAATGGCCCCAGCATGGGTGATGTGGTGGCCGAGGAAGTCGATCTTGTCCAGGCCGAACTGGCATTTGGCTGGGCTGAGGATGAGCCCGTGGTCGCTGAGGCGCTTGAACAGGATGCGAAGGTGTTCGAGGTGTTCCTGCTTGGAGGAACTGGCTACCAGGATGTCGTCCAGGTAGACGAACAGGAACTTCAGGTCCCGAAGGACCGAGTCCATGAGCCGTTGGAATGCCTGGGCCGCGTTTTTGAGGCCGAAGGGCATCCGCAGGAACTCGAACAGGCCGAAGGGGGTGATTACGGCCGTCTTGGGGACATCCGCGGGGTGGACGGGGACTTGGTGGTAGCCGCGCACCAGGTCGACCTTGGAAAAGACTGAGCGGCCGGCCAATCTAGCCGAGAAGTCCTGAATGTGCGGCACGGGGTACCGATCAGGGGTGGTGGCGTCATTGAGGCGGCGGTAATCCCCGCAGGGGCGCCAACCTCCGCCTGGTTTGGGGGCGATGTGGAGTGGGGAGGCCCAGGGACTGTTGGAGCGGCGGATGATGCCGAGCTGTTCCATGGTGGCAAACTCGGTCCGCGCGATCTCCAGTTTGGCCGGGTCCAGCCTGCGGGCGTGGGCGTACACTGGGGGGCCTGTGGTGGGGATGAAGTGTTCCACCCCGTGTTTGGCGGCCTCCGCGGAGAAGGTCGGATTGGTAAGGGCCGGGAATTCGGCCAGGAGTGCCGAGTAGTCATCCGTGGCCCGGGCGTGGCACTGTGACGCCATGTCGGCAGGTTGACGTGGGGCCATGGCGCCCAGGATGGGGGACATGGTGTTCATGTCCACGAGGCGGTGACGAGGGATGTCTACCAGTAGGCCGTGGGCGCACAGGAAATCTGCGCCGATGAGGGGGGAGAGCACCTTGGCAGTGATGAACTCCCATTGGTAGCGGTGACCAGCGAGGTCGAGGGTGACTGTCCGGGTGCCATACGTCCGGATTTCCGAGCCGTTAGCAGCTGCCAGCGCCGGTCCTCGTTCACCCTTTTGGATGTCGAGGGAGGAGGCCGGGATGATGCTGTGCTGAGCCCCAGTGTCGCACAGGAACTGGCGGCCGGTTTTGTCATCCGTGACGAACAGCAGGGAGCCCGCGTGGCCCACGGCCATCGCGGGGTCTGGAACGGGGGCCGACTTGAAAGAGCAGGGAGGTGTGCACCGTTGTGCCCTGGCGCCGAACCGTGAGTGGTAGTAACAGTGGCCCGGATTAGTGGGGCGTGAAGGCCCCGTGAGCCTGGTGACAGGCCCTTGTGGCCGCGTGCTGGATGGTGAGGGGCGCGCCCAGGCATTGGCTGCCAGGTCCGGAGTGACGTCGCGGCTGGAGTGAGCGGACAGCAGCTTGTCGGTCTCATCGGCCAGGGCTTCCAGGTTCGTGAGGCCGGACGCCACGATCGCTGGGCGGATGCTGAGAGGGAGCTGGCGGATGAACAGTGTGCGGAAGAGGGATCCGGGTGGGCTCTCGTCGGTGAGGGAGAGCATGTGGGAGAGGAGGTCTGATAGTGAGGCATCACCGAGGCCTGGAAGGTCGAGGAGGTGGCAGTTTCGCTGATATGACGAGGCCGTAAATTTTTTAAGGAGCGCTGTCCTGAGATGTGCGTACTTGCCTTCCTCTGGTGGGTTCTGCAGCGTTGTCCAAACCTTGGAAACTGCGGCGCTACCGAGTGATGTGACAAGATAGTCGTACTTCGTCCCATCTGTGGTGATATTTCGCAGCCGGAAGCGAGATTCAGCTTGGAGAAACCAGGCTTCGGGCTGGTTTTCCCAAAACTCCGGCAGTTTCACGGAAACTGCGTTCGTGTCCGCCATTGCAGTGCTCGGAATACGTTCTGAGCGTCGGGGTCACCAATGTTGAGGCTGCCGCGAAACACGAATTAAGGCTGAATCCATTTGTGTTAAACCAGAGACTTTTTAATCACAGCATGCCACAAAATGGCAGACTGAAAAGCTCCCAGAATTCGCTGGGTAAAACCGGAGGCCCCGCCCCCTTCTGCCTTAAAGGTAAGGTGCCTTAAAGGGAAGGTGCTGGAAATTTGTCCACAGACGGAAGATTGGATTATGCCCGTTTTAGGTGGCGATCCGCCACACTATTACCTTTGTTACTCTCTCTGTCCCTTCCTGACCCACTCTGCTTATTTTTACCCAAAACTCTACTCTGCTCTAGAGCCTTGACATTTCTCTTGCTGCTTTTAAAGTTACTCTTTCCTGAACAGCTCCTTCTTTCCCCAGTGCTGGTGCCAGTGCCCCATGAAGCAAAACCCCTGCCTCCCACACCACTCTTTGAGCCATGCATTTAACCTTTTAATCTGCTTATCCCTATGCCAATTGGTGCATGGTTCAGGTAAGAATCCAGAGATTATTATCTTTAAGGTTCTGCGTTTTAATTTGGACCCCAACTCTTCAAAATCTCTCAGCAGTACCTCATTCCTAGTTCTACCTATGTCGCGGTTCCTACGTGGACCACGACAACTGGATCCTCCCCTTCCCACTCCAAGTTCCTCTCCAGCCGTGAGGAGATGTCTTTAACCCTAGCACCGGGCAGGCAACACAACCTTCAGAATTCCCGGTCACGGCTGCAGAAAACAGTATCTATTCCTTTGAATATACTGTCCCCTACCATAACTACATTCCCTTTCACTCCCCCCACTTGAATGGCCTCCTGCACCATGGTGCCATGGTCAGCTTGGTCATCCATCCTGCAGGCTTTTCTCTCATCCACACAGGCAGCAAGAACCTCATACCTGTTGGATAAGGACAAATTCCGAGGCTCCTCCAGCACTGCACCTGGGGTCCCCTTACCTGCCTGAGTTGCAGTCACACCCTCCTGTCCCTGACCACTAACCAGACCTGTACCACTACCTAACCTTAGGGGTGTGACTGCCTCCTGCATCAAAGTGTCCCAGTAACTCTCCCCCTCCCTGATGCCCCGCAATGTCTGCACCTCAGATTCCAGCTCAAAAACTCCGATCTGAAGTTACTCAAGATGCAGGCACTTACTGCAAAAATGGTTGTCTGGAATCACAATGCTGTCCACAAACTCCCACATGCTGCAGTTGCGGCACACCACCTGCACTGCTATCCCTATATGGCCTTGTTTTATTTAATTAAATGTAATTAAATATGTATTTCAGTAACTTCGTTTACAGTATAGTTTCTTGACTATTTACTTGATCTAGAGTAAGTTATGGGTTATGAAATTAAATATCTACCTGTAACACAAAGCACTACAAGTAGTGTAGACAAAAAGCAGCAACTCCTTCCCCCTTGTCTCTGAAGTCCCACTTTTTCCAAAATCCCAAATAAAACACACTGTTTATGTGCACTCCATTTAATGCCGCTCTGTGCAAACCACTCTGTGCTCTGCAGAACTGTTTACTTTCATACTCTAGGAGCCTCACCCAATTTACAGGTGTTGACTCAGCTCCCCTGATCTCTGTGATTAGCACCTATTGAAGACAAACACTTACAGCTGACTGACAGTTAACTGCCATAGAAACATAGAAACATAGAAGATAGGAGCAGGAGTAGGCCATTCAGCCCCTCGAGCCTGCTCCGCCATTCGATGAGATCATGGCTGATCATCCAAATCCAGTACCCTGTCCCTGCTTTAATCCCCACAGTACACATATCCCACCCTACCCCCGTAACCCCACGTATTTAATTCCCCCTAACATATCCCATCCTATCCCCATAACCCCACATATTTAATCCCCCATAACACTAAGGGTCAATTTATCATAGCCAAATCAACCTAACCCACACATTTTTGGACTGTGGGAGGAAACCGGAGCACCCGGAGGAAACCCACGCAGACACGGGGAGAATGTGCAAACTCCACACAGTAATGACTTGGCCTCAACTACCTTCTGTGGTAGAGAATTCCACAGGTTCACCACTCTCTGGGTGAAGAAATTCTTCCTCATTTCTGTCCTAAATGGCTTACCCCTTATCCTTAGATTATGACCCCTGGTTCTGGACTCTCTGACCATCGGGAACATTCACCTGCATCTAGTTTGTCCAGACCTGTCAGAATTTTATATGTTTCGATGAGATCCCCTCTCATTCTTCTGTACTCTAGCGAGTATAAGCCCAATCGACCCAATCTCTCCTCATATGTCATTCCTGCCATCCCAGGTATCAGCCTTGTGAATCTTCGAGGCAGGCAGGCAGCTTCTATTAACTACAGTTTTTAAAGTTCTAGGTTTAAACCAAAATGTTACACTAATTTACACCTTCTACTTACCCAATACTTACCAGAAATTCCCACTCTTTCCAAATTCTCAAATAAAACACTCTGTTTACGTGCACTCTAGTTAACGCCGCACTGTGCTCTGCAGAACTGTTTACTTTTATACTCTAGGAGCCTCACCCAACTTACAGGTGTTGACTCAGCTCCCCTGCTCCCTGTAATTAGCACCTATTCAAGACGAACACTTACAGCTAACTGATAGTTAACAGGAAGGAATCTGCCTGAAAAAATTAACCAGTCCTCATAATCTAGCTAGCCAAAAAACATGAGATCGTGGGCATCACACACACCCACTGAGAACTCCAGTGGCTGTCTGCCCATTGTCGCTCTTTGATTCAGGTCTTACTATACATAATATCACTTTTATATATTGAAGGATTAACAAGGAAGAAAAAAAAGCAGAAAATATGTAAAGACTGCCTCACATTCAGCAGTGCTATGTGGAAATTAGGGATCATTTTTACCTTTGCCGCATGAGCGATAATCTGATGGGGCAGATCCTCCGCCCGTTGTAGAACCCAACTGCTTTTCAGCTCATTGACTACTGCCCAGAATCATAGAATCATAGAATGGTTACAGCACAGAAGAAGGCCATTCAGCCCATCGAGCCTGTGCCAGCTCACTGCAAGAACACTTCAGCTAGTCCTACACACTGCCCTTTTCCCATAGCCCTGCAAATTTTTTCCATCAGGTACTTATCCAATTCCCTTTTGAAAGCCACGATTGAATCTGCCTCCACCACTCTTTCAGGCAGTGCGTTCCAGATCATAACCACTCGCTGCGTAAAAAAGTTTTTCCTCATGTCGCCTTTGGTTCTTCTGCCAATCACCTTAAATCTGTGTCCTCTGGTTCTCGACCCTTCCGCTAATGGGAACAGTTTCTCTCTTATCTACTCTGTCTAGACCCCTCATGATTTTGAACACCTCTATCAAATCTCCTCTCAACCTTCTCTGCTCTAAGGAGAACAACCCCAGCTTTTCCGGTCTATCCATGTGACTGAAGTCCCTCATCCCTGGAACCATTCTTGTAAATCTTTTCTGCACCCTCTCTAAGGCCTTCACATCCTTCCTAATGTGCGGTGCACAGAATTGGACACAGTACTCCAGTTGAGGACGAACCAGTGTTTTATACAGGTTCATCATAACTTCCTTGCTTTTGTACTCTATGAAGCCCAGGATCCCGTATGCTTTATTAACCGCTTTCTCAACCTGCCCTGCCACCTTCAACGATTTGTGCACATATACCCCCAGGTCTCTCTGTTCATGCACCCCCTTTAGAATTGTACCCTTCAATTTATATTGCCTCTCCTTATTCTTTCCACCAAAATGTATCACTTCACACTTTCTGCATTAAATTTAATCTGCTACGTGTCCGCCCATTTCACCAGCTTGTCTATGTCTTCTTGAAGTCTATCACTCTCCTCCTCACTGTTCACTATACTTCCAAGTTTTGTGTCATCTACAAATTTTGAAATTGTGCCCTGTACACCCATGTCCAAGTCATTAATATATATCAAGAAAAGCAGTGGTACTGGAACCGACCCCTGGGGAACACCACTGTATACCTTCCTCCAGTCCAAAAAACAACCGTTCACCACTACTCTCTGTTTCCTGTCACTTAGCCAATTTCGTAACTATGCTGCCACTGTCCCTTTTATTCCATGGGCTTCAACTTTGCTGGCAAGCCTATTATGTGGCAACTTGTCGAACACCTTTTGGAAATCCATGTACACCACATCAACCGCATTACCCTTATCAACACTCTCTGTTACCTCATCAAAAACTCGATCAAGTTGGTTGAACACGATTTGCCTTTAACAAATCCATGCTGGCTTTCCTTAATTAATCCACACTTGTCCAAGTGACTGTTAGTTTTGTCCCAGATTATCACTTCTAAAAGCTTCCCCACTACCGAGGTTAAACTGACTGGCCTGTAATTGCTGGGTTTATCCTTACACCCTTTTTTTAACAAAGGTGTAACATTTGCAATTCTCCAGTCCTCTGGCACCACTCCCGTATCTAAGGAGGATTGGAAGATTATGGCCAGTACCTCCGCAATTTCCACCTTTACTTCCCTCAGCATCCTAGGATGCATTCCATCTGGTCCTGGTGACTTCTGTACTTTAAGTACAGCCAGCCTTTCTAGTACCTCCTCTTTATCAATTTTTATCCCATCCAGTATCTCAACTACCTTCTCTTTCACTATGACTTTGGCAGCATCTTCTTCCTTAGTAAAGACAGGTGCAAAGTACTCATTTAGTACCTCAGCCATGCTCTCTGTCTCCATTTTGGTCCCTAATCAGCACCAGTCCTCCTCTTGCTACCCATTTACTATTTATACGCCTATAGAAGACTTTTGGATTCCCTTTTATGTTAGGTGCCAATCTATTCACAAAATCCCTCTTTGCCCCTCTTATTTCCTTTTTCACTTCCCCTCTGAACTTTCTATATTCAGCCTGGTTCTCACTTGTATTCTCAATTTGACATCTGTCATAAGCTCCCTTTTTCTACTTCATCTTACTCTCTATCTCTTTCATCATCCAAGGAGCTCAGATTTTGGTTGCCCTACCTTTCCCTCT
The DNA here is from genome assembly GCA_030390025.1 of Squalus acanthias. Classification (NCBI taxonomy): domain Eukaryota; kingdom Metazoa; phylum Chordata; class Chondrichthyes; order Squaliformes; family Squalidae; genus Squalus; species Squalus acanthias. The sequence goes on along the minus strand of CM059436.1, from coordinate 28,583,113 downwards.
CCTGGGAATGTACCTCGAGCGTGAAAATTATTCCCTACATCTGCAGTTGCTATTGGGCAGTCAATGATCAAGTAACAGGCAAAAGGTTCTCCTGCATGACAAAAAAAAAATGACAATGGTACAGTACATTGTTGGAACAGTAGACTGCACTACAGAATGGTAAGACACAGACCCATGTTCATGGTTCCCTACACAGAGTGCCTGATCGCAACTGTAGCAATAGCCCTAAGTTAGGAATGGAGGCTAGGTCCTTCTCCACAGTGAAGAAAAGGAAATCATCCAAGCAACTCTCCAATATTTCTAAATAGTTACCTGGCAGTTATTTGCGATCAGGTCGTGCACTCATTCTCTCAGACTGAGTGAAGCCTAAAAGTGGATGAAAGAAGTGAAGAAATGGTGGAGGTAACAATTAGATTTAAAACAATATTTTTAACCTTCTGTTGTGATGTGGTGCTGTGCAGGTTCTATCCCAAAACAAAAATCAAAGGGCATGTTCCCTTAAACCACACTCACACATCTCCCAGTATCAGAAACTTAACTGCACCAGCCACATAAATACTGTGGCTACAAGAGCAGGTCAGAGGCTGGGTATTCTGTGGTGAGTGACTCACCTCCTGACTCCCCAAAGCCTTTCCACCATCTACAAGGCACAAGTCAGGAGTGTGATGGAATACTTTCTACTTGCCTGGTTGAGTGCAGCTCCAACAACACTCAAGAAGCTCAACATCATCCAGGGCATAGCAGCCCGCTTGATTGGCACCCCATCCACCACCTTAAACATTCATTCCCTCCACCACCGGCGTACCGTGGCTGCAGTGTGTACCATCTACAAGATGCACTGCAGCAACTCACCAAGGCTTCTTCAGCAGCACCTCCCAAACCCACGACCTCTTCCACCTAGAAGGACAAGGGCAGCAGGCGCATGGGAACACCACCACCTCCAAATTCCCCTCCAAGTCACACACCATCCTGACTTGGAAGTATATCGCCGATCCTTCCTCGTCGCTGGGTCAAAATCCTGGAACTCCCTAACAGCACTGTGGGAGTACCTTCACCACATTGACTACAGTGGTTCAAGAAGGTGGCTCACCACCACCTTCTCAAGGACAATTAAGGATGGGCAATAAATGCTGGCTTTGCCAGCGACGCCCACATCCCGTGAATGAATTTTAAAAATGTTATAGAGACTTGGGAACAGATTATCTTCTTAACCATAAAAGGTGTGGCAGATCTAATGGGGGAAAGGAGAAGAAATAAGAAATAACAGACAGTAGAATTATTTTTGACCTATTTAATAACAGCAGACACTATTGAGTCTATAAAACCTTTATATTCGAGCTGCACAGCCAACTGCAGTGATGTTCATTAGTTTTATTAACAAGACAGCTATCTATAAAATCTGTTTTCAATTTACAAGTCAGTTTTTACGCATTAAGAATGTGTTTTGTTTTATAAAATTTGTGAAAAGTTTGACTAATGACCTCCTGAATAGTTATTGCTTTCACAACTGTTAAGTCCTTTCACCAGCACAAACCACTGTTTATGTTGGAGAAACTGCCCTTCAGATAGCATTCCACTATCCAGGACGCCCGCCTGAAACTGGCGTTAGGCCCACTGCTTATGCAAATCGGGGGCCTTATGCCTGTTTCAGGCTCCTTTGTAAAACTTGTTCACGACTGACTGCGGTATGTGCCGTGAACGCTGTGGTCAGTTTCTTCAGGCACACAGCAGCCAAACCAGCGGTCCTCAAATAGCCTGCTTAGGCTACCACCCAAAAGGTAAGTTTAAAGCATTTTTCTTGTCTCAATGTGGAGTCAGAGGAACAAAGTAGAAAAGTCACCTGTTCCGGATAGGATGCATCCTAGGTTACTGAGGGAGGAAAGGGTGTAAATTGTGGAAGCTCTGGTCACAATCTTCCAATTCTCCTTAGATATGGGGATGGTGCCAGATGACTGGAGGATTGGCAAATGTTACAACCCTGTTTAAAAAGGGGGAGAGACATAAACCTGGCAACTACAGGCCAGTTAGCCTAACGTCGGTGGTGGAGAAGTTTTTTGAGACAGTGAACCAGGGCAAAATTAATTGGCATTTGGAAAAATATGGCCTAATAAATGAAAATCAGCATGGATTTGTTAAAGGCACATCATGTTTGACTAACTTTTTTTTTCGTTCCTGGGATGTGGGTGTCGTTGACAAGGCCAGCATTTATTGCCCATCCCTAGTTGCCCTTGAGAAGGTGATGGTGAGCTGCCTTCTTGAACCGCTGCAGTCCATGTGGTGAAGGTACTCCCACAGTGCTGTTAGGGAGGGAGTTCCAGGATTTTGAGACAGCGACCATGAAGGAACGGCGATATAGTTCCAAGTCAGGGTTGATCGAGTTCTTTGATGAAATAATGAAGAGGGTTGATGAGGGTCGTGCAGTTGATGTTGTGTATATGGACTTTCAAAAGGTCTTTGACAAAGTACCACATAATAAACTTGTTAGCACAATTAAAGCCCATGGGATTAAAGGGACAGTGGCAGCATGGATACAAAATTAGGTAAGGGACAGAAAGCAGAGAGTAGTGGTGGACAGTTGTTTTTCAGACTGGAGGGAAGTATACAGTGGTGTTCCCCAGGTGTTGGTATTAGGACCACTGCTCTTTTTGATACCTATTAATGACCTAGACTTGGGTATACAGGGCATAATTTCAAAGTTTGCAGATAACACAAAACTTAATGTAGTCAACAATGAGGAGGATAGTAACAGACTTCAAGAGGACATAGACAGACGGGTGAAATGGGCAGACACATGGCAGATGAAATTTAACGCAGAGAAGTGCGAAGTGTTACAATTTGGTAGGAAGAATGAGGAGAAGCAATATAAACTAAATGGTACAATTTTAAAGGGGGTGCTGGCACATACACCTGGGGTGTATGTACACAAATCTTTGAAGGTGGCAGGGCAGGTTGAGAAAGCAGTTAAAAAAGCTTATGGGATCCTGGGCTTTATTAATAGAATTGAGAGGTCGCACAACACCAGGTTATAGTCCAACAGTTTTATTTGAAATCACAAGCTAATCACCCCCTTTAAAATTGTACCATTTAGTTTATATTGCTTCTCCTCATTCTTCCTACCAAATTGTAACACTTCGCACTTCTCTGCGTTAATCTTGTGATTTCAAATAAAACTGTTGGACTATAACCTGGTGTTGTGCGACCTCTCAATTTTGTCCACCCCAGTCCAACACCGGCATCTCCGCATCATGACCTTTATTAATAGAGGCATAGAGTACAAAAGCAAGGAAGTTATGCTAAACCTTTATAAAACACTGGTTAGGCCTCAGCTGGAGTATTGTGTTCAATTCTGGGCACCACACTTTCGGAAGGACATCAAGGCCTTAGAGAGGGTGCAGAGGAGATTTACGAGAGGGATGAGGGACTTCAGTTATGTGGAGAGACTGGAGAAGCTGGGGTTGTTTTCCTTAAAGCAGAGAAAGTTAAGAGGAGATTTGATAGAGGTGTTCAAAATCATAAATGGTTTTGATAGAGTAAACAAGGAGAAACTGATTCCATGACAGAAGGGTTGGTAACCAGAGGACACAGATTTAAGGTGTTCAGCAAAAGAAGCAGAGGCGAAATGAGGCAACATTTTTTTATGCGGTGAGTTGCTGGAATGCACTGCCTGAAAGGATGGTGGCAGCAGATTCAACAGTAACTTTCAAAAGGGAATCGGATAAATACATGAATGGAAAAAATTTGCAGGGCTCTGGGGAAAGAGCAGGAGAATGGCACGAATTGGGTTAGCTCTACCAAAGAGCCGGCACAGGCATGATGGGCCTCCTTCTGTGCTGTATCGTTCGATGATTGAAACCACAGTCCTCTGCCGGCCATCACTCTTCCCCCCCACCCGATTCCCTTCTCCCCCCCGCCCCACCCTCAAGAATCATTTGAGGACCTCCGCCGGCATCTCAGTCAGCCAAATTCCGCCCCCTCCACCCTCCGCGATGGGTGCTCGCAGCTCGCCGGTAATATCTTAGTGAGCCCGGTGCTCCAATTTGCTGTGGACCTGCCGTCAGCCTCTTTGGGCAGGCACAACATCTGCACTGGGGTCGTGCCCCGATTCGGGCGCCGTCCAATTTCTAGGCCAGTTTCTCTATCTACCCGATCAAGTCCCTTGATCATTTTAAAGACCTCGATTGGACCATGCTTCCACATTTTAAGGTTTCTCAATAATGAAAAGTGCTTGTTTAATAACTTTGAACTTCCACCCAAAATGGGCATGAAGTCGCGGAGTGGCAGCATGGCCTGCCCCAGGCCAGCGCTGGGAGGCCCGAACCAGTTTCAAGTTTGGGCCTCATTAGCATAATTCGGGCGCGCTACCCTGCGCTCAATGTGCGCTACGGGAAGCCTGCCACACGGCAGGGGAGGAGATCTGGTGATTCCATTATGGATTACTTGCCGGCATGCATCATATTCCAGCTGGGGTGGAGGAAGATGGATATTTTTGAACTTCTCCATGACTGTAATCAGTAGCACCGTGTAATTAGCCAGCGGGAGCACACAATTAAAGTGTGGAGAGTCAAAGACCATCAGTGTTCCTTGCAAACACCCCAATCTACATCCCTCTTAATGTCACAGTGTAACTGGAAAATGTGAAAACATTACAGAAAGAAAGACCCTCTTGCGTGAAATATATGGTCGGAAAAAGATGCTTATCTATTAATCTGTTTTTTGTAGCCTGAAATTGAATTTGTCTTCTCTAATATTTGGAGATGTTTACCATGGTAAATTTTAAGTCAATCACAGTTAAATGATCTGTATCTTTTGGGATTTAATTGAATATATACAAATGTACCCAAATTCTGATTATCTATATAATATTGGAGCTCATTAGTGACTGCAGCGGTTGCTTATTACTTGATGACAGCTGCCAAAACCTCTCTATTAAATTGTAACTGTCCCTGATACAAAGAGATGTAGATTGTTGAGAACTGGCAGTGCAGCAGAGGCAGGTGTTTCAGAGCTCGTTATTAAAAAGGCTGCCAAAAGTAATGATGCTGTCAAAGACAGCATGTGGACCAGAACTGACTAGGAAAGAAAACCCGCATTAAATAAGCAGGAAAAGAACCCACAGGTACTCGGCCAATCTCCAGAGCCATCATTTAGCACCGTTTATCAGCTCATTATAATGGCTGATCCAACACTGGGAAATCAGAGACCTTTTATTAACAGTGAGTAAACAAACAATTTATTTTTATAGAAGAAAAGACCCCAGATTTTGGATAAGCCGCACTAATTATTCTTGAAGGTGCATTGTATGTAAACAAACTATTCACTCAGAGGTGGCAAAGGACTCATTCCTGACCACCAGTGCTGTTTTTGAAGACATTTTAAAAGCCTGAGAATGCATGTATGTAGATGGCGGTGATAACAGAACCAGGATTGGCTCTGATCGAATAGCCTGACTGCACTTACAATCGAGGCTAATGTATGAAGATTGGCGACTTGGGCAAGCTGTGGGACCGGATTGGTGCCCATTGATTGATGGCCCAGTGCGAGTCAACACTTTCAGGAAAGAAGGGAAGAAAATTGTGGGTGGGGGGAACAAAATGAAGCTTGTTATAGGATCATAGAATTTTACAGCAGAAAGGAGGCTGTTCGGACCATCATGCCTTTACCAACTCTATGCAAGAGCTGTTCACCTAGTTCTTTTTCCCTATCCTGTCTCTGTATCGTTTCAGATTTTTTTCTTTCAAATACTTACCCATTTCTTTTTTGTAAGCTATTACAGTTCTGCTTCTACCGCTATTTCTGGTAAGGCATTCCATGTCCTAACAACCTGCCGCAGAAAATAATTTCTCCTCACCTCTCCCTTTGTTCTTTTGGTGATGACCTTAAATTTATGGCTTCTAGTTATTGACTTACTAAGCAGAGGACATTATCTTTCCCTATTTACCTTATAAAAACTTCTCAACATTTTAAATACCTCTATTAAATCGCCTCTTAACCTTTTATGTTCCAGTGAAGATAGTCCCAGTCTCTCTAGTCTCCCCTCATAACTAAAGCTTCTCATCCCTAGTATTATCTCAGCGAATCAATTTTGTACTTTTCTGTGGCCTTGATGTCTTTCCAAAACAGGCCACAATGGCCCTGAAAATCCAGATGGGGGCACATCCTGGTGTAAGCGCTGAGATCCACCCATGGGAGAGCCTCTGGCTTCCACTGAAAGCCGGGAAAACAGAACCTCCAGACGTAGGAAGACTCTGCTTCTTCTTACGCTGACAGACGTGTGCTACAAAACCCCGGATGAACAGTGCAAATAGGTTTCCCGTCAAAGTTACGGCAACTGATCGGGAAAACCTAGGACTTTGCAGTGTGCAAAATGGCTGCTGCTGAATAACAACAGTGACTAAATTCCAAAAAGAGTAATTCATTGCCTGTAAAGCACTTTGGGATGTCCTGAGGACGTGAAAGATACTATATAAATGCAAGCTCGTTCTTTAAAGGAAACACGCCAGCAAGGGGTTAATAAATCTGTATGTGTGAGGGTATAAAACTAACATTGTTGCAAAAACACAATGCCTCATTCATTTTACATTTAATTATACCTCCACTAATATTAATTCAGATGATGGACAGTGCTGGGCTCAGTAACTTCTCCAAAAATTAGCTCCTGATGATGTCATCAACATCAGTTAAAACAAAATAAAGAGAGGAATAAATAAGGGAATGTTCCAGGCAGTGGACTCATTCTTTGTTTATTTATTTTATTTGACTCATTTACTGTGTTTCTTAAAGGTTGCTGATCCTGAAACTCCCTCTTTAAACGTACTGATCAACATTGTAATAACATTTTATAATTACCCATGTATAAGGAAATAAAGGATTTCTGTAATGTAACTTTAAGGAATTTGGAAAAAAAATAGGTGCTTAAAGGCAATTCTGACTTCTACAGTTAATGACATCCAATTGAAACAGCTTGCTATCGATCAAACATGGATGGTGGTTATTAGTGGCAATTGTTTAAAACAGAGCACTGCCAACTTTAAGTATAACATTACAAATGCACCTTCTATCACACATCCTGCTCGTATACAATGAGATTAGGGATTTCCTTATTGCCAGACACCATAGAAATTGATATTTGTTCCACATTTTGCAAATGTCATAGACTTCATAAAATGACCACTCGGAACAATATATACCCTGTTTTTGACCATAGCTTTGCTCTCTGCCCTCATTGTATTTATTATGAAACTAAATGACCTTTGATTTTATTTCCTTGCAGCTATCGTTTTAGCAAACTGCACTTTCCTCCTACACAAGAAATTCCCAATTCATCTTTCAGATTTCCTTTGGTTATTATACCAGTTCTTGGAGTGTATCCAAATAGAGTCATTTTCCTAACTCTAAAAACTGAGCTAATCTGTATAACTAATTTTGGCCAAGTTTCCTTTTATACTTCAATACCCACATTGCAAGATACTCCCCTTAATTACTTATCAAGCTGCCTCTGTTGACTGGGTCAGTGGATCTTGACCCTGTTTCCCTATTTCTTTTCAGCTTCATTATTACTAATTTATTTATGTATTAAGTCTGCTTTAAATCATTCTGTATATTTTAACCACATTTGACGTGTATTCATTACAAACACATTGCCTTTTCAAAGCACAAATTTTATTGTTATGTGTGATCTGTCTCTGAGGATAGAAGTCAGCGAAGATTTTAAACAAATGTTGAGTTATGTAAGATATATAAGGGATTTTAAAACCCTGAAGGGCTGCACTCTTAATTTACGAATACTCCATTACAATAGCATCAAAGATAACTAAAATGATTCAAATGTAACGTGGCAAGTGAGCAGAGCAGAGTTGCATGCTGTAGAAATGGAGTAATGGTAATGTTGTATCCAGCAATGTGCAACATGAATTATTCTATATGATTAAGGGATTTGTATTGATTTAAATAAGATAGCTGGTAATCAAGTTATTAAGACCGAAATCAAATATTATTACTGCATAAACCTGCCAAGATTGTGTAGAATAATGAAACTGTAAATTTTCAATGAATAATGCAGGTAAATTATTCATTTCTAGATGCGATAAATCTAAATGCTGAAACTTAATTATGAAATGCCTTATTGTTGGGCAGTACATTATTTCTGATATTTTTGTTATTATATAATGCCCATGAGTAGCATTCTAATTATTTGAGCGTTTGATTTGAAAATACTTCAGTGACTGCATTTGCAGGTTACTAAACAGTTTGTAAATATAAACTCGCTTGCCATTGATGTAATGCCCTTTAACACATGACTGAAGCAAATAGTCAGGTAGCTGCTTCACAGTTGTGTTCACCTGAATGTCACCTTGAATGATTGACTGCAGGTAGATACATGCAATGTAGGTGTATGGAGAACTTTTTTAGTCTAAAAATAAAAGTGGAAAGAAATGGGTAGAAACTCCTTTGCGTCCCGCAAATCTTACAGTGCGAATTCAGCGCTGGACTTACAAATTTTGCACTCGGACGTCCCGTGCCGGAAGTGCTCACAAAATGTAGCTGCCGCCATCTTGGTAAAGGTGGTCATCAGGTGTCCCTGGTGGCTGCCTGAACTGAATGCTGGCCTCATTACAATAACAACAACTTGCATTTATATAGCACCTTTAACATAGTAAAACATTCCAAGGCCCCTCACATGAGCAATTATCAAACAAACTTTGACACTGAGCCACATAATATTAAAATATTAGGACAGGCAGCCAAAAACTTGGTTAAAGTGAAAAGCAAAATACTGCGGATGCTGGAAATCTGAAATGAAAGCAGAAAATGCTGGGAATACTCAGCAGGTCAGGCAGCATCTGTGGAGAGAGAAACAGTTAACATTTCAGGTTCTGATGAAAGGTCATTGACCTGAAACGTTAACTCTGTTTCTCTCTCCACAGATGCTGCCTGACCTGCTGAGTGTTTCCAGCTTGGTTAAAGTGGTCGGTTTTATGGAGCCTCTTACAGGAGGAGAGAGAGGTAGAGAGGCGGAGAAGTTTAGGGAGGGAATTCTAGAGCATAGGGCCTAGGCAGCTGAAGGCACGTCCGGCAATAGTGGAGTGATGAAAATCTGGGATGCGGAGGAGCGCGGAGATCTCAGTGGGTTGTAGGAAGGGGTGAGGTCATGGAGGAATTTGAAAACAATATGAGAATTTTAAAATAGAACGCGTTGCCGGACCGGCAGCCAATGTAGGTCAGCGAGCACATTGGTTAACGGGACTTGGTGCGAGTTAGGATACGGGCAGCAGAGTTTTGGATGAGCTCAGGTTTAGGCAAGGTGGGAGTCCGGCTGAACAAAAGTATTGGAATAGTTGACTCTAGAGTTAACAAAGGCATGGAGGATGGTTTCTGTAGCGGATGAGCTAAGGCAGGGGCGGAGACGGGCGATGTCACAGCGGTTGAAGTAGGCGGTCTTGGTGATGGAGCGAATATGGGGGCAGAAACTCAGCTCAGGGTCAAATAGGATGCCAAGGGTGTGAACAGTCTGGTTCAGCCATAGACAGTTGCCAGGGAGAGGAATGGAGTTGGAACCTAGGTAATGGAGTTTATGGCGGGGACCGAAGACAATGGCTTTGGTCTTCCCAATATTTAATTGGAGGAAATTTCTGTTCATCCAATACTGGATGTCGGACAAGCAGTCTGACAAATCAGAGGCAGTGGAGGGGTCGAGTGAGGTGGTAGTGAGGTAGAGCTGGGTGTCATCAGAGTACATGTGGAACCTGACGTGTTTTCAGATGATGTCACTGAGGGGCAGCATGTAGATGAGAAATAGGAGGGGGCCAAGGACAAATCCTTTGGGGAGTCCAGAGGTAACGGAACAGAAGAGGGAAGGGAAGCCATTGCAGGTGATTGTCTGGCTAGGACTGGACAGATAGGAATGGAACCAGGCGAGTGCAGTCCCACCCAGCTGGACAACAATATGTTCATTGGGCTCCTGCACTTGAATTAGGACGCCTTTACAAAATTGGTGCCTGGGAGCCTTTCAGTCGCGCTTTGTTATACCCTCCCAAAAGAACCTAATGCCAACACTGTACTGTAGCAGGAAGGGACAGATAGACATAGTCCCAAAGCAGGTCTATATTGTGTTATGCATGATAAATAACATTTACTTTATTCCTTATGCTTCACACACATGGATAGCTTCTCTGTAAAACCAGACAAAATCGCAGGGACCCAATCTCTTAAAGTGTTTTGGGTGGGACTATGTCCATGTGCCCCTTCCTGCTACATTACTATATTTCCTTTTTTATTTTTAGTCTAAAAAAGCTTTATCCAAAACAAACTCCATTTTAGAAACTGGAATTAGTAGATGACCTCAGCATAGTTCCAGTAGCCCAATGTCCCAGGCAAGGAGATTAGGGTCATAGACTCGTCATAGATTTAACGCTGTGAATTACTGGGCCATCTAGGCTATATCTGTCTTCAAATGGCATAGTTATAAATTGTTTAGCAAACTTCATTGACTCTAACTCACAAGACAACTGTAATGCTGGTGATTAGACCACAAGTACTGACAACAAGGGATGCCAGTGATGCAGTTGCCCAATCTGCTTTCGTGGCAGCTTTCCTAGGATTTCACATCTGGTTGTGCATCTGGATTGCCAAATGACTTTTAGACCTTAGGGGCAGAGTCGCCATCTGATGAAAACATTAGCTGTTTAGAAGCCAAGTGGGAAAAATAAACTTTAATAGGATTGAAGATAGGCCTATTTCCTGCTTCATTGCAAAGGCTGAAGCACCTCACAGGTCTTTCACCCCTTCCCCAAATGTTCTTATGGATCTTGCAATAAAACTCGAGTTGCCACTTCCATACTTACCTTGATGTTCCAATGGATGAGCAGGAGAACCCCCCTGGAAATTCACTCCCCCTGAGCCTGGGAAGCACACAGGTGTCATCAGCTATGATTGTAGAGGGCAGCCTTGAACTCTTCCACTTGCCTTTATGGTTGAAAGAGTGGGGACACGGTGGGCTACCCTAAAATGAAATCATTATGGCAGCTGCCAGGAAAGTGAGCATTTACCTGCACGATGTGGAGCTGCTGGTCATAAACAAGTTAGAGACTTAGCAAGTGGAATTCTTTCCTGTTGACATAGGTGATGGGATGGATGAAGGTAGCATGTATGGCTGCACTGTTGCTATATTTTGACTCCTTGTACTTTGTGGAATTCTGCCACTCTGTCAATTTGCAGGGCCCTGTGGTGCTGCTGGTGGTTGTCCATGGGGAATATCTTGAACTAGCTTGCATGAGCAAACAATGGGCTAGATTTTCATTGACCTGTGGAGGCGGGTTTGGAGGTGTGTGGGGGGTTAAAATTGCAAAAACTGGCGGGCGGGCACAAGTCCGCCTCCATTCCGCCTCCACGCAATTTTCATTAAATCGTGTCTGCTGGTCCCGCCTGCGTCCCGCCTTTAAGAGATGGGATAGGCTGTTAAGGCCCGTAACAAGCACTAAATTGGCTCTATAATGCTATTTTGAAAGGTCTTTGTGATTTTAACCCTTGTTCTACGTGAAGCACGCCTGTTCTGAACCACGATTGTGAAACCTGGCGGGAGCACATTTGGATAGCTGACTATCAGTGGCTGGGCTGACTATCAGTGAGTGAGTGGCTGGCAGGCATCTAGGAGTGGTGGAGGAGACATATCTGGGAGTGCTGGTGCAAAAAATTCTCTCTCTCTCTCTCTCTCTCTCTTAGGGCTGCTGCTCATTTTGCATCCAGGTCCTCTCACAGCGAAGGCCAGACCGTCTCTGAAGACCTTCAATGCAGCAGCAATGATGACATCATCAGAGGCGACTTTCAGACTGAAACCACTAATTGGTTCATGGGTTCCCACATGCTGGAACTCAATTGCCCAATTAGGTGAAAATTGCATCAATCTCCCACATCCAGGGCTGGATTTTGTCTTGGGGTCGGGTTGGGGTCGTGTAATCCGCATTTCATGTTCCCCCCCCCCCCCCGACTCCAGATTAATGTGGATGAATGATGCAATTTTCACTTAATTGGGCAATTGAGTTCAAGCATGTGGGAACCCATGAACCAATTAGTGGTTTCAGTCTGAAAGTCGCTTCTGATGATGTCATCATTGCTGACTGCCTAGTCTCAGAGACTGTTGGTGAGAGAGGACCTGCCTGGCTTGCTTTTGATGTGAGTTGACCTGGATGCAAAATATGGGGGGGAGAGAAGCGGGGGGGGGGGGGGGGGAGGGAGGGAAGGGAAGAGAGAGAGAGAGAGAGAGAGAGAATATTTTTTTTGCATCCAAGTCCTCACAGCAAAGGCCAGGCAGTCTCTGAAAACATTCAATGCAGCAGCGGCGACTTTCAGACCTAATACTACTACTACCTTCATCACATCTCCGTTGTAATAGTGGACCTGCAGCTCATAGTCAGCTATCCACTTGTGCTCCCGCCAGGTTTCACTGGAGTGTTTCACACCAGGCGTACTTCACGTCAGAAAAGGGTTAAACTAGCTAAAACGTTTCAAAATGGCATTACAGAGCCAATTTAGAGCTTGTTAAGGGCTTTAATGGCCTCTCTCGCCTCTTGGAGGCGGGACGGAGTCGGGAACCCCGCGACTTATTTTGTCAAAATTGCGTGGAGGCGGGATGGAGTCGGGATGGGGTCGGAAACCCCGACCCCGCAAATTTAACCCCCCACACGCCTCCAAACCCGACTCCATGGGTCATTCAAAATCCAGCCCCCAATTGCAGTCGGGTGGATAACACGACCCCAACCCACCCCAGTATCAAAATCCAGCCCATGGTATCTGCAGATTGCTTGCTGCATCTGTGCAGAGCCAATTGAGTAATGTTACTGATGTGCCCAGAAGCAGCCTGGATTGCACCTGTAACATTACAATCCAGGGCATTGGTGATCTTGACCGCCAATGACTGGTGATGCCTATGGTGGAGGTGGGCTGCAGGTCATGTTGCAGTAGATGGCATAACTTATAGACTTCCTTTGTAAAATGCAGCCACAGCAAGCACTACTCCTTTGTCAGCTGGAGGTAGAAGTGCCTTGGTCTGTGCATTCTCGAGTGAGGGTGCGTGCGGATAGGTGCCAAATGTTTCTTGAAGCCCAGTCTCGCTCCTCCTCCACTTCCTCCAGAAAGCACAGAGAGAGAGGTATTCCCAATGGAAATGATATAGGCCCGTAATATCCGATAGGAGGCTTCCTGCGTGCGGATGTCTCCTATCGGAAAAAAATCTACGAACTTACCTGAGGACTCCCGAGGTCCGGACACTTCCGCTCCTGGGCCTCTCCACGGTCGAAATGTGCAGGGCCCACGTATCCCAGAGGCGCAGGCAGATCGCAAGCGTCCCTGGGATCACGTAGGCCAGGCCAGCCAATAGGAGAAGGGAATCTCCCTTCATAATTTTGACAGATAGACCTGTCAAATATTTGAATGGAGATCACCCCAAAAAGACACTAAAACATTAAATAAATTTCACAAAAAACCATCATGTTTTTAAAATGAGTTAAAATTACATTAAATTAAATATTTTAAACAAAAATTTAATTTTTTGAAAAAAATAATTAAAGATTTTTACGGGGCTAAAAATAAACTTACCATTTTTAAAAGTATTTTTAAATTATAAATGATTAAAAAAAATTTAAACTTTTTTTCAACTCTTATGCTGGTAAGGCCTGCTTTTACCAGGTGTAAGATTTCTAAGGGTTTTCTGCGGGCGGAGGGTCTCCAGAAAGCGGAACTCTTCCCCCCTGCAGAGGCCCTTCTCCAGGGCAGGCGTCCGATCTGTCAAGAGCATTCTTGACAGATTGGAAATGCCGGTTTTCAGCGCATGCACTTCACATGCCTGAAACCGGCATTTCCGATGTCTCTACGGGTGTGTACACAGCTCGTACACACCCATAGGCATCGGAAAATACGGGCCATTGTGACTTCTGGGTGAAAACGTTTAGATTGATCAATTTGTGCAGATGATGGTGAATGTATCGAATAGTCACCCAAGCGAAGCTGTAGGGCGGATCGTATCAGCAAGTTCAAGAGAGGGTTCAATAAGCACCTGCCTAAAAATTTGCAGGATGCATGAGAGGTATTGTGTAATAAGATATTTCCTAAACACTGGGTTAATGACAACAATAACTTTCTTTTATATAGCGCCTTTAAAGTAGAAAAACATACAAAGGTGCTTCACAGAAGTAATCAGACAAAAATTGACATCAAGCCAAAGGACGAGATATTAGGAGGGGCGACTAAAAGCATGGTCAAAGAAATAAGTTTTAAGGAAGGTCTTAAAAGAGGAGAGAGAGGTGGAGAGGTTAAGCAAGGGGATTCCGGAGGTTAGGGCCTAGACAGCTGAAGGTGCGGCCTCCGATGGTGGGGCGAAGGGAGTGGGGATGCACAAGATGTCAGAGTTGGAGGAACGCAGAAGATTTTGTCAGCAGATTGGCTGAGGTAAGGGTGGAGATGGGTGATGATGCAGCGGTGGAAGTAGGCTGTTTTTGTGATGGAGAGTATGTGGGATCGGAAGCTCAGCTCGGGGTCAAATAGGAAGCTGCGATTGTTTCAACCAGACAGTGGCTGGGGAGGGGAGTGGAATTGGTGGCGAGGGTACAGAGTTAGTGGGGGAAGCCAAAGCCAACAGCTTTGGTCTTCCCAATGTTTAACTGGAGGAACTAAATGTTCATCCAGGACTGGATGTCAGGCAAGCAGACTGACAATACACAGTGGAGAGGTCGAGAGAGGTGATGGTAAGGTAGAGCTGGATGTTGTCAGCATACATGCAGAACCTGATGCCATGTCTTCAGATGATGACACCGAGGGACAGCATGTAGATGAAGAAGTGGATGGAGCCAAGGATAAATTCTTGGGGACTTAAGAGGCAACGGTGCAGAGGTGGGAAGAGAGAGATTGATGTAGATGCTCTGGCTACAATTTGATAGATAAGAGCAGAACCAAGTGAAGGCAGTCCCACTCAGCGGGCAACAGAGAAGAAACGTTGGATGGTGTGGTTGACTGTGTGAAAGGCTGCAGTGAGGTCGAGAAGGGCGAGGCGGAATAGTTCTCCGTGGTCACAGTTGCAAAGGATGTCATTTGGGACTTTGGTTAGGGCTGTGTCGTTGCTGGAGCAAAGGCAGAAACCTGATTGGAGAGATTCAAACATGGAATTGTGAGAAACATCAGCACGGATTTGGGAGGCGACAAGAGGTTCAAGGACTTTGCAGAGAAAAGGGTCGTTGGATTTGGGGTGGTGATTTGCAATATAGATGGATTGAATGTGTTGTTTTGAGGAAGGGCATGATGATGGCAGTTTAGAAAGGGAGGGGGACAGTGTCTGAAGTGAGGGAACTATTTACAATGTCAGCTAGCATGGGGTCTAGAAAGGGACGTTGGTGACCAGCAGTATAGTGAGAATGGGTACAAGAGAGCAAGACATTGGTCTCATGGACAAAATGAGCTCAGAGAGGTGATGGGGCTGATAAGAGAGAAATTAGAAAACAAGGTGGGTTTGGAATAGGGCAGGGGAAAACTTGGGCAACTTTGGCTTGGTGGGCAAGGGGAATGGGGAGGATGCAGCAGAAGCAACTGAACAAATGGTCTCAATCTTAGTGACAAAGAAGTCCATAAGCTCTTCACAATTATTGGAGCAGAGGGCGGAGGGTGGAGGGGTTTAAGAAGATGGTTGGTGGTGGAGAAAAGAAGCCGGTGGTTATCTTTGCATTCTGGGATGATCCTGGAGCAGTGAGCAATTCTGGCAGAGGAGAAGGTAACAGAAGATTAGAGGAGATATCACGGTGATGGAAAGTATAAGAAGGCTTCAGTAAGGGACAAGGTGTTGCCATCCTTGAGCCAAGTTTCTGTCAAAGCCATGATGTCAATGCAATCATCCACAATAAGGTCACGGATGGCCAGGACCTTGTTCGCGAGTGAATGGACATTCTGGAGGGAAATGCGGTGATGGGTGGTAATTGTTAATCTTCTGGCAGAGTCCAAGAGAACATCGATGGGTGGAGTGAGCAAGACGGGAAGGAGGTTGGCGAAATTAGCCCCCAGCGGGCATGCTGGGTGGGAAGGTCAGCGAGGGAAGAGGATGGAGCATTTGGGATTACTGCTCGTAAGGAGGCAGCGAAGGGTGACTCAAGGGGCCCTTCAGAGAGAGGCACCTCTGCTCTTTCAACATTGGGTCTACTCACATTTCCCACCATACACGATGGCAGAGTTTCAGCCATCATGCCCCTACTCTGTCACTCTCCTTCCCTAAAACCTTTTTGCCTTGCTACATTTCTCCCCACTTTAAAGTCCTCTTTAAAACCTACCTCTTCTAAACCAACCTAAGCCACCTGCCCAGTCCCCATGTTGCTCCTGCTCCCAAACTGTAAATTCTCTGGAATGTTTTGGTACTCTGAAAGTGCGATACAAATGTTAGTTCTTGTTATGATGCATGAAAAGAAATAATCATACTGGAAGTGCTGTTGGACATGGGTTTGTTGTAACTTAAGCTATCAGTATAACCAACATTCATTAACTTGCATCTAAGGGGGAGAAGCTAAATCACACAAATACCTAAAGAGGAAGGCAAGTGCTGAAGGCACAGGGAATTATTTTCTGGGGGTTTGACAGAATTTTCCCTCAGAACATTTTGATTTATGACACTTAAAACGTTTGTATGCCATTTGCAGTAACTTTAAGCAAACAATACACAATCATATGAATGTAATTTTAAATCTGAAGAGCTATTTTTGAAAATGATTTGATTCAGTGCTTCTATATTTATAATTAATTTCCTCAAATGAAAACTACAAAGCTGCAGTGCTTCCTCTATCAGAGTCTCCTAATCCTCGGATGGAAAACAAAAAAGATCTTTCTCTCAGTACGAGATGTTTCCATTTCCTATAGTATTTGCAGGCATGGTGCTGGCCAGTTTTAACTTCTCACTGAACATTGAGATTTTACATTAAATCCTGCACAGCGAACTCTTCTTACAACAAATGTGGTAACCAAGCACCTCCAATTACCGAGTAAAATACAATCCCTTCTGGTCTGGCAGAATTCTCCTTGAAGTTGATGTTGAAGAACTTTTGTAGCAACAGACTGATTAACAGATCCCATGGCACCATTTGTAATGAATTTTAACCCCAGTGCAGCAAACTGCACAGCTGTAATTGTTCTGGCACTCACAGTAAGTGTGAAGTGCCATCAACATTAACCAGCTGCAAGTTCCATTCAACATTGCACAAGAATTGAAAAACAAAACGAAGCTGTGGATTCTGGGGTCTATGCATAAAATGAAGGTCCAATGAAGAGTTATTTTACTGGACCCAAAGCATTTGTAATAACAGTTTTGTAATAGCTTTTGTTCACAAGAGGTGGAAAAAGATTTTGAATGCTAAAGTAAGCTTCTGCACAATAGATGTCAGTCAAGCCTATGCAGGAGTTTCTACTGGAATTTTTAATCTGTTCTTTTTCCTCTCCCATTTTGTCCACTCCTCCTTGGAAGGCATTGACCTGTATTGGAGTACGGTTTCTCAGCTGCTTGTGCCTGATATCTTAACCAAGTGTGAAGCTAAAGCAGTGAGTGTTAGCAAACCATTCGACGTTGAGGAGGACGTAAGAGCTGAGCCTGATCCTGTCCCCACCCGATGACCATAGATGCACACGTTGCAGCGGGGCTCCCTTGACATAAATCAGGAGCTGATTTTACCCTCCTTAGGTCGTAAGAACAAGAGTAGGCCTTCTACTATTTTTGTTAGCCACGGCAAATTTATATTCTTAATTCTAAACTCCATGCCATTTTCCCACATCCTTCCCAAGTAAATATCTATCTCCCTTTTAAACAGCTTAATTAACTACATCTATGTTCTCACAACTCTTTGTATGAAGATGTTTTTCCTTGATTCACTTTTAACTGTCTTTGCTGGAATCCTATGATTATGTCTCTTTGTTCTGGATTCTTCTATTACAGGGCAGAATAATTCCATCGTCTCCAAGGCCGATACATTCTAACAAATGCCCAAAACTGAACACAATAATCTATATGAGGTCTGATCATCCATCTGTGTGAATGTGCACCCATCACCAGCAAAAAATGGTGAAAGAGTGGCGGTGACTGCTCTTTCTACAGCTGTTGGCGGGTCCCGTGGTGTCCTCCATTTTCGACGTCCCGTTAGCACTGCCGGTAAGTAGTAGCGCCCTGCAAAAAAAATGACGGAGTGGTGACGTCACACGCCAACTTAACGTCACCATGGCCAACTTCGACCCTAGCGCTGAGTTCAGCGCTGGGTCATAAGCACGCCAGGTAAACCCAGCGTGTAAAGGGACACACACATCTTTCAGGTAAGTTTGCATTTAAACTTTTTGACTTTTTTTTTTTATTTTATTGAAGTAGTGGCTTGCTGCAGCAGATGTTAAAAGTTTTTTCAAGTGTGTGGGGAGTGCTGCTGGATGTTTACAAGGCCTCAGACGGTAAAGGAAGGCCTCTGCGAAGACAGAAAAATGCTGCAAATACTCAACAGGACAGGCAACATCCGTGGAGAGAAAAAGATTTCACGTCTCAGGTCGAGATGCTGCCTGACCAGCTGAGTATTTCCAGCATCTTATGCTGTCATTTCAGATTTGCAGCATCCACTTGCAGAGGGAAGAGGAAGACACAGAAGAGGAGGATGCCGAAGAGGAGGAAGCCGAAGGAAGGATGGAACCCAGACAGCTCCTTTCTGGCCAGGATATCTGGGATGGAATCATCCACCTGCGGTACCAGTGACCACAACCCAATTCCCCTTTCAACATTAGTCCCACACCTTCCCTGTGTTACTGAGCATCACAGAGTCCTCTTGGCCATGATGCTGAAATAAAAGCCACCACAAAACAAACTTTCCAATCCAACTTTATACATCTATCCATCCAATATGACATCAAGAAATCAACTCATCGCCCTTATGCATTCTCTTAATGACTGTCTTGTGTGTGCCTTTGCCTATCCTACTGATGTCACGCAGTGCTACCCCAGTGGCTGCAGCATGGCTGGTGGAGGGCTGCTGACTTTCAGTGGGGGACACTGCAAATGGCTTTGCTGGTCGACCTTGAGGAGCTGGTGGCTGGGAGCATCAAATCAATCTTCTTCTTCTTCTTCTTCACTCTCCTCTCCCTCTTCTTGGCCAACCACTGGCTGGGCAGGCTGCATTTCTTGGGTGTGTGAAATGAGGAAGGCACAAGGGTGGAGTTGTGGTGAGGGGAAGGCGGGAAGGGGGATAACGTATGAGGATACCAGCATTTTGTATCCTTTCTGCCCCGCTGCTGGCCAAGGGCTCAGCCATACCACTGCCAAGAATGGCCAGCACCATCTCCTCCAAGGGAGGTCATGATGTGGAGATGCCGGCGTTGGACTGGGGTGGACAAAAATGAGAAGTCGCACAACACCAGGTTATAGTCCAACAGATTTATTTAATTTTACAAGCTTTCAGAGCTATTCGCTCCTTCCTCAGGTAAGTTAGCAGTGAGAGAATCTCCCAGAATTCACAATTTAAATACAGACAAAATCTATTCAAATCTTTCCCTACATCAAAGACACACTAAGAGTACAGCCAAGACAATGAGATGTGTCCCAGGGGGTCCAACGTGTCAAACCACCTGCTGGCTGCATATCCTGTCAATTTGTGTTGGTTCTTGTGTTAATCTTTTTTTTAAAAAAAACACCTGGGAAGACCGGCCATGATGTCAAGTCACGTTCTGTATCGTGACATGAACCCGATATCGCGATTGAGGCCATCCTCATGAGTGCGGAACTTGGCTATCAGTTTCTGCTCTATGATTTTGCGCTGTCGTGTATCCCGAAGGCCGCCTTGGAGAACGCTTACCCGCAGATCCGAGGCTGAATGCCCCTGGCTGCTGAAGTGTTCCCCGACTGGGAGGCAACCCTCCTGCCTGGCGATTGTTGCGCGGTGTCCGTTCATACGTTGTCTCAGTGTCTGCATGGTCTCGCCGATGTACCATGCTCTGGAGCATCCTTTACTGCAACGTATCAGGTAGACAACGTTGGCCGAGTCACATGAGTATGTACCGTGTACCTGGTGGGTAGTGTCCTCACGTGTGATGATGGTATCTGTGTCCATGATTTGGCATGTCTTGCAGAGGTTGCCGTGGCAGGGTTGTGTGGTGTCTTGGTTGCTGTTCTCCTGAAAGATGGGTAATCTGCTGCGAACGATGGTACTTTTGAGGTTAGGCGGCTGCTTGAAGGCGAGTAGTGGAGGCGTGGGGATGGCCTTAGCAAGGTGTTCGTCGTCATCGATGACATGTTGAAGCAGGTGGTTTGACACGTTGGACCCCCTGGGACACATCTCATTGTCTTGGCTGTACTCTTAGTGTGTCTTTGATGTAGGGAAAGATTTGAATAGATTTTGTCTGTGTTTAAATTGTGAATTCTGGGAGATTCTCTCACTGCTAACTTACCTGAGGAAGGAGCGAATAGCTCCGAAAGCTTGTAAAATTAAATAAATCTGTTGGACTATAACCTGGTGTTGTGCGACTTCTCATTTTTGTCCTCCAAGGGAGTAAGATGAGGCTAGGAATGGGAGATGTGCCTCATGATTGGTATAGATTGTTGGGAAGTGAGTGATTAAGGGATGGGGGGGAGTCGTGCAGTGAGCAGTGTGTGAGGCTAGTGATTCAGTTGGCAGGAGACGGCTTTTGAAGATGCATTCACTGACTGTGACCAGTGGTCTGAGGTCACAAAGCTTCTTTGGGCACTGGAGCTAGGTGGTGGGGGCGACACTGCTGACAGTGACGGCCTTGGTGATGTGGTTCCCACACTGTAATTTCTGGAGGGCCTCCTGGCCCCTGTGGGTAGAGGACCTCTTGCAGTGTTGACCCCCTGCACAAAGCTGGAGTGCTGTGTGCGAGACCCTGGGTATCCCTTGCGTAGCTTGCTGAGCCATTTGTGTTCGTGCTGAAGCACTTTTCCCATTTTTTGAGGTTCGGAAGGGAATTCAGCTTTAAGTGCTGAAGAATCCCATTTGGGACTTCTTTTTAATGTAAATTTTTTATTGAATGGCAGCAAGGGCTGAAAGCTGCATTTTTTCACTGCATTGTAATTTTTATTAGTTCTGAATGCATTGCACCAGGAGGGCATTGCACGGTAAGTTAACGCTAAGCTACACATCGCCAGCCCCCAGCATGAATTTTTGCCCTGTAGTGCTGCGGCCATTTTCAGCAGCCGTTAACTCAAGTTGCCGGTGACACCAGCAATTCTCTCGGCGTACACGAATTTTTCCAGAGTGCCATTTGCCTTTTCATTGCTTTTTACACCTGTAAATTACTTGTGTACCTTTATTCATCTACTCTTGTTCTTGTCTATTTAAGTTATTTACCCATTTTTAGGACTTTGTTACAATGTACTGTATCTGCCATCATTCTGTTCGCTCACTTTTTCGATGTCCATTTGCAATTTGCTTCTCTCTGCACAATTCGCTATACCTCCTACCTTATTGTAATCTGCAAACTTGGATATACTTCCTTCTATTCTCAAATCCAGGCCATAGACATATGTATTGCAGTGAAAAACTGTAGCTCCAACTCTAATCCCTGGATGACACCACTTGTCATTGCTCACCACTCCAAGAATGTGCCTTTTATCCCAATGTTCTGCCTCCTAGCTCCTAACCAGTTTCCCATCCATGGCATGAGGCTAACTGTAGTTTCATGCACCTCAATTTTAGCTATCAAACACATGTGCAGAACCTTATTAAATGCCTTCAGAACATCCATATATATGACATCCTCTGATCCCCCTCTATGCAGCCCCTCAGGGCTAAAATGGAGGAAAGTCCACACCAATGTCCTCATCCCTGTTTGAAGTGACACTTGCCCCGGCCGTGGAAAATTAGGGCAAAAAAAAGGGTGGTAGCTAAAGTGGTTGAAGTATTCACCCCATTTCCCACTGCCGCTTGCCTGATTACTGTTTCAAAATCAGGGGAACACCAATGGAAAATCTCAGCTTTTGAATAGCCTGATGAATGACCGCCTCATCGTGGCCTTAAAGGGCCAGCACCTATCAATTGAGGCTGATGTGTCTTCTGGTCTGATTTTCTAGACTCTCCAGTCTGTATGCTTCAGTCCAAAGATGGCCGAGTGGAAGATCCCACTGTTACAGAGCACAAATAACATGCAGCTCTCAGGTGTTGGGGGAAAGGGGGACAGTTCAAGGGAGGAAGACAAATGGAATGTGTTGACCCAAGTCAGATATGTCAACATCTTTTATGAAATGCAACCTGCTCCTTAGACTTGTTGGTGAATCTTTGCACACAGCAAGGTCCCACAAGCAGCATGAGGTAAATGACCAAATAATTTATTTTAGTGATGTTGGTTGCGGGATAAATAATGGCCATAACATCCGGAGAACTACCCTGATTGTCTTAGAGTAGTGCCATAGGATCTTTTACATCCACCTGAGAGGCCAGACAGATGGTTAATGTCTCATCTGATAGACAACACCTCCGATACTCCCTCAGTACTGCACTGAAGTGTCAGCCTAGATTATGTGCTCAAGTCTTTAGAGTAGTGTTTGAAATCAAACCTTCTGACTCAGAAGCGAGTGTGCTCCCACTGAGCAAAGGCTGGCATCATTTTTAACACCCAAAAACTCTGAATACCATACATAGCATGACTCTCTGCCCAATATGTTAAACTCTACTGTGGAGAAATGGTTGCATTGGTTTTATCAATCAACACATGAAATCCTGGAAGAGTACAAATAGAAAACAAAAGGGCCAATTCTAATTCTGTACTCCCGAGCTCCCAGTGGCGAGCAATGCTTGCAGGGAGGCATCACAGCAAATCGCTGGTGTCGCCCACAATTTTCCATCCGTAAATTTTTGCCAAGCTGCATGTTTCCCTGTTGTTTGCTCTCAGCAGTGAAGGTCCAGGCTGGGAATGTACAATCAGAAAATTTACCCTCATGTTGGGTCAAGAGCTCACTGGTAAAGGATGCAAAACAAAGACGAATTTTAACGTGTGTATAATTCGAGAAAAAATGGGGAATAAAATCTCAGAGCAATTTAATAAGTTGAAGCACTTTCCATAAAGTTCCACATGTAAGAATTTAACAACTTGTAAACTTGTGGAGATGGCAGAACTTTAGAAACCCTGGATAAACAGTAATTCTGTTCAAATGGTTTTGTCCCCTATTAATTCCATTGTATTTACAGTAACAAAAGTTACCTGAGTAACAGTGATTTGACTCTTCAAGATCTGGGAGTCAGTAATGAAGAAACATTTTAATGGTTAGATTCATGGCACATTTAGTGTTGGGAAAGAACATTTGATTCTGTGGAATTTGTCTTTGAATCCAATATCCATGTAGCTGTGAACTCTGAAACCGAGCTGGCGTTTGCAGCTTGGCTAGTAGAAATATTGCTACTGCCTCTCCCACTTGCTCCTCACCTCAAAGAGCCGGCTCATACTCCTTTGCACTCTAGTAACTGCACGTACTTCCGGCAGAAAATTAAAATACAGAATGAAAACATAATATACTCCAGGGTACATGAAAATGCAAATAAATAAATAATAGAAGCACAGGAGAGATTTCAAGCAGTAATCTCATCGCTGGGTTCAGAAAGCAGTTACACGTTGCTCAAGCTTTGCACTTGCACTTCATGGCATCCCACTTCGGTGCGATTACTGTCAACAGCCCCAGGTATCAGTGATTCTCTCTCAAAATGTGTGGTGAATATGCCATAAGTCATGACTATGCACTTATGTATCTACTCCTTTATTGCCCCAATCCTCTCTCCCACCCCCTGGCCATTTCCCCTGAAGGGGCTGACCCTTTTGCAGTTGTATGGCCACCAGTGGCCATCTTGTATCTTGCAGAAATTTTCCATTCTTTATATACAAGCCCAAGCAATTTGTATTAACAGGCTATTCAACTGTAGAAGACATCAAAGTGAAGTCAGATCTTGTCCTCGCCAGCCTTCCACTTACATCGGGGGAAAAATTCAGTATTGACCATTTTGAGGCGCTAACATCGCCTGGGCACTAACTTTAGTGCCGGCGACCGCAAAATTGAGTTTTAGCGCCCCAAGAGGGCAGTGGAGCGCTAAATCAAGCGTTCCACTTCCTTCTTAGGGCGCTAACGTCAGAGAGTGGGGCGGAGACTTCAGCAGCGCTGCACATTGGGCCGTGCAGCGCTGCCGTGTTCAAAGCCACGATCCCGCGCGATCAGCCCGGCACTCAAGCAGAGTCCTGGGCAGATCGATCGCGGAAAACTAGAATAGGAAAGGTACTTTTTTTTTTACTTACCTCGGCCACCTCGCCTTTAATCATTGCCCCCGAAGCGGCCGGCCGCCCGCTGCACGCCTCCTGCAGCTGTCGGTGTTTTCGACCGGCGCTGCTGCAGGGGGCGGAAGTCAATTTCGGGTCCGGGGCGATGCGCACGGCGATGACGTCATGATCTCCGGGCGAAGGAGATCGGGGCGCAACGCCGTAGTGTCGCCGCAAAACTCCCACCGAATGTGGCGGGAGTCGATGTCAGCGCCGCGCCCGGTCGCAAAGTCAATTGTGCCCCGTTAGCGTCCCCTGGGGACCCAATTTCACCCCCATATGCTTTCCAGCAGGGGTCACTGCACAGTGCTGGAAGCAGGATTGGGGATCCAGGTTGATTTTTTTTCCTATTCCTACTACAAGGACACTGAGCTTATTTCTGCACTGAGCCTTTGAGGGAGCCGAAGTCCATGATGTTGGATTTATTCATTGATCCAAGTTTCAAATTCTACCTAAAAATGTGAAAAGCCTTTCCATCTGTATAATTATTGCAGGTCAACCAAAGCCTGAAATCTGTACCTAAGAAAAATCTTGGTGCAATTAATGAGGCTGAGGAACATTGATTTAATGAGTTTTATTTGTTTCAATTATTTATGGATTCTGCATGTATTAAACAAAATCTAATTAACCTATTCTTATTTTTCAATCTTTGACACAGCACAGCAAATGACCAAGGAGCCTTCTTTTGAGCCTCATGAACAACATGCAATCGAGCTTTGTGTTTATGGTTCAGACACAAAAATCATGTTCATACTACAGGAAGGCAAGTTTTAACAGCAGTCTTGCTGTTTAGTGAAGATCTTTTTATTTAAGAAAAGAGAATGCATACATATATTTTGTGAAGTGCCGTTTTGTCACCATCAGGAACCGCGTATTGTTCGAGGGGCGGAATAATTTGACGAATCTCTTGGACTTGGCTGAGTCAGGGGGGATATCAGATTTACGGGGCCTTGGGAGGGAGTTGTTAGTTTGTGGTCCCATTCTGACCTTGGGATATGGTCTGAGCCCTGTAGGCTGCCAGGAAAGGGCTCCAGACTGCCCCGGTACCTCTCGAGTTCCAGGCAGAGTTCATACATTACCCACACCGATTGGCATATGTCCCACAGATGTTTGTGTTGGGAAGGGTTGTGCTTTGCCACAGTGACAGAATATGTCATCTTGCAGCTAGCAGTGACAGTTGAGCTAACTACACTTTTCAGGTGTGGCTTGCTGTCTATCAGACCTGGGCTTGCAGAGTGTGTGGGGCACGCCATCCTCTCAATGACTTTTCAGACTGTTTCCCAAAGAGGTTGAGTGTGAGGGCATCACCAGAATGTGTGTAGTCATGTACCGTTCTGGCCAGAGCCCCACTGGCAATCATCCTGCAGAGAGAAGTGGAGACGATGACTTATCTGTGAGGTGCAGTATGATCTGGAGCTCTTGATCCTCATGTATTCTGCTGCAGGTGTTACTAGTGAGTGTCTGCTTTCATACATTACTACATTTCTCTCTCTTACCTGATGCCCTTGGCCCTCTCCCAGGCCCCTTTTAAGTTTTCTGTATTGCGCTTTGACTGGGCGACATGCATGGTGTAGAGGGTGGAAGTGCGGTAGTGCGGTGTGCGGGGGGGGAAATGGGATGGGATGTGCTCCTTTACAACTCACCCATTTTGATGGGAGTCTAACTTTTCACTGGAGAAACATTTAAATGAGGGCCTAATAATGGCGTGACATCACACACCACATGTCCTGCCATTCCACCCCCATTTACCACTTACTGACGGGCTGCCTGTTAGGGAATTGGAATGGGTAGTGTGCTTCTATACACTGGCTGTGGGAGAGTGCCTGCTCAGGTAACTTTTGGGGAAATGATGGTCTGGCTGATTTGTTGAAAGTTTAAAGGTTACTTTGTTCTCTTTGTAAAGATTAAAAATCTATTCATTTTGAGTATATTCCTGTCCTAATCAGTATCCTCTGCTGGAAGTTCTGTGTATTTGGATGTCAGATGTGGGTGGGATCAGTCTTGAGTGTGATGTCCTTCCAGTAGCAATAGCCTCTTAACGCTCACAGTCCAGCTTACACTTCAAGACAAGTGGTTTGGGTGAGTTATTGCAGCATTACTGGCTACTGTGCAACTCAAGCTGTCTTCAGGAGAAAAAGGAAGAAGGGGAAAAAAAATGGCAACAAGCTTAGGAGATGAAAATATCCAACGCCCTGTGCAGACACAACATATTTCCACTTCATTTACTAAAGGCCAGTACTTGCACCATTTTAGGCAGAGAAATGAACTAACACGGTGATATGCTAAATTGTGCTGGAGGAGTTCCTTAGTTAATATCCTGTGTGAAGGTAGATTACTTGTCAGATTACTAATGAGACATAGCTGCAGGCTCTGGCTCAGAAGTTCAGCTGTCCTTAATTGTCATACATTTCATGTTTATATTAAATCTTCAGTGCTGCAAGATATGATACAACTCTGGGTCACCTCAAGTGGAAGATTTAAAAAAAAACTTGTTATATCTTGTCTAGAGAAAGGCAGAGTCATACAAAGCATGCAAGGAAATTGAAGAAAGAAAGGGCAATAAACACTAAAGTGGGCATCAAATGAGCAAAATATAAGTGCTTCAGATCCCGTTTTATATGAACTCAAAAGTGCAGAGATGAAACAGTTTGTGTGACATTAAAATATCTCACAGGTGTGAAAATATCAGTGAAATCTGACCTACTTGTAATTGCCAGCGTGGTCTTACAGCCAGGTTTAAAATTACTGTGAGACTAAAAAGATCATAAAATATTCCAGCTAGAGTTCTGTAAACATTAAGTAATGTGTTTTTACACAAAATATTTTATTCAGTTAAGAGAATCTAACTTGAGTAAGCTGACCTCATCCAGGATGGCAGTAGGAGCATGACAAGTAGCTTCAGTGTCCCTGAGTGGGAGAGGAAAAATAAATCGTCAAGGGTTTCTAGCTTCTGATTGGTGTCCAGTTATCTTTCCTGTGTGTGCATGTGTGTGGATGTGTTTAGATGTGGATGTGCGTTTGTGTGGATGTGTGTGTGTTTGGATGTGTTTGGATATGTGTGTGTGTAGATGTCTGTGTGTGTGGGGGTGTGTGTGTATGGGTGTGTGTGTGAGTAGATGTGTGTGTGTATGTGTGTATAGGGGTGTGTGTGTGTGAGTGTGTGAGTGTGGTTGTGTGTGTAGATGTCTGTGTGTGTGTAGATGTCTGTGTGTGGGGGGGTGTGTATGGGTGTGTGTCAGTGTGAGTGTGGTTGTGTGTGTAGATGTCTGTGTGTGTGTGTAGATGTCTGTGTGTGTGGGGGTGTGTGTGTGTGTAGATGGCTGTGTGTGTGTGTGTATGGGTGTGAGTATGAGTGTGGTTGTGTGTGTAGATGTCTGTGTAGATGGCTGTGTGTGTGGGTGTGTGTGTGTGTGAGTAGATGGCTGTGTGTGTGTGTATGGGTGTGAGTGTGAGTGTGGTTGTGTGTGTAGATGTCTGTGTGTGTGGGGGTGTGTGTGTGAGTAGATGTGTGTGTGTATGGGTGTGTGTGTGTGTGTGTGTGTGGATGTGTGTATAGGGGTGTGTGTGTATAGGGGTGTGTGTGTGTGTGTGTAAGTGTGGTTGTGTGTGTAGATGTGGGTGGGTGTGTATGTGTGGTTTAGATGTCCGTGTGGGCGTGTGGATGTGTTTTGGCTATGTGTGAGTGAGTGTGTGTGTGTGCTGGCTGACAAGCAACAGCAAGGGCACTGGCGGAGTGGCAATGGTGGGAAGAACCAAGGCTGTCATCCTGAGAGAGGACAGCAGGTTTGTGCTCCACGGAGCCACTGCCACTCCCCCGGGGTGGCACCTCAGCAATCTTAGTAATCTATTGGAGGACAGATTGCTGGACTGCTGTGACACCCTGCAAACCCCTTTAAACACTGGTATCCACAGCCACGATGGCAGCAGTCTGAGCTTACCTGGCAGCAGTCTGAGCTTACCTGGCAGCAGTCTGAGCTTACCTGGCAGCAGTCTGAGCTTACCTGGCAGCAGTCTGAGCTTACCTGGCAGTAGTCTGAGCTTACCTGGCAGCAGTCTGAGCTTACCTGGCAGCAGTCTGAGCTTACCTGGCAGCAGTCTGAGCTTACCTGGCAGCAGTCTGAGCTTACCTGGCAGCAGTCTGAGCTTACCTGGCAGCAGTCTGAGTTTACCTGGCAGCAGTCTGAGCTTCCACTGCAGCACTCAGCCGTTGGGCGGCTGCTGCTTGTGCTGCAATGGATGCTGAGACATCGGCCATCAGAGGCTGCATCATGGTTGGGTCCACAAGTGTGCTAATGGAGTTGGTCACTAATTCCACGTTGGAAAGGGTGGGCTCCAAGCTCTGCGCAAAGCCCTGTACTAAGTTGGTGATGGACTGCTCCATGCTCCTTGAAATTGCATGCAAGCTTTCTGGCAGGCTTCCCGATGCACCAAGCATTTCATTGTGCAAACCCACTCTTCTGTAGACTGCCCCATTAAAGTCCTCATCTGAGTACTGTGCAGCAGAACTCGTGTGTGACCTCGCCCTCCGGCGAGCTGGCACCTGCGCTCTCCTTGCCCCCTGCTCTGGCTACAGGCCACTCGTGCCCAGTGTCTCACCACGTGCAAATCCTGCCTCTATGCTATCCTCTAAATTATGCACAGTTTCAGTATCTGAGCTGGTGGCTGCGAGTGTGAATTCGGGTGGCGGTGCATCTTCATCATCACTGTCTTCTTGCTGTTTCCCTCCACTGCCTGGCCAGGTTGCACTTTTTGGGTATCTGAAAGGAGAAAGGCACAAAGGTAAGGTTGTGATGAGGGGAGGGGGGAAGGTAAGAGGTGCATGCTTACACCATCTGCAGCTTGCAAGTCAGAAAAGATTGTGGGATGAGGAGGAAGTGGGATGTGAGAGGAATAGGTATGAGGATAGAGTCATCTTCAATTATTTCAGCCCCGCCACTGGCCACGGGCTCAGCAATGGCTGTCCCAATAATGGCCAGCACCGTCTCCTCCATGGGGGTTAGGATGTGCAGGTGCGTCTGACCTAATCCAGTTAGCTCCTGCTGCCTCCAGTTGTGCGCCACCTTGTCCTGCAAGAGAGAGGGAAGTGTGTCAGTGAGTGTCATGTAATCTGTTTGGCTGTCATGGTTGAATAGTTGGTAGTGTGTGCAAGCTGTGAGATGTGAGTGTGAGGCTTGCAGCAGTGCTGTGTGTGTGAGGGTTGAGGTGAAGCTATGAATGTTAGGTATGAG
The DNA here is from genome assembly GCA_030390025.1 of Squalus acanthias. Classification (NCBI taxonomy): domain Eukaryota; kingdom Metazoa; phylum Chordata; class Chondrichthyes; order Squaliformes; family Squalidae; genus Squalus; species Squalus acanthias. Next base: position 28,553,591 of record CM059436.1, on the reverse strand, counting down.
GGCTGATTGATAGAGATTGTTGGTAGGTGAGTGATGGGGGTGTGGCGAATTGAGCAGTGGCTGAGGCTAGTGATGCAGTTGGTAGGATATGGCATTTGAAGATGCATTTACATCAGTAGTTGGGAAAATGCTGGAATCTATTATAAAGGATGCAATAACTGGGCACTTAGGGGTAGAAATTAGGTCGCGCCCCATTTGGGGCGCAAATATCGTCCGGACGCAAATATTAGCGCCTGGCGCTAATTATCGGCACTGACAGGAAACTTCACTTTTACCGCCCCGGGAGGTGAGTGGAGCGCTAAAGCAGGCGCTGCACACCTCTCTTAAGGCGCAAAGGCCAAGGAGTGAGGCGCTAACTCAGCGCACGAGCGCAGCGCAGCTGCTGCCAGTTAGCGAGGGAACACAGACACAATGGCGCCGGACACTTCTTAAAGCGGGGGGGGCCACTTGCTCCCCAGCCACACCCTGCTCATTGCAGCCTTGAATCTCAGCCTGGAGAGACCTGTAATCCATTTTGCTGCCAAGCATGGAGAGGGTGAGAGAACGCGCTCATCGCTTCACCGAGCGGGCCTTGGATGCTCTGGTTGGCGCAGTGGAGCGCAGACAATGCATGCTGTTCCCGGAGAGTGGCAGGAGGCCTTTGCCACGCGAGTTCAGAAGAGTGTGGAGGGAGGTGGCTCAGAGCGTCTCCTCCAGGAGCATGGTGCCCAGGACCCATGTTCAATGCCGCAAAAAGTTCAACGACCTCACTCAGGTCGTCAGGGTGAGTGGCTTTTTCTCAATACCTCTCCATCCCTCCATCTCAACCTCACTCTATGGCCAGAGGGTCTTAAAACCCCAATGCACAACACTCATCCAACACCTATGGCCCTTTCATCAAACACACACACACATTCCACACTTTGCATACAGTAAGGGCTATTCACCTATGGGAGGCACATCAGGCAAGACCATGGCTGTATATTGTAAGGGCTATTCACCTATGGGAGGCACATCAGGCAAGACCATGGCTGTATATTTACTCAGATGCTGTCCTTTTTCTTGCAGGCTAAGCTGGCTCATAATCGGAGACAGCAGCAACGGACGGGTGGAGGGTGGCTTCAGCTGCAACCCCTCAGCGATCTGGAGGAGCGTGTCCACAGGATTGTGGCAAGCCGGGTGATCGGTCCCGTCGCCACTGGAGACGCCGACCCCATTGTGGACAGCAATGGTAAGGTCATCACCTTTTTGTCCTCTGTCCTTCCACTTGTCCCTCACAATACCAGCCTTTGACACTTTCAATCCAACTTGCTAACTCGCTGCACTTATTCCTCCCTTACTGCCACCCTGTCCTCACGCTAAAGCCACTCTTGTACCTCCCTGCTTTCAGATGGTGATTCACCAGCTGAGGAGACGGGCCCTGAAGCTGCCACTGGGAGTGATGCTGCAGCTGAAGAGGAAGAGGAAGCCGGAGCATCAGTGCCACCCTCTCCCGAGGAAGCCCATGCCCACACTGGGAACACGCCTTCCCCGGAGGGGAGCAGGGGGGAAGGGGCTGATGATGGTGAAGCTCCAGGACCCAGCGGGCTGCAGCAACGCCATGGGGGGGGGAGGGAAGAACGGGGGCCTTCTCCCCAGAGGGAGAGTATGCCAGACACTCCTACTGCAATGGACGCAGAGGAGGAGCGGCTGATTGCAGAAATGAACAGCCAGGCGGTGGGCATGCACACTGAGCTCATGGGTGCAGTGGGAAGGGTGCCCGAATGCATTGAGTCACTGGCAAGGAGTGTGGAGCACTTCGCTGTAGCACAGGCGGATGCCACACTAAAGCTTAGTGCTGCAATTCAGTCACTGGCTGCCAGGAACCCATCTGAGACTGCTCTCATGCAGACTCAGATTGAGGCCACGCGAGCACTGACTGCTGCCATCCTCGATGGTTCGTGCACATGTCCCCGGGGCTGTCACCGCGCCGCAGCAGGCCAGCAATCTGTTCTCCGGCAAATTGCTCCGGATGCTGAAGTGCTGCCCCGTGGGAGTGCCAGTGTGTCGGGCGAGCAGGGAGTTGCTGTCCTCTCTCACGATGACAGCATTCCTGCTGCCAACACTGTCACTTCTCCACTGCACTTGCCACCGCCTGTAGGACAGACTGCTGCCGCCCATGCAGAGTTGTTGCAGTCTGCAGCCGGGCCCTCCAGGCCCAGAAGTGGTCGAGGCCGTCCTTCAGGGGCATCTGCAGTGTCAGGGTCTGACGAGCAGCAGCCTTCCACCAGCCTTGCTGCAGCCACTGAGGTCCCATTACGGAGGAGCAGTAGGGTTAGAAGGGGGGAAGTGCGCAAGGGAAGGAGATCACCCTCGAAGGGCAAAAAGTAGGAGGTGTGCCAAAATGCTGGTCATTTTTTTATTAAAGGCCGAGGTTCATGGTCCAACTTTTGTTTAGTGTTTTGGACATTATCTCCAGGTTGTGAGAACCAGTTATGTTATTGACTGTTTTTTTGTGTTTATTTCTATGAGTTTGTCATGAGGAATTGACACACACAGAGTTTGTAAAATAAATAAGTTTCTGTATTCAAAATATACATGGCTGGTGGTTGGAATTATTGGTGTCTTGGCCGGCTTAGGGGTTGCGTGCTGGGTTGATTAGTGTTTGTAGCAATGGCAGGGGCCCTAGAAGCGGCTTGCTATTAGTCGTTGACGGACGGCCCTTGCAGTTTGACCATTGTGGGCCGCCCTCCTGCCTTGGTGCTGCTGATGATCATCGTCCTCGTCCTCTTCCTCCTCTTCCTCCTCCTCCTCTGGTGGTGCTACAAGGCCTGGTGGCATTGGCTGGGTCCTGAGGATTGCCATGTTGTGCAACATGCAGCACACGACTACGAAGTTCGAAACTTGCTCAGGCGAGTACTGCAGGGCTCCTCCGGAATGGTCCAGACAGCGGAACCGTTGTTTCAGCATGCCGATTGTGCGCTCAATAATGTTCCTGGTTGCTTGATGGCTTTCATTGTACCGCAGCTCAGCAGGGGTGTTTGGCGTACGGAGCGGTGTCATCAGCCAGGTGCTCAATGCGTACCCCTTGTCCCCCAGAAGCCAACCAACTGGCTGATGCGGTGCCTCGAAAACTTCTGCCACAGTAGTCTGGCGCAGGATGAAAGCATCGTGGCAGCTGCCCGGATAGTGGGCATTGACAGCGAGTATCACCTGTCTGTGGTCACAGACCAACTGCACATTCAAGGAATGGAACCCCTTTCTGTTCCTGAATTCCTCTGCATTCTCTCGCGGAGCACGCAAAGCCACATGCGTGCAGTCAATGGCGCCCTGCACCATGGGGAAGCCCGCTACCCTCGCAAAGCCCAGAGCACGGTCACGCTGCTTGTCTGGGGTCATAGGGAAAGAGATGAAGTCTCGTCTCCTTCTGAAGAGGGCATTGGTGACCTGCCGGATGCAGCGATGCACCGCAAACTGGGAGATATTGGCGAGGTCCCCAACAGCAGCTTGGAATGAGCCAGTGGCGTAGAAGTTCAAAGCCACTGTGACCTTCACTGCCACCGACAGAGACGTCCTGGACCTCAGCTGAGGCTGCAGATCTGGCTGCAGCAGGTGGCAGAGCTCAGTGACCACCTCCTTGCTGAATCGCAGCCTTCGCAAACACAGCTCCTCGGACATATGGATGTAGGAGAGCTGTTCACGATATACCCTGGGAGGGTAAGCTCTCCTGTACATGCGCCTGATGGCCCTCCTCCGTCTGGCCATCATTGCCACTCTCTGTCTGCGTCTCACTATCCTCCGATTCAGCTGGAGCAGGACGACGCCCCCAATCATTGCAGCCCCCATATTCTCTTTGCCAGAAAAGTAATGAGGTACAGCAACTAAAGTAGCAACAAAGTTAGGATGAATAGGCAAAACTACCTCACAAAGCGTTGAGTCAATGTAGAAGTCTCTCTCTCTCTCTCTCCGAATCTCTCTCTCTCTCTCAGAACGAGTGGTGCATAAATGTCGACCACAGAAAAAGACAGGAAGAGGCCCCCTTTAAATAGCGCCCCCCCCAGCCCCACACCGATTGATAACGTTCCAGTCTTCCGGTCGTTGGAAGCACCAGGCGGTAAGGCAGGGGGCGCCACTCAATTTCCGCTCCGGGGCGCCCCAAGGGCGTTGCACCATGGAATGACGTCACAATCTGCGCGCGCAGGTGGTCGCAGCGGTAAGTTTTAGCGCCGCCGCACAATCTCAAGTTAAGTTCTCGAGCGGCGCAAACAGCGCTGCGCCCGGGCGTTAGCGGCTTAACGCCCCATTAGCGCCCTCTTAAGGCGCTAACGGGAGGCGCAACCAAGTGAATTTTTACCCCTTAGAAACTAATAGTAAGATTGGGCAGAGTCAACATGGATTTATGAAAGGGAAATCCTGATTGACAAACCTATTGGAGTTCTTTGAGATGTAACTAGTGGAGTAGACATAGGGGAACCGGTAGATGTGGTGTATCTGGATTTTCAGAAGGCCTTCGATAAGGTCCCACACAAGGGGGTAGAAATTAGGTCGCGCCCCATTTGGGGCGCAAATATCGTCCGGACGCAAATATTAGCGCCTGGTGCTAATTATCGGCACTGACGGGAAACTTCACTTTTACCGCCCCGGGAGGTGAGTGGAGCGCTAAAGCAGGCGCTGCACACCTCTCTTAAGGCGCAAAGGCCGAGCACTGAGGCGCTAACTCGGAGCGCTGGCGAAGCTCATGTAATGTCACTCAGCAATGGAACACACACACAATGGCACGGGCCAGTTCTTAAAGGGGATGGTTAATCTTGCTTTCCATCCACATCCTGTTCATTGCTGCCTTGAATCTCGGCCTGGAGAGACTTGCACATCAAATGTGCTGGAAAGAACAATGGAGAGCACCAGGCAAAGAGCTCAGAGTGCAGCTCCCACGGTCTCTGCTAAATCGATACAAGGAATGGCAAATCAAAATGAACCTGCAAAGTGCTGCTCAGTACCCAAAACTCCTTCACACAACTTTGAATCTCTCCAGAAGTCTCTCCCTCTCTCTCTCAGAATGCGTAGTTCAAAAATGCCACCAACAATAAAAGACAGGAAGAGGCCCCCTTTAAATAGCGCCCCCCCCAGCCCCACAGCGATTGATAGCGTTCCAGTCTTCTGGTCGTTGGAAGCGCCAGGCGGTAAGGCAGGGGGCGCCACTCAATTTCCGCTCCGGGGCGCCCCAAGGGCGTTGCACCATGGAATGACGTCACAATCTGCGCGCGCAGGTGGTCGCAGCGGTAAGTTTTAGCGCCGCCGCACAATCTCAAGTTAAGTTCTCGAGCGGCGCAAACATCGCTGCGCCCGGGCGTTAGCGGCTTTGCGCCCCATTAGCGCCCTCTTAAGGCGCTAACGGGTGGCGCAACCAAGTGAATTTTTACCCCAAGAGGTTGGTGAACAAAATTAGGGCACATGGAATTGGGGGTAATATACTAGCATGGATTGAGAATTGGTTAACAGACAGAAAAGAAAGAGTAGGGATAAACGGGTCTTTTTCAGGATGGCAGGCTGTGACTAGTGGGGTACCGCAAGGATCGGTGCTTGGGCCCCAGCTATTCACAATCTATATCAATGATTTGGATGAGGGGACTAAATGTAACATTTCCAAATTTGCTGATGATACAAAGCTAGGTGGCAGTGTCAGTTGCGAAGAGGATGTGAAGAGGCTTCAAGTGGATCTCGACAGGCTCAGTGAGTGGGCGAGAACATGGCAGATGGAATATAATGTGGATAAATGTGAAGTTATTCACTATGGTAGAAAAAACAGAAAGGCAGAGTATTTCCTAAATGGTGAAAGATTGGGGAATGCAGATGCTCAAAGGGACCTGGGTGTCCTTGTACATGAGTCACTGAAAGTGAATGTGCAGGTGCAGCAAGCCATTAGGAAGGCAAATGGTATGCTGGCCTTCATTACAAGAGGATTTGAGTACAGGAGTAAAGAAGTCTCACTCCAATTATATAGGGCCTTGGTGAGACCACACCTGGAGTACTGTGTACAATTTTGGTCTCCTTACCTAAGGAAGGATATATTTGCCATAGAGGGAGTGCAACGAAGATTCACGAGATTGATTCCTGGGATGGCGGGACTGTCGTATGAGAAGAGATTGAGTAAACTAGGCCTGTATTCTCTTGAATTCAGAAGAGTGAGAGGGGATCTCATTGAAGCATACAAAATTATTACAGGGCTTGATAGGGTGGATGCTGGGAGAATGTTTCCCTTGGCTGGGGAGTCTAGAACCAGGGGCCACAGCCTCAGGATAAAGGGTAGACCATTCAGGACTGAGATGAGAAGATATTTTTTCACACAGAGTGTGGTGAATCTTTGGAATTCTCTACCCTAGAGGGCTGTGGAGGCTCAGTCATTGGGTATATTCAAAACAGAAGTCAATAGATTTCTGACTAGTAAAGGCATCAAGGGATATGGCGATAGGGTCGGTGAATGGAGTTGAGGCAGAAGATCAGCCATGATCTCATTGAATGGTGGAGCAGGCTCGAAGGGCTGAATGGCCTACTCCTGCTCCTATTTCTTATGTTCTTATGTTCTTACTGACCTTGACCACTCGTGTGAGGTCATTGAACATCTTGCGGCACTGCATCCAGGTCCTCGGGTCTAGACTCCTGGCATTGGCCTCCATGGCTATCTGCTCCCACTGCCTCTTGACTGTGTGTCTGGAGGGCCTCCTTCCCCCCTGCGGGTATAGGACATCTCTCCCCCTTTCTACCCCCTCCACCAAGACCTCCATGGCAGTATCCAAAAACCTTGGAGCCCGCACTCTCCCCGTTGTGCCATTCCTCACTCTTTCCCAGGTCAGAATCTCTTCAAACTCAACTCGCAGCACCTGCTCCAGCCACAATGCAGCTCCCCTTTAAGAGGTGCAGGCTAGCTTTAAGTAGTGCAGGCTAGCTTTAACTGGTGCTAGCCTCTCATGATATTGGCCCCCTGCTGATGTGTCCAGCTAGTGAACAGCACGGTAGTGCTGGCTGGATGCTGCAATCATTTCAATGAGCTGGCAGCACAAAGTTGCTTTGTTACCTGCATCGCAATCAGTGGGCGCAGGGTAATCGCGATCCCCGTGCCCGTTTTCGAGGACTATCGAATTTTGCGGCCAGTTTATCAAAAAATCTGCAAAGATTTTCCACAATTATAGCTGACATTACTCTATCCTTTCTAAAATCTAAGTGATTTTGAAACATTAATCTGTCACCAACATGCCAATTTGAATTCACCACAAACTCTGTGGAAAACAAGAACTCTATCTGTATATTAAAAATCTTGCAAGTGGTACATATATCCTGTCTACAAGCATTACTTCCTGTAATGCTATTTATGTCAATATTTACAATGAAAACTACCCATTTATAATGGGAAAACCCTATCTAACTATATCAATGTTTTATAATGGGAAAACTGCATGTAAACATTTTCCTATCACAGTTTGTTGATGAGCCAATCAAAAATTGGAGTGGAACCCATTACTGCCTGGCCTTGACCTCGCTTTTGATGTGTTGATATTTCTTGGGTGGATGTTCTCTTGTCTGCCCCTTTGCAGCTTAAATCAGATTAGGAGGCGGACTGGTAGTTGATGCACCAGGTGGAATTTGCAGGATAGACTGTTTTAATCTAAGCAAGGTACAATCCATTATCAGGGCCATTAATTTGGGGTTTATTACAAAGTATTATGGGAATGTTGTTCCCATTAAATTATGTGATTATCTTCACATTTTTGCGAGAACTGTAAATCAATGGCATTAATTATTATTATATGGTTGTTTATGTACACAGTGAGCTTCATGCCTTACCTTTTTTCGCAGGTCCACGATCCAGAAGAAGGCGTAAGAGAAGATGCCCCAGGTGGCACATAAGTAGGAGGTATCTCGAAGTGTTGAGAAAAGGGTTGGAGTAATGTTGTTTTAGCACTGTTTAGAGGATTGTCCACTTGTGTGGGAGCAGTGGGATGGGTTTCTGGGGTGTGGCAGGAGTAGACGTTTTTGGGGTGTGGGAATATTGTGGAGGAAGAGGGCAATCTGGGTGTCAGAGTAATGGGAGAAGCTCTCTTGGATCTGGGAGTACAGGGAGTGCTGTGTTAGAAATGTCAAACTGATGGGAGGAGGGTGCTGTGATACGGTATGGGAGTATTAGATGCTGATAGCAGGGTCTAGGAGCATTGGGGATGGGACGATGCTGAGTGTGGGAGTGCTGGGAGGGAGATTCCAGTAGCGACAGCAATTGAAAGAAACACCACACTCGTATTTCTGGCTGTGCACTGGGAATGGGCTATAATTTCTGCTTATACTGTCTCTGTAAAAGTGCAGTAATCACTAGAAAGAACTTAAAAAAGCTGGTCCCAGGCCAAGGCCTGGATTAGAGAAAAATAATTTTTGTCAGGGACAGGTCATAAATGGTGAGTAGAGGTAAAGTCATGGATGCTTGGGGTAGAGCTTGGAGTGGTAAGAAGTATCAGGGGAATGAGGGTGGGAAAGCAAGAGCTCTTTAGACAGGGTTGGCAAGAGCTGGCAGGCGGGAATGAAGAGCTACTGCACTTTTATGATGGTAACAGGACAGAAAGCACTTAAACAACTTCAATCCAATTCCCAGTCATAATCAGGAAGATGGCTTTTGGCCTGTGTGATATGGGAGCAAAGATTCAGGGCAGTAGGAAGGACCTGACCATCAGGCCAGCTTGGGGCAGATTGACCAGCACAGAACAGGGTCAGGAGAAAGGGCCATCTTATAGAATCATAGAATAGTTACAGCACAGAAGAAGGCCATTTGGCCTGTTGAGCCCATGCCGACACTCAGCTAGTCCCACTCCCCTGCTCTTTCCCCGTAGCCCTGCAAATTTTTTCCTTCAGGTACTTATCCAACTCCCTTTTGAAAGATAAGATTGAGTCTGCCTCCACCCTCTTTTCCGGCAGTGCATTCCAGATCCTAACCACTCGCTGAGTAAAAAAGTTTTTTCTTACGTCGTCTTTGGTTCTTTTGCCAATCACCTTAAATCTGTGTCCTCTGGTTCTCGACCCTTCTGCCAATGGGAACAGTTTCTCTCTATCTACTCTGTCCAGACCCCTCATGATTTTGAACACCTCTATCAAATCTCCTCTCGATCTTCTCTGCTCCAAGGAGAAAAACCCCAGCTTCTCCAGTCTATCCACATAACTGAAGTCCCTCATTCCTGGAATCATTCTTGTAAATCTTTTCTGCACCCTCTCTAAGGCCTTCACATCCTTCCTAAAGTGTGGTGCCCAGAATTGGACACAGTACTCCAGTTGAGGCCGAATCAGTGTTTTATACAGGTTCATCATAATTTCCACACTTTTGTACTCTATACCTCTATTTATGAAGCCCAGTATCCCATATGCTTTTTTAACTGTTTTCTCAACCTGCCCTGCCACCTTCAATGATTTGTGCACATATACCCCCAGGTCTCTGTGTTTATGCACCCCCTTTACGATTGTACCCTTTAGTTTATATTGCCTCTCCTCATTCTTTCTACCAAAATGTATCACTCCGCAGTTTTCTGAGTTAAATTTCATCTACCATGTGTCCGCCCATTTCACCAGCCTGTCTATGTCCACTTGAAGTCTATCACTCTCCTCCTCACTGTTCACTATACTTCCACGTTTTGTGTCATCTGCAAATTTTGAAATTGTACCCTGTACACCCACGTCCAAGTCATTAATACATATCAAGAAAAGTAGTGGTACTAGAACCGACCCCTGGGGAACACCACTGTATACCTTCCTCCGTCCGAAAAACAACCGTTCACCACTACTCTCTGTTTCCTGTCATTTAGCCAATTTCGTATCCATGCTGCCACTGTCCCTTTATTCCATGGGCTTCAACTTCACTGGCAAGCCTATTATGTGGCACTTTGTCGAACGCCTTTTGGAAATCCATGTACACCACGTCAACAGCATTGGCCTCATCAACCCTCTCTGTTACCTCATTAAGAAACTCGCACAAGTTGGTTAAACACGATTTGCCTTTAACAAATCCGTGCTGGCTTTCCTTAATTAATCCACACAATAATCTTGACAATGGAGAGGAAGGAAAGGGTGGTTCTGAGCTCAGGACAGTGGAATAGTTCGGGAGCAAAAGGAACTATCAGGTGACAAGCTATTTTAGTAGGCCTGAAGTAGGAGGTGCTGTGGAGAATATTGCTGTCTGCCTTGGAGATGGAGCTGGGAGGACTCATTGGGATAATAGTTTAGTACATAAATGAACATGTAAGTACGGCAGGCAGGAGTTACAGACTATGTGATGGAAATACTCTGCTGGAAAAGTGTACAGGAAGCAAGTGTAACACAGGAAGTGAATGCTATATAGAAAACTTTTAATGTATTACTAGCAAATCCCCTGTGATGTTGCTCATGGTGAGACAGAGGTAGATTTTACACACAATGTATTATCAGATTTCTGATGACTGAATAAGTCAAATTCTGTATTTATTACATAGTATTTGAGATTTTTAGAAGTGTTTTGGGAATTTAATTCGTGACTGTTGATTTCTTTATGAAGACATTTTTCTATCCTCTCCAATATCCTATCCTTTCCTTTCCTAAGTGCTAGTTGATGTCCATGGTGTTGCACATGGGGAGTCAAGAGCAAGTGTAACCTTCAGGTGAAGCAGGGTTAGAGGGCAGGGAATAATTGGACCAGAGCATGCAGATGTAGTTCAGTCCTTGCCTATGACTGTACATAAGCAGTTTTCATTACAAATGTAGATTGGAAAAGTTGGTCGGAAGTTTGTGCAGACGCATGATTTTTAGCACATTACTAGTCAATCTCCCATTTACATCCCACCCGATTTCCCTTTCCATTGCAATTGATGGAAAGAAAAATTGGGCGGAGTTTATAACAGGCGGCTTGTCCGATATGGCCCGTTTTATGCCCTTGCCGAAGTTGAACATTCTGCAGGGAGTGAGAACTGAGTTTAGTTTTTAAGTGAAGTGGGGAAAGAGGCTCGGGCATCATTGGACCCAGGGGTGTAGGCAAAATTCAGTCCCCATTTTAAAGTCATTTTAAAGCTGGGATTATCCTCTTCGAGACAGAGTTCTGCTGGCCAGAGACCAAGGACTACTACACTGGGGGCCAGATTGGAGGGAGAAGAGGCCGTTGCAAGGCCTTCCAGCCTCCATTGGGGGCACCTTAGGGCCATTACCGCCCCTTCTGGAGGCTTGCCACCAATCTCCACAAGGCGGCGCCAGAGAGCAGTATTGAGTGGGGCGGAAGGGAGGGAAATAACCCCTGGGACCCACGCCCTGTTCCCATTGCTATTTGCATATAGCAGGCAGGGACGGAGCAGCCAGTAGTGATCCCAGGAGATTAAAATCACCGGCTACATTGTCCATCATTCTTGTTGGGAGTGCCTCTGAGTTTGGTTACCACATGAGTGTATGTGAATAAGATTGAGGTGGAAGGGCCTGGAACATCCCCATCCACCTCATTTCACAGCTATGCTGAGCCTTCATCTATTGTGGTTAATATCATGGCAACATAGTGGGGTGAAGACCTGACATAACCTGACTGAGCATTCTGAGAGTTGGTATACGGGTTTTCCATTACAAAAGATTGGCACAGGAACTAAGGTTCATGTGTACAGGAAGTGCATGCCATACTCAAGATTTTTAATAATATATAGAAAGATTGTAGATAAATGCAATGATAAACATGTCACATACACGTCTGCAAGTACCTGCTGGGGTGAGGGCACACTATTCCTAGGAATCAACATGCAATGAAATTGGCACTGAGAAGTTATGAAGTCTATGACTGGGTTAGCCAGCACTGGAGGGTACTAATTATGCAAATTTCAAATCTTTAAATGGCCAATGGTAGACTCGACAGAGTAAAATCCTTTGGAGACTTGTTCCAGGTCTGCAATGTCAGTACGAGCTAACTTATAATACTACTATTTCTGGCTGCAGACGATTACCTCCCAAATAATTTGAGCTTTGGGTTGTCTCTTGGGCAAAATGCTGGATCGTATTGGATTTGATTTCTAACTGTGCCAAACTATCGGACAAGTACATTATACAGCACTGCCCTCCTCATTCACACTCAAGTACTTAAGGTGCTGACGGATATATTTTAGATATAAGGAATACCCTCATATCCATTCTTTCCTTCCAGGGCATGCAAATTTAAAGTGTAAACAAATCAGCTGGGCTTGCACTTTAACTGCATGGTGCCTTTAATAAATGCAGTAATATTTTAAATCGTCTCTATTTTTAATTTATAATGATTCATTTGAGAGTCTTGTGTTCTGGCCGATAGCCAGCGTCTTTGCTGAATATACTCAGCAGCAGTTGCCCGAGGGTGCCTTCCTGTCTCTGTAATATAAATATGATATAGGCCTGTGATTTTGAGTATCATATTTTCGGAGTTGCTGCTCAGATCCTGTGAAACCGAACATAATCCTTAGGCAGGAAAGGCATTTAAAAGTTATGGCATCAGCCCTCCCATTTGGAGCCATTTAGCTAAATTAAGGAATGCATGATGTCATGACCTACAGCGGTGAACTTATTAGTGTCAGTCCGCGTAAAGAAATAAAAAGCAAGGACCATTTCTGCAGTGTAAATTCTACTATTTAGCATAATTAAAGGAAAATGGCAATCAGATTGACTTCACCTGGGGCCTGTTTTTCACAATGTTTCCTTTCTTGTCAATAAGTTTTCACCAAATCCCTTCAGGTGAGGATAGACCAGAGCGCTCTCCTGAAGCAGGGCTGTAACCTGATACTTCCTTCCTGTAGGATTAGGATCGCACTGTCAATATCATGTCAAGGCGAAATGGCAACAGTGGTGTTTACAAAATTAACAAATGGATTTCAAGTTAAATGCCGGCCAATTTGTGCAACAGATTTTTTGGGCAATGACCAGGCTGAAGAGATTAGTGCAGGTAATCATACTGACCACATTTTCCACTCAGGACTGTAGAGTCCACTTGTCACCTCAATATCCCCTTTCTTTTTTTGACTTCTGGAGAAGATTTGTAAGCAAATTTGAATCAGGTGCCAGTTTAGAGACGAATTGCCTGTGTTAGACCCCAGTAACATAACCTTTAATAAACAGTGGGCCTATTTTCATTCTGCACACAGAAGTTTTTGAAAGGTTAGGATTTGCAGTTTATTCAAATAAGATTATTTATTTTTCGAAGAAAACCCCTCCCGATCTGTGCCTCATTAGCTGGTCTCAGCTGACGTGGAAATAAGGGCACTGCAAGTGGCTACAACGCCAATGAGTTAGGGAGGGGAAAATCAGCCAGGGTTTTCAATCGCCATCCCTGCCACTATCTGCTGGGAAGCGCATGTGTTTGGGTGTTAGGGGAGGAGAGGACTGGACTTGGGTGTGTGATCCTTCTAATGGGGGATAGTATGCCAACACTTACTGTGAAGACTATTTAACTGGAGGAATTACTGCGTGCAGTACTGAGGGAATGCTGCACTGTCGGAGGTGCCAGCTTTCAGGTGAGACGTTAAACCGAGGACCCATCTGCCCTCTCAGGTGGGCGTAAAAGATCCCATGGCACTATTTTGAAGGTCGCACAACACCAGGTTATAGTCCAACAGTTTTATTTGAAATCACAAGCTTTCGGAGCTTACTACTCCTTCGTCGGGTGAAGTAAAAAGATACAGAATCGCCAAAGCATATATAGATAGAGAACAATGCATGTGTACCTTACAATTGCAGACAACTAAATTAAATCATCCTGACTATCTGCCGAGGTGTGATAAAGTTAATCAGGTCAGCCAGGAAGGTACCACATCAAAGACATAGCAAGATACAACTGAGACAATGAGGTGGAGTCGCAGGGGGTCTAACGTGTCAAAAGCTGCCGTCTGTATGTAAAACGATAAGCTTTAAAATTTTTACTTTTTTACTGGGAAAATTTTTACTTTTTTACTGGGAATCACATCTGTGAACAAGCCAACGACGACTCGAGTCCGGATCACGTCATGTATCGTGACATAAACCCAAGATCCCGGTTGAGAGCAGGGGAGTTATCCCAGGTGGCCTGACCAATATTTATCCCTCAATCAACGTCACTTAAAAAAAAGATTATCTGGTCATTATCACATTGCTGTTTGTGGGAGCTTGCTGTGCACAAATTGGCTACCACGTTTCCTACTTTACAACAGTGTCTTAACTTCAAAAAGCACTTCATTGGCTGTAAAGCACTTTGGGAAGTCCTGAGGTTGTGAAAGGCGCTATATAAATGCAAGTCTTTCTGTTTTTCTTTTCTTCTACCTGAGTGTGAATCAGCATCTTTCGGAGAGAAGGGAAGAGAAAAAAAATCTGTGTATTCACCTCTTCAATCTCCTCTTCTGCATTACTAAATAGTTTAAAAATAGCATTCATCTTTATTATTTCTTAGAACAGGTGCCATAAATTGCTAACACAATTCAGTACTCAAAGGGTTAAAATGCATTTATTGCTGCAGTATTTAAAAAAAATTAGTACACTGTTAAAATAAGTTCTGTATGAGTTGGGAAGTCTTAACAATAAAACCGCAAGGCTGTTTAATCATCTCTGTAAACCAGTGTTCAACTTCATGAGACAAGCTCACGTTTTATTTGATTTATTCCAGTAATTAGTATTTGTCTAATTCCTGTCCTTCCAATAATGCAATCTGGCTTAATTTAAGAAGAAAAATGGGCAACATTTTTCTTTCCACAAGACAGCCTTGTGCTTCCCAAATAAGTTTTGATCTCAATCTTCAAAATACCGATTCTGAATAATGAGCCCCCTCAGCTGCCAAGTACGTTTGTCCTGACAGCATTTCTTGTCTCAGAATGTGTTAAGGCATGATTCCTCCGGCTGGGATTCAGAGTTGCTACAGTTGAACTTTTCTTGACATTTGCATTAGCACGTAATGTGTCTGAGTTAAAGCACTTTCACTCTTCTGTCCATACCTCAGCCCCTCTCTCTGATGATGGTCACTTATATCAGTGTTTTATACTTTTAAACAAATGCAACGCAGCCATGACTGACTGACTACCTTATGCTTATTAAAGGTACATTCAACATTTTTGAAACGCTTGTAGACAAATAGTACCAGTGATGTGTAAAAACATGCACAGTTGTGCTTTCTCACCCTGTTTTCTTGCTTCTTATACATGCGGTCATGTAATGCTTTCTTGATGCTGCGACTCATTTAATACAATAAAAATAGTCAGCATGGATTTCTAAAAAGGTCATGTTTAACCAACCTGATGGAATTCTTTGAAGAACTAAAGAATAGACAAGGGAAATGCAGTGGATGTGGTAAACATGGACTTTCCGAAAGCCTTTGATAAGGAACCACATAAGAGACTCAAGACAAAGGTCTGGGCATGTAGAATCAGGGGCAGGTAAGAGAATGGATTGAAAGATGAATAGAAAACAAAAAACAGAGGGCAGGAGTTAAGGGAAGTTACTCACATTGGCAGAAAGTGGGAAGTGGTGACCCACAGGGATCTGTGCTGGGAGCACCATTGTTTACTATATACACAAGTGATTTGGGCTCAGGGATTGGAGGTATGGGGGTGTGGGGGAGGTGTTGGGGGAAATTTTAACCCATCCCTGTCCAACGGAAACCGAGCAGGGGGAGGGCAATTAAAATAGAACGGACGATTTGCCAATCAAGACTAGCCACCCCGATCCTGCCGACTGCAACTTTAAATTGCAGGCATCAAGGTCACCTGCCCGAAGTCGTCGGGATTCTTGTTTAAATATGCAGAACTGGTCCTAATGACGTCATTTGGGCTCTACTGCAGTATTAACCCAGGCCTTTATTTTATTCGTTCAAGGGATGTGGGCGTCGCTGGCTGGGCCAGCATTTATTGCCCATTCCTAGTTGCCCTTGAGAAGGTGGTGGTGAGCTGCCTTCTTGAAACGCTGCAGTCCGTGTGGTGAAGGTACTCCCACAGTGCTGTTAGGGAGGGAGTTCCAGGATTTTGACCCAGCGACGATGAAGGAACGGCGATATATTTCCAAGTCAGGATGGTGTGTGACTTGGACGGGAACTTGGAGGTGGTGGTGTTCCCATGCGCCTGCTGCCCGTGTCCTTCTAGGTGGAAGAGGTCGCGGGTTTGGGAAGTGCTGCTGAAGAAGCCTTGGCGAGTTGTTGCAGTGCATCTTGTAGATGGTACACATTGCAGCCACGGTGCGCCTGCGCGGGGAAGCAATCCCTTGCGGCTATCCCTGCCAGACTAAATGTGCCGGGAACAAGAGCCGGGGCCAGAAGAGGCCCAGCAAGTTAGCCTTATTTGTGGTTTACAAATCCAATTGTTTTTGTAGTTTTCTTATGGGTCAGGAGGAGCAGGATGTATTCCTACAGGCCCCACGAGGAAACCTTGGGCCTCTCCTACCCTGAGCACCCCTCTCCCTCCCTCCCTCGACTGCGATTGCCTCCGGAACCCCTCCCGATCACTTACCTTATGCCTCGACAACAACCTTTTGCTGCCTAAAATCCCACTCCCTCGTCATTCCTGCGGGTCTGGACAGGAGTCAGTCCTGCAGAATGGTAATGAGGCCTGGCTGTTAAAAATCGGCCTGATGTTCCGGGATGGGCCAGCCATATCCCACCCAGGAGTTAAAATCAATTCCATGGTGTTGAAATTTGCAGATGATACCACATGAGTGGGTTACAGCTAATAATGTGGAAGATTGCACCAAAATACTGGAAGACATAAACAGGCTTGCAGAGTGGGAGGATAAATGCCAAATGGAGGTGGCTCATTTTGGTAGGAGGAATAAGGAGGCCACTTATTCCTTGGAAGAAAAGAAACTAAACAGGGTAGAGGTAGAATCAAAGGATACAGGGGTAGGGTGGGATGAGGTAAATAGAGTGAGAAAAGGCTTGTGTGGAGTATAAACACTGGCATAGACCAGTTACGATGAATGGCCTGTTTCTGTGCTGTAGCTTATATGTAATTCTATGTCATTTTGTCTTCAACCAGTCTCTTTGTAAACAGCAGCGAATTCTGGAGCCACCTTAAATGAATTCACATCACATTCTCGTAAATTGACTCTGTTGCTGATGTCACTATTCAAATTCAAAGCATAGTTGAGGCAATTGGATTTGGAAACCACAAATAAGTTCTTATAGTGGTTCGGTTGATAAATCAGCTACCCAGTGTGGTGCTGAACCATAGAAATGAGAAGCTCTCAAGTTTGATCCCTGATCTATGCTGAGTTAGTTGATCTCAGCTAAAGTGACAGTTCAAATGCTGGAATTGGCCGCAGTGCCCCTGGGCCAGGGAGGGAAATATGAGCTAATGTTCCCGTTTCTGAACACTATTCAGTGACTTCTGCTGGAACCTGCACATATATAGATATTGAGTGAGAACAGCAGCGAGTTCAATGGTAATACACACCACAGTCGAATAGCCTGTTGGCATTCTCTGTCTCAGCTCATACATGAGGAATGGCCACTTGACCTTTGTATGAGTCAGCACCTTGCCTCTATATAACACCTGATGGCATCTTTCTTACTTTGAAGCTCAGGCAGTCTTATCTGCGCAAAGGATGGGAAGGGAGAAAATTGGAATGGAAACATTAGTTTAAACATACCATTTATTCTGAGGGACTGTGTGTAACCCAAGAATTTGAAATGGAAACATTTTCATAAAAGTAAGAAATGTCCTTTATAAAGTAAAAAGCTAATTTCTGTCAGTTAAAATTAGAGAGTAAAGTCAGTGACTCTTTGATCCCAGTGGGGAGCTTCACCCCACAGAAGCAAAGATTGAAGTTGGCGCTAAAATATTGCAGGACCGGCTCTAATGTTAGAGCTCGGGACTGCTACACCTACCCTTAGAAGTGGTCCTCAGTGGAAATAATTCCATAAAATAATAACAGAAATGCGAGCAATACATAGGTCAATCACCATCTGAAAAAAAATCCAGATCGATTAATATTTTGGGTGGCGAACCTTCAGTCTGAACCTGATTTGGGCCCCAACCAAAATTTATTTTCTCTTCCCGATGTTGATCGGCCTCTTGTGTACTTTCAACATCTTCTGTTTTCCTTTCAGATTTCCAGCAATCAGAGTTATTTTTATCTCTGAGAGAGAGAATGATGTGTCTCCACTGCTTGAACAAAGGTGAAAGAAGTAAATCTTGGGAAAGCTTGTCAGCTGCCCCTTTGAATCCCATTGTACTTTCAAACTTGCCTGGGATGAGCTGCCAAATTCAAATCAGCTTCAGTCAACCTCCTGCGTCCTCAACAAATCAGACAAACTGACAGTTCTCAGGAATAGATCTAAACACAGGGTTTAGGGTGTCAGAGCAGAAATGTTTGAAATACTTCCGAGTAATATTTTCACCATTTAGAATGTGTCAGAAAGCAGTGAGATTATTGGCACATCAGGCCCCAGCTTTTAAGCATCCCAGGTGGCCACGGAGGTGTGATTACGCCCTGGATGTGTCCAACAGGCTGTGCTCCCAGCACACTGATGGCAGGCCCTGTGTCCGCCGGTGCTGATTATTTAACAAAACAAAGCAGTGGGCATCACTCTCCAGCCAATTAGCAAATAGGTTCTAGGAATATGGTACGAAATGGGTGTTGTCATTAGGACCTTAATAAATCATCACAGCAAGCACAGTGAGCATTATGATTACAGTAAAGTATAATGGTGGGCATGTGAAAATTTAATATGCCCAGCTGAGCTTTGATAGAGTTTTGAAGAATGAGAGGGAACTAATTGATACGTATAAAATTCTGACAGGGCTAGACAGACTGGATGCAGGGAGGATGTTTCCTCTGGCTGGGGGGTCTAGAACGAGGGGTCACAGTCTCAGGATACGGGGTAGGACATTTAGGACTGAGATGAGGTGAAATTTCTTCACTCAGAGGGTGGTGAACCTGTGGAATTTTCTACCACAGAACGCTGTGGAGGCCAAGTCACTGAATATGTTTAAGAAGGAGATAGATAGATTTCTAGACACAAAAGGCATCAAGGGGTATGGGGAGAGAGCGGGAATATGATATTGAGATAGAGGATCAGCCATGATCATATTGAATGGCGGAGCAGGCTCAAAGAGCCGAATGGCCTACTCCTGCTCCTATTTTTCTATGTTTCTATGATAAGGACCCATCAGTAAAATTGTATAAGGTGCTTTCGTTAATTAGGCTCAAGTGGAGCATAAACGCTGGCATGGACTGGTTGGGCCGAATGGCCTGTTTCTGTGCTGTATATCCTATGTAATCCTATGTAATTACTTTTTGGGAGTGTTCGGAGAGTGACCTCTGTGCACTGCCACTGAGATTTGTCTGTAGATCCAGTCTCTGTAGGTCTGTTGGGCTCTACTGTGTAATACAGAGACCCTAATTGCAAAGACGTGCAGATGCATGGGATTGGATCCCTGGGTTAAGGTTCCACAACAAGAAACACTTGATCTAATAAAGAAAGACTTGCATTTATATAGCGGCTTTCACGGCCACCGGTTGTCCCAAAGTGCTTTACAGCCAATGAAGTACTTTTTGAAGTGTAGTCACTGTTGTAATGTAGGAAACGCGGCAGCCAAATTGCGCACAGCAAGCTCCCACAAACAGCAATGTGATAATGACCAGATAATCTGTTTATAGTGATGTTGATTGAGGATTAATGACAAGGTTGTAGACTCTACTATGGTTTTGATTCTCTTCAAGTCAGAGTTTTTATACTAAGGAGTGCAGCCAATAGAAGGAGAGCCATGTCCATTGACTGCACTCATGTAATGCAAAAAATGCCTATGGATTTTGTCCTTTCAAACGTGGGTTATGTGTGAGGACAGCTAGGGTGAAGTATTGATAGTTACAGGTCTGTCACAGATGGTAGTGGTGGAGCAATTTGAACTGCTGAATTATTGCAACAAGCTTGCAGCACAAGCAGCCACCGGAGGCAGTAAATCACTTTTGCCACGGTTTTTTATACTTGCTGCCTCTCACCAAAAGTGTTGTTGTCAGTAAATATAAACAGTATGTCTCATCTTGGGACTGCATCGCAGTATCATCTTTCAAAAACTAGATGAACTAATTGGTGCAATGGGCATTCCTAGAGCAAGGTCAACTCTGCCATTTTGGAGCCTAGTTGCAGGGGAACATTGCCAGTCAGTACAGGTCTTCCCGTGACATTGGGGCTCGTCCGTGGTCAGATCCACAACGTAATAAATGTGGATTTTCGCTAACTGGAGGCGTGCAAATTTCACACATGACTAGCAGCACAATTGTGACTTTAGAAAAACTACATGCTCGGATCTCAATCATGCGCAGATACCCTTGGTTGCTAATATCTCCTGACAGAATTAGCTCGACAGGAAGTGGCCCAGTAATGTAAAAGGGGTGTATGAGTATCTCACAAATGTGTTATACAATATTAAAATGTATTGACTTAAGTGTAATTTTGTTTCCCCCCTACAGCTTCTTGGTACCAACACACTGAATAAGTCTTGTGACAACACATGGTACTAATAACTGTCTATCTATCTATCTATATATATATATATATATAAATGGTTGTACCACAGGTTCCTGACTTGTACTCTGTGATTTGTTCAGGACTGAGGTGCTGTGAGCCGTGCAGCCACATCTGAATAGACTATAAGCTCCTGCAGGTGTATGCAGCCAAAGTGGAATGTGTGGATGATACTAAATAAACAAGAGATGCGATCTAGTCTAACTCCACTTTGCAACAGGAAGGCAACGAGATAGATGAAGGTGATAAGAGACAATAAAACCTCTGGAAGAGGTACTGCATTATCACGGTTCATCATTAGATCTAAAGCCAACTCATGCATAATGCATTTAGTGGTAATTTCTTTATTTCATTGCTCTAGGCATGCTCACCACATCTGATTAGCTTATCTAGTTTTTGAAAGACAATATTGTCATGCAATCCCAAGATGGGAAAATCATTATAAGAAGGTATTACGCCTGTTGAAGAGTGAAACAAAAAATTCAATGTCATATTATATACAAAGAAGGAAAAATAAACATGAAGCTGTATCCTTTTTAGACGATGGTGGGGCCACCCAAGGGACTGAATAGCACAGTCTAGAAACAGTCATTGTTATGTTAGTAATAAGATACGTCTCTTGCTAATATGTGAGTCAATTTTGTCTTTGGTGCAAGACTAGAAAGGAGCAGTGGATCTCTGACCCAATGTATCACAGTCTAATCAGAGAAAATAATCACTCTGTCTATCTGTCTGTATGTGTCTCCCTCATTTGCTTGTGCTCTCTCCTTCTCCTTGCCACCAATAACAGACTTTGACAATTATTTAGTATCTGTTGCCTTCTGGCTAATGAGATAGGTAGAACTTTGTGAGCAAAGAGCTGGCCTGTCTATGATTGTGGTATCCATTTCCCTGGGTGTTTTTAAAGCTTTATATTGAAATCCATAATACGCTAGTACTGTACTGTACTCTGTTTATATCTGTATAATTACTTCTCTGTTTAACTCTGAACTTATTAAATTGACGGAGAGATTATTTGAAATGAGACACTGCAGATTCGATAGAAAATGACCGACTATATTTTCCTCTTGGCAGGTATTTGCTATCAGTGACACTTTTGATCGCTCCAAAACTGAACAGGAGCGGGAAATGGATGTGACTGGTTGGACGGTTGCTATGTTAATGATGAAGATTAATTAAAGAACATTCGGACCAAATTAATTAGCGCCCCCACACCATATGATGTAGCAATGAGTGGAAAATGGACTTTATTTAAAGAAAGTACTGAGGGAGTGCTGCACTGTCGGAGACGCTGTCTTTCGGTTGAGACGTTAAACCAAGGCCCCTTCTGCCCTATCAGGTGTATGTAAAAGATCCTATGGCACTATTTCGAAGAAGAGCAGGGGAGTTATCCCCGGTGTCCTGGCTAGTATTTATCCCTCAATCAACATCGCTAAAACAGATTATCTGGTCATTATCACATTGCTGTTTGTGGGATCTTGCTGTGCGCAAATTGGCTGCCGCGTTTCCTACATTACAACAGTGACTACACTTCAAAAAGTACTTCATTGGCTGTAAAGTGTTTTGGGACGTCCGGTGGTCGTGAAAGGTGCTATGTAAATACAAGACTGTCTTTTGCTTTCTTTAAATGTAACTAGTTGTTCAGTTTCCATTTTGGAAATTTCCAGGCAGCCTGTTCAAAAATTGGACTTTAGTTAAACACTAAATATGGTAACATAGTGTCATCCGTGGCTCAGTGGGTAGCACTCTCATCTCTTGAACTCGAGAAGGTTGTGAGTTCAAGTCCCACTCCAGAGACTTGAGCTCAAAAATCTCGGCTGACACTATGCTGAGGGAGTGCTGCACTGTCAGAGGTGCCATCTTTCAGTTGAGACGTTCAACGGAGGCCCCGTCTGCTCTCTCAAGTGGACATAAAAAGATCCCATGGCATTATTTTGAAAAGAACAGGGGAGTTATCCCCGATGTCCTGGCCAATATTTATCCCTCAATCAACATAACTAAAGCAGATTATCTGGTCATTATTACATTGCAGGGAGCTTGCTGTGAGCAATTGGCTGCTGTGTTTCCTACATTACTACAGTGACTACGCTTCAAAAAGTACTTCATTGGCTGTAAAATGCTTTGGGAGGTCGTGACATTGTGAAAGGCGCTATATAAATGCAAGTTTTTTTAGATTTTTTAAATTCTAGACATAGAGATTTTGGAGGAAACTCAATATGGTGGTATTGTGATACAGTCAGCCTAAATGCCACTGATCTTGGGAGAGGAAATAACAGCCAGGGTTCCCACTTTTGATTACTATCCAGTGACCCTTACTGAAAAGTGTTCAGGTGTGGATATACAGGATCAGGTTCAACTGTGATGCCCTGCATAGTTGAATAGCCAGCCAACACTCCCCTTCTAGGCCTAAACATCGAGAATGGTCACTCGGATGAGGTATCGGAGACTGGTTAGAAGCCCTGGACCATACCCGGCCTGAGTGTTTACAGGAAAGGAGGACAGAAATTTGGAGGAGGACGAATAGGATTACAGTCCCCACCACTTAAACCACCCATGCTTAAATCGTCCAAAAAGTGCTCATCATTTTTCATTCTATTATAGTCAATTGCAAAGTTGCCGTTTGCAGCGTGTTAAGCGCCCCGTGGATTTCGGGCAGAGACAGGTGTTCCCTCAGTAGCTCGCACCTCGTTACGGTGCAATTCCCTTGTATACTTAATCACCTCTAACTGGTGTCGGGTTACAGTTTGCTCTACTCAGCACCGACTACAATAACAAAGTAAATAACACCTCGTTAAGGTCCAAAGTATAAAGTAGCCGGCAGATGACCTTTCACCTCTGCTGGAGTCCGACCGCCACAGACTATCCTTACAACTGGACTTCACTTGTAATTTCTTTTTAAGCTTTCTGACTACACCTACCCAGGAATATTCTAAAATATCCAAAATTATTACATACTTCTACAAAGGAATAGCTGAATCTTGATAAATAAAAGAAAGAACTTGCATTTGTATTGCGCTTTTCACAACCTCAGGACGTCCCAAAGCACTTTGTAGCCAATGAAGTACTTTTTGAGTTGTCGTCACTGTTGTAATGTAGGAAATATGGCAGCCAATTTGTGAGGACCCACAAACAGCAATGTGATAATGATCTGATAATCTGTTTTTAGTGATTTTGATTGAGGGGTAAATATTGGCCAAGACACTGGGAAGAACTCCCCTGCTCTTATTCAAAATAATAGGATCTTTTGAGTCCACCTGAGAGGGTAGACAGGGGGCCTCGGTTTAATGTCTCATGCACAAGACGGCAACTCCAACAATTAATTTTTTGATACATTTTAGCATAAAATCTATTTCACTGATATTTCAGTTCTTTCTTTTGAACATCATGAGGTGTTGCAGACGAGGGGATAAACCATCCAACACACATAACGGGCATTTTGCGTTACCACCAATGTGCCTGCTATGAGCGGTGGGGACCATATTAGCTTTGATTATTTTCCTTCAGATATCTGTACACTGGACATGATTCTCATAAAGTACAACAATTATGTGGCAGCAGGATTAAATTGACAGGGAGTAAGTGTACCACCTGAACACACTGCATTTTTTTAACCCACCATTTTCCGCAGTCCTGCGCCAGCAGAAATAATACTAGAGCAATTTACAAACATCAAGGAGCTAAGTTCTGAGTTATTTAATCAAAGGCTTTAATCAAAGAATCATAAAAAAAACTACAGCACGGAAGGAGGCTATTTGGCAATCATGCCTGAGCTAGCATTGGCACAGGTATGATAGGCCAAAAGGCTTCCTTCTGTGCTGTAATTTCTATGATTCTAAGATTAAATGAGTTTAGCAATCCAGACCTTAGCTCCTTGATCTTTATAAATCATTCTAGTATTATTTCTACTGGCACAGTGTAGTGGAAAATGATGAGTGAATAAAAACCAGAGTTACTCACCAGCACATCCAGGTAGTAGACTGGCTCCCTGTTTATAGCAAAGCTGAATGACTAGCACCAAGAGGGTTAGATGCTGGCAGCAGAGCCTGTGCATTGTTTGGATGCCAGATAAATGGTCCATTACTCATCCAATAGTTTTGGCAGCGCAACATCACTGTCTTGTAGTTCTGAAAAAAAAAATTAAGATGACAGACAGATTGAACTCACTGAGGTTTCATACAATACTCCATTTATATTGTATAATGAAATACGATCTGGTTGGAAAATGTGTTGAAGGAAAAGTGCAGTGTAATAGGAATAACAGGCAACTGGTTCAAGTGACACTGCTGGCCTGTGCAGGTGGGCTGAGAACTCAGTCTGCTTGCGACGTGAACAAAATGGCAGCCCAGTGGCAGCAGTGGTAACCACTCACGCTTACCGCCACTGCTACTCTTCCCCGGAGGCAGGAAAAAACAAATGCTCTCGCAAGATGGCCTCCCCCACCTCTGGAGGCACATACATTGCCTGTTTTATATTATCATGCTGCCTTTAAAAGCAGGGCTGAACTCTGAGGGCAATGCTGTGACATAAATGGGGTATTGGGTTAATTACAATAGAGAGCACTTTTAAAAGAAAGAGCTTTATTTGTGTTTTACTTGGCACTGAATTAATGGAGTTGGTTGAGTATCACTTACATAACATTTTTTACTATAGAAAACCTGCTGTTTTACCTTGTGGAATTACAAATTCAGTTCTTTATTTAGGAGCCAGTGACATGACCTTTAGCCTGACTTCAAACGCAGTTCTCAGAGATATTTGTTACCACCACATAAAAAGTTACTTGAAACAATGATATAAAAATGTGATTTTAACTACATGGGTATAGTAAAGGCTTTTCCGTTGGGCTTAATTTATAATTCAATGAGTTAATCTGCTTCTGTGAGCAATTCTGTACTGCTGAGGTGTTGTTCAAATCAGTTTTAATTTGGTTCACAAGCCAACACAGACTAAGGCTAAAAATTGTTGAGGACAATTGCATGGGACGCTGGGGGTAATTTTCCAACATCCCCTTGCCAGCAGCGAACCTCATCCTCCGCAAATGTGATTTTAACTGGTTGTTAATTGTAGAGAAAAATAGGTTGTTATGTATTTGGGTCTTCAATTTGACCCTGAGCTGAACTTCTGACCCCATATCCTCTCCATCACCAAGACCGCCTACTTCCACCTCTGTAATATCGGCTGTCTCCGCCCCTGCCTCAGCCCAACTGCTGCTGAAACTCTCATCCATGCTTTTGTTACCTCCAGACTCGACTATTCCAACGCTCTCCTGGCCGGCCTCCAGTCTTCCACCCTCCATAAACTTAAGCTCATCCAAAACTCTGGTGCCTGTATCCTAACTTGCACCAAGTCACATTCACCCATCACCCCTGTGCTCGCTGACCTACATTGGCTCCCGGTATCCGAATGCCTCAATTTTAAAATTCTGATCCTCATGTTCAAGTCCCTCCATGGCCTCACTGCTCCCTATCTCTGTACCCTCCTCCAGCACTACATCCCTCCAAGAACTCTGCATTCCTCCAACTCTGGCTTCTTGCCCATCCCCCACTCCCTTCACCCCAGCATTGGTGGCCGTGCCTTCAACCGCGTAGGGCCTAAGTGCTGGAATTCCCTCCCTAAAGCTCTCAACCACCTCTCTCTCCTCCTTTAAGACGCTCCTTAAATCTCTTGATCATGCTTTTGGTCATCTACCCTAATGCCTCCTTCTTTGGCTCGTGTTAAGTTTTGTTTCGATAACGCTCCTGTGAAGCACCTTGGAACATTTTACTATGTTAAAGGCGCTATATAAATGCAAGTTGTAATAGGCGGTCTGAGCACCTTAGTTATTTGGGAGTTGACACACACTACCCGACATCTACTTGTACGATAGCAGAACCTGTGGAGGTAACAATAATGTCCCCTTGCGATCTGGGCTGGATAGTTGTGGCTTTTGCACATGTATTTCTTCAATCTCACCAAAGGCAGAGGAAGTTAAACTAGGTGAGGCTATTCCACAGTAAGGTGAACATACAGAGCATTAAAATCAAATTCTCTCAGTTTAATCGATACAACTTAGCTTTGCGTAAAGATATAACAATAATGGACACATGTTACTCCACTTTGGTGGGTCATGTTACTTAAGCAGAATAAGCCCTCTGAATTCTGTCCTAAAGCTCAGGACAGAACCATTCTCCCTGTAGTTCCCTTTGCTGCTTGTGCCGGGTCCTGTTTTCCCCCAAAATCTGACTGCCTTTTTGGTGTCTGCCAGGCTGATTTTCGTCTCCCAGTTCATGCCTGTAAAAGGGTCAGGAAATTGGAGGAAAATAAGGGGAACAAATCCGCTGGCTTTCCGCTGGAGGTTCGCCAATTCCAATCTTTGACCAGACCTTGATTTTGTGGGGCAGTGCTCCCGCTGGAAAGAGACAAAGGCCTAATTAAAGTATTCAAACAGGGGTCGACTGATATTCTCGGGACCCCAGTGCCATTCTGTCAATCAGCGCGGCCGCTGCTAATTCCTCAACCCAGCCACAAATCATGGGTGCTACAGGTTGGCGATGGGGAGGGAGGCTGCTAGTTACAGAACACTCCCTGCACACAGGGAAAGCTGGAAGCAGGTCTGACACGCAGATTTTTTCTTGAGTCTCTCTCTCAAGTCTTGAGCCTTAAGGGGTTCTATAAATCCGTCACCTTGCTGCTGTGTGTGCTCATAAAATTTCCCTGCCGCTGAAATCTGCTGCTCCATTTAACCCCCGATGCTGCCAGCCCTCCCCATTAAGATGCTGCTGCAGGCCCACAATGAGCGTCTGCCGCACCAGATTTCCCGCTTTCCCAAATGGTAAACTGCCTATAAGCAGTGTGATGCGGAGATGCCGGTGTTGGACTGGGGTGGACAAATGTGAGAAGTCGCACAACACCAGGTTATAGTCCAACAGCTTTATTTGAAATCACAAGCTTTCGGAGCACTGCTCCTTCGTCAGGTGAAGTGACGAAGGAGCAGCGCTCCGAAAGCTTGTGATTGCAAATAAAGCTGTTGGACTATAATCTGGTGTTGTGCGACTTCTCACATATAAGCAGTGTGATTAACGCGGACAGCCCGGCCACCAAATTTGTTCTGGCCTCCCGGCTGACGTCATTGGGCGGGCAGTGCGGAATCCCCGCCCGTGCTGCCAAAATTGATCCCTGGGTCTCTTTTTTTAAAAGCCTGACTGCAGTGTCAGCTTTTAGATAAAAATGACTACTCCCGCTCCCAACAAGAGTGGTGTCCACCAGCATAACTTGGCCATGACCCCTGCTGAGTTCAAATGAATTGGATTGTCATGAAGAGTGACAGGAATGGCAAATTATTTTTCATTGTCTACAGGATGCTGCTTTAGATGCCTGTCTGAAAGCTAATATACATTTTCTTGCCTGGCTGTGAATTTAAAGAAAGAAAGACTTGCATTTCTGTAGCGCCTTTCACAACCACCGGATGTCCCAAAGTGCTTTTCAACCAATGAAGTACAGTCACTGTTGTAATGTGGGAAACAAGGCAGCCAATTTGCACACAGCAAGCTCCCACAAACAGCAATGTGATAATAACCAGATAATCTGTTTTTTGATTGAGGGATACCAGGAATAACTCCCCTGCTCTTCTTTGAAATAGTGCCATAGGATCTTTTACATCCACCAGAGAATTGCAGACAGGGCCTCGGTTTAACATCTCATCCGAAAGACAGCACCTCCAACAGTGCACTGGAGTGTCAGCTTAGATTTTTGTGCTCAAGTCTCTGGAGGGAGACTTGAACCCACAACCTTCTGACTCAGAGGCGAGAGTGCTACCCACTAAGCCACAGCTGACACGATTTAACCCCTTTAAAGCAAGTATCTAGATCCTTTCTGTGGAAAAATGGTCAAACATCCAGAAATGTGACACAAGTATTCTCCTATTTTTCATTAAAAGAGAAACGTAATTTTCTCAAATTTCATTGCACTGTCTCCTGCTCCAGCTCATTCTTTCCCAGCACCTTAAAGGCTGTGGAGCTCCTCACCTTCCTCTGTTTCCCCTTCTTCCTGTGGTCTTCAGGCTGTTAAAAGCCAAGCTTTATTTCTTGATTTACCTCATCATCTCTATTACTCTTTCAATGTTGGTGGTGTTCTGCACAATAGGCCCTGGCCCTTAACCTAAGTTTCTCAATAATAATAATAATTTAAAAAATGACATATTTCTGAAATGGTATTAAATACACGAAAGGCCAATCAGATTTTTATGTCTGATTGTCTACAGTGCAGATACTGCAAGTTGTCTTCAAATTACTGGCTAATGTTACTTTAAGTATTTTAGTCAAAATTAAACATAGGTTAGTGAATATTACATTGAAAAAAAATCCATAACTGTGAAGTACCAGGGAAAAAAAGGAAAAAAATCAGATAATATTTTAAAAATAATGTTTAGCATTTCTAATGCAGGCATTGCTTTGAGAGAAGAGATCTTATTATGGACCAATGACAGCACTTTTCATATGCAATAAACAATCTTTAAAATCAAACAAATAAACCCAAAGAGCCATCAGATGGAAAACAAGTTACTCAGGACTTAATTCCATGGCCACGTAGTACTTGCTCACATACATTCCTTGTGTGCTCCAAGCATTTCAGTCCATGCCAGGACTTGGAGAGAAACTGGTGACTGTAACTCGCCAAAAGGATACACCAAATACAGGAAACTACTGCTTACCTGCAATACTGTGGCTGGCCATCTTCTCCCCTTTAAGAGATGCAGTCTAGCTTTAAGTAGTGTAGTCTAGCTTTAAGTATCATAGAATCATAGAAGATAGGAGCAGGAGTAGGCCATTTGGCCCCTCTAGCCTGCTCCGCCATTCAATGCGATCATGGCTGATCATCCAAATTCAGTACCCTGTCCCTGCTTTCTCCCCATATCCCTTGATCCCTTTAGCCTTAAGAAATATATCCAACTCCTTCTTGAATCTATTTAATGAATTGACCTCTACTGCCTTCTGTGGTAGAGAATTCCACAGGTTCACCACGATATTGGGCCCACTGCTGATGCATGCAGCCAATCAACAGCGTGGGGAGCGCTGGCTGCACACACAAACTATGGTAAAGCCCAAGCAGCATGAAGTTGGCGTGCTGCCTGCATTTCAATCAACGGGCACAAGTTAATTGCGCATCGCATTCCCTGCGCCCGTTTTCGGGGATTATCGAATTTAACCCCCAGGAAGTCCACCTGAGCGCTTTTTCCTGATCATTATCCAGTAACCCCCTGCTGGAAATGAATGTGTATAGATATCAGGAGAGAAGAGAAATACTTGTCTTTCACGACGTCCCAAAGAGTGTTACAGCCAAAGATGTACTTTTGAAGTGTAGTCACTGTTGCAATGTAAGAAACGCGGCAGTCAATTTGCATACAGCAAGGTCGGCAAACAGCAACGTGATAATGAACAGACAATCTGTTTTGGGTATTGGTTGAGGGATAAATGTTGGCCAGGATACCACTGAGAATTCCTCAGCTCTTCTTCGAAATAGTGCCACGGGATCTTTTACATCGACCTGAGAGGGAAGACGGGGCCTCGGTGTAATGTCTCATCTGAAAGACGGCACCTCCAACAGTACTGCACAGGAGTGTCAGCCTAGATTATGTGTTCAAGTCTCTGGAGTGGGACCTAAACTCATGACCTTCTCACTCAGACTATTGAGCCAAGGTTGACAGGATTGTGCTTAGCTGTGATGTTCCCATGTTTGAATAGCCTGCCAACACAGACCATTTTAACTCACATGTGAATAATGGTCACTTGGGTGAGGCAGAAGACCCTAGCAAGGGGTCAATGCCTTTGGGAGAAGAAGGGAGGAGTAATAATTGATGAGAAGAAAAATAATGAAAAGAAACCATTACATTTGTACTTTTAATACTGCCGAGTCTTATTATACATGGTAAATGCTTTGTCATGTTGAAAAGCCTTAAAGCCCTTGATTCAGTAAATTACAGTGACTAAGGCAGTAGCCATTCTGTGCCAACAACATCTCACAAACAACAATGAGATGAATCACGAGTTAATTTGCTTTTTGGTGGTATTGGTTGTGGGAGGAACATTGGCCAGAACACGAGGAGAACTCCCTGTTCTTTTTTTTTGAATAGTACTGAGGATCTGACTGAATCACTTGAACAAGCAAATGGGACCTTGGTTTAAATTCTCAGGCAGACAACTTAAATCTCAAACAATGCTGCATTCTTCGATGTTGCACTGGAGTGTCAGCTTAGACTATGAACTCAAACCCTGGTCTGGGTTTGAATCCTCAATCTGCTGACCCAGAGGCAAGAGTGTATTAACAGGGTCAAGCTGACACTGATGCAGTCAACAGTATCATAAACGCGTACAATATTTTCTAGCTGGCGGGATCAGTTGTGGTAGCGCGGAATGTGGGAGCAGAGGCCAAGAAATCTGGCATGCATTCCCCTTCATAAGATCCTTATCTGATTAGTGCCGCATGCAGTCAGCCAGCCTATACATGTTCACATGAAATGTGCGGGAGCTTCATTTAGATATTAAAATCAACATTAATATCATGAGCATGAATGTTAGCTTGATTCTCTGATTTGCCCAGAGAATAGAGTTTGTCCACATAAAATGGATGATGAAGGTCAGGCAGATTTTGGTCTTTCAAAGAGTGATTTCTTAAAGGGTGACCTGCTGGATTTTCATAGGTGCATTTTTGATTGCGGTATTTAATTTTACGGTTTTTGAGAACTGGATTTGTGATTTTTATTTTTATTTTGCGGCATCTTTATTTACAGGATTTCTGATTGATACAATTAAAATACTGGATATGGGAATTCTTTTGTGTGTTCCTCTCTTTTTTGGTTTTTGAAATAGGAAATAGAGGATGAAAGGAGGGATGTGAGGCAGGTGCATTCACATCAGAGAAGGGTTGTCCACACCTAGGCATACCTACCGGGGAATGTTTGAGGAAAACTGCTTTTCCAGGCTTTGTTTCACCAGAGTAGCAGTGACGAAGCTTATAAGACCTCACAGTAGCACTCGCCAGTTGAGAGCTGGCATGAGTACAACTAAGGGCCTTATGAAGGCTCGAACTAAACCATGGAAAGGGAATCAATCACAGTGGGGATCACTTACCTTCTGCAAGAGACTCACTTGCTCCTTTGAGAGTAGAAGTAAAAATCTTCTGCTGGGTGCTTGCCAGGCATCCTGTCTAATATTGGAGATGCAGAGTGCCACTCTGACATTCCTACCAGCTGTTCGGGGAGGCGGATTTGATGCACCCTCACAGGCACAGATAGCACTCTGCTGGCCTTTTGGGATGGGGTCAGCGGCCATGAATTTGAGTGGACAGGGGTTTTACTCTGCCCCATTTACACCGGTGGAGCAGGACCCCAGGCCTTGTGTGTCATGGTGGTGTAGTGCAGCAAGAGTGAGTACATGAAACATTTTGGGACTTTTTAACCGATATGACCTGGAAGTGATTTTGTTTCCATTCATGTTATGATCTGGCTATAAAGGTTTTATTCAACCTATAAAAGGTTATTTCCCAGAGGTGAAATTTTTTGACTTAACCATTTCGAATGTTGATTAGGATGGTTCCCGGTTGGAGACACCCGATACATCTGGACAGACTCAAGTGACCCCTAAAGAAAAGAAAGAACTTGCACTTATTTAACGCCTTTTGTAATCTCAGGACGTCTCAAAGTGCTTTACAGCTAATGAACTAATTTTGAAGTGCAGTTACTGTTGTAACGTGTGGAAACACAGCTGCCAATTTGCCCACAGCAAGATCTCTCAAACAGCAATGAGATAAATGACCAAATAATCTGTCTTAGTGATGGTTGAGGAATAAATATTGGAGAGGACACCAGGAGAACTGTCCTGCAGTGGGATCTTTTACATTCACTTGAGAGAACAGACAGGATCTCAATTTACTGCACTGAAGTGTCAGCCTAGATTATGTGCTCAAGTCTCTGTAGTGGGGCTTGAATCCAAGACCTTTTGACTTAGAGGTGAGAGTGCTATCTTCTGTAAATGATCCTGTTCAGACATAGGAAAAGGAGTCGGCCATTCAGCCCCTCATGCCTGCTCCACCATTCAACTAGATTATGGCTGATCTGTACCTCAACTCCATTTACCCACCTCAGCGCCACATCCTTTGATACCCTTGGCTAACAATCTCCAAACAGATAGCAATCTCCTTTCATATAGCTGGAGAGGTCCAAATCCCTAGACACTGCACCTGTGAAAGCAACCAAGTTGGCTGTACAACCAGGAGATCCCTGCCACTCTTCTCCTTCCATCACCACTTCCATCTCCTTCTGCATGCAATGTGCCATTATCTGTTGAGACATCTGAAGTGCTGCTTGAGGATGCCACTTATATGCTTTATAATGATCCTGGTAGTTGCTGGGCTTGCTACATTCTCCAAGATGTGTGTAGATGTACTAGTACTTGTGGCAGAGTGCTGTGTAGCGGTGCTTGCTCAGGGCCTCTAGCACTCCTGACAGGCTATTCTCCCAGGCATACAAAAGCAGGAAAGGAATGTACATTATCATACTGGTGGCAAGACACATCTTCAAAAGATGTTTGCATTGCAATACACTGTGCGTGATGGTTTTGTGGTTGAGTGTATGTGCGTCAGTGAGTGAGTTTCAGGAACAAGACATAACCTGAGCAGGATTGTTTAAGCCCAGAGCTTGGGAGAGGCCCTCTGCTTTCACTCTCCCCTGCTCCCTCTGTGTTCTAATGGTCAATGATCTTGGGCATGACCTCCTAGGGTCGAGTTTACTCATTCCTGTGCCTTGGAGGTCAACATTCTCCAGGTGAAAGACAGAGAAAAAAGTGGGTGAAGACTCATTGGGGGCTACTTACTATGATGTCGTAGATCGGGTGGGCAATGGGTTGGCCATTTGCGCTGCTCACCAATTTCAATCAGTGGAGGTAAAATTGGATAACACCCAAAAACGGACGGGGGGGGGATCATGGTACGTGATTAACCCGCGTCTGATCATTGTGTTGCAGGCAGCACATTAAATTGGTGCTGCCTGCTCCTTTACGTGATTTAAGAGATGCAGCCAGCGCTACCTGTGTTGTTCATTGGCTGCACGCATCAGTAGGGGGCCCATTATTAGTGCTACTTAAAGGTAGCCTGCACCTCTTAAAGAGGATGTGCATTGTGGCTGCAAGAAGTGGTAGGAGTCCTTTGTGAACTGAATCTGTGCTGTGAAAGATTGAAGAATGGCTGAACATGTGAGAGAGCATGCACCAAGTTTTTACAATAACGCACTGGAGGGCTTGGTGCAAGACGTGGAGAGCAGGAGAGGCATTCTGTATCCACAGGGGGGCAGTAGGCCCACCAGATATCTGCTCAGGAGGCAGTGGGAAGATGTAGCAGAAGAGGTCAATGCCAGGCATGTAGCTCCAAGAACATGGATGCAGTTCAGGAAGAAGTTTAATGATCTGACACGAGTTGTCAAGGTGTGTGATTCAATCTTCAAATGGCATATCCTGCCAACTACACCGTCAGCCTCATCCACTGCTCAATTCACTACACCCTCATCACCCACCTACCAACAACCTCTATCAATCAGGCCTCAACCCTTCAATTCATATGGTTTCAACTTCACCCTCACACACTTAGCACTGTTGCAAGCCACACACCTACAACTCACAGCTTGCACACATTGGCAGCTATTCAACTATGACAGCCACATCACCCAAACATATTGCAGGGCACTCACTGATACACTTCCCTCTTTCTTGCAGGAGAAGGTGGTGCATAACAGGAGGCAGCAGCAAAGAATTTGAGGAGGACCAGCGTGCCTGCATGTTTTAACCCCCATGGTGGAGACAGTGCTGACCATCATGCGAAGGGGCATCGCTGAGACTGTGACCCCTGGCAGGATGAAGCAATCGATGATGAGGGTATCTGCTTACCTAATCCTCCTTCTCTCTTCCTCTTCTCCCTCATCCCACAATCTCTTCTGACTCACAAGCTGCAAATGGTGTAAGCATACACTTCTTACTTTTTCCTCTTCCCTCATCACAACCCAAGCCTTATCCATTTTTCATTTCAGATACCCAAAAACTGGAACCTTCTCAGTCAGAGGAAGAAGAGGAAGAAGACAATGAAGATGAAGAGACTCCGTCACTCAATCTTACACTCGCAGGCACCAGCTCAGAGATTGACACTGCCCGTATTTTAGAGACTAGGCTAGAGGAGGGATCTGCACATGGTGAGACACAAGTGTGCAGGAGTCAGGGCGGGGGGACAGGATAGCAGAGGTGCCAGCTCGCCGGAGGGAGAGGTCGCACACTAGTTCTGCTGCAGAGACGTCAGATGTGGTCTTCAATGGGCCAGGCTACAGAAGAAGGCTGACAGGTGGGCACAACCAAATGCTTGGTGCACTGGAAAGCCTGCCAGAAAGTCTGTTCACAATGTCAAGGAGCATGGAGGAATCCAGCTCCAACTTGGCACAGGGCTTTGCGCAGAGCTTGGAGCCCATCCTTTCCAACATGGAACGGGTGGCTGCCTGCATCAGCACACCTGTGGAACCCACCATGATGCAGCGTCTAATGGCCGATATCACGGCTTCCATCAAAGATCTGTGTGCTGCCTTGCAAGCTCAGACTGCTGCCATGGCTTTGAATACCACTGTTCAAAGAGGCTTCCAGGGTGTCACAGCAGTCCAGCAATCTGTTCTCCAACAGATCAGCAGGATTGCTGTGGCGCCGCTCCGGGAGAGTGGCAGTGGCTCCATGGAACATGAAGCTGCTGTTCTCTCTCGGGATGAAAGCATTCCTGCTCCCACGACTGCCACTTCGCCAAAGCCCTTGCTGTTGCCTGTCAGCCAGCCAGCCCAGACTGCTGCATCCCAAGCTGAGATGGTACAGTCTGAAGTGAGGCCCTCTAGAGCCAGAACTACTCAAGGTTGTCCTCCAAGGCCATCTGCAGTCTCCTCAATTGGAAGTCAGCAGCCTCCCACCACCCATGCTGCAGCCAGTGGGGAAGCACTTTGTAGGAGCACTAGGATAGGCAAAGGCATACGGAAGACAGGCACTAAGAGAATGCACAAGGTGATTGGATTAATTTTGTATGCATTATTTGATGAATGAATTTATAAAATTGGATTGGAATGTGCTTTTTATGTGTTTTTATTTTATGTTGTCGGGAAGAGGACAATGTGATGGTCAATGACAGGAAAAGTAAGGAGTGTGGGACTGCTGGTGAACGGGGAGGTGTGGTTGAGGTTAATGATATAGCTCACAAATAATCTGATCACGTAGAGCCCAGGCAGAAAGGGGCTGTCTATGTTGCAGCCTCCCTTCCTCTTCCTGTTCCTCTACTTCCTACGGTCACCTTGTTAGCCACAGGCAATGCATTCCTTTCCCTGCTTTGAGGCTGCATTTGTGGCTGCAGCAGTTGGCAGATTTCACTCACAACCTCTTTTGTGAAGCGAAGATGTCTCATGCATTGGTCATTGCTGAAGTTGAGGTCAGAGAATTGGGGCTGGATTTTGATTTGACCCCAAGACAAAATCCAGCCCTTGGTCTCTGAAGGCCCTCAGCGGATATGGCCTCCTGCCAAGTGCCCTTTTCCCCTACTCTTCCTCCCTCTTTCAGCAGCTTGTCCTGCTCTGCATGGCCTCTCTTCATTCTCCCAGTCATCCATGTCTGAAAGCAACCTTTTTCAACTTAATGACAAAAAAAGTACTTCAAGACCAGCCACACCACTCCCTGTAGAGTATTCAAAATTTAGCCAAGTATAGCAAAGCTCCAAAAAAACATACAATTACACCAGCAGCCAAAAGAAATAATCCAGCAACTAACCTGTAAGTAGTTCATGATCCCTTTAAATAGCCCTGGTAGAGGGTCCTTCATTCCGTTTAATGTTGTTTTCAGCTGTGCGAGTTTGGCTGGAGTGTGACATTTGAAAATGGCAGAGATGGCTTCAAATCAGTGTTGCGCACTGATTCGCGTCATCATCTTACTGCTCCACATGTTGTCCATGGTTGTTAGGCGAGCATGCGCAAACCCCTTTACCAAGATGGCACCCCGCACACTTCCCATTGTGCAGGATGCCATCTTGGTAAAGGGTTTTCCCTAGTGTGCGAGTGCATCTCAGACCCCATTTTCGAGCCTTATGTGGTCGCATTGTGCCTAATAAATGGGAGCTACATGGCCCAATTTAGCCCCCAGTGCGTTTGTAACCCAGTAAAAAAGTTTACAATTCATTTTTGGTTATTTTCAGCATTTTTTGTTATGGGTTTCATGGCAATGCTGAACAACCATTCTCTGAGGCTGCTGCCAATTCTATTCTGCATGTGAGAGTGAGTCATGGTGGCTCTCCCTCTATTTGTCATCCTTCTCTTCCTCATTCTCTTGGTGCTTCTCTCTGACATTTCAAGAAACTTATTATGTGAAGAATGTTGTTTGCCAAACTGTGTCATACCATTCCATGGTAGTGGACTACCTGAGTACTTTGTTTTAAGCACCTGCCATAAGATCATCACTGCTGACATTACGTTTAACTTCCATTAATTTCCTTTTTACGTAAATTGTATCCAACTGCATCTTCAGAGCATTTCACATGACCACATCCATGACCAAAGATTCACAGCTGTCCTGGTTTGCCAAAAAATTGAGTTTTTAGAGAATGGACTGAAATTGTACAAATCTTAAGTTCTTTTTGTGACTTATATTTATATTTATGCTTTGAGACAGGCCACCTGGGAATTATCTGAGTCAGTTGTGTAGATTTTTAAATTAAAATTCACTTCTGTTGAACCTATAAAAAGTTTGCCAAAAAATGTTCTGCTTGGATCAGGATTTCTTTTTATAGCGGACAAAAAGAGTCCGTTGGCAGATCTTCGCACCGCACCCCTTCAATGATTCAATCAGCTATCCAATCTAAACAAAGCCATCTGAAAGAACTGAAAACAAACATCTATTTCACACAAAGGCGATTGCCCGTTGAAACTGTGCCGCTGTCTCCAATTCTCTTTTGGCTGAAGAGTGACTATATTTTGTGTGCAGTTCCGGATCGCGCTGATTTAACTGATTTCAGCTGGGGGAGCAGTTGTGAGCACTATAGTGTCCCTGGGCTAGTGAAGGGGCAATTTCAGCCCAGGTTCCCACTGCCTAGTGACCCCTGCTGGAAAGCGCACTTGTGGACGTCAGGTGAGGATTGCTTTGAACTCGATTGAGATGCCATCTATAACCGAATGCCTCAATATCAAGGCTCACACATTAAGAATGACCACTTAGCACTGCAGCTGCCAACAAAACCACATCCTGTCAAGAGTCAGTTCCTTGAAGAAAGGAAGACAAGTTGAAAAAATTCTGGATAAATTGATCTAAAGTCATGGAAAAAGGCCTTGGTGGCTTATGATTGGTTTGACTGTGGTATTTTTGGACGCTATCATTACTGTGCCACATTATTACCTCATTTGTCTCATTGTAGCAACAATTTGCATGTCACATTTTCTCCCTTTTGTCCCATTCTTTCTTCTCTCTGTTGATATATTGTGAACAACTCACTTAGAAAGTAGTAATTGAAGAGCATTTTATTTTTCTTGGATCGTTTATTTGCATTTAGATATTATGCTTGGATGAGGAAAACTATAGAAAATGGAATGTGGCTTGGGATACCAGACTTTTATGCTTGAATCAAAATTATACTTGAATTGTGCATCTGCCTATCTGGAGTCAACCATATTCTGGCATTAATGGGTTTTGCAGCACCTTTAAAAGCCTCATTATATGACTGGTACCAGCATGGACTGATACAGTGTTTACAGTGACACAGGTACAAGTTACAATAAGAACATAAGAACTTAAGAAATAGGAGCAGGAGTAGGCCATATGGTCCCTCGAGCCTGCTCCGCCATTCAATAAGATCATGGCTGATCTGCTACCTCAACTCCAATTTCCCGTCCTATCCCCATATCCCTTGATTCCTCTAGAGTCCAAAAATCTATCTATCTCAGCCATGAATATACTCAACGACTGAGCATCCACAGCCCTGTGGGGTAGAGAATTCCAAAGATTCACAACCCCCTGAGTGAAGAAATTTCTCTTCATCTCAGTCCTAAATGGCCGACCCCTTATCCTGAGACTGTGACCCCTGGTTCTGGACTCTCCAGCCAGGGGAAGCAGCCTCTCAGCATCTACCCTGTCAACTCCTCTAACAATTTTATACATTTCAGTGATAATGCTGCTTTGCTTTGCTCTCTGGTCAAGGAAGATAGAGTATTGCTGCTGATGAAATATTAATTTTAATGAAGAGTTGACTGGAGATTTTACCTGACGAAGGAGCAGCGCTCCGAAAGCTTGTGATTTCAAATAAAGCTGTTGGACTATAACCTGGTGTTGTGCGACTTCTCACATTGGAGATTTTAAAGTTGATAAACTTTGTTTTGCAGCAGTTACTGTAATACAGCAGCAGCAGTGAAGGTGAAGCAGTGTGAGACTATCCAAAATTTGTTCAGGAGAAGTCACAAATGCTTAAAGAAACTGTTCCATAAAATGCTGAAGGATATCTGGTGTTGTTTTGGATCATTTCTCTGCAGCTCAACACACAGTGCTCAATTTCTTAGGTTTTTCACGTAAAAATTTGTATCTTATTATTTAAAATTATTTTTGAAGTTTTCAACTTCTAAAAATGTGTTTATTGACAAAATTCTCACCCCAGTGTTCTAAGCAATTGTGGCAAAATTCAGCTTGTAACTTTGGAAATCTTCAACATCACGAATATCTCATAACTGCTTCATCTTATTCTGGGATTCTGGGGAGCATGACATCTTGTAGACAGCTTGTGCATGTAAAAACTAAGATCGACACTTTATGGAGCTTCATCTGATAAATATGAAAGCTCTTTATTGTTTTATGAGATAAACTGCTCCAAAATCGAGAGTTATAAAGCACAAGTTGCATTCAATGAAGCAGAAGTCATAGCACTTCTTTTTAATTCTCGAGATTTGGGCATCGCTGGCAAGGCTGGCATTTATTGCCCATCCCTAGTTGCCCTGGGTGGTTTTGGTACAACCGAGTGGCTTGCTTACAACATTATAATGGGAGACCACATTGGTGTGGGACGGGAGTCACATATAGGCCAGACCAGATAAGGACAGTAGGCTCCTTCCCTAAAGGACATTAGTGAACCAGTTGGGATTTTACAACAATCTGATAGATTCATCCTCAATTTTTTTTTTACTGATTCTAGTTTATTTGTGTTTTCAGTTTTTTTTAACTGAATTCAAATTCTCAAACTGCCATGATTTGAACTCATGGACCCTGGTATTTATTTGGGGCCGTAAACAGAGTGAGAGGGGAGGATTTTCGGATGGGGAACCGGGAAGTAAGGGTTTCCCGAAGGTCTTGCTGAAACTAACAGCAGGACCTCTTTTATAAATGTCAGCTGGTCGGGTGGGGGGTGGGGGGGGTTGGTGGGTCGGCTGATCGCGGGGGGGTGGAGGGTGTCGGAGGTGGGGGGGAAGTCGGAGATCGGGGGGGGGTGGGGGAGTCGGAGATCATGGGGGGTGTTGGAGATCGGGAGGTGGGGGGAGTCGGAGATCGGGGGGGTGGGGAAGTCGGAGATCGGGGGGGTGGGGAAGTCGGAGATCGCAGGGGTGGGGAAGTCGGAGATCGCGGGGGTGTTGGAGATTGGGAGGTGGGGGAGTCGGAGATCGGGAGGTGGGGGGAGTCGGAGATCGCGGGGGTGGGGGAGTTGGAGATCGAGGGGGTGGGGGAGTTGGAGATCGAGGGGGGAGTTGGAGATCGGGGGTATGGGGGGAGTCAGAGATGGTGGGGGGAGTCGGAGATCGGGAGGTGGGGGAGTTGGAGATCGCGGGGGTGGGGGAGTTGGAGATCGAGGGGGGAGTTGGAGATCGGGGGTATGGGGGGAGTCAGAGATGGTGGGGGGAGTCGGAGATTGGGAGGGTGGGGGAGTCAGAGATCAAGGGGTTTGGGGGTGTTGGAGAACACGGGGGGGGAGTCAGAGATTGGAGGTGGGTGGAGTTGGATATCATGGGGGAGTCGGAAGTGGGGCCTGAGAACTCGGAGATCGGGGTAGGGGCGGTGGGAGTCGGAGATCACTTGGTCTGATCATGGAGTTTGTAATGAGGTCAGCTTGTAGGGCCGGTGGGGGAGGGGGGAATACTCCTGCTCCTCCTGGCCCACAAGCAATGCTATGAATTCACTTACCTTATGGATCCAGCCCTGCTTGCCTCCTTTTACCTGCTGGGATTCCCGAGCCCCTGGAAACGTGGCCTCCATGGGTTAAAAATAAAAATCCTGTGAAAATGGAGGCACGCAGCCTCCCTAAAAGCATTTACTGATGGACCTGCCTCCTGAGAGCGGGTTAGTCACCTGCCCTCCGACCCACCTCCATTACATCCAGAAGTGGTGGGTTGGGGGGGTCAGGTTTAAGATTTTAACATTTTTTAACTCTCACCTGCCCCTAGCCCACCCATCCTTGATTATAATTCCCCCCATGTTCTCTGGATCATTAGTCCAGACCTCTGGATTACTAGTCCAGCAACATAATCACTAATAATAAAATAAAAACAGGAAATGCTGGAAATACTCAGCAGGTCAGGCAGCATCTGTGGAGAGAGAAACAGAGTTAACGTTTCAGGTCGATTACCCTTCGTCATAATAACTACACTACTTGTCTGTTATAAACTGGATTTCTCAACCATTTGTCTTGAAGAAATTTGTTTTCGAATAAAGTAGTAACATTTTAAATAAATTTAAAAATAAGTTAATGTTCCTCTTTCAATGCAACTGACAACAGTCTAATAACATGCTTCATTGAAGATGCTGTTGTGAATTGCAGCCTCCACAGGGACAGCACACTGCAGAATTCAACCCCAAGGCACTGAGCTCTCTTTCTCAGCTGTGTCTCAATGAGAGAGCACCAAGTGGAGGGTTAGTCATCTATGAGCTTCTCCTACACACTACTAGTGGTTAGTTTTAGCGCAATTTCTCATGAAGGCATAAAGACAAATTGGTCACATCTCAAAGTGCTAAGCATACAAAGAAAAACAGTGACTATGTTATAGAGGTAAACGTGGCAGCCATTTTGCGTCCAGCAAGATTCCACAAACAGCCATGAGATGAATGGGCAGTTAAGCTGTTTGTTGTTATTGGTTAGGGAAGGAAAGTTTGCTGGGACATGGGAGAACTCTGTGTTCTTCCTTAAATAGTGTCTAGGGATCTTTAATATCCAGCTGAACCACCAGAACACTTAGATAAGCCCTTGGTTTAACAACACATCCGAAGGACAGCATCTCCAACAATGCAACATTGCCTCATTCTGTAAGAACATAAGAACATAAGAAATAGGAGCAGGAGTAGGCCATACAGCCCCTCGAGCCTGCTCTGTCATTCAATAAGATCATGGCTGATCATCGACCTCAACTCCACTTTTCCGCCCGATCTCCATATCCCTTGATTCCCCATGAGTCCAAAAATCTATCTATCTCAGCCTTGAATAAACTCAAAGACTCAGCATCCACAGCCCTCTGAGGCGGAGAATTCCAAAGATTCACAACCCTCTGAGTGAAGAAATTCCTCCTCATCTTGGCCCCTTATCCTGAGACTATGTCCCCTAGTTCTAGACACTCCAGCCAGGGGAAACAACCTCTCAGCATCTACCCTGTCAATCCCCTTCAGAATCTTGCATGTTTCAATGAGATCACCTCTCATTCTTCTAAACTCCAGAGAGTATAGGCCCATTCTACACAACCTCTCATCAAAGGACAGCCCTCTCATCCCAGGAATCAATCTAGTGAACATTTGTTGCACCGCCTCCAAGGCAAGTATATCCTTTTTCAGATAAGGAGACCAAAACTGTGCACAGTACTCCAGGTGTGGTCTCACCAAGGCCTTGTACAATTGTAGCAAGACTTCCTTACTCTTATACTCTAACCCCCTTGCAATAAAGGCCAACATGCCATTTGCTTGCTGTACCTGCATGCTAGCTTTCTGTGTTTCTTGCACGAGGACACCCAAATCTCTCTGAACACCAACATTTGAAAGTTTCTCACCATTTAAAAAATATTCTGTTTTTCTATTCTTCCTACCGAAGTGAATAACCTCACATTTCTCTACATTATACTCCATCTGCCACCTTACTGCCCACTCACTTAGTCTATCTATATCCCTTTGCAGACTCGGGCTAGAGATTCGCCTCCTTTGCGCCTCCTGATAGCACCTCTGGGGGGTGATAAGGGGGTGCTACCAGCTTTGCGACCGGGCGCAGCGAGAGTACTGATGCCCGCGAAATTCCCATCGAGGTTTGCGGTGGCGGTAACCCCATGCGCCACAATCTCCTGCGCCCGGAGATCGTGACGTCATCGTGCTGCACATCGCCCCGGTAGAGCCCCGGACCCTAAATTCGGTTCCACCCCCTGCAGCATCGCCGGGCGACTACACCGACAGCTGCAGGAGGCGTTGTCAGGGAGGCTGGCTACTTGAGGAGTGGTATTTAAAGGTGATGATGGTTGCGTGAAAAAGAAAACTTCTTAATGCCTTACGTCCATTTTTCAGCATTTCCTTCGGCCACGATCGATCAGCCCTACACTCTGCTAGAGTGCTTGGGGCTGATCATGTTGGATCGCGGCTGCTGTCGGCAACGAGGGACCTCGTTTCAATGCAGAACCTGCAGCGATGGCCCTTCCCTTTAAGGGAGGGAAGGAGCCTCCATTCCCTGCAGCGCTGCCCTCGACATTGGGCAGCGCTGCACCACTACCGCCCCTCCTGCCGGCTTTAGCGCTCCAAGAGAAGTGGTAGCACTTGATTTAGCGCTCCACTTCCCTCTTGGAGCACTACAACTGAATTTTGCAGGAGCCTACCATCATTAGCGCCTGGCGCTAATTTTTCAGCTTTCGAAGGTTTAGCGCCCCAAACGGGACTATAATGAATTTCTCCCCCTTTGCGTTCTCCTCACGGCTTACTGTCCCACATAGCTTTGTATCGTCAGCAAACTTGGATACATTACACTCAGTCCCTTCATCTAGGTCATTAATATAGATTGTAAGTAGCTGAGGCCCAAGCACTGATCCTTGCGGCACCCCATTAGTTACAGCCTGCCAACCTGAAAAAGATCAGTTTATCCCTACTCTCTGTACTAGACTATCAGCCTAAATTATGTGCTCATGTCCTGCAGAGGAGTTGAATCCACAATGTTTTATCTTGGAGGTAACAGTACTACCAACTAAACCAAGCTGGCAGATGGACCATCCATCCTTTCCATTACAATTAACGCATGACCTAGGAGGAGAGAAGAACAGAAGGACTCTTGCCTTCAAATTAAAAAAAATTGCATTCAATTTTTAACATAATATTTCCTCAAGGGTTCTCTTGAACTCCTGCCATAACTTTGGTGAGAGACTGGTGCACCTTCCAGAGAAATTGTGTAAATGGATGTTTATGCCAATGTTATAGCGGAGACTGGGACAACTTGTGCTAATTCCGGGCTTCTATCAAGGATGGTGCTTTTGTTAACTTGGAATTGCTTACTTACATTCCTTGCAAAAGTTTCAAAATCTTTGCAGAAGTACAAAATGTCCTTTTGAATTTGTACATGTTTTTGCTTCTTTCTTGATTGGGCTAATTTTATAATGATGTCTGATGAAAGCTTCATTCATTGCCACTCTTGAAGAACTTAGGAACTTAGGAACTTTTAGAAACAGAATTTCCAATTATTCACATTCTTCACATATTGA
The DNA here is from genome assembly GCA_030390025.1 of Squalus acanthias. Taxonomy (NCBI): domain Eukaryota; kingdom Metazoa; phylum Chordata; class Chondrichthyes; order Squaliformes; family Squalidae; genus Squalus; species Squalus acanthias. The sequence goes on along the minus strand of CM059436.1, from coordinate 28,509,456 downwards.
TGGAATATTGTCGGTTTTGCTTCAATGCAAAGCAGTTTGTGGGCACAGTAGTGTAAAAATGGCAGTATAGCTCAAGGGACAGATCCCAATACAACTCTTGAGTGCACTAAAATAAAAGAGTTAAAGAACCTGTCCAAGAGGCTGTCTCACACTCTTTTAATTTACACTGGGTCCAGTGTGACTCAAACTAGGCGCGGAGCCACATTTTCCAAATTCAATGGGGGGCACATTGCCAGCAGAAGAGTAGTGGAGCAGAACCCCTGACCACCCACATGCTTGGGAGCTGATCCTGTCCCAAATTGCAGGGATAGGGTCACTTGCACACGTCAGGGTAGACTTCAAGCAGCTGCAAGGGCACTTGAGCTACATCTGCCCTGATCCGGTCTTGTAAGACACACAGCTGCACCCTGGCCTTTCTGGACTGAAGGTAAAAATTACCTTCATGGTCCTTCAGCTCCAAAATGAGCTATTTTGCCTCGAGACTTAAGGTTAAAACTAAACCTGAGCTTAGGTAAGGATTGGTGCCCTTCACAAAGCCTCAGCGGGACTTCGGCCAGTTCTCAGCTGGTTAGAGTTCCACTGAGGCATTTTAAGGGCGTAAAGGGCAGAATCCCAAGGGTAGCCTGGAAACTCCTCTGACTTGCTCCCTTGGTATGGGGGTATAGGTGGAAGATATGTCCCTATCCCCCTCCCCACTGGAAAATAACTGGAGCTAAAAATGGGATGAATCGAGCTCCAACCTTGTTCCACCCATTTTCCAGTCCTGTGTTCTCCTAACATTAAAAGTTGAGTATCGGGGAATGCACCTCCACGCATTTGTCAAGAACACGTGTATAATGCTCCATTTTAACAGACCTGAGTGGAACTTACAGTGATGTACAGTCGACTGTGTGGCAGGGGGAATTCTTCTCACTGGGGCACAGAACCAGCGAAATGGGCCAAAACTGAGGCCTCTCAGGCCGACTGGAGGAAGAGGAGGCCGTTACAAGGACCTCTGCCTCCATTAGCTCGGGACCTTTACCAACACTTCCTGAGGCTACTGCCACTTTCCACATGATGGGCCTGAATAGCAGCAGTAACTGGGCCGGAAAGGAGGAAAATCCGCCACAAACCCTGGCTATACTGCTATTGTTTGCAGCCATCAGTGGTCCTGGTTGAGGTGGGAGACGGTAATTCGCGGTTTGGGACGTTGAGGTGGTGGGAGGCCGCACAGCCTGAACTTTCCAACATTCTTTGCCGTGATTCCGCCTGATTTTAGGCGGGATCACGGAGGAGAATTCACCCCATAGCTGTGGTCTGCTGACTGAGTATTGGACTTGCAGAAACAGCTCTGAGACCAGTATCCGCAGTATAACTGCACCCTACTTAACTCTGTCGCTCTTAAAGAGTTATTCACACCATCCGCAATGGTTTGCAGTTTGCGGATATCTAGTTTAATATTCTTTGCATTATCAGACCAATTTATCTATTAAACACACCAACAATGGCAAGTATTTCTGTACAATGCGAGGGCCAATGCCCCATGTTCAATGGGACATTAAAAGCAGGTAAGGGGGAAACTTAACTCTCCCTGATAGGCAGGAAACGAGTGGGGAGTAGTTAAAATTGGGGGAGCAGGTAAAGCTGTTGGGAAGCTAGCGAGACCCTCTATGGTACAGTTAAAATCTTTCCATAGTGGGGCCAAAGGGAGCAGTTAAGTCTGGGCCTCTGCTGTCCTGGGTTACCCATCCCGCCCTCCCGCCATCCCTAGCCACAAGACCCTCGCAACACCCACCCCTCCCAGACTCACCTTGCTACCGCAGCCTTTGAAACGGGCGAGCAGCTGATCAGCAGCATTCAAATGAAACCCGGCAGTTAAAATCTCCCGGGCCTCCGACAAAGACTCCCACGCGGGATTGCCGTCCCCACTGGCCGGGAGTTAAAATTGGCCCTACACAATCACAGGCCGCCTGCTGCAATCCATTTCTATTGATTGGAAAATCTGCTGATTTAAACACACAAATTGATCTAAAAACCTGAAAAATAACAGCTCCACAGATAAGATGCAATAAATTCCTTCACTTGTGTTGTTCCTGTGTAAATATGTCGGATCTTTAGATTGGGAACTGTGGTACAGATTCAAAGTTAAGTCAGCCTTTGTTAATGCTTCGCAGTTTTACACTTTGAATCAGCTTGTGTGTAAATGTGCTTTGTTCATCCAACCTCATGAGTCCTATTTTTCCTCAGATAAATGTTGTCAGGTTGTACAGTAAATCTCCACTGTCACTCCTGATGGAGCTGGCTCACATGCAAAGAGCACAGATTCTCACCAAAGGAGAGGAAATCACTGAAAAGTCATTTAGTTTCCACAGCGCTCACTTGACATCTAAAAGGTTTTTGCATGAAATAATCTTTCCTTGTCATCGATCTTTTTGTTGCACAATGAGTGGAACAGCTGAAACGCATATGCATAGTGTTTACTGGAGCACTTATTACACTTTCAGACAGAAGGAAATCCTGTCCAGTATTGGAAAGCACAGGGAGCTCCCACCAGGGAATAAGCCTGTCTGTGTCTTTCTGAAATAAAAGTTCTGTGGACCACAGGCCCTGCAGTGGGCGCTTCCTGCTCCACTTTCCTTAGGAGAACAGGAAGTTTTCCTCTAAGCTGTCAAGCTGGATGACATGATCTGTATAAAGGTGGCCAAGAATGGAATACCATAGACAAAGTGAACACTAGGAGTTATCTGAACCTTCCCTGCCTTTGGAGCTGATACTTGACATAAAAAGTAAATTGACACTAAAGTTTTTTCTGCTTCATAGCTCTTTGGGAGTATTGCCCTTTCACATTGTCTGGTGTGAAAGAAAAGAACCTTGTACTGTTGTGGTTCAACCGAGTCGCCAGAACAATTGTGTTTTGTTAAAGAGTTCTTCATATCTGTGTTAAGATTGCTGATGTCAGCTTGGTTGACAGTGGAGGCACTAAAAGTGGACTCAGTGCACCAGCGCTAGGGAGGGAGGGGAAGGTCAACTAGTGTTCCTGCTTCCAATCACTGTCCAGTGATTTCTGCATGTCTGGCTTTCAAGGGAGGCTAGGATCACGTTTGGCAGTGATGCCCATCATGTTGAATAGCCTGCTGATATTCAGGGTGGAATTTTAACCCCCAAAATCAGGTGGGTGTGGGTCGACTGGCAAGTAAAAATGTAAAAAAATCTGAAACCCGACCCCAACCCGTCTCCAGCCCGCCCAGTTCCGGTTTTAACGGAGACGGGACAGGGGGCAGGCAACCAACCAACTCCCTCAAGGCGGGTTGGTCATTTAAATATTATAATGAGGCTGCGAGCCTAAGAATTAATCACCATTTAAAATTTAACCCGGCAGCTAAAGGGAGGCGAGGACTGCTGCACCCAGGAGGTAAATGCCTTTCCACATACCTGCTGGATCCAGTTTACCTGCCTCACCCAACCCAATTGGACACACCCCGAATCTTCCGCTCTCCCCCACGAGGCTTCCGATCTCCCCCCCCCCCCCCGATGCTTACAAATATCCCCCCCGCCTCTTCCAATCTCCTCCCCCGAGGCCTCCGATCTCCCCCCACCGTCTCTTCCGATCTCCCCCTGAGTCTTCCGATCTCCCCCTGAGTCTTCCGATCTCCCCCCCCCACACCGAGGCCCCTGCTCTCCCCCCTGCTCTCCCCCCCAGGCCTCTGCTTTCCTCCAGCAACGACCCTTCTGATCTCCCCCGAGGCCTCCGTTCCCTCCCTCCTCTCCGCTTCCCGGCCGCAGCCTGGTGGCGAAGGCCTACATGCCTAACAGCCAGCCAGCCTCTCAATCTGGTTGGCTGCAGCCAGGAAACAGAGACAAAAAATGTTAATCAGGTCCTGCCTTTAAATTCAGCAGAACCTGAAGGAAACCCCTTCTTCCGGTTTCCCGACCTCAAAACAGCCCCCCTGCTCCTTCCCTGCCTCTGAGCTAATGTGGGGGCCTCAATGTCTAGGCTTACACATGAAGAATGGCTTCTTGGATGAGGTCCCAGAAGGTAGTTGGTACCTGTGGACCTGTATCCAATCATGAGAAGTCGCACAACACCAGGTTATAGTCCAACAGATTTATTTAATTTTACAAGCTTTCGGAGCTGTTCGCTCCTTCCTCGGGTAGAGTAGCTGTGAGAGAATCTCCCAGAATTCACAATATAAGCTGAGAAAAAATCTATTCAAATCTTTCCCTACATCAAAGACACACTAAGAGCACTGTGCTGTGCTCTTAGTGTGTCTTTGATGTCGGGAAAGATTTGAATAGATTTTTTCTGTGCTTATATTGTGAATTCTGGGAGATTCTCTCACAGCTACTCTACCCGAGGAAGGAGCGAACAGCTCCGAAAGCTTGTAAAATTAAATAAATCTGTTGGACTATAACCTGGTGTTGTGCGACTTCTCATTTTTGTCCACCCCAGTCCAACGCCGGCATCTCCACATCATGTATCCAATCAGGAGAAGAAGACAGAAAATAGGGAGAGAATAAACTAAAATAATAATAATAAAAATGGTTGCTGGTATGGTTGGTGCAAAGTTCTAACTGCTGAGGCAATATATTTGAAGTTTGTTTATATTTGTAACTTGATTGAACATTTTTACATGCTATATTTACACTTTCATTGACTTTAATCTGTTCCGTGCATTATTAATGCTTTAGAATTCAGTGCCGTCACTAACAGCAGTTATTGCACAACAACGAAAGTGTACGTTTTAACATAGGCTTGACTCACTCTGCCCTGTAATCAAGACTTTGCCACTTCAACGTCTTTAATTACCACAAATTGTATTTAAAATGCGTTATGCTTATGAGATATTCTAATCTAGGGAGCGGTACAATAGCGTACAAGTGGTAGGGCGAAGTTGTACGATGCAGGTTTGAAGCCTTGATGCATAACTTTGTAAGGAGCAACACTGCTGGTCTCTTCCAGGTGAGCGCTGCACCATGTTACTGTCGTGGAGAGACACATTGGTTCCTTGTTAGTGTGTCTATTGAACAAGAATTGAAGAGTCTGGGGCAAGATGCATTCCCAGCATAATAACCAATAACAAACTACGTGGCCCCTTTTACTCTTCATTAATTTCCCAGTTTAAGAGGGAGAATGGATACTGAGGATTGGAATGGCTTATTTTTTCCCCCCTTCTATGTAATCTATTGATGACTTAAATAAAGCAATCCAATGTGGTACATCCTGAACTGTTCTGTGGAGAAGGGTTAATCATAAGGCCTCCCCAGGCAATTTGTTTGCTTCTGTTGCCTAAACCCAAATGTTTTAAGAGTCTAGTGTTCTCATGTTGCAGGATCAAAGTGATGTTATTTTGGATTACAGACATGCAAATAAGAGAATACAACTGCTTCACACGCCAGAATGCTTTCCTTATGTCTGCATAGATGCTTCAGGCTAAAACTACTGGCCAGTGAGATGAATGTAACAATCCAATGTAATACTCAGAGGAAGAAGAATACTGTTAAACTATATTTCAAAAAAAGCCTATGGGTGCAGTGAGTCACCAAACCAGACCAACGTACCAAACTAATCCATACCAGGATAGTTTAGACATATCAGGACAAACCCATACTTTGCTCTAGATTCAAATTCAGGAGCTTAATATCCTCTCTGTGCTATTTTTAGCCCCTTGTAAATGCATTCATGTTAAATTACAGTCTGCACTATTTTAAGGCGGTCATTAACCTGTTTATTTTAAACCCCTTGGCGGTTTAATTTCTCCTCTTGCCTTTCTTAGCAGACTGGTTTGCATTAGTTCCTGGCTGTTGTATTTTAAACAGTTAACAACTGTGTTAAAATACCACAGACAGGAATTTAACACCAATATGTTAGCCAGTGCACCAGATACATCAAACCCCTGGAGAGAGCTCCTACCAAAAAAAGCCAGGCTCGGTTTTACTTGTGTGATGATTCTGCTTCTGATCCAGAATATGTTAACATGCCGGAGATGCAAACACTGGAGTTAATTTCATTGTTCACTAGTTTACCTTTGTAGTTAAAGTGCAAGAAATCAGTAAACGAGCCTCATCAAATGCTCAGCAAGTTCTTTTTATTAATAACATGTAACACATGTTAACTGAGTCTGCAACTCCTGGAATCTACTGACAATTATACATGAAGCAGAAAACAGATGTCTGCCTCAAATATCATTTCTCAGCTCGTTTGGTCACTAGTTTGCAGACTTTACTGATAGTCCATAAACAGAGGCAGGCATTTTTCTTCTGATTTTCTCTCCATCTTTCTCCTCTTGCTCCTACTGTCCTGAAGGTGGTGGCGTAATGTTGGCCATGGTTCCATGGTACTGGTACAGCTCCTATCCATTGTCCAAATTCCCCTTCTTTACATGAGAGCCTTGAGAGTGACACTATTGACAGGCCATTGCAGCCAAACTTGAACCTTCCTCACCTGATGTGCGCAAATGTATACTTTCCAGCAGGGCCACTCGAGTTGCAATTAAGAGTTAGCCGATTTTCCACTTCCTACCCCAGGACCATTGAGTCCATTTTGTAGCTCAAGCTGCCAATATGTGACAAATCAGGAGCTTCCAATGCTTGCATTTTGACACAGTGAGCCGCTGAGTCATACAGACCAGGACGGTGCCAAGTTTGGTTTCTACTCGGTTAGCTTGGGCTGAATCTTAACCCCCAAAAACGGGTGGGTTGGGGTCAGGTGCGATGCTAAAACTTTAAAAATCTCAAACCCGCCTCCAACCCACCCATTTCTGGGTTTAACGGAGGCGGGACAAGGAGCGGGCAGCCAACCTGCTCCCAGGAGGCGGGTTGGCAATTTAAATATTTGAAAGTGGCTGGCAGCCTCTGATTTGACCTGCATTACAGATTTTAACCCCAGTTGGCTGGGTTTCCCAGGCCTCGGGAAACCCGGCAGCTGAAGGGCGGCGAGGGCAGCTTGGTGGAGAAGGTAAGTGCTTCCCCCGGCACCCCAAGCTCCCCCACCCCCATCAGACCTCCCCCCTCCCCCACCATAGCCTGCCCGCCCCGGTGCTGTACTGGATGGGGTTCAGCACGCAGAGAGCCATACCCCAGCAAGGATTCAATACCATCAAGGAAGGAGGTTGGGGAGGGGGCAGAAAAATTGGGGGAAAACCCCCCAAATAAAATCAACATTGAACAAATCCGAGGCGTGAGATTTTCAGTTGTAAGTCCTATACCTGAATCACTGACCTACGGTTAAAAACATAAACATGGATAATGTGAGGAGCTGGATCTATCACGGGTGCTGTAGGGGATGATCAAGAGGTGTGAATATTCTTTGCTTTGCTCAATTTCTCAGGGTCCTTAGGCTGAGTCAGGAGGAAGAGCTTATGAGGCTTACAGGGCACTGGTTGTGGGTGGAGTTTGGCGGTCTGTAGTCTTTACACACTTTGTAGTAGTGGGCATTACAGAGCAGTATTTTTTCCTAGTCTAGAGACGCTGTAGGATCAACCTTTCTGTTTCGTCCTTGCCTCCCACGATTTTCTGAAATCTGTGCCTTGACCGAAAGCCAATTTGATTAACAACGGTTTAAAATTCAAATTTCATAGGATCTAGGAACCAAATAAAAGAACCTTCTCTCATCTGAATACATATATTTATAATTTAAATATTTAAAATAAATAAACACACAACAGTGATCTAATGCCCTTACTGTGCCACAGCAAGAAACACTGACAAATACCATTACAAAAACACACTTACGAAAGCCAAAAATTATCAAGCGCTGTTAATTCTGCAAAAATGTGCAGAACCAGCCACTGCCTAAACTGTTTGTTTGAAAGTGACTGAATGTATTTTCATAAAATAACAATCTGTTTTGCTATGGTGGTAAGAAATATTTTAACTGTTTATAAATTTCTCACAAAAAATATAAAATCAAGACCAGGCCCTTAAAAGCCTCTCTGTTAGTAAATGTTTCAGTGAATAATAGTTTACTTACAGCAATGTCGTCTAATAATAATGTGCACATCATTCTCGCTGTTAATGCAGTATCAGCTTGCCAGTAATGCAGATGAAATGAAAATGCTAAGCGAAACTATATAATATTAAACAAAATACTAAAGTGTTCAAGGATAATTTTCTTTCCTAAAGTGAAACTAAAGTGTGGCCCTAGCAGCTAAGTCCTAGCACTAATAAGTTATTGGATAATCCTTGTTTTCCTGTGTCAGGGTATGAATACCTGCAGCGTATGATGAGAGTTATAGTTTGATACCAGGGCTCCAAGCTTAAGTCTGTAACCAGACTACAACTCCCAGTATGCATCAGATATTCCGACAGCATAAAAAGGAAATTAAAATTCTGAGGCAAATTATTTTATTATTAAACAAAAATACAGACATAAGTTTGTTATCTTTGTTCTGGAGGTACATTATTGTGATATTAAAAATAAACTCCCCAAATCTCTTTTTTGGGAAATAGATGAGCAGATAGACTTGTGTGAATTGACTTGACCTTTGCTGCACATTAAAAAGGGGGACAGAAGGATTGATTACCACAAACTTATTTGCATTCAAATGACAATAGTATAGCAGTAATAGCCAGTGAATAATAAGCTTATTGCATGCCATGTCTTGCTCATTTTAGAGGAAGCTCACTGCTGGACTGGATCAATTTGTTTATTAATCAATCTTGCACAATCATATTTCATATCTGAGTATTGTACAGTATAGCAGGAGACTCAGAATACCTCATTTGAAACACACATCTTTGCCAAATTGAAGCGCAAAGTCACTAAAACTATGGGGGAAAAATTCGGTACCTTAGCGCCTCCCGTTAGCGCCAGCAGATGGCACTAACAGGACGCTAGATAATAATCACTTGGGTGAGGCGAATCCAATGCTGCAGGCCAAATTCCACCCCCACCCCCGCAGAAGCCGTCGCTAACAGTTATCAACGGGAGCCTCAACGCCAGGTGGATCGTGACATCAGTGAGTGTGCAATGCTCACTGGCCGCCCGATCTGCAAAATTGATTGTCGCCACCTACCTTAGCGCCTGGAGTAAACAGTGACAGGGAGAGCTGGCATGAAGCAGCAGGAAGCCGGCTCAAGGGACATTATTTAAAGGGATCATCAGTAATGAGTCGCAGCTGTAGGTTAGTGGAGCTTCAGTGCTTTCTTGTCAGTTTCACATAGGCCAACAATCTGATTCCGTAATTTCAAGGTTATTTAGTATCAGGAATGTTGTACATAACATAAGAACATAAGAACATAAGAAACAGGAGCAGGAGTAGGCCATTTGGCCCATTGAGCCTGCTCCCGCCATTCAATAAGATCAAGGACACCCAGGTCCCTCTGAACACCAACATTTCGATATCCTAGGGGGAGTGTTTGCTCGTGCTCTGGGGGAGGGTTTAAACTAAAATGGCAGGGGGTTGGGAACCTGAGCAGGGAGACAGAGGAAAGGGAAACAAGGATAAAAGCAAAAGATAGGAAGGAGAAAAACAAAAGTGGCAGTCAGAGAAATCAACGGTTTAAATCAAACATGGCCACAGTAAATAATAATTCTAATAGGTCTAAGATCGTTAAAAAAACAAGCCTGAAGGCTTTGGGGGAAAAATTCAGCTGCTTGCGCCTCCCGTTAGCGCCTTAAATGGGCGCTAATGGGGCGTAAAGCAGCTAACGCCCGGGCGCAGCGCCGCCCACGCCTCCCGAAAAATTTAGTGGGAGGTTAGCGGCGGCGGCAGCCGGTAGCGCCCTGTGGCGCTGCGCCGCCGGCGATGACGTCATCGCCGTGCGCAGCGCCCCGCTCGCGCCCCGGCCGTGATCTTCAGTCGCGCCCCCTGATTTACCGCCAGACGCTGTGTCCGACGGGTTCAGGGGGGCGTACGTGCGGCCGGGGCGGCGATATTTAAAGGGGAGGTGGCAGGCGGCCATTTTTGTTGCTGGCCGCCTGCCAGCACCTGCCCCCGTTGCTGTCCCCGGCCCCCGTGAAGCCCCCCCACCGTGAAGTGCCGGCTGCGCTCCAAGAGCCCGGCACTTCTCTTGAGTGCCGGGCTCTTTTGCCGGCACTCCCGATCCCTGGGAGCCCAGCTGGGCCCCGGTTCACGCTGCGCAAGGCCCCTCCCCTTTAAGAAGGGGAGGAAGGCCTGCAATACCGCGGCGCGACGTGCCGCAGCGCGTGGCGCTGCGGCACGTAGCGCCAGGATATTCACTCGCAGCGCCCCAAGAGGGATGCGGGGTGCTTCCAGTTGCGCCCCGCTTCCCTCTTGGGGCGCAACCACTGAAGTTCCGGCGCGGGGCCGCTAATTTTTTCGGGGCGCTAAAAGTCGCGCCCCGGCGAGGTTAGCGCCCCAAATGGGGCGCGACTCAATTTTTACCCCTTTGTGTCTTAATGCGAGGAGCATTCGGAATAATGGATGAATTAGCTGCGCAAATAGAGGTAAACGAATATGATTTGATTGGGATTATGGAAACATGGCTCCAGGGTGGCCAAGGCTGGGAACTCAACATCCAGGGGTATTCAATATTCAGGAAAGATAGGCAAAAAGGAAAGGGAGGTGGGGTAGCATTGCTGGTTAAAGAGGTGATTAACACAATTGTAAGGAAGGATATTAGCTCTGATGATGTGGAATCTGTATGGGTAGAACTGAGAAATACCAAGGGGCAGAAAACGTTAGTGGGAGTGGTATATAGACCTCCAAACAGTAATGCGGAGGTTGGGGATGGCATTAAACGGGAAATTAGAGAAGCGTGCAATAAGGGCACAGCAGTCATCATGGGTGACTTTAATCTATATATAGATTGGGCTAACCAAATTAGTAACAATACTGTGGAGGAGGAATTCCTGGAGTGTTTATGGGATGATTTCCTGGACCAATATGTCGAGGAACCAACCAGAGATCAGGTCATCTTAGATTGGGTATTATGTAATGAGAAAGGATTAATTAGTAATCTTGTTGTACGAGGCCCCTTGGGTCGGAGCGATCATAATATGATAGAATTCTTCATTAAGATGGTATGAGGCGCGAGTTGGGTAGGATTGATTGGGGAATGTCACTCAAAGGGTTGACGGTGGATAGGCAATGGCAAACATTCAAAGACCGCATGGATGAACTACAGAATTTGTTCATCCCAGTTTGGCATAAGAATAAAACAAAAAAGGTGACTCAACCGTGGCTAACAAGGGAAATTAGGGATAGCATAAGATCCAAGGAGAGGACATATAAATTGGCCAGAAAAAGCAGTAAACCTGAGGATTGGGAGCAGTTTAGGATTCAACAAAGGAGGACAAAGGGATTAATTAAGAAGGGGAAAATAGAATATGAGAGGAAGCTTGCAGTGAACATAAAAACTGACTGTAAAAGCTTTTATAGATCTATGAAGAGAAAAAGATTGGTGAAGTCAAGCGTAGGTCCCTTGCAGTCAGAATCAGGGGAACTTATAATGGGGAACAAAGAAATGGCTGACCAATTAAATACATATTTTGGTTCTGTCTTCACAAAGGAGGACACAAATAACCTCCCAGAGATGTCGAGGAACATAGGGTCTGATGAAAGGGAGGAACTGAAAGAAATCAGTATTTGTAGGGAAATGGTGTTAGGGAAATTGACGGGATTGAAGGCCGATAAATCCCCAGGGCCTGATAATCTACATCCTAGGGTACTTAAGGAAAAGGCCCTAGAAATAGTAGATGCATTGCTGATCATCTTCCAACCTTCGATGGAATCTGGAACAATACTGTAGAATTCGCAATATATCGCGATTTTTTATAAATAAGGAGAAAACACATAGTTTCGTTCAAACAGCTTTTATTTCAGCAGAATGCTGTCAGGTTTTCAAAGTGGACACAAGCAGCCTGTAAAATGGCCGCCACGCCTCGTGGCAGAACATTCTAGACTTTTCGACAGGCAGACAAGATGGCGTTCCAATAAACATTTGTGCAAGATCGATCAAGACTAAGCACATTTAAGATAATACACGAGACATCATGGGTTTGCAGTATACACATAAATACTGAAATCGGTCTCCCAGGTGCGAATAAGGGCTATTGTACCAAGTAATCAAGAACCCATCCAAAGACATTAATATGCAAAATCCCAACGACTCTACGATGAGAGAGCTGTTAGCGGGTAGTTACAGAGAACATTTGGGAGCCCCAAAACCCCTCCAGGGAGAACACCGACCGATTAAACAATGGGAAAAGTATTAACAGGTACTCAGACAGTTACGAGTATCCCCGAAACCCATTAAAACGGAGATCACCCTATACAAGAAATTTGAGCGCCAAACCCTAACAAAAGAAAAGACATTAAGGTTGGGCGGGAAAAGGAAGAGTTTTGCACTATAACTGCAAGCTCCAACCGTCCATCTTTCTCTTATCCTCTTATTCGGTTGACTCTTATCCTGCTGACGTTTATCCTCGTGGCTGCTCTTGACTCGCCGTCTTGCTCCTGCTTGCCTCGTGTCTCTTTTAAAAGACTGTTGAACTTTACGATCCGCCCGGATCGGCCTCGTGGCTTGCCGCGAAGATCTGTGTGGAACTGGGCTGTGAAGCCTTGAAACGGGCGCACCATCCCGAGAAGTCGGTAAATGGTGTTGGAACCGAAGGCCCGAGATGAGATGAGATGAGATGAGATGAGATGAGAAGAGAAGACGACAATACATCTCGTCACGGTCAGTAAACCCCGACCGCGCCCGAAATAAGTGAACTTTGTAGGTTTTGATCGGGAATCCAAGGTCAACGCAGATCTTCATGACAGCAGACGTTCCAGCCTGCTAGCCGGAGCAGAAACGAGTAAACAAGTGGGGTACAGAGACCCCTGATCAACACGTGGGTGATCAGGTGCTGCGGTGGAAAAACATCCGACCAGAGTTTTCGGAATTCTCCGAGTTATCACGAGTGGTGAGCATGAGTCTCGATCCTACATATCTAGTTTAGAGCAGGTATTAAATAGGGGAGGGTTTAAGTTTTAAGGATAACTGTAATGTGTGCCCCCATTTACGATGTGTCGTTCGTTCCTCGTTTCCCTGAAATTAGTTACATAACTGCGTGTAAGATTGTACTGTCATTAATCTGTGCTTATGACATGTATTTCGTAATCTTGAATAATATGCAATAAAGATTTTCCATTTCGTACCATTCAACCGGGTCTACCTGAGTTTTATCTCCATTACTGCTCTCGCATCTAAGTCCAGTGTCAGAACCGTAAGGGCGAGTGGGTCGAACCACTCACAGGTGTCTAGTGCTCCCAGACTGGCTGGAGACCAGAACAGGCAATAAGGCCTAAACTCGCACTAGCATCCAGGCTGCACAGAGCCACGCGAATCTCACAGGTTCAGAGAAACCCTTACAATACCCATGGATTGGAGGGTAGCTAATGTTACCCCACTATTCAAAAAAGGTAGTAGAGAGAAAACGGGGAATTACAGACCGGTAAGCCTGACATCGGTAGTGGGGAAAATGCTAGAGTCCATTATAAAAGATGTAATAGCAGAGCACCTGGAAAACAGTGACAGGATCGGACAAAGTCAACATGGATTTACAAAAGGTAAATCGTGCTTGACTAATCTACTGGAATTTTTTGAGGATGTAACTGGTAAAATAGATAAGGGAGAACCAGTGGATGTGGTGTATTTGGACTTTCAAAAGGCTTTCGATAAGGTCCCGCATAAGAGATTAGCATGTAAATTTAAGGCACATGGGATTGGGGGCAAGGTATTGACTTGGATAGAGAACTGGTTGGCAGACAGAAAGCGAAGAGTTGGAATAAACGGGACTTTTTCCGAGTGGCAGGCAGTGACTAGTGGGGTACCACAGGGATCGGTCCTTGCACCCCAGCTATTCACAATATATATTAATGATCTAGACAAGGGAACTAGATGTAATATCTGCACGTTTGCAGATGACACAAAGCTGGGTGGGCGTGTGTGCTGTGAGGAGGATGCAGAGAAACTCCAGGATGATTTGGACAGGTTGGGTGATTGGGCAGAAGCATGGCAGATGCAATATAACGTGGATAAATGCGAGACTATCCACTTTGGTGTCAAAAACAGGAAGGCAGATTATTATCTGAATGGCAATAGATTGGGAGAAGGGCAAGTGCAACGAGACCTGGGTGTCCTTGTGCACCAGTCCCTGAAGGTAAGCATGCAGGTGCAGCAGGCGGTTAAGAAGGCAAATGGTATGTTGGCCTTCATAGCGAGAGGGTTTGAGTACAGGAACAAGGATGTCTTGCTGCAGTTGTACAGGGCCTTGGTGAGACCACATCTTGAGTATTGTGTGCAGTTTTGGTCGCCTTATCTGAGGAAGGATGTTCTTGCCATGGATGGAGTTCAGCGAAGATTCACCAGGCTGTTACCTGGGATGGCAGGAATGACGTATGAGGAGAGATTGGGTCGATTGGGCTTATACTCGCTGGAGTTTAGAAGAATGAGGGGATCTCATTGAAACTTATAAAATTCTAACAGGACTGGACAGACTAGATGCAGGAAGGATGTTCCTGATGGTCGGGGAGTCCAGAACCAGGGGTCACAGTCTAAGGATAAGGGGTAAGCCATTTAGGACAGAAATGAGGAAGAATTTCTTCACCCAGAGAGTGGTGAACCTGTGGAATTCTCTACCACAGAAGGCAGTCGAGGCCAATTCATTAAATATATTCAAGAAGGAGTTGGATATATTTCTTAAGGCTGAAGGGATCAAGGGATATGGGGAGAAAGCAGGGACAGGGTTCTGAATTTGGATGATCAGCCATGATCGCATTGAATGGCGGAGCAGGCTAGAGGGGCCGAATGGCCTACTCCTGCTCCTATCTTCTATGTTTCTATGTTTCCCAATCTCTCATCATTTAAAAAATACTCTGCTTTTCTATTTTCCTACCAAAGTGGATAACTTCACATTTCTCCACATGATATTCCATTTGCCATGTTCTTGCCCACTCACTTAGCCTTTCTATATCCCCTTGAAGCCTCTTTGCATCCTCCTCACAACTTACATTCCAACCTAGCTTTGTATCATCAGCAAACTTGGATATATTGTATTTGGTCCCCTCATCAAAATCATTGATAAAGACTGTGAATAGCTGAGGCCCAAGCACTGATCCTTGCGGTACTCACCAGTTACAGCCTGCCAACCCAGAAATGACCCGTTTATTCCTACTCTCTGTTTTCTGTCCGTTAACCAATCCGCAATCCATGCTAGTATATTACCACTTGCAACCACATCTCCGTAATGGCTATTCGATCACACATATTAATTTCTATCTGCGCTATTAATTCATCTATTTTGTGGTGAATGCTTCGTGCATTCAGATATAGTGCCTTTAGCTTTGACTTATTTCTATTTTTCCCTGATGTCACCTTAGTCACTGATGCCTTATTACCTTTGTTACTCTCTCTGATCCTTCCTGACCCACTCTGCTTATTTTTACCCAAAACTCTACTCTGCTCTAGAGCCTTGACATTTCTCTTGCTGCTTTTAAATTGACTCTTTCCTGAATCCTCCCACCCCCTCCCCTTTATTAGTTTAAAGCCCTGTCTACTGCCCTAGTTATTCGATTCACGAGGACACTGGTCCCAGCCCGATTTAAATGGAGCCCGTCCCAACGGAACAACTCCCTCTTTTCCCAGTACTGGTGCCAATGCCCCATGAACTGAAACCCCTTCCTCCCACACCACTCTTTGAGCCACAAATTTAAACCTCTCTGACCTGTTTGTCCCTATGCCAATTTGCGCGTGGCTCAGGTAACAATCCAGAGATTATTTCCTTTGAGGTTCTGCTTTTTAATTTGGATCCTAGTTCCTCAAACTCCCTCAGCAGAACCTCATGCCTAGTCCGACCTATGTCGTTTGTTCCTATGTGGACCATGACAACTGGATCCATCCCCTCCCACTCCAAGTTCTTCCTGAGCCGCGAGGAGATATCCTTAATCCTAGCACCGGGCAGGCAACACAACCTTCGGAACTCCCGGTCGTGGCTGCAGAAAACAGTATCTATCCCCCTGACTACACTGTCACCTACCACTACCACATTCCTTTTTACTGCCCCCCACTTGAATGGCCTCCTGTACCACAGTGCCGTGGTCAGTTTGCCCATCCTCCCTGCAGTCCTTGTTCTCATCCATACAGGCAGCAAGAACCTCATACCTGTTGGACAAGGTCAAGGGCTGACGCTCCTCCATCACTACATCCTGAGTCCCCATACCTTCCTGACTCGCAGTCACACCCTCCTGTCCCATTGACTATTTCAAAAGTACTGCTTAACCTAAGGGGTGTGACTGCCTCCTGGAACAAAGTGTCCAGGTAACTCTCCCCTTCCCTGATGCATCGCAATGTCTGCAGCTCGGACTCCAGCGCAGCAACTCTGAGCCGAAGTTCCTCGAGCTGCAGACACTTACCGCAGATGTTGTTGCTCGGGATCTCATTGGTCTCCACCAACTCCCACATGCTGCAGTGACGCCACACAGCCTGCACTGCCATCTCTATCTAACCTTATTTTATATATATAATTAGTTACAGTATTTATTGAAATGATTATTTTTACTGTTAATTTTTAGTTTTAATTAGCTAATTTAGTTTAAGTTATTAATTCAGTAAAGTTATAGTCGTTAATACTCTCCCAGTTCTGAATTTAATCCACTTGCCTAACCTAGTACTACTCACCAACCAATCACCTACCTGCTGTCCTGTGACATCACTCCTTGTTTTTTTAAGCCACTGCTCCCACTGCCTCTGCTCCCCCTCAGGTCCGCGCTGTGTCCTGGGTCTTCTCCGGTGCTCTCTTTAAGCCACTGCTCCCACTGCCTCTGCTCCCCCTCAGGTCCGCGCTGTGTCCTGGGTCTTCTCCGGTGCTCTCTTTAAGCCACTGCTCCCACTGCCTCTGCTCCCCCTCAGGTCCGCGCTGTGTCCTGGGTCTTCTCCGGTGCTCTCTTTAAGCCACTGCTCCCACTGCCCCTGCGCCCCCTCAGGTCCGCGCTGTGTCCTGGGTCTTCTCCGGTGCTCTCTTTAAGCCACTGCTCCCACTGCCCCTGCTCCCCCTCAGGTCCGTGCTGTGGCAACTAAAAAGTAGCTACATTTATTCTTAAAAAAAATCAAACTGCTATACTTGGTTGCATTAACGAGGGCTGTACTGGCAGTCGACCTCGCCCTCCAGGATCTACAGCGGAGGGAGCGGAGGCAGCGAGAAAGATTGGAACATGTGTCCAGAGGGAGGAGGAGGGCCATCAGGGCTCTCAACAGGGGGCCTTACCCTCCGAGGGTATTCCGACAGCATTTCTCCTACCTTCAATTAAGTGAGGAGCAGTGTATTAGAAATCTCTGCATCATGAAGGAGGTGGTCACAGAACTCTGCCACCTCCTGCAACCAGATCTCCAGCTGAGATTAGGGCGACCATGGCTCTCTCAGTGGCAGTCACTGTCACCGTTGCCCTCAATTTCTTCGCCAGCGGATCCTTCCAGTCTGCATCAGGAGACATAGCTAACATCTCGCAGTTTGCCGTCCATCGCTGCATCTGGGACGTCACAGAGGCTCTCTACAGTAGGAGAAGGGACTACATTTCCTTCCCCATCACCAGAGAGAAGCAGGACAAGCGTGGATGTGGCTTTGCCAGGATAGCGGGATTCCCCATGGTGCAGGGCGCCATTGACTGCAGCCACATGGCTTTGCGGGCACCGCAGAACAATCCTGAGATCTTCCATAACTGCAAAGGCTACCACTCCCTTAATGTGCAGTTAGTGTGCGACCACAGACAGCCAAACCTCAATGTCAATGCCTGCGATCCTGGCAGCAGCCACGATGTCTTCATCCTGCGCCAGACCGGTGTGCCAGCATTCTTCCAGCCACCACGTCAAGCTCGCGGCTGTCTGCTCAGAGACAAGGGCTATCCGCTCTCCACCTGGCTGATGACTCCCCTCCGCAAACCCAACACTTCTGCCCAGCACTCATATAATGAGAGCCATGCTACCATCAAGAACATCATCGAGCAGACCATCGGTCTGCTGAAGCAACGGTTCTGCTGCCTTGACCGCATGGGAGGAGCTCTCCAGTACTCGGCTGAGTGGGTGTCCCATTTCTTGGTGGTCTGCTGCATGCTCCACAACTTGGCCATCATGAGGGCCCAGCCCTTGCCACCAGGGATTGCAGGACCACCTCAGGAGGAGGAAGAGGGAGAGGAGGAGGATGAGGAGGAAGAGGAGGAGGAGGAGGAGGACGAGAAGGAGGATGAGGAGGAGGAGGAACAGGAGTGAGGGAGGAGGCAGCCACTCAATCAGCCTTCCGGAAGGGTGATCCGTGACCGCCTCATCAGACTGCGGTTTGAATGAATTAAACCCTAGATCCCCGTTGCTCCCCACATCCCTGTCGCAGGCCATATCACAGAGCAAAGCTGAAATGAGACACACCACGAAAAGAATCCAAACTGAATTAATAAATTTATCAAAAATCAGTGAACACCTATTTGCAAGAAAATATTAACTATTCACCCTTGTGCAATCCCTTAGTGCCTCTCGTACTGTGCCTTTGCCTACTCTAGTGCTCCTATGAATTGTTGGCCCAGTGGCTGCAACAGGGTGAATGGAAGGCTGCTGAGTGTCCGTGCGGGAGACTTCAGATGGCCTTGCAGGACGCCCTCGACCAGCTCTGGGCCTGGAAGTCCCGGCTGTAGACTGCACCACCTCAGCATGGGTGGCAGCAGTCTGGGCTGGCTGGATGACAGGCAGTGACAAGGGCAATGGCGGAGTGGTAGTGGTGGGAGCAGGAATGCTGTCATCCTGAGAGAGGACAGCAGGTTCCTGTTCCACTGACCCACTGCCACTCCCCTGGGGCAGCACCTCAGCATCCCTAGCAATCTGTTGCAGCACAGATTGCTGGCCTGCTGTGACCAGCAATGATGGGCTCCATGCTGTGTGCAGAGCCTTGTGCGATGTTGGAGGTGGACTCCTTATCATTGCCGAGAGGCTCTCGGGCACCCTTGCCATTGCACCTATCATCTCCGTGTGCATGCCCATCACCCTTCTTCTAATCGCCTCCCCATCGAGGTCCTCCTCTGAAATCCTGTGCAGCAGAACTCGCGTGCGAACTCGCCCTCCAGGGAGCTGGCCCCCGAGCTATCCTTTCCCCCTGGCCTTGCTGCAGCCCACTCGTCCCCAGTGCCTCAGCCTGTGCAGGTCCCACTACTATACTAGCCTCTAAAGAATGTGTAGTGCCAGTATCTGAGCTGGAGCCTGCGGATAAGACATGCAGTGACACGGTGTGTTCTTCCTCCTTCTCTTCTCCCGCCTCGCTCGCTACCATGGCCTTAGGGACAGGCTGCTCAGGTGGTTGCTGATTATCTGAAAGCATAAAGACACAAGAGTCGGGTTAAGGTGAGGGGAGGGGGGCAGGAAGGGAGAAATGCATGCATACAGCATGATTAGCTGGAAGTGCAAAACGCTTGTGGGATGAGGGGGAAGTGGGATGTGAGAAGAAGGAGTAGGGATGAACATACCATTGTTGTCCCCAAGGGGTCAACGTCGCTGGTGGCCACAGTGCTCACCACCTGGCGCCCAATAATCTGCAGCACTCTATTTTCCAGCGCAGACAGTGGTTGGGTGTCGGCTTGTCCCCCGCCTCCTGCTCCTGCTCCGTCCTGTTGTGAGCCCCCTTGGCCTGCAAGAGAAAGGAAACTGTGTGAGTGAGTGTGGAGCAATGTGTTTGGGTGATGTGCCTACCATAGTTGAATAGCTGTCATTGTGCGCAAGGTGTGAAATGTGGGTGTGAGTGTTGCTCGGTAGAGATTGTTGGTAGGTGAATGCTGGGGGTGTGGTGCTTTGGGCAGTGTGTGCAGACTGTGGTTCAGATGGTGGTATGTAGCATTTGTTGAAGCATTAACTCACCCTGACCACTTGAGTGAGGTCGTTAAATTTCTTCCCTGCTGCCCGAGACATGCTGCGCTACCTCCCTCCACATGGTGCGGAAGACTTGCGACGAGGGCCTCCTGCCACTTGCTGGGCAGAGCACCGCCCTCCGTCTCTCCACAGTGAACACTAACGCGTCCAATGCTTGATTGCAGAATCTACAGGCTCTCTCCCTGGGGCGTGGATCGGCCATGAGTACAGCTGCTTCAGTCCTCCGGCTCCTTCTCCTTGACCTGCTGCTGCTTGCTGAGACAGCTGCACAGCCAGCAACGCTGAGAATGAGGTTCTGCAACATCAATGAACCTCCCCTTTAAGTACTGGAGAAAGCCTGTGGCAATCATGACTTGCGATTAGACAGCACCTGATATTGGTCCACCCTTGAGTGTACTCTTTTGAATGGGTACTAATCAATTATCTGTAACTCAATAAAACTTTAAAGGAAACTTAACAAATTAAATTAAAATTTGGTAATCCTGGGTGACGATGCACTCCAGTCCCCGCGGCGCCCACCGGTCGCGGAAAAACTCAAGCGTGCCGGCGGACACCGCGTGCTCCATCTCCAGGGCCACCCGGGTGCGAACATGGCCGCGGAAGAGAGGCAGGCAATCGGGCCGAACGACCCCCTCGACCGCCCGCTGCCTGGACCAATTAATGGCTTTCTTAGCCAGGCCCAGGAGCAGTCCTACAAGGAGGTCCTCCGACCTGCCCGCTCCCCTCCGCACCGGGTGACCCTTTGGGGTAGAAATTAGGTCGCGCCCCATTTGGGGCGCAAATATCGTCCGCGCGCAAATATTAGCGCCTGGCGCTAATTATCGGCACTGACAGGAAACTTCACTTTTACCGCCCCGGCAGGTGAGTGGAGCGCTAAATTAGGCGCTGCACACCTCTCTTAAGGCGCAAAGGCCTAGGAGTGAGGCGCTAACTCAGCGCACGAGCGCAGCGCAGCTGCTGCCAGTTAGCGCGGGAACACAGACACACTGGCGCCGGACACTTCTTAAAGCGAGGGGGGCCACTTGCTCCCCAGCCACACCCTGCTCATTGCAGCCTTGAATCTCAGCCTGGAGAGACCTGTAATCCATTTTGCTGCCAAGCATGGAGAGGGTGAGAGAACGCGCTCATCGCTTCACCGAGCGGGCCTTGGATGCTCTGGTTGACGCAGTGGAGCGCAGACGATGCATGCTGTTCCCAGAGAGTGGCAGGAGGCCTTTGCCACGCGAGTTCAGAAGAGTGTGGAGGGAGGTGGCTCAGAGCGTCTCCTCCAGGAGCATGGTGCCCAGGACCCATGTCCAGTGCCGCAAAAAGTTCAACGACCTCACTCGGGTCGTCAGGGTGAGTGGCTTTTTCTCAATACCTCTCCATCCCTCCATCTCAACCTCACTCTATGGCCAGAGGGTCTTAAAACCCCAATGCACAACACTCATCCAACACCTATGGCCCTTTCATCAAACACACACACACATTCCACACTTTGCATACAGTAAGGGCTATTCACCTATGGGAGGCACATCAGGCAAGACCATGGCTGCATACAGTAAGGGCTATTCACCTATGGGAGGCACATCAGGCAAGACCATGGCTGCATACAGTAAGGGCTATTCACCTATGGGAGGCACATCAGGCAAGACCATGGCTGCATATTGTAAGGGCTATTCACCTATGGGAGGCACATCAGGCAAGACCATGGCTGCATATTGTAAGGGCTATTCACCTATGGGAGGCACATCAGGCAAGACCATGGCTGTATATTGACTCAGATGCTGTCCTTTTTCTTGCAGGCTAAGCTGGCTCATAATCGGAGACAGCAGCAACGGACGGGTGGAGGGCGGCTTCAGCTGCAACCCCTCAGCGATCTGGAGGAGCGCGTCCACAGGATTGTGGCAAGCCGGGTGATCGGTCCCGTCGCCACTGGAGACGCCGACCCCGTTGTGGACAGCAATGGTAAGGTCATCACCTTTTTGTCCTCTGTCCTTCCACTTGTCCCTCACAATACCAGCCTTTGACACTTTCAATCCAACTTGCTAACTCGCTGCACTTATTCCTCCCTTACTGCCACCCTGTCCTCACGCTAAAGCCACTCTTGTACCTCCCTGCTTTCAGATGGTGATTCACCAGCTGAGGAGATGGTCCCTGAAGCTGCCACTGGGAGTGATGCTGCAACTGAGGAGGAAGAGGAAGCCGGAGCATCAGTGCCACCCTCTCCCGAGGAAGCCCATGGCCACACTGGGAACACGCCTTCCCCGGAGGGGAGCAGAGGGGAAGGGGCTGATGATGGTGAAGTTCCAGGACCCAGCGGGCTGCAGCAACGCCATGGGGGGGGGAGGGAAGAACGGGGGAGCAGGGGGAAGGGGCTGATGATGGTGAAGTTCCAGGACCCAGCGGGCTGCAGCAACGCCATGGGGGGGGGAGGGAAGAACGGGAGCCTTCTCCCCAGAGGGAGAGTATGCCAGACACTCCTAATGCAATGGACGCAGAGGAGGAGCGGCTGATTGCAGAAATGAACAGCCAGGCGGTGGTCATGCACACTGAGCTCATGGGTGCAGTGGGAAGGGTGCCCGAATGCATTGAGGCACTGGCAAGGAGTGTGGAGCACTTCGCTGTAGCACAGGCGGATGCCACACTAAAGCTTACTGCTGCAATTCAGTCACTGGCTGCCAGGAACCCATCTGAGCCTGCTCTCATGCAGACTCAGATTGAGGCCACGCGAGCACTGACTGCTGCCATCCTCGATGGTTCGTGCACATGTCCCCGGGGCTGTCACCGCGCCGCAGCAGGCCAGCAATCTGTTCTCAGGCAAATTGCTCCGGATGCTGAAGTGCTGCCCCGTGGGAGTGCCAGTGTGTCGGGCGAGCAGGGAGTTGCTGTCCTCTCTCACGATGACAGCATTCCTGCTGCCAACACTGTCACTTCTCCACTGCACTTGCCACCGCCTGTAGGACAGACTGCTGCCGCCCATGCAGAGTTGGTGCAGTCTGCAGCCGGGCCCTCCAGGCCCAGAAGTGGTCGAGGCCGTCCTTCAGGGGCATCTGCAGTGTCAGGGTGTGACAAGCAGCAGCCTTCCACCAGCCTTGCTGCAGCCACTGAGATCCCATTACGGAGGAGCAGTAGGGTTAGAAGGGGGGAAGTGCGCAAGGGAAGGAGATCACCCTCGAAGGGCAAAAAGTAGGAGGTGTGCCAAAATGCTGGTTATTTTTTTATTAAAGGCCGAGGTTCATGGCCCAACTTTTGTTTAGTGTTTTGGACATTATCTCCAGGTTGTGAGAACCAGTTATGTTATTGACTGTTTTTTTGTGTTTATTTCTATGAGTTTGTCATGAGGAATTGACACACACAGAGTTTGTACAATAAATAAGTTTCTGTATTCAAAATATACATGGCTGGTGGTTGGAATTATTGGTGCCTTGGCCGGCTTAGGGGTTGCGTGCTGGGTTGATTCGTGTTTGTAGCACTGGCAGGGGTCCTAGAAGCGGCTTGCTATTAGTCGTTGACGGACGGCCCTTGCAGTTTGACCATTGTGGGCCGCCCTCCTGCCTTGGTGCTGCTGCTGATCATCGTCCTCGGCCTGTTCCTCCTCTTCCTCCTCCTCCTCTTGTGGTGCTGCAAGGCCTGGTGGCATTGGCTGCGTCCTGAGGATTGCCATGTTGTGCAACATGCAGCACACCACTACGAATTTGGAAACTTGCTCAGGCGAGTACTGCAGGGCTCCTCCGGAATGGTCCAGACAGCGGAATCGTTGTTTGAGCACGCCGATTGTGCGCTCAATAATGTTCCTCGTTGCTTGTTGGCTTTCCTGGTACCGCAGCTCAGCAGGGGTGTTTGGCGCACGGAGCGGTGTCATCAGCCAGGTGCTCAATGCGTACCCCTTGTCCCCCAGAAGCCAACCAACTGGCTGATGCGGTGCCTCGAAAATTTCTGCCACAGTACTCTGGCGCAGGATGAAAGCATCGTGGCAGCTGCCCGGATAGTGGGCATTGACAGCGAGAATCACCTGTCTGTGGTCACAGACCAACTGCACATTCAAGGAATGGAACCCCTTTCTGTTCCGGAACTCCTCTGCATTCTCTCGCGGAGCACGCAAAGCCACATGCGTGCAGTCAATGGCGCCCTGCACCATGGGGAAGCCCGCTACCCTCGCAAAGCCCATAGCACGGTCATGCTGCTTGTCTGGGGTCATAGGGAAGGAGATGAAGTCTCGTCTCCTTGTGAAGAGGGCATTGGTGACCTGCCGGATGCAGCGATGCACCGCAAACTGGGAGATATTGGCGAGGTCCCCAACAGCAGCTTGGAATGAGCCAGTGGCGTAGAAGTTCAAGGCCACTGTGACCTTCACTGCCACCGACAGAGACGTCCTGGACCTCAGCTGAGGCTGCAGATCTGGCTGCAGCAGGTGGCAGAGCTCAGTGACCACCTCCTTGCTGAATCGCAGCCTTCGCAAACACAGCTCCTCGGACATGTGGATGTAGGAGAGCTGTTCACGATATACCCTGGGAGGGTAAGCTCTCCTGTACATGTGCCTGATGGGCCTCCTCCGTCTGGCCATCATTGCCACTCTCTGTCTGCGTCTCACTCTGCTCCGATTGAGCTGGAGCAGGACGACGCCCCCAATCATTGCAGCCCCCATCTTCTCTTTGCCAGAAAAGTAATGAGGTACAGCAACGAAAGTAGCAGCAAAGTTAGGATGAACTAGGCAAAACTACCTCACAAAGCGTTGAGTCAATGTAGAAGTCTCTCTCTCTCTCTCTCTCAGAACGAGTGGTGCATAAATGTCGACCACAGAAAAAGACAGGAAGAGGCCCCCTTTAAATAGCGCCCCCCCCAGCCCCAGACCGATTGATAACGTTCCAGTCTTCCGGTCGTTGGAAGCGCCAGGCGGTAAGGCAGGGGGCGCCACTCAATTTCCGCTCCGGGGCGCCCCAAGGGCGTTGCACCACGGACTGACGTCACAATCTGCGCGCGCAGGTGGTCGCAGCGGTAAGTTTTAGCGCCGCCGCACAATCTCAAGTTAAGTTCTCGAGCGGCGCAAACAGCGCTGCGCCCGGGCGTTAGCGCCTTAACGCCCCATTAGCGCCCATTTAAGGCGCTAACGGGAGGCGCAACCAACTGAATTTTTACCCCATGTAACGCCACTGAGCTTGGGCTTAAAGACTTGAATTAGGACTCCAATCATTTCTTTGAGCAGTGAGCACGAATTTTGCGTGCTGTCTAAAGCATTAGCACCTGGCACTAATTCTCCAACTTTTCTAATGATACTGCCCATTTCTAGGCTATAACGAATTTCTAGCCCAAAGTTTCTCTGCTTTTCTTCCTTCCTCTCCTAAAGATATTGGCCATGATGCGGAGATGCCGGTGTTGGTCTGGGG
The DNA here is from genome assembly GCA_030390025.1 of Squalus acanthias. NCBI lineage: Eukaryota > Metazoa > Chordata > Chondrichthyes > Squaliformes > Squalidae > Squalus > Squalus acanthias. The sequence goes on along the minus strand of CM059436.1, from coordinate 28,484,263 downwards.
TGGACAAAAGTGAGAAGTCGCACAACACCAGGTTATAAAGATTTTAAAGATATTGGCTCATTGCTGGGTAGGGTTCTATGGGGGTTACAAGCTCTCCAATACATAAGAACATAAGAAATAGGAGCAGGAGTAGACCAATCGGCCCCTCGAGCCTGCTCCGCCATTCAATGAGATCATGGCTGATCTGATCCAACCTCAACTCTAAAGAACACAAGAAGCAGGAGCAGGACCAGGCCACTCGGCCCCTGGGCCCGCTCCGCCACCAACAGGGCCTTGACCGATCCGAACTCAAACTCATGTCCAATTTCCAGCCCGCTCCCCGTAACCCCTGATTCTCTTTACTTCTAGGAAACGGTCTATTTCTGTTTTAAATTTATTTAATGAAGTAGCTTCCACAGCTTCCTGGGGTAGCAAATTCCACAGACCCACTACCCTCTGAGTGAAAAAGTTTCTCCTCATCTCAGTTTTGAAAGAGGAGCCCCTTATTCTAAGATTATGTCCCCTAGTTCTAGTTTCACCCATAATTGGGAACATCCTCACCGCGTCCACCCGATCAAGCCCCTTCACAATCTTATATGTTTCAATAAGATCGCCTCTCATTCTTCTGAACTCCAATGAGTAGAGTCCCAATCTACTCAACCTCTCCTCGTATGTCCACCCCCTCATCCCCGGAATTAACCGAGTGAACCTTCTTTGTACTGCCTCGAGAGCAAGTATGTCTTTTCTTAAGTATGGACACCAAAATTGTATGCAGTACTCCAGGTGCGGTCTCACCAATACCCTATACAACTGCAGCAATACCTCCCTGTTTTTATATTCTATCCCCCTAGCAATAAAAGCCAACATTCCATTGGCTTTCTTGATCACCTGCTACACCTGCATACTAACTTTTTGATTTTCTTGCACCAAGACCCCCAGATCCCTTTGTACTGCAGTACTTTCCAGTTTCTCGCCATTAAGATAATAACTTGCTCTCTGATTTTTCCTGCCAAAGTGCATAACCTCACATTTTCCTGCCAAATTGCATCTGCCAAATCTCTGCCCACTCACCCAGCCTGTCTATATCCTCTTGTAGGTTTTTTATGTCCTCCTCACTCTCTACTTTCCCTCCCATCTTTGTATCATCTGCAAACTTTGATATGTTACACTCGGTCCCCTCCTCCAAATCGTTAATATAGATTGTAAAGAGTTGGGGACCCAGCACTGACCCCTGCGGAACACCACTGGCTACTGGTTGCCAGTCCGAGAATGAACCATTTATCCCAACTCTCTGCTTCCTGTTAGATAACCAATCCTCCACCCATGCCAGAATATTAGCCCCAATCCAGTGATTTTTTATCTTGAGTAATAATCTTTTATGTGGCACCTTGTCGAATGCCTTCTGGAAGTCTAAATACACTACATCCACTGGTTTCCCTTTATCCACCCTGTACGTTATGTCCTCAAAGAACTCGAGCAAATTTGTCAGACATGACTTCCCCTTCATAAAGCCATGCTGACTTTGTCCTATTAAATTATGTTTATCTAAATGTTCCGTTACTGTCTCCTTAATAATAGACTCCAAAATTTTACCCACCACAGATGTTAGGCTAACTGGTCTATAATTTCCAGCCTTCTGCCTACAACCCTTTTTAAATAAGGGTGTTACATTAGCAGTTTTCCAATCTGCCGGGACCTTTGCTGAGTTCAGGGAGTTTTGGAAAATTATTACCAAAGCATCCACAATTCCTACTGCCACTTCCCTCAAGACCCTAGGATGTAAGCCATCAGGTCCAGGGGATTTATCTGCCTTGAGTCCCATTATTTTACTGAGTACCAATTCCTTAGTGATTTTAATTGTATTTAGCTCCTCCCCCACTAGAGCCCCCTGTTTGTCCAGTGTTGGGATATTCTTAGTGTCCTCTACCGTAAAGACTGAAACAAAATATTTGTTCAGCATTTTTGCCATCTCCATGTTTCCCACCATTAATTTCCCGGTCTCATCCTCTAAGGGACCTACGTTTGCCTTAACCACCCTTTTTCTTTTTATATAACTATAGAAACTCTTGCTATCTGTTTTTATATTTTTTGCTAATTTATTTTCATAGTCTATTTTCCCTTTCTTAATCAATCCTTTAGTTACTTTTTGTTGTCTTTTGAAGACTTCCCAATCTTCTATCCTCCCACTAACTTTGGCTACCTTATATGTCCTTGTTTTTAGTTGGATACTTTCTTTAATTTCTTTACTTAGCCATGGATGGCTGTCATTTCTTTTACACCCTTTTTTCCTCAGTGGAATATATTTATTTTGAAAGTTGTAAAATAACTCCTTGAATGAACACCACTGCTCATGTACCGTCTTACCCTTTAATCTATTTTCCCAGTCCACTTTAATCAATTCTGCTCTCATGCCATCATAGTCTCCTTTATTCAAGCTCAGTATGCTTGTTTGAGAACCAACCTTCTCACCCTCTAATTGGATATGGAATTCAACCATGTTATGGTCACTCATTCCAAGGGGATCCTTAACTAGGACATTATTAATTAATCCAGACTCATTACACAGTACCAGGTCCAAGGTTGCTTGCCCCCTTGTAGGATCAGTTACATACTGCTCAAGAAATCCAACCCTCAGACACTCAATAAACTCTTCCTCAAGGCTGCCCTGCCCAATTTGATTTGTCCAGTTTATATGATAGTTAAAATCCCCCATAATTATAGCTGTTCCCTTATTACATGCCCCAACTATTTCCTGATTAATACTTCTTCCAACAGAGTTGCAACTATTAGGAGGCCTATATACTACGCCCACCAGTGTTTTTTCCCCCTTATTATTCCTAATCTCTACCCAAACTGTTTCATTATCCTGATCTTTTGACCCAATATCATTTCTCTGTATTACAGTGATTCCTTCCTTTATTAACATAGCCACCCCCCCTCCCCTTCCTTCCTGCCTGTCCTTCCTGATTGTTAAATACCCTGGCATATTTAATTCCCAGACGTTGTCACTCTGCAGCCATGTTTCTGTAATGGCCACAAGATCATACCCATACATAGTTATTTGTGCCTTTCCAAAGTAGTCATTCTTCTTCCGAGGAGATGGTAGGCAGCGTCCAATTCAGGATAGTCCAATGAGTTTGCATGTGTCTTGGATGGAGGGGGTATCTTCACATATCATGGAGTTTCAGTGGGGAGCATGCATCAGTGATTTACCTGACATAACAACAAGAACTGCACTTCAAAAGTAATTTGTCGTGTGAAGTGATTTGAGATATTTCAGGAAGGTAATATATAAGTGCAAGTATTATTATTTATCTAAGTGGAGCAGGGGTATGAAATATCTTTGCTTATTATGAGTCTAAGTTATTGAAAGTGGTCTTTGTGACATGAATGTTTAAAATGAAGGCCTCTGGATATTATTCTTAATAGATGCAATCATATGCTGGAAATCCATCAGTGGTCAATAAGTTGGAACAGGAGTAAGTAGCCTGTTTTTATTAATTAAAAGTTAGTTTTTAACTTCCTAACTCCTCTTGACATATTTTCCTGGCAGAAAGTATGTTCGGCAACAGACCTACTTATTTGTACAGTCTACCAATGCTGCTTTGTGACTGGTTGCCATGAGAATGGCCAAGGAGATGGCTGTGATCCTGATTAGTTTTCTACCCAACTGGGGAAGTGCCTGGTAACTCTTCAATGTCTCCCCACAGTGCAAGGGCTGAAATTGTGTTGGGGCAGCAGAAGCGTAATTCTCCATCCTATCACTCCGTGGCCCATTGTGAGAGTGTTCCAATACATTGTATTGCCGTACCACCCCCAACACGCCCAGGGGGTGAAATTCAGTATCGCCCCATTTGGGGCGCAATTATCGGCCGGGCGCAAAGATTAGCGCCTGGCGCTATTTATCGCCTCCGACTGCAAACTTGACTTTTATCGCCCCTGGAGGTGATTGGAGTGCTAAATCAGGCACTATACATCTGTCTTAAGGCGCAAAGGCCGAGGAGCGAGGCACTAACTCAGAGCGCTGGCGAAGCTCATGTGATGTCAGTCAGCAATGGAACACAGACACAATGGCGCCAGCCAGTTCTTAAAGGGGAGGGTTGATCTTGCTTTTCATCCACATCCTGCTCATTGCAACCTTGAATCTCGGCCTGGAGAGGCCTGTACATCAAATCTGCTGGAAAGAACAATGGAGAGTACCAGGCAAAGAGCTCAGAGTGCAACCCCCACAGTCTCTTCTAAATCGATACAAGGAAGGACAAATCAAAATGAACCTGCAAAGTGCTGCTCAGTACCCAAAACTCCTTCACACAGCGTTGAATCTCTCCAGAAGTCTCTCTCTCTCTCTCTCAGAATGCGTGGTTCAAAAATGTCACCAACAAAAAAAGGCAGGAAGTGGTCGCCTTTAACTAGCGCTCCCCCAGTCCTTTCCTGACTGCAAAACGCTCCCCTCAACCTGTCGTTGCTAGCGGCAGGCAGTAAGGCAGGGGGCGCCACTCAATAGCCGCTCCGGGGCGCTACCGGGGCGTTGCGCACTCGACTGACGTCACGATCTGCCGGCGCAGGAGATCGTGGCAGTAGTGTTTAGCGCCGCCGCAAAATGTCCAGTTAATTTCGCGAGCGGTGCAAACATCGCCGCGCCCGGGCGCTAGTTGCTTTGCGCCCCATTAGCGCCCTCTTAAGGCGCTAACGGGAGGCGCAACCAACTGAATTCCCCCCCCCCCCAGTGTTTAAAGAAAAATGCTGAAATTTTCCATAACTTGTTTCCAGTTCATTTGCGGAAAAAGAAAGTTTGATACTTTCAAAAGATGTTTGTGGAAAGTTCAGAGAACAAAATCAGGGCTACAGATAACAAGACGGAATTCTGGAGTTCAGCCATATTGATGAGGTTTGAACAAAACTTCAGGAAAAGCTCCAAGGGTTATTCCTCAGGGCAATATGTGATCTCACTCTAGAAGGAATAGTTGGCAGGTTTACAAAACTTTATATATAATGACTATATGGACATATTCCATACAATTATATATACACTATAAAGAGATATTATAATCAGTAGTAGAAATGCACAGACTATAGAAGAGAGATTAATCTTGATATCACAATGTGGCGATTGACAGGATTTCTCAGAAAGGAAGCTCTCAGGTTTAAAGTTCACATTTAAAGTTCCACATTCTAGCAATCAATGTTTTAGGTCTAAATCTAAATTAATAGTTTCTTCAATTTGATATTTGTAGGGCACAAATATTAGAATCCTTTACAGTTGCTGAATTATCCTCTTGACTTGAAGATTACTTTTGTAAACTTGTGTTGCATAAGATCATAGAATTAGTGTCAGCTTGGCTTAGTTGGAATCCTGCTCCCATCTGAGTCTGTAGGTCATGAGTTCAAGTTTCCCCTCCAGGACTTGAGCATCTGATCTGGGCTGCAACTTCAGTGCAGTACTGGGGAAGCACTGCATCATTGGAGGTGGCGTCTTTCAGGTAACATATTGTACTGAGACCTGGTCTGCTTATGCAGGTGGATGTAAAAGACCCCTGGTACTACTTGAAGAAAATCAGAGAGTTTTCCAGGTGTCCTGGGCAACAACATTCCTCCCTTTAACAATACTATAAAAAAAACAGATTATCTGGCCATTCACTCATTAATTTGCTGTTTGTGGGACTTTACTGTGTACAATTTGGCTGTTGTTGCATTTGCCGATACAACAACAGTGACTGATTTCAAAAGTAATGTGGCGGATCGCCACCTAAACGAGCATAATCCACTCTTCCGTCCGTGGACAAAAATCCAACACCTTCCCTTTAAGGCACCTTACCTTTAAGGCAGGAGTGGGCGGGGCCTCAGAGTTTGCCCAGAGAATTCTGGGAGTTTGGGTGCAGCAGTTTTTGTGCCATGCAGCTGAATTAAAGTTTCTTGTTTTCCACATATGGATTCAGCCTCCATTCGTGTTTCGCGGCAGCCTCAACATTGGTGACCCCGATGCTCAGAACGTATTCCGAGCACTGCAATGGCGGACACGAACGCAGTTTCCGTGAAACTGCCGGAGTTTTGGGAAAACCAGCCCGAAGCCTGGTTTCTCCAAGCTGAATCTCGCTTCCGGCTGCGAAATATCACCACAGATGGGACGAAGTACGACTATCTTGTCACATCACTCAGTAGCGCCGCAGTTTCCAAGGTTTGGACAACGCTGCAGAACCCACCAGAGGAAGGCAAGTACACACATCTCAGGACAGTGCTCCTTAAAAAATTTACGGCCTCGGCATATCAGCGAAACTGCCACCTCCTCGACCTTCCAGGCCTCGGTGATGCCTCACCGTCAGACCTCCTCTCCCACATGCTCTCCCTCACCGACGAGAGCCCACCCGGATCCCTCTTCCGCACACTGTTCATCCGCCAGCTCCCTCTCAGCATCCGCCCAGCGATCGTGGCGTCCGGCCTCACGAACCTGGAAGCCCTGGCCGATGAGGCCGACAAACTGCTGTCCGCTCACTCCAGCCGTGACGTCACTCCGGACCTGGCAGCCAATGCCTGGGCGCGCCCCTCACCATCCAGCACGCGGCCACAAGGGCCTGTCACCAGGCCCACGGGGCCTTCACGCCCCACTAACCCGGGCCACTGTTACTACCACGCACGGTTCGGCGCCAGGGCACAACGGTGCACACCTCCCTGCTCTTTCAAGCCCGCCCCCGTTCCAGCCCCCGCGATGGCCGTGGGCCACGCGGGCTCCCTGCTGTTCATCACGGATGACAAAACCGGCCGCCGGTTCCTGTGCGACACTGGGGCTCAGCACAGCATCATCCCGGCCTCCTCCCTCGACATCCAAAAGGGCGAACGAGGACCGGCGCTGGCTGCTGCTAACGGCTCAGAAATCCAGACGTATGGCACCCGGACAGTCACCCTCGACCTCGCTGGTCACCGCTACCGATGGGAGTTCATCACTGCCAAGGTGCTCTCCCCCCTCATCGGCGCAGATTTCCTGTGCGCCCACGGCCTACTGGTAGACATCCCTCGTCACCGCCTCGTGGACATGAACACCATGTCCCCCATCCTGGGCGCCATGGCCCCCCGTCAACCCGCCGACATGGCGTCACAGTGCCACGCCCGGGCCACAGATGACTACTCGGCACTCCTGGTCGAATTCCCGGCCCTTATCAATCCGACCTTCTCCGCGGAGGCCGCCAAACATGGGGTGGAACACTTCATCCCCACCACAGGCCCCCCAGTGTACGCCCACGCCCGCAGGCTGGACCCGGCCAAACTGGAGATCGCGCGGACCGAGTTTGCCACCATGGAACAGCTGGGCATCATCCGCCGCTCCAACAGTCCCTGGGCCTCCCCACTCCACATTGCCCCCAAACCAGGCGGAGGTTGGCGCCCCTGCGGGGATTACCGCCGCATCAATGACGCCACCACCCCTGATCGGTACCCCGTGCCGCACATTCAGGACTTCTCGGCTAGACTGGCCGGCCGCTCAGTCTTTTCCAAGGTCGACCTGGTGCGCGGCTACCACCAAGTCCCCGTCCACCCCGCGGACGTCCCCAAGACGGCCGTAATCACCCCCTTCGGCCTGTTCGAGTTCCTGCGGATGCCCTTCGGCCTCAAAAACGCGGCCCAGGCATTCCAACGGCTCATGGACTCGGTCCTTCGGGACCTGAAGTTCCTGTTCGTCTACCTGGACGACATCCTGGTAGCCAGTTCCTCCAAGCATGAACACCTCGAACACCTTTGCATCCTGTTCGGGCGCCTCAGCGACCACGGGCTCATCCTCAGCCCAGCCAAATGCCAGTTTGGCCTGGACAAGATCGACTTCCTCGGCCACCACATCACCCATGCTGGGGCCATTCCCCTGCCCATCAAGGTGCAGGCCGTCCAACAATTTCCCCGCCCCACCACCATCAAAGGCCTCCAGGAGTTCCTCGGGATGGTGAATTTCTATAACCGCTTCATCCCCAAAGCGCCGTCCCTCATGAGGCCCCTGTATGAAGCCCTCCGGGGCAGGAGCGGCAAGATGGCGGTCGAATGGACGGCAGACGCGTCCGCCGCCTTCGACTCCACCAAGACCGCGCTCGCCAACGCCACCCTGCTTGCGCACCCACGGCCCAATGCCAGGGTAGCACTCACCACGGACGCCTCCGACCACGCGGTCGGCGCCGTGTATTAGCAGTGGGTCGACGGCGCCTGGCAACCACTTGCCTTCTTCAGCCGCCAACTACGCCCCCCGTAGGTCAAGTACAGCACCTTCGACCGCGAACTCCTCGCGCTGTTCCTGGCGGTCCGCCATTTCCGGTTTTTGCTTGAGGGCCACCCCTTCACTGCGTTTGTCGACCACAAGCCCCTGACATTCGCAATGGCAAAGACACCCGACCCCTGGTCCGCCAGCCAGCAGCGCCAGCTCGCGCCAGTGTCCGAGTTCACCACGGACATCCAACACGTCTCCGGCCGAGACAATGTGGTAGCCGACTGCCTTTCCCGCCCCGCCATCCATGCCGCACACCTGGCAGTCGACTACGCTCAACTCGCAGCAGACCAGATCACCGACCCTGATCTGCTCTCCGCACCCACCAACCTACCAGGGCTACGCCTGGCCAACGTCGCCTGTGGCCCGACCGCAGTCATGGTCAAGTGCGACATATCCCTATGTCAACCTCGGGCCGTCGTTCTAGCGTCCTGGCGCCGCCGGGTATTCGACATTCTCCACAACCTTTCCCACCCCGGCGCCCGCGCATCCATCAAATTGGTAGTCAACCGCTTTGTCTGGCGCGGCCTTCGCAAGGATGTGCGCACTTGGGCCAACTCCTGCCTAGCCTGCCAACGGGCCAAGGTACAGCAACACACGAAAGCACCCCTCGAGGAGTTTACCGTCCTCTCGCGGAGATTCGACCATATCCACGTGGACATCGTCGAGCCCCTGCCGCCGTTGCAAGGCACACGCACTTGCTGACCATCGTTGACCACACCACACGCTGGCCCGAGGCAATTCCACTGACCTCTACCACCACCACCGACATCGCCAGAGTCTTCGTCAGCACCTGGGTCGCACGGTTCGGCGTCCCCTCCGACATGACGTCGGACAGAGGTCCGCAATTTGCCTCTGAACTCTGGACCGCCGTCGCACGCAATCTCGGGGTGACCATTCACCGCACCACAGCGTACCACCCCCAAGCCAACGGACTGTGTGAGCGGTTCCACAGATCCTTGAAGGCATCTCATCGAGCCAGCCTCCAGGACGGCACCTGGACCGACCGACTTCCGTGGGTCCTTCTCGGCCTGCGCACCGCGGTTAAAGAAGACCTCACGCATCGGCAGCAGAGCTCGTGTACGGTCAGCCGCTGCGCGTACCCGGCGAGTTCCTGCCCACCGCCACGACACCCTGGTCAGCCGACCAGCAACGCCACCACTTCGCCTCACCGGCGCTGCAGTTCGCCCCGGTGCCCATTGCCCGACACGGCAAATCCACCTCACACGTCCCACTAAGCCTACACCAGGCACGGTTTGTTTTCATCCGGCACGACACCCACCGCGGACCCCTTCAACCCCCGTACGACGGGCCCTACAAGGTGCTACAGGCTGCGGACAAATTTTTCGCCCTGCAAGTGGGCGACAGGACAGAAAAAGTGTCGGTTGACCGACTCAAGCCAGCACACTCGGAGCCCGGTGAGCAGGTCCCTGTAGCTCGTCCACCTCCACGCGGCCGACCTGCCCTCAAGCCGGTTCACCCGGCTGCTCCACGCCTGGCCGTTCCACGTCCACCAGCGTCCTACAAGAGCCGCTCCGGCCGGCCCATCAGACCGCCGCACCGTCTCGTCCACACCTCCTAAGCGGATTCTGGGTGGAGCTGTGTGGCGGATCGCCACCTAAACGAGCATAATCCACTCTTCTGTCCGTGGACAAAAATCCAACACCTTCCCTTTAAGGCACCTTACCTTTAAGGCAGGAGTGGGCAGGGCCTCAGAGTTTGCCCAGAGAATTCTGGGAGTTTGGGTGCAGCAGTTTTTGTGCCATGCAGCTGAATTAAAGTTTCTTGTTTTGCACATATGGATTCAGCCTCCATTCGTGTTTCGCGGCAGCCTCAACAGTAATACCTTTTGTTTCAAAGCTTTTTGAGACGTCCTGAGACGCGATAAGGCTCTATGGAAATGCAAGTTTTGCTTCTACTTTCTGCCAGAGATATTGGGCTGGATTTTCCAAGCCCCGAGGAGGCGGGCATGGAGACGGGACTGCCGGTAAAGCAGCAGAAAGTGGGGGCGGATGGCAAACCCGCCCCCATCCCACCTCCGTGCCCTTTTGCCAGGAGGTGGGAAGATGTGCTGCTTCGGGTCCCATCTGCTGGAGGCGGGAAAGGGCTTAAATCCTTTTAACTGCCTGTTAACAGGTAGTTAACAGGCAGAAAAAAGGATTAGTGCCATTTTACCTTCACAGGTGAAGACTTCCCGACCTCGGAGAACCCTGCCAGTTGGAGAAGGCGTGAAGGAGGTTTGCGGGCGTCGGAGGCACCTGGAAGTAAGATGTAGAGGTGAGTGATGGGTGCAAGTGTGGAGTGGTAAGTATGTAAGGTGAGTGATAAGTGTTAAAAAATGTTCACTTACCTTGTTTTCTTCCTACAGCCTTCATCCACCCTGGATCGGGAGACCCGACATCCTCTTGTCGATTTCACAGACTGGCTGTTGGATCCTCCGAACCAACAACCATCTGAAATCGACAAAGTTGAAAGGTTTGATGAGTCCTGAACACAAGGCCTCATCAAACTACAGAGAATGTCAGTTTTTGACAGCTTCACAGAGCTGGTTCCCTAGCATTTCTGGGAAGTTATTTGTGTCCTCTTCCATGAAGACAGAACCAAAGTATTTGTTTAATTGCTCTGCCATTTCTTGTTCCCCATTATAAATTCTCCCGTTTCTGACTGTAAGGGACCTACATTTGTCTTCACTAATCTTTTTCTTTTTACATACTGTAGAAGCTTTTACAGTCTGCTTTTATGTTCCTTGCAAGTTTACTCTCATATTCTATTTTTCCCCTCTTAATCAATCTCTTGGTCCTTTTTTGCTGAACTCTAAACTGCTCCCAATCCTCAGGCTTGCTACTTTTTCGTGTAACAAGTGCTCAGTAACCTCTTACAGGATAAATGGAAACTTAGGGGGGAATTTTCCCAGCCCTGGGGAGGCGGGAATGGAGACGGGACTGCCAGGAAAATGGCAGAATCTGGGAGCGGGTACCCATCCTGCTCCCAACCTGCCTCCGTGCCATCTTCCCAGGAGGCGGGTCACCGACTTGCGCAGGGACCCGTCTCCTCGAGGTGGGAAGGGGATTAGTGCCAAATAACTGCCTGTTAACAGGTAGTTAACAGGCAGTTTTTTGGCTTTTCCCTATTTTGAGCCCTAAAGTGTGGGCTTCCCAATGACTCCAAACCTCGCCAGGGTCAGCGAGTCGAGCAGTGGGTCTGCGGGGGTCTGAGGGGCCGAAATGTCCACTGTGGAGGTGAGTGATGGGTGCAAGTGTGGAGAGGTAAGTGTGTGAGGTGAGTCTAAAGTGTTTTAAGAAGTTTACTTACCTTTGCTTCTTCCTCCAGGCTTCAACCCTTTAGGCTGCGGAGCTGCCTCATCTCAATGGCAGAGAATGCAGAATGGCCGCTGCATTCTCAGATGCAGCAGCCTTCTGCTTTCTGCTCAGGAGAGATTTCTAAGTGAGCCTGTGTCCAAGGTCTCACCTTAGAAGACAGATTGTCAGTGTTTGACAGCTTCACAGAGCTCTCAAACGCTGACAGTTCATCTGTCAAAAAATCTCGACAGATGAACTGTCATTTGCTGACGTCATCTGTCACCAGCTTTCCATTAATTGGCCGGCTAAGCCCGCAGGGCGAGCTTAACAAGGCAAATCAATGGAAAATAGCGTGGGTTGGCCAGGCGTCGCTGGAGGCGGGACTAAAACCCGGCAAGCAGCAGTCCCGCCTCCAACACATCTCCATTCATAAAATCTAGCCCACAGTAAAAATCATCAAATCTTTGGTAATCTTTTGACAACAGTATATTTTGCAGAAGAAAACATCTTATGGCCTTTTGTAGATCAACATTAAAAAAGTACTCTCCCAGTCACTAGATTAATGTCACAATTCTTCAAAGGTTTCCATTTTTGTGCCTTATGATTCCCAAGTTGGAGAAACCATTTCATCCTATTTCAATAATGGAGTCTGACAGGATTAGGGAGCTGATTAACATTAATATATGCAATCAATAAACCAGCTTGTTTCAGTGATCATATTGTTTTAACTGTGCTACCTCACCTCACACAATCATACTCCATACAGGCTCATTGAAAAGTTGGACTCTCTACACTTCTGATGAAATAACACCAGTGGAATGAGAGCAGTTCCGAGGAATTTCCTGGACATAGTTTCCTACAGGATTTGAACATTGACCATTGCAGCATGTACACACAGGTCCCTTAGGGAAGCATACTAGGCATGGCTTTGTTTCTTATTTCATCAGTAACCTGGTGGATATCACCAGAAGTGACATTGTGCTCTTTGCTGATGAAACACCCTCCCCATCTGAAAGAGAAGCAGTGACAGGCAGATATAAGCTGAGGGCAAGGGCAGATATAGACCAACAACAACATCAACAACTTGTGTTTATATAGCGCCTTTAACATAGTAAAACATTCTAAGGCACTTCACAGGAGCATTATCATATAACATATTTAGAAAAGATAGAGAGGGAAAAAGGGGAGCTGGCGTAGATGTATTTATTAGGGATAACATAATGGCAGTAGAAAAAAGTGATGCAGCTATCAGCAAGGCAGAAATAGAATCCATGTGGATAGAGATAAAAGATAATAAAGGATCGATCACACTAATAGGGGTAGTCTACAGACCACCTAATAGTGGAAGGGAGGTGGAGGAAGAAATATGCAAACAAATTAGGGAAATGAGTAAAAAACATAGAATAATAATCATGGGGGATTTCAACTACCCAGATATTAATTGGACAGAAGAGGTAGGTAAAGGGGATAAGGGAATGGAGTTCCTACAATGTGTACAGGAATCCTTTCTAACCCAATATGTACAAAGCCCAACAAGGGAGGATTCGCTATTGGATCTAGTAATGGGGAATGAACCAGAGCAGATAAGAGAAGTAAAGTAGGGGAACATCTAGGCAATAGTGACCATAATATAATATGCTTTAAGATAATAATTGAGAAGGATATATGTACGATGAAGACCAGGGTAATAGATTGGAGAAAAGCTGATTTTGAGGGGCTGAGAATAGAACTTGGGAAAATAAAATGGACACCAATATTGGCAAACAATGACATAGAACAGCAATGGGAAACATTTAAAACAGTGTTCAACAGAGTCCAGGAAAAATATATTCCACTAAAAAACAAGAAAAAGCTAAACACGAATGAGACATCATGGATGAATAAAGCCATAAGGGAAAAATTGTGGGTAAGGAAAGAAGTATACATTAAGTACATGGACAGCAGGGCAGAGCATGATAAGGGAAAATATGAAGAGATTAGGAGAGAAGTCAAAAAAACAATTAGGAAGGCAAAGGGGAACTATGAAATTAAATTATTAGGGAATACAAAACAAAATAGTAAAATATTTTACAGGCACATAAATAAAAAAAGGAAGGTTGGGAGGGGAATCGAGTCACTAAGGGATGGACAGGATAATACCAAGGGCAGTGATAGAGAGATGGCATAGATATTAAATAATTACTTTGCTTCAGTATTTACCAGGGAGATAGAACAGGTGGAGATGACATAGGTTCATGTGATTAGTAATGAAATAACTGCATTTAAAATAGAAAAAGAAGATATATTAATTAAACTAATCAAAGTCAAAAAAGAAAAAAACCCTGGTCCAAATGGATTACACCCCGCATTTAAAAGAATCTAGGGAAGAGATAGCAGAGGCATTACTACACATATTTAATAATTTGTTAGAAAAAGGTGTAGTGCCAGAGGATTGGTGGATAGTTAACATAATACCTATATTTAAGAAGGGAGATAGAACATGTCCAGGGAACTATAGACCAGTCAGCTTAACATCGGCAGAAGGAAAAATAATGGAATCCTTACTAAAGGAAAAAATAGAACATCTAGAAGCCAAAATTATAATAATGAATAGTCAGCATGGGTTTCAAAAGGAAAAGTCTTGCTTGACCAACCTCAATGAAGTTTTTGAAGAGGTAACAGAGAGAATAGACAAGGGTAATGTAGTAGATGTAATTTATCTAGATTTTCAAAAGGCCTTCAGTAAGGTACCACATAATAGACTAATGAATAAAGTCATAGAATGTGGAGTCAGGGGACGAGTAGCAGAATGGATAGCTAGCTGGATTCAAGACAGAACGCAGAGAGTAGGGGTAAAGGGTAGCTATTCACAATGACAGAAGGTGGGAAGTGGTGTTCCATAAGGATCAGTGCTGGAATCACTGGTGTTCACAATTTATATTAAAGATTTAGACTTTGGAATCAAAAACACAATTTCTAAATTTACGGATGACACCAAATTGGGGTGGATAGCTAATACTGAGGAGAACTGCAACAAATTACAGGAAGACATTAATAAACTTGCAGAATGGGCAAATAATTGGCAAATGAAATTCAACACAGATAAATGTGAGGTAATGGCCCGTATTTTCCGATGCCTACGGGTGTGTACGAGCTGTGTACACACCCGTAGGGACATCGGAAATGCCGGTTTCAGGCATGCCAAGCATATGTGCTGAAAACTGGCATTTCTGATCTGTCAAAAATGCTCTTGACAGATCGGACGCCTGCCCTAGAGAAGGGCCTCTGCAGGTGGAGAGTTCCGCTTTCTGGAGAAACACCGCCCGCAGAAAACACTTAGAAATCTTACGCTTGGTAAAAGCAGGAGTAAGGCCTGCTTTTACCAGCATAAGAGTTGAAAAAGTTAAAAAAAAAATATATCATTTAAAAACACTTTAAGAAAGGGTAAGTTTATTTTTAGCCCTGGAAAAAACGTCAATTATTTTTTCAAAAAATTAAATTTTTGTTTAAAATATTTAATTTATTGTAATTTCAACTCATTTTAAAAATGTGATTTAAAAAAAATGTATTTAATGTTTTACAGTGTTTTTGGGGTGATCTCCATTCATATATTTGACAGGTCTATCTGTCAAGTGTATGAAGGGAGATACCCTTCTTTGATGGGCTCCCCATGGCCCACGTGATCCCAGGGATGCTTGCGAACCGCATGCGCCTCGGGATATGTGGGCCCTGTGCATTTCGAGTTGGAGAGGCCCAGGAGCGGAAGTGTCCTGGACCTCAGGAGCCCTCGGGTAAGTTCGTAGATTTTTTCCAGATTGGAGGCCTCTGCACACAGGAAGCCTCCGATCAGAAAATAACGGGCCATTATATTTTGGTAGGAAGAATAGGGAGGTCGCTTATTATTTGAGGGTACGAGTCTGGGTGGGGTAGAGGAGCAAAGGGATCTCGGAGTACAAATACATAAATCACTGAAAGTAGCGACACAGGTTAACAAGGCCATATAAAAAGCAAACCAGGCACTAGGGCTTATTTCTAGAGGTATAGAATTGAAAAGTAGTGAAGTTATGCTAAACTTGTATCAAACCTTGGTTAGACCACACTTGGGGTACTGTGTACAATTCTGGTCGCCATATTATAAAAAGGATATAGAGACACTGGAGAGGGTGCAGAGAAGATTTACAAGGATGATACCAGAAATGCGAGGGTACACCTATCAGGAAAGGATGAACAGGCTGGGTCTCTTTTCGCTTGTAAAAAGAAGGCTGAGGGGTGACCTAATTGAAGGTCTGGATTTTATCAATGGGGGTGCGTTGGGGGCGGGACTGCTGGTTGTCGGGTTTTAGTCCCGCCCCCAACGACGTCCGGCCAACCCACGCTCTTTTCCCTTGATTGCCCTTGTTAAGCCTGCCCTGCGGGCTTAGCTGGCCAATTAAGGGAAAGCTGGTGACAGGACGTCAGCGTATGACGTTTCATCTGTCAAAAATTTTTGACAGATGAATTGTCAGCGTTTGACAGTTTAGAAAAGCTGTCAAACACTGACAATCTCTGTTCTAAGGTGAGTCCTTGCACAAAGACTCACCAAAACCTCTTTCCTCAGCAGAAATCAGATGGCTGCTGCATCTGAGAATGCAGCAGCCATTCTGTCATCTCTGCCGTTGAGATGAGGCATCTCCGGATCCCCAAGGGTTGAAGCCTGTAGGAAGAAGCAAAGGTAAGTAAACTTTTTTTAAACTTTACACTTACCTCTCATACTTACCTCTCCACACTTGCACCCATCACTCACCTCCACAGCACACTTTTCGATCCCTCTCACCCCCGCAGACCCACTGCTCCCCTCGCTGACCCTGGCGAGGTTCGCAGCCATTGGGGAGCCCGCACTTGCAGGGGCAAAATGGGGATAAGCCTCAAAACTGCCTGTTATCTACATGTTAACAGGCAGTTAATTGGCTGTAATCCCCTTCCCGCCTCGAGGAGACGGGTCCCTGTGCGACTCGGGGACCCGCCTCCCAGGAAGACGGCATGGAGGCGGGTTGGGAGCGGGGTTGGTACCCGCTCCCAGTTTCTGCCATTTTCCTGGCAGTCCCACCTCCAAACCCGCCTCCTCAGGGCTGGGAAAATTCCCACCGAAGTCTTTAAAATTATGAAAAGTTTTGATAGGGTGGAGACAGAATGTTTCCACTTGTGGGGAAGAGCATAACTAGAGGCCATCAATATAAAATAGTCACCAAGAAATCAAATATGGAATTCAGAAGAAACTTCTTTACCCAGAGAGTGGTGAGAATGTGAAACTCGCTGCCACAGGGAGTGGTTGAGGTGAATAGTATAGATGCATTTAATGGGAGGCTAGATAAGCATATGAGGGAGAAGGGAATAGAGGGTTATGCTGATAGAGTTAGATGAGGAAAGATGGGAGGAGGCTCGAGTGGAGCATAAATACCAGCATGGATTGGTTGGGCCGAATGGTCTGTTTCTGTGCCATATATCCTATGTAATCTTCTGTAATTATCAAACAAAATTTGACACCAATTCACAGAAGGAGATATTAGGGCAGATAACCAAAAGTTTGGTCAAAGAGGTAAGTTTTAAGGAGTGTCTTAAAGGAGGAAAGAGAGCTGGAGATGCGGAGAGGTTTAGGGAGGGAATTCCAGAGCCTCGGGCCTTGGAAGGTGAAAGCACAGCTGCCAAAGGAGAAGTGATTAAAATCAACGCTGAAAAGATCAAGTTAATACCTCTGCTCAGTGCATGATATTAGTGACTTGCACCTACTCTATAAGGATTGCAAACTCACCATTTACAAACATCAGATCTTAAGAGTTAATCTGACCCTGTGACATATGTCTGCACCATCTGCGCCAAGGACTGTTTCTTGAGAATTGGACTCTTTAGCACTTGCCATGTTTCAGCACGGCAAAGTAACTGAACTGCTTTGGCGCTTACACTATTGTGTTTCAAGATGGAGGACTGCCATGCATTCACAAAGGTTCAGCTCCTTGGCTTGTTAAATTGTGGCTCATATCCAGCCAGGCAAAATAACAAAAATGATTGTCGAAGATTGAGGATTCTCAAGAAAGCTGACCTCTATTTGTCACTATTGCCAACTATTGTTAGACTTGCTGAGTATCTCCAGCATTTTCTGTTTTTATTTCAGATTTCCAGCATCTACAGTATTTTCTTTTTGTTTTTGTTATACAAAGCCTATGTAACATGCTCACACCCAGTGATGGGCTACTGTTACCATGTTTAGCAGGCTGCCATCTCAGCACTCATTACAATCCAAGCCATGCAGACCAGACAGCCAGAACCCACCTTCTCCAGATTGTGAGATTGTGACTGCAGCAACACTGCTGGAGATGTTTATGTTTAAGACAGAGCTCCACATTTATGCCAGGAATATTAGAACTGTTGCAGCAGCACCTCAATATTTTGTATTAATCCAAGAACTCCTGACAGAGTACTAATGTCACATGCCGATTGTCCTGCCTGTAGAACACTCTCTCAGACAGTGCCTTGTATTAAGAAATCTAAATGCCAAATCACTTGCTGAGCCTGGGTTGTTGTAGTATGCATTAGGCCGTAGGGATTTTGTGAGTTGCTGATTGGTCTATCAGTACAATATATCCAATTCTTTTTACTGCTCCTAGCAACAACCAGGGTCAATGTCATTCAGGCTGTTATATCATCTCATATAAAATACTCTTTCCAGCCAATTCACCCAATTATGTCATCAGCACTCACTGCTTCAACAATCAAAAATGTTTAAGTAACCCATAATTCTTTCTAACTCATTTAAAAATGGTAGAACTCCCTCTTTCATTCTGATGCATTAATTTTCTGTGTAAGCACATACACATTTTAACATTTTATGTGTTTCACTATATAGCTGTCCATTTGCCTATGTGTATGTTTTTCATTATATGATATATGTGTTTCATTATGTGCTGTAAGTAATTTTGTTATATGATATATATGTCTGAGGACTGAGACATTTCAGGTCCCTAAAAGCCCCTCAAACCTACCTTAATTGCCAGTCTATCTAATTCCCTTTCCAGCTATTTTTAAAGAGGTCAAAACAGTTCTAAGACATTTTCCGTGGTTTGGAACAAAAACAGTTTGGAAATAGCACATGGAGAAGGACATGGAAGTGAGATGCAAATGAAATGGACTCAGACGTGTGGAAAAAGAACTGTTCAGGAGCTTTTTTCTGCATCTCTTAGAAATATCCTCAATTCCCAGTTGATAATGTGTTTCAGTCAAAAATCCCTAACAAGAGGCACAGGTGTCAAAACTTATGCCTCAAAACATTGTTGAGAGAGTACTTTCATCAGGAGTTCAGAATGACACTTTCCCTCAGGCCAGGCTTTCTCATTGTTACCACATAGCTGTTAGATCTTCGGATTTCAGCTGGAGATTCTATATATAAAATCTATTCTGCTCCTCTCTGCATCTACAGATTTTCTCAGATAGAAACCATCGTCAGGGAAAGGAGAAAAAAGAAGAGGCGGATTAACAAAAACAAGTGCACATCAACATGAAGAATAAAACTGAAATATGTGGGATTCTGTTAAGTATTTCATCTTCCGTCTCATCACACTTAAGGCATAACACCTTAAACGTGTCACATTTCGGGGAATCACACCTTGGTGTCACACACCCCTAGGCAAATATTTATGGCTGGCTGAAATGAGGATTTGTCTGATAAATTACCAATCAAATATCTGATTGACTACATGTGAATGAATCAAAAGCTGCTTGATCCAGTTGATAGCTAGCAATGAGGAATGAGTACGCAAGAGAAAACTGAGCTAACAATTCGATCCATTTTTTTCAATTTCACTGTTTGCTAACCATGAACTTTCACAGAACCGACCAATTAAAATTCTCAAATAATACCTTCAGCCAGTTTACGTTCACCATTTTTCTTCTTTTGGGTGTCAGTATACCACTGCCCCGCTCTGCATTTCCCTCCAGTATGTCTGATCACATACAAAAAAGCCCCTTGCCAGCCAAGTGGATGATTGCATTGACATCCTGGCTTTGACTGAAACTTGGGTGGCCCCTTACAGAAGCCTCC
This sequence comes from Squalus acanthias, assembly GCA_030390025.1. Taxonomy (NCBI): domain Eukaryota; kingdom Metazoa; phylum Chordata; class Chondrichthyes; order Squaliformes; family Squalidae; genus Squalus; species Squalus acanthias. The sequence continues at coordinate 28,464,699 of CM059436.1, read as the reverse complement.
CCCCACCTTCCCCCACCCCACCCCTACCCGGGCTATACTTTCTACCTCCTGACAAGCTTAAGCCACCATGGTGGCGTTGTTGCCCTATCACCAAATCACATCTTGGCCTCTCCACCTACTCCTCTGGTACCTTTTTTTCTTTCGAGTATCTCAACTTTCTCCAATGGGACCCTTCATCCCATTCATACCTCATCTTATTCCTTCTGATGTTGATTGAAATGTTGTACGTTTCTGAATTCTATATGGGAGTTAACGGTGTGAAGACACTTCGGCCACGATTTTGCCGCACTCAGTGGACCCAATTGGTGGCGGGTCAGTTGTGAAATTTAAAATGATTGACAGCAGGTTGGGAACCCGCTGTCAATCGCGCACACCTGCATTTCCCGATGTTGAGTCTGCCAGCGCTGAGCAGACCCGACAGGCAGCGGCGGGGTCCCAATTCAAATCATAGAAACATAGAAAAATAGGAACAGGAGTAGGCCATTCTGCCCTTCGAGCCTGCTCCGCCATTCAATATGATCATGGCTGATCCTCTATCTCAATACCATATTCCCGCTCTCTCCCCATACCCCTTGATGCCTTTTGTGTCTAGAAATCTATCTATCTCCTTCTTAAATATATTCAGTGACTTGGCCTCCACAGCCTTCTGTGGTAGAGAATTCCACAGGTTCACCACTCTCTGAGTGAAGAAATTTCTCCTCATCTCAGTCCTAAATGTCCTACCCCGTATCCTGAGACTGTGACCCCTCGTTTTCGAGCCCCCAGCCAGAGGAAACATCCTCCCTGCATCCAGTCTGTCTAGCCCTGTCAGAATTTTATACGTTTCAATGAGATCCCCTCTTATTCTTCTAAACTCTAGTGAATACAGGCCTAGTCGACCCAATCTCTCCTCATACGACTGTCCTGCCATCCCAGGAATCAGTCTGGTGAACCTTCGCTGCACTCCCTCTATGGCAAGTATATCCTTTCTTAGGTAAGGAGACCAAAACTGCACACAGTACTCCAGGTGTGGTCTCACCAAGGCCCTGTATAACTGTAGTAAGACATTCTTGCTCCTGTACTCAAATTCTCTTGCAATGAAGGCCAACATACCATTTACCTTCCTAACTGCTTGCTGCACCTGCATGTTTGCTTTCAGTGACTGGTGTACAAGGACACGCAGGTCCCTCTGTACATCAACATTTCCCAATCTATCACCATTTAAATAATACTCTGCCTTTCTGTTTTTCCTACCGAAGTGGATAACTTCACATTTATCCACATTATACTGCATCTGCCATGTATTTGCCCACTCACTCAACTTGTTTAAATCGCTTGAAGCCTTTTTGCATCCTCCTCACAACTCACAATCCCACCTCGTTTTGTGTCATCAGCAAACTTGGAAATATTACATTTGGTTCCCTCATCCAAATCATTGATATATATTGTGAATAGCTGGGGCCCAAGCACTGATCCCTGCGGTACTCCACTAGTCACCGCCTGCCACCCCGAAAAGGAAAATCATTAGTGGCTTGTTTACAGCCACTTAACAATGCTTTTTTTCCCCCTAGCTTTTTAACTTTCACAGGTCCCACACCGGTTTCCCACTGTGCCTAGACCTCGTCAGTGAAGCTGAGGAGGGAGGTCACTTGCCATTGATTCAGCTGATGAGTTGACAGCTTCAAATGTCAACTCAAAGCTCCTAGCTGATTCAGATATCTTCCCTTATGCACTAGCATCTCTAAACTGCATTTCCACTACAGATTCAGGATGCTGCAATCTTTACACAAATCTCCATGCAGTTTAACCTCATTACCTCTCCCACCATTGACAGATCGCTTCTGTCATCTCTACTTCACCTGTCATCTATTCCATCAGCATGGGTGCACTTTATACTCTCTCACCTTGGTCCTCAGAATCTGACCACGATCAGCCCCAACACCAGCATCACCAGGCACACCAGCAGCACCAACAACCACACCAACCTTCTCCGCAATCACCTGATGCTGCACAGAACACAGGGCATCAGCACCCAACCACATTGCTGCCTGGGACGCCAGGGATGGCCTCACCATGGCCACATTTACTTCACATGACGCTGCACACCCTGGCTGCCATATGATGCGCCAGGTTGGCACCACCCCACACCAACACCATAAAGCATCCCTACAATGTCCAAGCCATTCTTTCACACTCATCAGCATTGCGGGGGGTACCATTATGACTCACCATTCATTGCAACTCACTAAGCCACTTCCAAAGGTGCACACAAATCTGTTCAAGAAAGCAAAGGGCTGGATTTTGTCTTGGGGTCAGGTTGGGGTCGTGTTACCCGCATTTCGTGTTGCCCCCCCGACTCCAGATTAATGTGGATGAATGATGCAATTTTAACTTAATTGGCCAATTGAGTTCCAACATGTGGGAACCCATGGCCAATGAGTTATTCCAGTCTGAAAGTCGCCTCCGATGACGTCATCATTGCTACTGCATTTAAGGTCTGCAACAAGCCTTGCTTCCTCTGCAGGCTGCCAAGCTTTTGGACCTCTAATCTAAAGGCACCTGCAGCAGGAATGGCCAGCCAACGGCCCAGGGCTGCTCCCAGTTTCCATGACGTTGCCCTTCAGGCTTTGGTGGATGGAGCAAGAGCCAACAGGGAGGTGCTCTTCCCCTCCTCAGGGAGGAAGAAGCCTCCCCAGCAGACAAAGGCTGTGTGGGTCCAGATCGCCCAGGAGGTCACCTCCTTATCATTCACATGCAGAACCTGGATCCAGTGCAGGAAGAGGTTTCATGACCTTCTACGTACTGCTAAAGTGAGAATGACTTTCCCTCCACCCTCAATCTGATCCCCATTGCCTCTCCTCACCAGCACTCAGCTTTAGCAACCTCTTCCTCCATATCCCACTTGACACTGACATCCATGCACCCTTACCCATTCCTTCTCCCTCTATGGTCACATTCACCTTACTATTCGACTATGTAGCCCTCACACTCCCTATCACTGTCATGCTTTGAAAACAACTTACAACACACAGGGCCCTTAGTCTCGCCACCTCAATCCATCTTTGTCTCCTTCTAAGCATCTATGCTATGGATTCTCTACACTCACTCCTTCAATCTCACTCAAACTCCACTTGTCTCCCTCATTGCAGGAAAAGAGAGCTCACAATAAAAGGGAAAGAGCCAGGACAGGAGGAGGGCCACCCTCATTAGCTCAGCTCACCCCCTGGGAGGATGCGGTCCTGGAGATCGTGGGCGTAGAGGAGGAAACGCAAGTGGGGGACGGACAGACGGGTGCATCAGAGCAAGCTGGTGACTGAATAGTGTTCCATCTCTCTCATTGACATTGCATGAGTCGCTGATAATGAATCTGAAGCTCTAACAGATGGATTTATGATCATGTGCAATATGCAATGTGCATGTAACCTTGGCATCACATCTCTGACTCTTTCTTTTACTCCCCCACAGGACCATCGCAAGCACCCGTCCCCACTAGCCAGGAGGAAGAGCCTGAGCAGACAGACTCCTCAGAGAAAGCTGCAACCTCTGAGGGCGCAGCGTCAGCAGAACTCAGCGCACCCAGCACCAGCGCAGACACTCACACCTCGGTGGGACCCTCGGGACATAGTGTAGTGTTGTCACCTGGTGTATCACAGCTCACAAGTGAGCATCAGCAGATGGTGGAGACAGGGACAGCAGTGGAGAGTCCTAGTCGGAGGGTGCAGGACTGTTCTAGCTCGGCTCAGCTGCATGTCGACCCTCTGCCTCTGGGTCCATCCATAAGATCAGCGGTGCTGGGACTCCAGGAACAGATGCAGGAGTCTCTGACAGATTTTGTCTCCAGGGTCGCTGCGAGTGTGGAGCGAATGGAGGAGTCCATAGCGAACATCAGCAGAGCCTTTGTGGAGTCATTGGCGCATGAACGCATCACCACGGAAAGGATGGCAACCTCCGTGGAAAGGATGGCTACAGTAGATGAGAGGATGGCTACGGCTATGGAGGAGATAAGTCGCCAGAGTGCAGAAAACATGGTCATTGTTCAGAATGGACTGGCATCTCTTGAGGAGCGATGGTCATCTATTGAACAGAGAAACCAAACCTTCATGGAAGTCCTTCTGAGTAGGACTTCCAGTGCAGATACGGGTCCCCATGGCCCCCCTGATGTGCAGCAAGGTGCTCTCAAGCCACTTGCAAGAGCTGAGGTGGACTTGACCCATGAGAGGGATGTTGGTGGCACACAACAAGGAAGTGGGGGCTCCTCTCCAAGCGCTCACACTTCCATGCCACTGACAAGTCCTCGGTCAGAGCCCCACCAGAGTCCGCACCCAACTGAGATCGGCGTCTCAACCCCTGCCTAGCCGCAGGAGCAGCAGACTGTTGGCGAGCCCTCGCAGGTTCGCAACCCCAGAGGACGCCCGCCAAAGGTGTCGAGACAGGAGCAGCAACAAACTGAGCAGGGGGCCTCCACCTCTGCTGAAGCCACAGGGGAAGCACCACGTAGGAGCACGCGTAAGAGAAAGAAACTGCACAAATAGGCACAAGGGTAGTCACTTGGGTGAATTTTGATGTGTATTGTGAAAAAGCCATCAGGTGTAAAGTTTAAATAAAAACTCTGATGGCTACAGCTGCAGTTGTGGCATCTGTCATTTTGCTAATGGGACTTCCACAATGAGACCTTAGGATAACTTGCAATTGTCAGTATGATGGTCACATTGTTAGGGATCCGCTGGGTCTGGGCCATTGTTGTAGCTCTGGTAAGAAGCTGCGAGGCAAAAGTGCTTTCTTGTCTAGGCTAAGCAAATCTGGCCAAGATGAGTGCGTTCCTTGCATTCCGGGCAGCTATGGTCTCGCGTAATGCTGCCGCTGGTTGCGGGGCCTCTGCAAGTTGTTCGTTCTCTCTCTCCTCCTCCTCCTCCCCCTCCTCCTCCTCCTCATCTGAGGAGGCTATGTGAGGAGCCACTTGGTCCTCCGGCATCTGTAAGCCACAACGCTGTGCCATGTTGTGAAGTGCACAGCAAACCACGACGATTCTGGAGACCCTGGCTGCTGAGTTTTGCAGGGCTCCACCTGATCTATCCAGGCATCTGAAGCGTATCTTCAGCATACCGATGGTTTGCTCGATTATGGCTCTGGTGGAAATGTGGCTGGAGTTGTAGCTCTCCTCAGCTGCGTTGGATGGGCTCCTCAACGGCGTCATTAGCCATGTCTTCAGGGGATAGCCCTTGTCTCCAAGTAGCCATCCGTGAAGTTGGTCTGGCGGACTGAATAGCGGAGGCACACTAGACTGGCACAGTATGAAGGAGTCATGGCAACTGCCAGGGTACTTGACACAAACATGCAGAACTTCCTTGTTGTGGTCACACACCAGCTGAACGTTGAGGGAGTGGAAGCCCTTGCGGTTGACAAAAATACCTGGATTGCGATGGGGTGCCTTAAGGGCCACATGTGTGCAGTCAACGATGCCCTGCACCCTTGGAAAGCCTGCTAGATTAGCTAATCCAACCGCACGCGCCGTGACTCTTGCTCGATCCTTGGTGAAATGGATGTGATTGTGCGCGAATGGCAAAGAGGGCATCGGTTACCTGCGTGATGCAGGTGTGTGCGGCCGCCTGGGAGATGCCGCTGATGTCTGCTGCTGATCCCTGGAATGAGCCTGAGGCAAAAAAGTTGAGTGCGGTGGTGACGTTGACGTCCACCTGGTCCTCTGGGCTCCAGGTCTTGTTGCTTGCAGCATTGCGCAGATGTCACCCACTACTCTCGCGAAAGTCGGAGCTGCCTTTGGCACTGCTGCTCAGACATGTTGAGGTAGCTGACCCTCTGTCTGTAGACCCTGTTTGGGGGGTATCTCCTGCGCCGACGGCCTTCCATGCGCTGGCCCCTTCTGGCCTGTGCAGCTTAAGGCGGGTGAGCAGCAGCTTGGCGCTCCTGCTGTTGCTGCTGCTGTTGGTGCTGCTGTTGTTCATGGTTCTGCTGGTGCCGCGGCTGTTGTTCGTCCTCATCGGATACCCAGGAGGGAAAGAAATAAATGGCTCCCATGCCTCTGGTATATGTCTCAGTTGAGGAAGCCCTCAATGAGGGTGGCGAGAGGGGTTTCCCAGGAGGTCACACTGCAGATGGATGTCAGGCTCCAAACTTCCAGAGCTGTGGTTATGCCTACTAAAAGTTCCCCCAGACCTGTGACAACAAAGTCCTGCCACCTGCAATTGATGGCTGATCAAATCTCCTATTTAAAGGTTGAACTGCAGCTGAGAGTCAGCAATCCACTTGTGCTCCCGCCAGGTTTCACTGGAGTGTTTCCCATCAGGCGTGCTTCACGTGGGAAAAGGGTTAAACTACCTAAAATGCTTCAAAATGGCATTACTGAGCCACTTTAGGGATTGTTAAGGGCTTTAATGGCCTCTCCCGCCTCTTGGAGGCAGGACGGAGTCGGGAACCCCGCGACCGATTTTGTCAAAATTGCGTGGAGGCGTATTGGAGTTGGGATGGGTCGGGACCCCCGAATCTGCTACTTTAACCCCCCACACGCCTCCAAACCCGACTCCACGGGTCATTCAAAATCCAGCCCAAAGTGTTGAAAATAAAGATTTCAATGTTTGACAGCACATTAACAGAAACTTCACATGAACATTGGCTAAACCGCACAAGTGCCTACCCTTGTGTGTTGTTAGTTGGTATGATTGGACTAGGATGAGGATGAGTGTGAGGAGTGGCTCGTGAGATGGGGAAGTGATAATGTAGATAGAGAGGGATGGGTGGAGGTGCAAGGTAAGTTGGTGTGAGTAAGGATGTGCAGGAGTAGGGTAGGGAAGGCAGAGTGATGGAGACGTGATGAGTAGCACAGCAGGATGAGGTTGAGTGTGGCTTTGCAGTAATGTTTCATGATCTATGAGATCATTGAAAGGTTTGCATCACTGTAGCCTGGTCCTCCTAACGACATCTCTGCTTGTGTCCTCCTCTGCAATGTGCAACCAGGCTGCATTGGTCTTCTGGAGAGGTCTCTTCCCCCCATGGGAAGGGAAGAGGACCTCCCTGCGTGCTGTGATTCCCTCCATAAACATATGAAGGGAGTCATGGGAGAGCCTGGGTGCAGCTGTGCACCTCTGTGCAGTGCTTGTCAGTGTTTGCAGCACCTCAATACTATAGAACACTGACCGCACAAACGTAAAAGTAAATTTGCGCATGGTCCCTTTAAGGAAATCGGCTGCTGACGCAAATGATGTCATCAGACACGCTTCCTTTAATAGGCCCAGGAAACGCACTGGGCAGGCAAGTCCAATCAGGGGATAGTCATGTCGGAGGCTGGGATGGAGCCAGCAGTGGGGCTGAGACCCGCCACTGATGTCGCCCGCCGAGGTCGGGAAAATCATGGCCTTAGTGAAACGCCCAAAGCTCAGCCCTAAAATTATAGAAATTATATTTTAAGAGGTTTTCAGCAAAGGGGCAATGATTAGAGAAAACCATTGTGTGTGTAGTCATACCTAAGAAATGAAAGGTCTTGTTTATATTATTTGAAATGGTAATGACAGCTTTTTTGCCTGTAAAAAGAAAAATCTGGTTTAATAAGGTTGACAGGATTCTAGTAAAAGTACCCCATTACTATAAAAGCATTAAACAAATCATAAATTACTCAGTTAAATGACATTTAATATACTTTACATAAGTGTGGAATTCCCTTAATGGAGTATTACTGTAAATCAAACCTTCAAGCATTTTGATCTGCATATTTCAAAATTTGTTAAAAATCACATGAGAATTTATTTGTGTTCGTATTATTAGTTGGAGGATGGGGCAGACAATAGTGTGTTGTCAAGAATAAAATGTGAAGATATTTGGGATAATTTTTTGACTCGGGGTGGGGGGGGCGGGGCGGGGGGAGCCTTGTCACAGATTTGGCGTGTGCTGCACGTGATTTTCTGACCATTAACACTTATGGATGGAAAATTGTGCGCAGTTTGTGATTGAATTTCTGATGGCGGGCAAGGCTTTTTTTTCCAACAGCTGGAGTTGGAAAATTACCTCTAATTGGTTGACTTACTAACTATTATTACCACCCCATAGTTTGCACCAAAATCAACAAGCTTGTAGACAACAATATCTACCCATCTATCACACTTATTTCACAGCATGGTTCTGAAATGGCCTCAGTAATGAAAAGAAACCTGATCTCATTACTGGTGAGTGACAGTAAATTATTTAGGGTTTGTGCGATATTGGTCTGTGCATTGAAACTGCTGGTGGCTGAAAGGTCTCACAATAGTTGAAGGTTTTTAGCTCACCCTGTATTTTCAGCAGGGCAAACTCCCATTGTCCAAGTTTAACGCCTTGGTGTATCTTTCTAACTTTGAGCCATCAAATTTTAATCACTTTCCTGCAGTAAAATTCGTTTATATGGCGGTGTCTATTCTCTTAAACATCACGATTGTTTGTTTATATATCTTAATCTTAATCCACATGAGTGTAGGGAATACAGATGATAATGCTTTGTTTGAGAGAAAGGAGAATCTTGAAGTTTACAATAAAAGTCATAGTCATAGAGTCACAACGGCACAGAAGGAGGCCATTCGGCCCATCGAGTCCGTGTGGAATTCAAGGACTTGGATTCTTTAGCCTGTCCCAAAAAGCACAAATAGAAATAGAACGAGCATTTTTGAGGGTTCTATGGTCCAATAGTAGTGCTGACAGGACCACAATGCACTGCGCGCATAATATACAAGTAACAGGGAGGGCTGACCTCATCATTGTGCGAATATAAGCTTCCTGTGCCGAGGAGCTGATGTGCTGAAAGCATGCTGTGTGTATGGGAGGCAGATTTTTCGGATATGTCTCGGTAGGTGCACTTTATTCGATAAATACGGAGTCAAGTAAGGAACATAGCAACATAGGAACAGGAGTAGGCCATTTAGCCCCACAAGCCTGCTCCGCCATTCACTGAGATCATGGCTGATCTGTGACCTAACTCCACATACCCGCCTTTGGCCCATATCCCTTAATACCTTTGGTTAACAGAAATCTATGAATCTCAGATTTAAAATTAACAATTGACCCAGCATCAACTGCCATTTGTGGACAAGAGTTCCAAACTTCTACAAAAGCAAAATACTGCAGATGCTGGAAATCTGAAATAAAAACAGAAAATGCTGGAAATACTCAGCAGGTCAGGCAGCAACTGTGGAGAGAGAAACAGAGATAACGTTTCAGGTCAATGACCTTTTGTCAGAACTGGAAAAAGTTAGAGACATAACAGGTTTTAAGCAGGTGCAGAGGCAGGGAAAGGGAGGAGGGGAGGAAATAACAAAAGGAAGGTCTGTGATAGGGTGGAAGGCCGGAGAGATTAAATGACAAAGATATGATTGTACAAGACAAAAGGACACGGTAATGGACAAGTAAAGAAACAAAAGATGAGTCTAGAAGAGGCGTAAATGGGAATAGGAGAATCATCAACAGCTGCCATCTGAAAAAAATAGGGGCCGAGGTTATGATCTGAAATTGTTGAACTCTATGCTGAGTCCAGAGGCTGTAAAGTGCCTAATCGAAAGATGAGGTGCTGTTCCTCGAGCTTATGTTGAGCTTCATTGAAACAGTGTAGGAGGCCGAGGACCGAGAGGTCAGAGTGGGAGTGGAGAGGAGAGTTAAAGTGACAGGCGACCGGAAGCTCGGGGTCACGCTTCCGGACTGAACGGAGGTGTTCCGCAAAGCGGTCACTCAATCTGCGTTTGGTCTCCCCAAGGTAGAGGAGACCGCATCGTGAGCAGCGAATACAGTATACTAAATTGAAAGAAGTACAAATAAATCGCTGTTTCACCTGGAGGAGTGTTTAGGGCCCTGGGCAGTGGGAAGGGAGGAGGTAAAAGGGCAGGTGTTGCATCTCCTGCACTTGCACGAGAAGGTACCGTGGGAACGGGAGGGGGTATTGGGGGTGATTGAGGAGTGGACCAGGGTATCGCGGAGGGAACGGTCCCTTCGGAATGCTGAAAGGGGAAGACAGGAGAAGATATGTTTGGTGGTGGGATCACGCTGGAGGTGGTGGAAATGGCGGAGGATGATCCGTTGAATATGGAGTCTGGTGGGGTGGAAGATGAGGACAAGGGGAAACCTATCATGGTTCTGGGAGGGAGGGGAAGGGGTGAGAGCAGAAGTGCGGGAAATGGAACAGACACGGTCGAGGGCCATGTCAACCATGGTGGAGAGGAATCCTCGGTTGAGGAAAAATGAAGACATATCGGAAGTACTAGCACGGAACAGTTGCGATGGAGACAGAGAAACTGGGAGAATGGAATAGAGTCCTTACAGGAAGCAGGGTGGGAGGAAGTGTAGTCAAGGTAGCTGTGGGAGTCAGTGGGCTTATAGTGGGTTGTTTTACCACCCTTTGCATGTAGAAGTGTTTCCAATTCACTCCTGAAGGGTCTGGCTCTAATTTTTAGGCTATGTCCCCTAGTCCTAGATTCCCCAACCAGCGGAAATAGTTTCTCTCTATCTACCCTATCAATTCCCCTTAATATCTTGAAAACATCCATCAAATCACCCCTTAATCCTCTAAATTCCAGAGAATACAACCCTAGTATATGTAATCTCTCCTCGTAATTTAACCCTTGGAGTCCAGGTATAATTCTGGTAAATCTACGCTGCACTCCCTCCAAGGCCAATATATCCTTCCTAAGATGTAGTGCCCAGAACTGCTCACAGTACTCCAGGTGTGGTCTAACTAGGGCTTTGTATAGGAAGTAAGGATGCAGCAAGACATCCTCCGGTGTGACTGCACCTCCCTCCATTGACTCCTCAGATACTCTTTTACTCCAAAACCATGAAGTAGAGAGGTACAAACAAAGAGCAAAAAACTGCAGATGCTGAAAATCGAAAACAAAAACAGAAAATGCTGAAAACACACAGCAGGTCAGGTACATTTCAGGAGAGAACAGGCAAGTTAACATTTCACCTTTCTTCAGTACTAGAAGATATTACAGTTAAACAGCATTTAAAATAGGAACAGAACAAATGGAAGGGGAAGGAAAAACACAATCGCATGGATCCCGAAGAGCCTGAGCTGTAAAGTGCTCTGCTTTCCCCCACATCCTCAGCTCTTCATACATTCTCCATGCTCTGTGTCTCATAAATGTCTTTAGTTTATTTAATTTCTGTCATTATGCCTCCTACGGCACCTGCTAATATCACTGCTGCCATTTAACCATCTCCTGTTTTTTTTACACTTAAGCACTATTTCTTCTCTTGGTGTGCGTGTGTTTTTCCCTCCCCACTTCCCTTTTTTGTTTCTTTTTAAAAGCTGTTCACCTGTAACACCTACCAGTGGAGCCCTAGTGCTGGCTTGTAAGCCTCCACTCATTCAGTGTACTAGCAGCCACCACAAAACTGGGCCTGACTGAGGAGCAGGACCTGGAACTCTTGGCTTAGGGAATCCCTACACCTGAACCCGCCCCGCCCTTGCCGATTATTTGTCTTGTAAGGGGCGACGGAAGTTCTGCCTCTTAAAAGGGAGTGAGGAAACTCATTGAAATAGCCTATTCATGGGGAGTTCCGCCAATTTCTCGCGACGGAACTTCAGGGCCAGACTCAATCCTCGGTGTGTGCTGAGTTAGACAGTCTCACCCAGAGCAGCAGAGGGGCGGGAGCAGGGTTCGACAATTGTGTCTCCAGGCTAGAGAGCAGGAAAAAGCAGCCACTTTTGGGCTGGATTTTTCCAACCTCGGCGTGTACTGGGCGGGCGACGTCCGTGGCGTGTGGGGACCCCGCATCTGTCTCGATCCCGGCCTCCCACAAGATTTTCCGTTGATGGGGCTTGTTAAACCCGCCCTGCGAGGTTCCCGGCCAATTAATAGCAAGCGGGTCTGATGACGTCATTTCATGACGCGTCATCAGCCAGTTTCCTTAAAGGGCCATGTCCACAATCATTTTGACAGTTGTGCTGTCAGTGTTGAGGTGCTGCAAACACTGACAAGCACTGCACAGAGGTGCACGGCTGCACCCAGGCTCTCCCATGACTCCCTCCATATGCTTATGGAGGGAGTCACAGCACGCAGGGAGGTTCTCTTCCCTTCCCATGGGCGGAAGAGACCTCCCCAGGAGACCAACGCAGCCTGGTTGTACATTGCACAGGAGGACACATGCAGGGATGTCGTCAGGAGGACCAGGCTGCAGTGGTGCAAACCTTTCAATGATCTCAGTAGATCACGAAATGTTACTGCAAAGTCACACTCAACCTCATCCTGCTGTGCCACTCATCACATCCCCATCACTCTGCCTTCCCTGCCCTACTCCTGCACATCCTTACTCACAGCAACTTACCTTGCACCTCCACCCATCCCTCTCTATCTACATTATCACTTCCCCATCTCACTAGCTACCCCTCACACTCACCCTCATCCTAGTCCAATCATACCAACCAACAACACTCAAGGGTAGGCAGTTGGGTGTTATCGCCAATGTTCATGTAAAGTTTCTGTTAATGTGTTGTCAAACATTGAAATCTTTATTTTCAACACTTTGCCTTCTTGGACAGATTTGTGTGCACCTTTGGAAGTGGCTTAGTGAGTTACAGTGAATGGTGAGACATAACGGTACCCCCCCCCCCCCCCCCCAATTGTGATGAGTGTGAAAGGAATGGCTTCGAACATAAGAAGATAAGAAATAGGAGCAGGAGTGGGCCATTTGGCCCTTCGAGCCTGCTCTGCCATTCTATACGATCATGGCTGATCTTCTGCCTTATCTCCACTTACCTGCACTATCCCCATATCCCTTGATTCCCTTACTATTCAAAAATCTATCGATCTCTGGGCATTGTAGTGATGCTTTATGGTGTTGGTGTGGGATGCTGCTAACCTGGCGTACCATGTGGCAGCCAGGGTGTAGAGCATCAAGTGAAGTAAATGTGTCCATGGTGAGGCCATCCCTGGCGTCCTGCGCAGCAATGTGGTCGGGTGCTGATGCCCTCTGTCCTGTGCAGCATCAGGTGATTGCGGAGAAGGTTGGTGTGGTTGTTGGTGCTGCTGGTGAGCCTGGTGATGTTGGTGTTTGGGCTGATCGTGGTGGGATTCTGAGAACCAAGGTGCAATGTTTTCAAGGGCACCGATGTTGCTGGAATAGATGGCAGCTGAAGTTGAGATGACAGAAGTGATTTGTCAATGATGAGAGAGTTTGCTCCAAACACTACAAATCTCCATAAAGCTGAAAACTATATTCCAAATCCTGAAGGCTCCAGCCTCTAAGATTGGAAATTGAACAGCTGTGAAATGGTAGCTTTTATACCACTTTTGCAGCTGTCAACTATTCACAGCAATGCAGAGTCATTGAGAACCCGACACATTTACCTGACGTGATCCCCGAGTGCCGGGAACCTCATAAAAAATATGGAAAAATCGTTGGGACCTGGTAAAATGCTGCTTAAATACCTTTAAGCAGCTTCTCAAGTATCTCAATTGCCTGACATGTCGCTTAGTGCCGGGTCTGCAAACTTCAGGCAGAGCCGGCACTTGGGAAATTAACAAGGAGGCGGGTTCAGAGTGGACTTCTGCCCTGCTGTCAATCACTGCCATTTTGACAGCGGACCCTCCTCCAAACCCACCCTCTGAGCGCCGGCAAAATTCAGCCCCTTATTGCTGTTAACTGGTCCCCGCTTGAAAATTTGCCAGTCTGAAAGTTGAGCAAGGACAGGGTCAGACTCAGGCATGATGCCCTCCAAGGTTGAAGAGCCTACCTGGGCTCGTGCAGGAAAAATGGCCACCCGAGCAAGGTACCTGCTGGCACCCATGAAACTGCACTCTAGCATGAATCATGACCCTCAGAAGAGGAGAGGAGAAAGGCGGGGGGTGGGGGGAACTCAACAATACAAAATTGGAACTAAATGTTGCAGCAATTGTAAATAAATATTTTTTTAAATGGCTGTTACAAAAGTAGAATCTGTTGTAAGAAAATGTCAGCGCAGAGAACTCGGAGTGTGAAACTTTTGAAAATACCCTCACCTTGCAGCCTCTGCCACTGAAGTCTTCCCTCTTAAAAACCCCACTGTTCCTTTAAACCTTGAGAACAGGACCTGGGATTATTTATAGAAGGAAGTAATTTCTACAAATACCTCCACAGCGTTACCAATACTCTGAAAATGGGTCCCTAATGGTATTGTTATATTACAGGCATGGTTTACGATTGGCACCTGCTTGGAGTTGTGCGGAACTTTGCAGATCAAAATCATACTGCTGGCTATTTGTTGCTCTCTGACGAGGAAAAATGGAAGTCCATGTAACTGCTTACTTTAGACTGCCTGGGAAATGTCATTTGTTTTGCACCAGTGGCGACCAGTGCAAAGCCGAAGTTTGTACCAATGGGAAGCTGAATCTGCTTCCCATTGATGGAAACTGCATTGTAACTGGCCTGTAGGTTATTGACAATAATATTTTATGTATGTTCATACAGTGAGCCAAAACCAGCAGCCTCACTGTAAAATTGTAAATTCTGTTTTTATGAGTGTTGAAGCAAAACCATGGTGGTTTGGCAGTTTGTAACTTACCTTCTTAGGATATTGATTAGTAAAAATAAATGTAAGTGGTTACACTCCGGCTCGCTAGACTTTTTATATTGCAATCAAAATACAGACAACAGAACAATTTTTGGAAACTGTATGACATTTAGAATAACACAGCTGCTTTGCAGGTGATAATCTCTGCTGTATAACTGCATTGCTGTTCACAAGCTATTAGTACAACTATTGTGTGATCACTTAAAATGTGAAATCACCGAGCATTAACTATGCTTCTTTTTCAAAGTTCAGTATTTATCTTTGCCATTCCACTTTTTTTCTCTTTATAACAACTGAATGTGCTTTAGCTGGAAGTTGGTATTAGGTAGATACTGGATACGTTTGCAATGTTTCCACATACTGTCATATTCTTCCTCCATTCCTAAATTGTTACATTATCATTGGCAACCATCATCAATTTCTTTCACACATTTAGAAGTGTCTACCTTACTTTGTTAAGAGCCTCACAGTGTGACTTATCTTGGTGAAATTAACTTTTCTTAGAATAGCTGGCCCGCAGAAATGAGAAAAAAAAAATCCCATCGAGATTCAAAATATTTTTCTGATCAGCATTATTTTACTGCTGGTGGGAACCCATTTACAATAAGACAGGTCCAAAAATCTAGACGATATATCCTGGGCTCAATCTATTAATCATTTCAAAACTCTATCAAAATTCTCTACGTCTGCATCAACTCTTGAAAATATTATAGGATTTTCACTACTTTAAGGACTGCAGTTACTGTTTAAAGCCGGATACACACACACACACACCAGTGTTAGTTCAGTTCAGGCCCCGAAGGGAAGAATAGTGCTCCCATACTATGCAACCTTCAGATTAGAGTCTCAGTAAGTAAAGTCTTAAATCTTCCAGCGACTCTTTCTGTTACTCTGCTAAGATGAACACTCAAGACTAGAAGCTTGGCCTTGTAGAGTGTAACCTAGAAATGTTACAATCTATAGTTATATGTCCACATCTGCCTCACTTAATGGATCAGATGTAATAAAATTGCAGACTATCAATATCTTGTTTCTTTAGAAGGAATTCTCAGACAGAACCCTAACTTGCCTGGTATTGCTGCAGTTCTAAGCAGATGTTAAATATCACCTATTCAAATTGTTATTTATCCCACAGGTACCTTATCTATTATGTTTGCCGCACGTTATTCTAGTTGAATCCAAACTTCTAAAATAGACAGACTTCCATCAAAAGTGGTTAACGCAGTGTTGATTAACTATTTTAAAAAGAGCTTGGATACATATCTGGTCATAAAAAGGACTGAGAGAGACAAAGAAATTAATTCACTAAGGCCGGTCTTCTTTGGATGCACATTTTGGAATGCTTAGGTGTGAGTATTATCGAACAGTTGGGAGTGTCTGAAGACAGATCCTGAAACAGTGTGGCAGCACTGCAAACCCCACACCCCACTGTACTCGTTTTATCCACCTCAGCAGGATGAAAAGGATGAGTGTACTTTGCTAGGATTCCAATCTGCCCCCCAGTAACCTTGTGGTTCTGAATCCCGTCTGTGACTGAGCTGTGCAGCTAATTTGAAACGGTTTGAGGGTTACAGGGACACATCCATGCATGGATGATCAATCGCTGCAAGGTGCTGTCACTCTAATACTGAGGGGCTATCGGAATTCCAGCCATGGAAGGCAACAGTTCAGAATTGACTAATGTTCGGCCAGTAGCTGGAGTTTTCAGCGTCGGGAGGAGTTTTCTCTTCCTGGAAGTGCTAGCACCAGTTGTTTCTCTCCATCAGGAAGTTAAAAGAGTCTAGAAGAGTACGGATTGTACATGGCCCATTGGAAGAGGAAGGCTGCACACTGCTAATCGTCTTCTTGTAGTTCAATACTTTATACTGTTTTGATCCTATGTGCTAATTATCCAGTTAAAATCTCTATCATTTCAACCAGTGGAAATGATATTGCCAGTCTAAAAAGCGCAATCTTATAGAGTAGTGAAAAGCAACAGATATCGGCAAAAAAATGGTTGGCACTGATTTGTAAACTGGTCACAGATATCTGACTAAAAATGTTCCCACATGATGAATGACACTTGAGTAAGATATCAGAGAGTGGCAATGCAGGTGGAACTCCACCCCAGCAGGAGTCGTCGCCTTACAAAAAGAGGATAGGAAATTGGAGACAAATAGGTTAGGCTGAGAACCCAGGAAAAAGATACTTTTTACAGTCTTGAGGAATACATCTTAAATGTATAAAAGGGTTTTATTTGTTTTTGATTTCATTTTTTATGGAGGTTGACCAGTAATAATTTGGAAGAGGTGTTCATTTTACTTCCTTTATTCAATTAGTAAGCTAAAAAAAATAGACCTCAAAATCTGGTTATGAAAACAAAATCTGATTCAAGTTAAACTTTTAAACAATTGTTAAATCTATTTCTGGCTAGTAGAGTGTACTGAAATGCTGCAGAGCTTTACAACTGAGATAAAGCTATTTGCTGAACTCTTAGCCACCCACCCAGGGGTTATTAGTATTTTTTAAGTGCAGCCTCTAGTACCTTTGCTACAACTCGCATGACTCATGTTGATGATGATGGCTTCTCCTTAACTGTGGATTACATCATGGTCTCGTCTGGGCTTGTTGCATCAATCAAGTGTAGTTTTTTTGGCTTGTGCTTACAGCATTAGTGCAGAAAAAGTGAAAGAATCAATTCCACTGGGAGTGTATGTGACACAGCATGTCTGTGTTTTCTTTCTAGAGGGAATAAACCGTACAACTAAAGTAAAATTAGTTTGTGTGAAGAAAAAAATATGTTTGTGTGCTGCAGAACACAAAAAGAACCAGCACTGAAAGGATGAAATTTAATATGTTACGTATGCTTTTACTACATGCTGTTGGGATATTAAGAATAATAATTTGAATATGTTATATAAATGCGCACCGATTACATATGTAGAAAATTAAATAAGAAATGATTCATAGTTGGAGATGGTTACTGCACAACTCAAAATAATGACTTAATATGTCCATTTGCAATCACTTTTGTAAAGGTAAATCTGAAGAGTTCTGTTCTCTTGCTCTTTTGAAACTTTCAAGATAAACTTACAGATAAGGCAGATTTCAGCTCATGGTTCTCTGTCCCTAACTCTATCAATGCACAAGGGGGGCTTAGCTGAGCAAACATATCAGCTCAAATCAAAATAGAAAATCCTGGGAATTCACAGCGGGTTGATCAGCATTTGACGTTATAGATAGGACCCAAATTACAACTTGCATTATTAGAACTGTTAGAACGTTGCAGTGCTTAATTTTGCAGTGATTAATAAAAGATGCAGCGTAAAACACAATTAGAAAACAGGAAGCAGATAGTGATTACAAAGCTGTAATCCAATCAGAGGTTTCAGAGGATTCCATTAATTTGCTTGTAACAAGCTGATAGCTGTTGTGTGAACCCCAAGATCAGATTACAGCCTTAAAATCACTCCTTTCAATCTGATATTAATTATAATATTTGAAAGCTATTTGTACTGTTTTCATTAATGTTCTGTGGCTGGGAACTGTGTAGGGATAAGAAAGCTGTGGATAGATTTAATGTACACCATCAGAAAGTGTACTTTATCTAATGTCACAACCTTTCTTGTTCTTCTCTGTTTTAATGATGCTACTGAGGTTGTTACTTTGAATGTTTCTCTCTTGATCCTCGTAAGCCCCAAATAGGCCATTCTATATAATCCTCCATCCTGAATCCTCACTGTGTTGAAATCAACACTCATCACACTATCTCCTACTCTGACTCACTCTTTCCCAAAATTGAGAAACTCCTTTCCTTCTCCTTCTCCTCCTCCCTCCTCACATTCTACATTCTTGTAAAGCCCAAGTTTGGTGTCACCTAATCCCCACTTCTTGATTATTTTGTCTTTATTCCTCTTTTCAACCTTGGTGGCATCCTTCAATATGGGCTTTGGCCATTCACCTAGGTTTCCCAATTGAAAATAGTTTGTTGGCATGTTTAGTTGATAAATATCCCCCTATAGTTTGTCAGAGATGGGGTCAACAGATGCTATAGTTTGAAATAATGACTTTTTAAACTCCCTTGTGACTTTTTTTGAGTTACACTCATAAGAACATAAGTAATAGGACCAGGAGTAGGTCATACGTCCATTGAGCCTGCTCCGCCATTCAATAAGATCATGACTGAACTTCGACATCAACTCCACTTTCCCGCCCTATCCCCATATCCTTTGATTCCCTTAGTGTCCAGAAATCTATCGATATCAATCTTGAATATATTCATTGACTGAGCATCCACAGTCATCTGGGGTAGAGAATTCCAAAGATTCACCACTCTCTGAGTGAAGGGATTTCTCCTCATCTCAATCCTAAATGGCCGACCCCTTATCCTGAGACTCTGTCCCCTAGCTCTGGACTCTCATAGCTGAGAAAAGTGTAGCATGACTAGAACAGATTCGGACGTGATGCCAAATGGTAATCAATGTCTCATTTATTAATAGTCAAATCAAACATGTAGAAGTATGAAACATTAGAAGGTGATTATAATAATAGAGATCAAAATTAGGCTCACGCAGCAATATTAAGAGATTAAAACAATATTACCCCATTTGATCTCTGGGCAGGGTGTAGTCGTTTAAAGTTCTCTGACAGCAAGGCAGTCTACTGAGAGTTAAAGGTTCTTCTGACAGCTGGATGGTCTTCGCTGATACCTCTGCCCGAGCTCAAAAGACACTGGGTTTTTATCCGCACTCCTCCCCCCCACAGGAACCTCACACCATATATGGGGTTGTTATTCACAAGACCATTACAGATTAATAACTTGTTTTCCAAAGAATTCAAGATGGTCAACCGTTTTAACGTTCATTGTCTCGTCTTATTTGACTATTGTATCTTTGGACTTTGGGGCCGCTTTTTGGGGCCCTTGTTCCTCTTTATCATATAACTGCTTTGTCTCACACCCGAGGGTAACAAGGGTCAGTCATTAGTAACAGTTTGAAATTAAGAAAAATAAACCACACACTTAGCTAAATACACAGCACAGCCTGCAGAGCATGATGGTTAGCAGCATTAAGAAAATTATGTCAATTTTCCCCAATTTCCAATATTCTAACAGATTCCCCACCTTGAGGGAGAGAAGACCAAGTCTTCGACCCCTCACTTATTTAATCAATCTAGTCCAATTGGAGAATGGCTTCAAATGGTGCACATTCCATTTTAACTTGAAGACCCATCTGCGGACCCAGCAAGTAGACACTATTAATGATATGGTTACCAGAACTTGTACGATCAGGAACGCATATGACACAAACATGCCCATGGAGATTCACCAGTAATATAGACTTCTCCCATCATGATTTAGCCCCAAGGATTTGTATATCTTTCTCCTCTTCCTTATTATCCTGCTGTTTCTGAGAGGTAACATTTCTATCCAAGACGTTTCTGGGATGTGGGCTTCACTGGCAAGGCCAGCATTTATTGCCCATCCCTTGTTGCCCTTGAGAAGGTGGTGGTGAGCCGCCTTCTTGAACCGCTGCAGTCCGTGTGGTGAAGGTACTCCCACAGTGCACTTAGGGAGGGAGTTCCAGGATTTTGATACAACGATGATGAAGGAACGGCGATATACTTCTAAGTCAGGATGGTGTGTGACTTGGAGGGGAACTTGGAGGTAGTGGTGTTCCCATGCACCTGCTGCCCTTGTCCTTCTAGGTGGTAGAGGTCGCAGGGTTTGGGAGGTGCTGCCGTAGAAGCCTTGGCGAGTTGCAGCAGTGCATCTTGTAGATGGTACACACTGCAGCCACGGTACGCCGGTGGTGGACGGAGTGGATGTTTCAGGTGGTGGATGGGGTTCCAATCAAGCGGACTGCTTTGTCTTAGATGGTGTCGAGCTTCTTGAGTGTTGTTGGAGCTGCACTCATCCAGGCAAGTGGAGAGTCTTCCATCACACTCCTGACTTGTGCCTTGTAGATGGTGGAAAGGCTTTGGGGAGTCAGGAGGTGAGACACTCGCCACAGAATACCCAGCCTCTGACCTGCTCTTGTTGCCACAATATTTATGTGGCTGGTCCAGTTAAGTTTCTGGTCAATGATGACCCCCAGGATATTGATGGTGGGGGATTCGGCGATTGTAATGCCTCTGAATGTCATGGGGCAGTGGAGATAGTCATTGCCTGGCACTTCTGTGGCGCAAATGTTACCTGCCGCTTATCAGCCCAAGCCTGAATGTCGTCCAGGTCTTGCTGCGTGTGGGCATGGACTGCTTCATTATTTGAGGAGTTGCGAATGGCACTGAACACAGTGCAGTCATCAGCGAACATCCCACTTCTGACCTTATGATGGAGGGAAGGTCATTGATGAAGCAGCTGAAGATGGTTGGGCCTAGGACACTTGCCTGAGGAACTCCTGCAGCGCTGTCCTGGGGCTGTGGTGATTGACCTCCAACCACCACAACCATCTTCCTTTGTGCAGGCTAGGTATGACCCCCTGATTCCCATTGATTTCAGTTTTACTAGGGCTCCTTGATGCCACACTCGGTCAAGTGCTGCTTGATAGCACTGTCGATGATACCTTCCTTCACTTTGCTGATGATTGAGAGTAGACTGATGGGACGGTAATTGGCCGGGTTGGATTTGTCCTGTTTTTTGTGGACAGGAAATACCTGGGCAATTTTCCACATTGTCGGATAGATGTCAGTGTTGTAGCTGTACTGGAACAGCTTGGCTAGAGGCGCGGCTAGTTCTGGAGCACAAGTCTTCAGCACGATAGCCGGGATGTTGTTGGGGCCCATAGCCTTTGCTGTATCTAATGCGCTCAGCTGTGTCTTGATATCATGTGGAGTGAATCAAATTGGCTGAAGACTGGCTTCTGTGATGGTGGGGACCTCAGGAGGAGGCCGATATGGATCATCTACTCGGCACTTCTGGCTGAAGTTGGTTGCAAAAGCTTCAGCTTTGTCTTTTGCACTCACGTGCTGGGCTCCACCATCATTGAGGATGGGGATATTCATGGAGCCTCCTCCTCCCGTTAGTTGTTTAATGGCCCACCACCATTCACAACTGGATGTGGCAGGACTGCAGAGCTTTGATCTGATCCATTGATTGTGGGATTGCTTAGCCCTGTCTATAGCATGCTGATTCCGCTTTTTAGCATGCATGTAGTCCTGTGTTGCAGCTTCCCCAGGTTGGCACCTCATTTTTAGGTAATCCTAGTGCAGCTCCTGGCATGCTCTTCTACACTCCTCATTGAACCAGGGTTGGTCCCCTGGCTTGATGGTAATGGTAGAGTGAGGAATATGCCGGGCCATGAGGTTACAGATTGTGGTGGAATACAATTCTGCTGGTGCTGATGGCCCACAGTGCCTCATGGATGCCCAGTTTTGAGCTGCTAGATCTGTTCTGAATCTATCCCATTTAGCACGGTGGTAGTGCCACACAACACGATGGAGGGTGTGGTACTACCAGTGTGAAGACAGGACTTCGTCTCCACAATGACTGTGTGGTGGTCACTGCTACCCATGCTGTCATGGACAGATGCATCTGCGACAGGTAGATTGGTGAGGACGTGGTCAAGTAGGTTTTTCCCTCGTGTTGGTTCTCTCACCACCTGTCGCAGGCCCAGACTTGCAGTTATGTCCTTCAGGACTCGGCCAGCTCGGTCAGTCGTGGTGCTACCGAGCCACTCTTGGTGATGGACATTGAAGCCCCCCACCCAGAGTACATTCTGTGCCCTTGCTACTCTCAGTGCTTCTTCCAAGTGGTGTGCAACATGGAGGAGTACTGATTCATCAGCTGAGGGAGGGCGGTAGGTGGTAATCAGCAGGAGGTTTCCTTGCCCATGCTTGACCTGAAGCCATGAGACTGCATGGGGTCCGGTGTCAATGTTGAAGGCTCACAGGGCCACTCCTTCCCAACCATATACCACTGTGCCACCACCCCTGGTGGGTCTGTCCTGCTGGTGGGACAGGACATACCCAGGGATGGTGATGGAGGATTTTGGGACATTGGCTGAAAGGTATGATTCTGTGAGTATGACTATGTCAGGCTGTTGCTTGACTAGTCTGTGGGACAGCTCTCCCAATTTTGGCACAAGTCCCCAGATGTTGGTGAGGAGGACTTATCATGGTCGACTGGGCTGGCTGTGCCGTTGTCGTGTCCGTAGCCGGTGCCGAGGCCAGGTGGTCCGTCCGGTTTTATTCTCATTGTTTTTCGTCGTGGTTTGCCGATGTTATGATCAATTACAGTTTCCAGAGTGACCCAATGGAACCCTAGTTTGAACTTATGGGAGGGGATTCCCACATCGGAGCTGACCTGGCAGCTCAGTTTGCCTCTTGGTTGGCCCGAGAATTCCCCTGTGCGTGCTGATCCTCCTTTTTACCATGGCTTTTGACCTTCCCAATGTGACATCCTGCCTTCCTATTCTTTACGGCAACCCACAAAGCACTTTATCCCAGCGTGAGCGAGGGTTTTTTTCCCCCTCAGTTGTCTTAAAATTGTTTTTACAATATAAGGGAAGTGACAAAGTGGTGTTCACAGTGTAGGCACGATCCAACCAAATATTAGCTGCCTTGTGTGAAGTTGATGTCATAGCTGTAAGGAGGGATGCCAGTTCAACGTATTGGGCCGAATGAGAGATGCAGTGGAATCGGGTGATCTGATTGCCATCACATACAGTGAAGACGGTTATAGGCTTCCCGTCGACATGAAAACAGAAGCCACCTATATATATACATGTTTTCTGCACCGTCGAGTGGTTCCTTGAGACAGGGTGCGTTTCAAAATCCAATAGTGGGAGTGGGCACTGGTGTGTTTCACCTTTTGTATAACAACATGGCGGGCAGTAACGTAGTTCCTTTCAGTGTAATGATGAGGTGCCATTCCATCAGTAGTAGGGTCCATCAATTCAGTCGTGCTGAGGATACCAAGGTATCGCCTGGTTTCAACAGTAAGTTCAGAGGAGTATGGGCGGAGTGTAAAGTTAATGGTTGTAGGCTGGTTATATATGTAAAGTATTGCACCACCCAGAAGGTGGCTAGAAGGTGGCATTGGAAAGCGCTGTGAGTCTTTTCCACTCAAGTCAGAATTTGAGAAGAGTAGGCAATTGGCAAGAGTTTATCATGTACATTTTGACAAAGGCCACCAGCCAAACTCCTCAGTAGTTTCCAGGTGAAATGGTTTTGTTTGATCGGGTGAAATGAGGCAAGTAGCTTTCATTACTACCTGTTTTGAGATGTTTCACGGATTCTGTGTGTTCCTCCATCCATCCTTCCTTCACAGTGTCCTTTGGACCCTTTAACAGGTTATCCAATTGTTTTGCCAGTTCTGCAAACTGGGGTATAAAAGCCAATTGGTAACCCACCGGTCCCCAAAATGATTGTAGAGCTATCTTGCATATAGGCAAAGGCAGGCATTGAATAATGTCAATTTTGTGTTGGTCAGGACTCTGTTACTTGAGTCTTAAGGAACTGCACCTTTTTGGGGTTTAATTTAAGCCCCGCAGTGTGTAGCAAGTTAAGCAACTCATTTAACAGTTCATTGTGCTCCTTTCCTTTTTCTGTTGCTAGGAACAGGTCATCCACATATTGTAGTAGGAGATATTCAGGCTTTGAAAATGTCCTTACAATGGCCATCATTTGTTTATGGAATGAAGTGGGGGAGTTATGGAACCCCTGTGGTAAGCACATCCAAGTATATTGCTGATCACTGGGAGTGAAAGCAAACTTGTATTGATATTCCTTTTTAATGTGAATGCTCCAGAACCCATTAGCAATGTCCAGGGTGGAGAACCACTTGGCCTTCTTGGGTATCTGCGATAGGAGGGTGGGGGCTTCCCTGACCACTGGAGCAGCAGGTGGGATCACGGAGTTTAGTTTCTTATAATCGATTGTTAATCTCCAGCTGCCATCTGGCTTCCGCACTGGCCCGAGAGGTGAACTCATAATGAAAGTTCCTGCCCTAGTCACCCCTTGTTGCAACAACAAATCAATAGTCTCTGACAGTGCCTCGTGACTCTCCCTTGGAAGAGGATACTGTTTCTGATTTACACGGGGAGGTCTGTTTATCTCCTCCTATTGTAGTCGGCCACAATCATGCTTGTGTGCCGCGAAGGCACCCGAGTACTGATCCAACATTGCTCTGATTTCAACATTGTCATGCAAAGGGGCCGCACAGGCGAGAGGCTTTTTAATGGCAAACACAGCATGGTCATCAAGAACAATTCGGAGTCCCTTCCCGGGATTTGTGAACCACAGCAAATTATTACAATAATCCACTACTCCCCTGTGGGATGATAGAAAGTCGGATCCGAGGATTCCCCTACCATCCGGCAGGCACATGTCAATTACTGTTCCAAAGGTTCCCTCCCAATCTACACATGTAATTGTTATGTTTTTTTATATCAGGGGCCAGTTGTGTGGATCCCTCGAACCTAGTTAGTGATATGAGTTTTCCCATATGTCGTGGATAGCGGTCCAGGAATGGGGTATGTATGATCGTTACAATGGATCCATTGTCTAATAACATTCATTGTTGTTGGCCTCCATCAACGACAGCGGGGATGACTGGTTGTTTACAATGATCATGCTGGAACCCCATTATCGGGTCTCTGGAAGCCGGAACCTGTCATTAGCTCTCCTCCTCCTCCTTGTACATGGGTGCGGAGAGGGTAACTGCTGATATGGCCTAGGTCGGGCCAGTCAAGCATTGAGTAGTCAGGAGGGCTATTAATTTATCTAATTTTTGTTCCACCCCTCCCGGTTTTTGGAGAGTCCTGGTTCAATCTCCCTCATTGTTTCTGTGCCAAGGGGGTGCTGCATTACTCTGGCAGTCTACGGCGTAATGGCCCACTTTCTGACATCGGGAACACCTGTCCTTACTATATTCCTACCCCAACCTAACGATCCCTCTATGGCCGAAACCTTTTTTTTCTGTGGAGACTTGGGCATATGCTCTTTTAGAGTTCCCCAGGCCTGGATTGCCGCCTCCAAGAGATTCAACCACTGGGTTGCTTTATTGACACTGATGCCAAGGGCAGTCTTCACCGGTGGGTGTAACTGAGACAGGAATAGCTGTTTGAACACCTCGCAGTCTCTGGTTACAGTCCCCGCCCCTCTGGGTTGAGTTAACGTAAAAAGGTCGCACAACCTATTTGCAAAGGCTCGTGAGTGTTCCTGTGGTCCCTGAGTGGTTTATCCACATTGGCTGATGACGTTGATTTGATCCAATATATACATAATATCGAGTTTCACCTCCTGCAAGAGGGTAGCCGGGACATGGATATTATGGTTAAGGGAGACCTTAATTGTTTGTTGGCAGGTCACCCATATTACCCATTCCTGACCTATTTCGGACAATTCCCGGTGGGCCATATTAAAAGAACGAATCCGTCGAGACACCTCTATCTGATCATCCCCCTCTTTAATGGGTCCTAATTCTCGGGACAAAGCCTCTGTCTTGGGAGGGGAAATTGATTTTTCCTCCTGAACTGTACTAGTCACATTACCCTGCTCGTTTCGTCAGGTGGTAGTGGTAATCACATTCATGGGTATGGGTGACCCTCCGTAGTCAGGACTGTCATAGCCCCATCCTTGGTGGTCCTCATTTCCCATCTCTCCTGCTGGACCATTCCAATCTACTCCATTTTCCCCATCTGGGTTCCAATTTGTACCTTCTGTTCCTCCCAGTTACAGCTGCCACCACAGCCCCTTGTCACCCCAGTTGAATTTGAACAATTCTCATCTTTTGTGATCAAATTAAGTCTTGATTTTTAAAAATGTATCGTTGCTTAGATGTTTGGTTTTATGTCAGCATGGGACATTGATTAGTCACGTCCTGCCACGGTCACCAATTTGTAACAGAATCGGACGTGACGCTAAATCGTAATCAATGTCTCATTTATTAACAGTCAAATCAAACATGTAAAAGTAACAAACATTAGAAAACAATTATAAAAATACAGAGATCAAAACAGCATTAGGTGCACAAGGCAATATTAGAGATTAAAACAATATTACCCTGTTCGATCTCTGGGCAGGAGTTAGTCATTTCAAGTTCTTCTGAAAGCTGGATGGTCTTCGTTGATACCTCTGCCCCGAGCTCAAAAGACGCTGGGTTTTTATTCTCCCCCCGCCGCCCCCCTCCACCCACCACAGGATCCTCACACCATATATGGGGTTGTTATTGCCAAGACCCTTATAGATTAATAACTTGCTTTCCAGAGAATTTAAGATGGTCAACTGTTTTAACGTTTATTGTCTCATCTTATCTTTAGACTATTGCTCTGTTTTTTGGGGTGCTTGTTCCTCTTTATCATATAACTGCTTTGTCTCACACCTGAGGGTGAAATTCAGAAAAATTCACGCACTTAGCTAAATACACAGCACAGCCTGCAGAGCATGATGGTTAGCTACATTAAGAAAATTATGTCAATTTTCCCCAATTTCCAATATTCTTACATGACCTTCACATAAGAGCATTACTGGGGCTTATGACATCATTACCACAGGTTTACAGGAAAATAACTTGCAGTTGATTAAAGCAAATTGTATGTTTGGGATACAGTATATTATAATCAGATACGTCTTTCACATTAAAGAGAGAGAAAACCGCAGATCCCACTGAATATATTTGGCAACAATTCCTGTAAACATTGAACCATGCCCTCTGGTTTAATTCTATTAAGCCATGCATTTGGCAATAGCCTTAGTCTCAAACCAGACCCTGCGGTTTATCACTATTCTTAATGCTTAATTCTTATTGTTGAAATCAAAATAACAAACAGAATGAAAACAGTAAGATGTATGCCAAGCCAAGAAGCCATGATACAGCAAAATAAAATGCTTTAATTAGTCACACGCTTTCCAACCATTTGCCTTTAGTTATTCATTTTCGAAGTTATTCACTCCGTGTCTTGGTTTCAACACATTCGCATAAGAACATAAGAAATAAGAACAGGAGTAGGCCATACGGCCCCTTGAGCCTGCTCCGCCATTCAATAAGATCATGGCTGATCATCGACCTCAACTCAACTTTCCCGCCTGATCTCCATATCCCTTGATTCCCCTAGAGTCCAAAAATCTATCTATCTTAGCCTTGAATATACTCAAAGACTCAGCATTCACAGCCCTCTGGGGCAGAGAATTCCAAAGATTCACAACCCTCTGAGTGAAGAAATTCCTCCTCATCTCAGTCTTAAATGGCCTACCCCTTATCCTGAGTCTATGCCCCCTAGTTCTAGACACTCCAGCCAGGGGAAACAACCTCTCAGCATCTACCCTGTCGATCCCCTTCAGAATCTTGTATGTTTCAATGAGATCACCTCTCATTCTTCTAAACTCCAGAGAGTATAGGCCCATTCTACACAATCTCTCATCATTGGACAACCCTCTCATCCCAGGAATCAATCTGGTGAACCTCCGTTGCATCGCCTCCAAGGCAAGTATATCCTTCCTTAGATAAGGAGAGCAAAACTGCACAGTACTCTAGGTGTGGTCTCACCAAGGCCCTGTACAATTGTAGCAAGACTTCCTTACTCTTATACTCCAACCCCCTTGCAATAAAGGCCAACATGCCATTTGCCTTCCTTATTGCTTGCTGTACCTACATGCTAGCTTTCTGTGTTTCTTGCACGAGGACACACAAATCTCTCTGAATACCAATATTTGAAAGTTTCTCACCATTTAAAAAATATTCTGTTTTTCTATTCTTCCTCTCAAAGTGAATAACCTCACATTTCCCTACATTATACTCCATCTGCCACCTTACTGCCCACTCACTTAGTCTATCTATATCCCTTTGCAGACTCTCTGGCCGCGATTTTATCATTGGTGGCGGGTTGGGTGCGGGTCATAAGAACATAAGAAATAGGAGCAGGAGTAGGCCAATCGGCCCCTCGAGCCTGCTCCGCCATTCAATAAGATCATGGCTGATCTGATCCTAACCGCCAATCTACTATCACAGAACCATCTCCTGCATCTAACAGAATTGCACACACGAAATAGGAGCAGAATCAGGCTACACGGTCCCTGGGCTCGCTCCACTACCCACAGGGCCATGACCGATCCGAACCTAGACTCATGTCCAAATTCCTGCCCGCTCCCCGTAACCCTTAATGCCCTTTACTTCTAGGAAACTGTCTATTTCTGTTTTAAATTTATTTAATGATGTAGCTTCTACAGCTTTTTGTGGCAGGTGGTCGGCGGGTTCCGGTCCCGCCTCCGCTTTCAGCCGGTAAAAATTTGCGATTTTGCCCTAATTGGGCAATTGATTCCCTGCATGTGCGCTCCCCTGGCCAATTAGTGTTTTGGGTCTGGAACTCACCTCTGCTGATGTCTGTGAGCCAGTTGCATTTAAGGGGCCCATGCAGCCTTGGTTCATTCTCTCATTATTTGCTGCTGGATTGTCTACTCTGCTGACTACTGCTGACATGACAACCTCAAGGGCAAAGGCCTCACCACGATTTGCTGATGACTCCCTCCATGCTCTTGTGGAGGGAGTCAGAGGTCAAAAGGAGGTACTCTTCCCATTCTCTGGGAGGAAGAAGCCACCACAGCAGATCAAAGCTGTGTGGCTGCAAATTGCACAGGAGGTCAGCTCGAGATCGATGTGCAGTCGAACCTGGGTGCAGTGCCGAAAAAGTTCAATGACATGGTCCACTCAGGGAAAGTGAGTATAACATCACCATTACCCTCAATCTGCTCCCCATCTCCTCTCATCACCAGCACTCTGCATTGTCAACCTACTCCTGCACATCCCACTTTACCCTTACATCCCTTGCACTTTTAACCATCCCGCTCTCTCTATGTGCACAATCACTTCACTACTCGACTATGCTGCCCTCACACTCGCTATCATTGTGATGCTATGACAACAGCTAACAACGCTCAGGGAGGGCCCTTGGTATTGGCACCTCACTCCATCTTTGTCTCCTTCTAAGCATTTATGCTGTGGCTTCTCTACACTCACTCCATCATTCTCACTCAAACTCCACTTGTGTCCCTCATTGCAGGAAAAGAGAGCCCACAATAAGAGGGAGAGGGCTAGGACAGGAGGAGGGCCACCTTCAATTACCCATTTGACCAACGCTGAGGAGGCTGCCCTCGAAATAATCGGAGGTGCTGAGGATGTGTAAGTGGGAGACGGTCAGATGGGCGCAGCAGAGCAAGCTGGTGACAGAATAGATTTGCATCTCTCTCATTTACATTGCATGAGTGACTGATATGGCATCTGATGCTCATACAGATTGACTTATGATGATCTGCACTATTCCATGTGCATGCTACGTTAATATCACGTGTAACTCATGCCTTTACTCCTCCACAGGACCATCGAGAGCCCCCCTCCCCACTGTCCAGGAGGAAAAACAAGAGCCAGAAGACTCCTCAGAGGAACCTGCAACCTCTGAGGGTGCAGCGTCAGCAGAATTAAGCGCACCCAGCACCAGCGCAGAGACGCACACCTCGGTGGGACCTTCGGGAGATAGAGTAGTGTTGTCACCTGTTGTATCACAGCTCACAAGTGAGCATCAGCAGATGCTGGAGACAGGGACAGCAGTGGAGAGTCCTCGTCAGAGGCCGCAGGGCGCTCCCAGCTCTGCTCAGCTGCATGTGGACCCTGTGCCTCTGGGGCCATCCAGAAAGAGAGCGGTGCTGGAACTCCAGGAACAGGTGCAGGAGTCTCTGGCAGGTTTTGTCTCCAGGATTACTGTGAGTGTGGAGAGGATGGAGGAGTCCATCTCTGATCATTAACAGTGCCTTTGTGGAGGCAATGGCACATGAACACACCACCACGGAAAGGCTGGCTACGGCCATGGAGGAAATAAGTTGCCAGAGTCAGGAAAACATGGTGAATGTTCAGAATAGACTAACATCTCTGGAGGAGCAATGGGCAGCTATTGAGCAGAGAAACCAGAGCTTCATGGAAGTCCTTTTGAGTAGGACTGGCAGTACAGATACGGGTCCTCATGGCCCCCCTGATGTGCAGCAAGGTGCTGTCAAGCCACTTGCTAACACTGAAGTGGGGCTGACCCATGAGAGGGATGTTGGTGGCAGGCAACAAGGAAGTGGGGGCTCCTCTCCAAGTACTCACACTCCCATGCCACTGAGTAGCCCTCGGTCAGAGCCCCACCAGAGTCCTCACCCAACTGAGATGGGCGTCTCAGCCCCTGCACAGACGCAGGAGGAGCAGACTGTTGCCGAGCCCTCACAGGCTCCCAAACCCAGAGGACTCCCGCCAAACATGTCGAAGCAGGAGCAACATGAAAGTGAGCAAGGTGCCTCCACATCTGCTGAAGCCGCAGGGGAAGCACCACGTAGAAGCATAGAAACATAGAAACATAGAAAATAGGTGCAGGAGTAGACCATTCGGTCCTTCGAGCCTGCACCGCCATTTAATGCGTTCATGGCTGAACATGCTACCTCAGTACCCCATTCCTGCTTTCTCGCCATACCCCTTGATCCCCCTAGTTGTGAGTATTATATCTAACTCCCTTTTGAATATATTTAGCGAACTGGCCTCAACAACCTTCTGTGGTAGAGAATTCCAGATTCACCACTCTCTGGGTGAAGAAGTTCCTCCTCATTTCAGTCTTAAATGGCTTCCCCTTTATCCTTAGACTGTGAGCCCTGGTTTTAGTTTTCCCTAACATTGGAAACATTCTGCCCGCATCTAATTTGTCTAAACCAGTCAGGATTTTAAACGTCTCTATAAGATCCCCCCTCATTCTTCTGAACTCCAGAGGATACAAGTTCAGTTGATCCAGTCTTTCTTGATATGTCAGTCTGGCCATCCCAGGAATCAATCTAGTGAACCTTCGTTGCACTCCTCAATAGCAAGAATGTCCTTCCTCAAGTTAGGAGACCAAAACTGCACACAATACTCCAGGTGTGGCCTCACCAAGGCCCTGTACAACTGTAGCATCACCTCCCTACTCCTGTACTCAAATCCCCTTGCTTTAAGGCCATCATGCCATTTGCTTTCTTGACTGCCTGCTGCACTTGCCTTCCCACCTTCAGTGACTGATGTACCATGACGCCCAGGTCTCGTTGCACCTCCCCTTTCCCTAATCTGCCACCATTCAGGTAATAGTCTGCCTCCCTATTTTTACCACCAAAGTGGATAACCTCACATTTATCCACATTGTACTTCATCTGCCATACATTTGCCCATTCACCCAACCTGTCCAAGTCACTCTGTAGCCTCCTAGCATCCTCCTCATTGTTCACACTGCCTCCCAATTTAGTGTCATCCGCAAATTTGGAGATATTACAATTAATCCCTTCGTCCAAATCATTAATATATAATGTAAACAGCTGGGGCCCCAGCACCGAACCCTGCGGTACCCCGCTGGTCACTGCCTGCCATTCTGAAAAGTACCCATTTACTCCTACTCTTTGTTTCCTGTGTGCCAACCAGTTCTCAATCCACGTCAACACATTACCCCCAATCCCATGTGCTTTAACTTTGCACACCAATCTCTTGTGTGGGACCTTGTCGAAGGCCTTCTGAAAGTCCAAATACACCACACCTACTGGTTCCCTTCCATCCACCCTATTGGAAACATCCTCAAAAAATTCCAGAAGATTTGTCAAGCATGATTTCCCTTTCACAAATCCATGCTGACTTGGACCTATCATGTCGCCACTTTCCAAATGGTCTGTTATGACATCTTTAATAATTGATTCCATCATTTTACCCACCACCGATGTCAGACTGACCGGTCTATAATTCCCTGCTTTCTCCCTCCCTCCTTTTTTAAAAAGAGGGGTTACATTAGCCACCCTCCACTCCTTCAGAACTGATCCAGAGTCTAAGGAATGTTGGAAAATGATCGTCAATGCATCCACTATTTCCAAGGCCACCTCCTTAAGTACTCTGGGATGCAGACCATCAGGCCCTGGGGATTTATCAGCCTTCAGTCCCATCAATTTCCCCAACACCTTTTCCCGACTGATAAGGATTTCCCTCAGCTCCTCCCTCTTACCAGATCCTTTGATCTCTTTTATTTCCGGAAGGTTGTTTGTGTCATCCACAGTAAACACCGAACCAAAGTATTTGTTCAATTGATCTGCCATTTCTTTGTTCCCCATTATGATTTCCCCTGTTTCTGACTGCAGGGGACCTACGTTTGTTTTTACTAACCTCTTTCTTTTTACATATTTATAGAAGCTTTTGCAGTCCGTTTTAATGTTCTCCGCAAGCTTCCTTTCATATTTTATTTTCCCTGCCCTAATCAAACCCTTCGTCCTCCTCTGCTGAGTTTTAAAGTTCTCCCAGTCCCCGGGTTTGCTGCTACTTCTGGCCAATTTGTATGCCACTTCCTTGCTTTTAATACTATCCCTGATTTCCCTTGTTAGCCATGGTTGAGCCACCTTCCCTTTTTATTTTTACGCCAGACAGGGATGTACAATTGCTGTAGTTCATCCATGCGATCTCTAAATGTCTGCCATTGCCCTTCCACTGATAACCCCTTAAATATCGCTTACCAATCTAACCTCGCCAATTCACGCCTCATACCCTCAAAGTTGCCCTTATTTAAGTTCTGGACCATGGTCTCTGAATTAACTGTTTCCTTCTCCATCCTAATGTAGAACTCCACCATACTATGGTCACTCTTCCCCAAGGGGCCTCGCACCACAAGATTGCTGATTAGTCCTTCCTCATTACACAACACCCAGTCCAGGATGGCCTCCCCTCTAGTTGGTTCCTCAACATATTGGTTTAGGAAACCATCCCTTAAACACTCCAGGAAATCCTCCTCCACCGTATTGCTTCCAGTTTGAGTAGCCCAATCTATATGCATATTAAAGTCACCCATGATAACTGCTGCGCCTTTTTTGCATGCACCTCTGTTTTCCTGTTTCATACCCTCCCCCACCTCACTACTACTGTTTGGAGGTCTGTACACAACCCCCACTAACGATTTCTGCCCTTTGGTGTTCTGCAGCTCAACCCATATTGATTCCACATCCTCCAAGCTAATGTCCTTCCTAGCTATTGCATTAATCTCCTTTATAACCAGCAATGCTACCCCACCCCCTTTTCCTTTTATTCTATCCTTCCTGAATGTTGAATACCCCTGGATATTCAGTTCCCAGCCTTGATTGTCTGGAGCCACGTCTCTGTAATCCCAATCACATCATATCCGTTAACATCAATTTGCACAGTCAATTCATCCACCTTATTACGGATACTCCTTGCATTAAGACACAGAGCCTTTAGGCTTGTTTTATTAACACCCTTTGTCCTTTTAGACTTATGATTTAGTATGGCCCTTTGTGTTTCTTGCCTTTGTTTACTCGGATTTCCCTTATTGTTTCTCACCCTTCTAACATTTGTTTCTGACTGCATATTACTTCCCCCTGTTTCGCTACATAGGTTCCCATTCCCCTGCCATATTAGTTTAAATCCTCCCGAACTGCCTTAGCAAATATTACCCCGAGGACATCGGTTCCAGTCCTGCCCAAGTGCAGACCGTCCCTTTTGTACAGGTCCCACTTCCCCCAGAATTGGTTCCAATGCCTCAGGTATTTGAATCCCTCCCTCCTGCACCACTGCTCAAGCCACGTATTTAATCTCGCTATCCTGTTCATGCTACTCTGATTAGCACGTGGCACTGGTAGCAACCCAGAGATTACTACCTTTGAGGTCCTACTTTTCAATTTAGCTCCTAGCTCCCTAAATTCTGCTTGTAGGACCTCTTCCTGCTTTTTACCTATATCGTTGGTACCTACATGCACCACGACAGCTGGCTCTTCACCCTCCCTTTCCAGAATGTTCTGCAGCTGCTCCGAGAGATCCTTGACCCTTGCACCAGGCAGGCAACATACCATCCTGGAATCTCGGTTGCGGCCACAGAAACTCCTGTCTATTCCCCTTACAATTGAGTCCCCTATCACTATAGCTCTACCACTCTTTTTCCCGCCCTGCTGTGCAGCAGAGCCAGCCATGGTGCCATGAACCTGGCTGCTGGTGCCTTCCCTTGGTAGGTCATTTCCCCCAACAGTATCCAAAACGGTATATCTGTTTTGGAGGGAGACGACCGCAGGGGACTCCTGCACTACCTTCCTGATATTGCCCTGCCTCTTGGTCACCCATTTACTGTCTGACCTAGCCTTTACCCGCGGTGTGTTCAACTCACTAAATGAGTAATCCACAAAGTTCTCGGCATCGTGGATGCTCCAGAGTGAGTCTATCCGCAGCTCCAGTGCCGCCATGCGGTCCGTCAGGAGCTGCAGCTGGACGCACTTCCTGCACACATAGTTGTCAGGGACACTGGAAGTGTCCCTGATTTCCCACATAGCACAGGAGGAGCACGACACAGTTCCGAGATTTCCTGCCATGACTTAACCCTTATATTACTTTATTAAGTTAAGTCCCTGAAAACAAAATATAAATCGAACCTACCTTTTAAATTCCCTCTACCCCTAAAGGTTAGAGGAGGTGGGAGGGTGGGAGACACTACTAGTGTAGTGT
Organism: Squalus acanthias; assembly: GCA_030390025.1. NCBI lineage: Eukaryota > Metazoa > Chordata > Chondrichthyes > Squaliformes > Squalidae > Squalus > Squalus acanthias. The sequence continues at coordinate 28,429,762 of CM059436.1, read as the reverse complement.
CTCGGGCTTAGCAACAGCTCCACCTATATACGGGTACCAATGAATTGGCCCCGCCCTCTGACTTTGAAAAAAGCCCGCGAAGCTCCTTCCCCGCTGCCGACCACTCTGTGGAAGAAAGAAAGGCTCCTCCTCCGCCGCTGTCGACTTGTTCCTCAGGCAGCTGCAAGCCACGATGCTGTGTGATGTTGTGCAGTGCACAGCAGACCACGATGATTTTGGAGACCCTGGCTGCTGAATACTGTAGGGCTCCACCTGATCTGTCAAGACATCTGAATCGCATCTTCAGCAAGCCGATGGTTTGCTCGATGATGGATCTGGTCGAAATGTGGCTGGCATTGTAGCGCTCCTCAGCTTCGTTCGATGGCCTCCTCAACGACATCATCAGCCACGTCTTCAGGGGATAGCCCTTGTCTCCAGTAGCCACCCGGAAAGTTGGTTTGGCGGATTGAAGAACGGAGGCACACTAGACTGCTGCAGGATGAACGAGTCATGACAACCGCCAGGGTACTTCGCGCAACATGCAAAATGTCCTTCCTGTGGTTTCACACCAGCTGCACGTTGAGGGAGTGGAAGCCCTTGCGGTTGACAAAAACAGCTGGGTTGCGATGGGATGCCCTAAGGGCCACATGTGTGCAGTCTACGACGCCCTGCACCCTTGGCAAGCCTGCCAACCGCACGCGCGGTTACACTTGCTTGATCCGTCGAGACGTGGATGTAGTTGTGCGCCTTGGCAAAGAGGGCGTCGGTTACTTGCGTGATGCAAGTGTGTACAGCTGACTGGGAGATGCTGCTGATGTCTGCTGATGAGCCCTGGAAGGACCCTGAAGCAAAAAAATTGAGTGCGGTGGTGACTTTGACAGCCACTGGTAAGGGGTGTCCACCTGTTCCTCGGGGCTCCAGGTGTTGGTGCAGCATTGCGCAGATGTCACCGACTACCTCTCGCGAAAGTCTCAGCCTCCTTTGGCACTGCTGCTCAGTCATGTTGAGGAAGCTCATCCTCTGCCTGTAAACCCTGTGTTGGGGGTATCTCCTGCGTTGAGGTGCAGCCCTGCGCTGACGCTCTCTGCCCTGTGCATCATCAGGTGGCTGAGCAGGAGGTTGGCGCTCCTGCTGTTGGTGCTGCTGTTGTGCCTGGTTCTGCTGCTGCCACGGCTGCTCTTCCTCCGAATCTGAGGACCAGGATGAAAGGAAATAATTGGTTCCTATGCTGCTGGTAGATATCGCCGTTGCAGAAGCGATCAGTCAATGTGGGGAGAGGGTTTTCCCAGGAGGTCACAGTGGAGATGGATCTCAGCTTCACCACTTCCAAGATCAGTAGACCTGCGAAAAGTTTTCCAAGACCTGAAAAGCCAAAGTTCTGCCACCTGCAACTGATCCTTGTTGAGAGCTCCGTTTTTATGCTGCAGCTGCAGCTGTCAGGAAGGCAGCCACTTGTGAACCCGACACAATTAGCTGCCGTGGTTTGGGAACGGCGTGGAACACGCTGAAAAAGTGGTAAAATGTAAAACGGCTGTCAAAATGGCATTATCCAGGCAGTTAACAAGCAGTTAACTGGCTTAAGTGCCTATCCCGCCGCTTGGTGGCGGGACCGAACGGGAATCTGGGAGGCCGCCTTTGTCAAAGTTGCACGGAGGTGGGATTTTTACAATTTTACCACCTGACCCGCCTCCAAACCCGCTCCCTGAGCGCCAGCAAAATCGCGGCCTATGTGTTCTCCTCACAGCTTACTGTCCCACCTAGCTTTGTATCATCAGCAAACCTGGATACATTACACTCGGTCCCTTCATCTAGGTCATTAATATAGATTGTAAATAGCTGAGGCCCCAACACTGATCCTTGCGGCACCCCACTAGTTACAGCCTGCCAACCTGAAAAAGATCCGTTTATCTCTACTCTCTGTTTTCTGTCCGTTAACCAATCCTCTATCCATGCTACTATATTACCCCCAACCCCATGAGCCCTAATCTTGTGTAATAATCTTTTATGTGGCACCTTAGCGAATGCCTTTTGGAAATCCAAATATACTACATCCACTGGTTCCCCTTTATTTACCCTGCTAGTTACATCCTCAAAAAACTCTAATAAATTTATCAAACACGATTTCCCTTTCATAAAACCATGTTGACTCTGCCTAATCATGTTATGATTTTCTAAGTGACTTGATACTACTTCCGTAACAATGGATTCCAGCATTTTCCCAACGACTGATGTCAGGCTAACTGGTCTGTAGTTCCCTGTTTTTTCTCTCCCTCCTTTCTTGAATAGCGGTGTTACATTTGCGACCTTCCAATCCGCTGGGACCATTCCAGAATCTAGGGAATTTTGGCAGATCAAAACCAAAGCATCCAATATCTCTTCAGCCACCTCTTTTAGAACCCGATCCTTCTGTCCAGCATGATGACTCGGTGGGATATAAAGACTGTGAACAGCAGAAATATGAAATAAAAATAGAAAATTCTGGAAGTACACAGCAGGCCAGTAATCACTGGAAAAGAGAAAAGGCAATTTAACAATATAAGTGAAGATCTTTCATCAAAACTGAAAGACCTAATGTGTATTTACAGTATTTTCTGTTTTTATTGGGGTTGTCAGGTAAGTCTCTTTATTTTTATACGATGATGGGATGTGGACATCGCTGGCAAGGCCAGTATTTATTGCCCATCCCTAATTGCCCTTGAGAGGGTGGTGGTGAGCTGACTCCTTGAACCGCTGCAGTCTATGTGGTGATGGTACTCCCACAGTGCTGTTAGGGAGGGAGTTCCAGGATTTTGAAGCAGTGATGATGAAGGATCGGCGATATATTTCCATGTCAGGATGGTGTGTGACTTGCAGGGAACTTGGAGGTGGTGGTGTTCCTATGCGCCTGCTACCCTTGTCCTTCTAGGTGGTAGAGCCAGAGCCAAGTCCACAGCACCATGGAAGGCTCAGCTGCATGGGGGGGAGGGGGCGGTGCGGGGAAGAGGAGAGGGAGAGCAATAGTGATAGGGGATTCAATAGTTAGGGGAGCAGACAGGCGTTTCTGCGGCCGCAGACGTGACTCAATGATGGTATGTTGCCTCCCTGGTTCCAAGGTCAAGGATGTCACTGAACGGCTGCAGGGCATTCTGAGGGGGGAGGGTGAACTGCCAGAGGTCGTGGTCCATATCGGTACCAACGACATAGGTAGAAAGAGGGATGAGGTCCTGCAGGCAGAGTATAGGGAGCTAGGAAAGAGGTTAAAAAGCAGGACCTCAAAGGTAGTAATCTCTGGATTATTACCAGTGCCACGTGCCAGTGAGTACAGAAATAGGAAGATAGAGCAGATGAATGCGTGGCTGGAGAGATGGTGTAGGAGGGAGGGCTTTAGATTCCTGAGGAATTGGAACTGTTTCTGGGGGAGGTGGGACCTCTACAAGCCAGACGGGTTGCACCTCAACGGGAACGCGACCAATATCCTCGCGGGGGGGGTTGCTAGTGCTGTTGGGGAGGGCAGGGGGATGGGAACCTAAGAATAGAGTCAGTAGGGAGGGAAGAAAAACTGGAATTGGAAAACAAAAATGTAGAAAGTAAATTGGAAGGACAGAGGAATCAAGGGCTAGATAGCAGTCAACAAGGAGGTTTGCCTGTACTAAATGGTATATACTTCAATGCAAGGAGTATAGCGAACAAGGCAGATGAGCTGAAGGCACAGGTAGATACTTGGGACTATGATATTATAGCTATTACAGAGATGTGGCTGAAAGAGGGGCAGGTATGGCAGCTCAACATTCCGGGTTACAGGATTTTCAGATGGGATAGAGAGGGAAGTAAAAAGGGAGGGGGGGGGGGTGGTCGGGGTATTGATTAAAGAAACTATTACAGCTGTGAGGAGGGATGATATGTTGGAGGGATCATCAAACGAGGCCATATGGGTCGAATGGAAAAACAAAAAAGGGGCGATCACACTGCTGGGAGTGTACTACAGACCCCCAAACAGTGAGAGGGAGATAGAAGAGCAAATATGTCGACAAATTTCTGCGAAGTGCAAAAACTATAGGGCAGTAATAGTAGGGGATTTCAACTACCCCAATATTAACTGGGATAAAATTAGTGTGAAGGGTATAGAGGGTGCGGAATTCCTAAAATGCATCCAGGAGAACTTTTTTAGCCAGTATGTAGCAAGCCCAACAAGGGAGGGGACGGTTCTGGACTTAGTTTTAGGGAATGAAGCTGGGCAGGTAGAAGGCGTATCAATGGTGGAGCATTTTGGTGCTAGTGACCATAATTCAGTTAGATTTAAGGTAGTTATGGAAAAGGACAAGGATAGATCAGGAATAAAAAATCTAAATTGGGGAAAAGCAAATTTTGCTAAGCTCAGAGGGGATTTAGCCACAGTGGACTGGAAACAGCTACTTGAAGGTAAATCAGTGTCAGAGCAGTGGGAGGCATTCAAGGAGAAGATCCGAAGGGTTCAGACCAAATATGTGCCCTTAAAGAAAAAAGGTGGGACTAACAAATCTAGAGCCCCCTGGATGTCTAGGGACATACAGGGTAGGATAAAGAAAAAAAGGGAGGCGTATGACAGATACCGAGGGCTAAATACTCCAGAATCTTTAGAGGAGTACAGAAAGTGCAGGGATGCAATTAAAAACGATATTAGGAAAGCAAAGAGAGAGCATGAAAAATTCTTGGCAAGTAAAATCAAGGAAAACCTAAAGATGTTTTATAAATATATTAAGAGTAAGAGGATAACTAAAGAAAGGGTAGGGCCTATTAGAGATCATGAGGGTAATCTGTGTGTGGAGGCGGGAGACGTCGGTAGGGTTCTTAATGAATACTTTACGTCTGTTTTCACAAAGGAGAGGGGCAAAGCAGACATTGCTATCGGGGGGGAGGAGTGTGAAATATTAGATGAAATAAACATAGTGAGAGAGGAAGTATTAAGGGGTTTAGCAGCTTTAAAAGTGGATAAATCCCCAGGCCCGGATGAAATGTATCCCAGGCTGTTAAGCGAAGCAAAAAAGGAAATAGCAGAGGCCCTGACCATCATTTTCCAATCCTCTCTGGCTTCAGGTGTGGTGCCGGAGGACTGGAGACTGCTAATGTGGTACCCTTGTTTAAAAAGGGAGCAAAGGATAGACCGAGTAATTACAGGCCAGTCAGCCTAACCTCGGTGTTGGGAAAATTATTGGAAACAATTCTGAAGGACAGGATAAATCTTCATTTAGAAAGACACAGATTAATCAAGGATAGTCAGCACGGATTTGTTAAGGGAAGGTCGTGTCTGACAAACTTGATTGAATTTTTTGAGGAGGTAACAAGGAGGGTAGATGAGGGTAGTGCGTTTGATGTAGTGTATATGGACTTTCGCAAGGCTTTTGATAAGGTTCCACATGGCAGACTGGTCACGAAGTTAAAAGCCCATGGGATCCAGGGCAAAGTGTCAAGTTGGATTCAAAACTGGCTCGGACGCAGGAAGCAGAGGGTACTGGTTGATGGGTGTTTTTGTGACTGGAAGGCTGTTTCCAGTGGGGTTCCGCAGGGCTCAGTACTAGGTCCCTTGCTTTTTGTGGTATATATCAATGATCTAGACTTGAATATAGGGGGTATGATTAAGAAGTTTGCAGATGATACTAAAATCGGCTGTGTGGTTGATACTGAAGAAGGAAGCTGTAGACTGCAGGAAGATATCAATAAATTGGTCAGGTGGGCAGAACAGTGGCAAATGGAATTCAATCCGGAGAAGTGTGAGGTAATGCATTTGGGGAGGGCTAACAAGGAAAGGGAATACACATTAAATGGTAGGACACTGAGTAGTGTAAAGGAACAAAGGGACCTTGGAGTGCATGTCCACAGATCCCTGAAGGTAGCAGGCCAGGTAGATAAGGTGATTAAGAAGGCATACGGAATGCTTGCCTTTATTAGCTGTGGCATAGAATACAAAAGGAAAAGTGATCCAACCATGGCTAACAAAAGAAGTTAAAGCTAGTATTAAGTCAAAGGAGGAAGCTTATAAAGTTGACAGAAAAAGCGGTCAGCCTGAGGATTGGAATCTTTTTAGAAATCAGCAAAGGGTGACCAAGAAATTGATAAAGAAAGGGAAAAAGGAATATGAGGACAAACTAGCGAAAAATATAAAAACGGATTGTAAAAGCTTCTATAGGTATGTGAAAAGGAAAAGACTGGCGAAGGTAAATGTAGGTCCTTTACAGTCAGAGATGGGAGAATTTATAATGGGGAATGAGGAAATGGCAGAGAAATTAAATAAATACTTTGTTTCTGTCTTCACGGAGGAAGACACAAAAAACCTCCCAGAAATACGAGAAAACCAAGGGTGTGGCGAGAATGAGGAACTTAAAGAAATTATTATTAGTAAAAAAACAGTACTAGCAAAATTAATGGGACTAAAAGTCGATAAATCCCAAGGACCGGATGACCTACATCCTAGGGTTTTGAAAGAGGTGGCCATTGGGATAGTGAACGCATTGGTTGTCATCTTCCAAAATTCTATAGATTCTGGAATGGTTCCTGCAGATTGGAGGATAGCAAATGTAACCCCGCTATTTAAGAAAGGAGGGAGAGAGAAAACGGGGAACTACAGACCTGTTAGCCTCACATCAGTAGTTGGGAAAATGCTGGAATCTATTATAAAGGATGCAATAACTGGGCAATTAGAAACTAATAGTAAGATTGGGCAGAGTCAACATGGATTTATGAAAGGGAAATCCTGTTTAACAAACCTATTGGAGTTCTTTGAGGATGTAACTAGTGGAGTAGACAAAGGGGAACCGGTAGATGTGGTGTATCTGGATTTTCAGAAGGCCTTCGATAAGGTCCCACACAAAAGGTTGGTGAACAAAATTCGGGCACATGGAATTGGGGGTAATATACTAGCATGGATTGAGAATTGGTTAGCAGACAGAAAAGAAAGAGTAGGGATAAACGGGTCTTTTTCAGGATGGCAGGCTGTGACTAGTGGGGTACCGCAAGGATCGGTGCTTGGGCCCCAGCTATTCACAATCTATATCAATGATTTGGATGAGGGGACTAAATGTAACATTTCCAAATTTGCTGATGATACAAAGCTAGGTGGCAGTGTCAGTTGTGAAGAGGAGGTGAAGAGGCTTCAAGGGGATCTCGACAGGCTCAGTGAGTGGGCGAGAACATGGCAGATGGAATATAACGTGGATAAATGTGAAGTTATCCACTTTGGTAGAAAAAACAAAAAGGCAGAGTATTTCCTAAATGGTGAAAGATTGGAGAATGCAGATACTCAAAGGGACCTCGGGTGTCCTTGTACATGAGTCACTGAAAGTGAATGTGCAGGTGCAGCAAACCATTAGGAAGGCAAATGGTATGCTGGCCTTCATTACAAGAGGATTTGAGTACAGGAGTAAAGAAGTCTTACTCCAATTATATAGGGCCTTGGTGAGACCACACCTGGAGTACTGTGTACAATTTTGGTCTCCTTACCTAAGGAAGGATATACTTGCCATAGAGGGAGTGCAACGAAGGTTCACAAGATTGATTCCTGGGATGGTGGGACTGTCGTATGAGAAGAGATTGAGTAAACTAGGCCTGTATTCTCTTGAATTGAGAAGAATGAGAAGGGATCCCATTGAAGCATACAAAATTATTACAGGGCTTGATAGGGTGGATGCTGGGAGAATGTTTCCCTTGGTTGGGGAGTCTAGAACCAGGGGCCACAGCCTTAGGATAAAGGGTAGGCCATTTAGGACTGAGATGAGGAGAAATTTCTTCACACAGAGGGTGGCGAATCTTTGGAATTCTCTACCCCAGAGGGCTGTGGAGGCTCAGTCATTGGGTATATTCAAAACAGAAGTAGATAGATTTCTGACTAGTAAGGGCATCAAGGGATATGGCGATGGGGCCAGTGAATGGAGTTGAGGCAGAAGATCAGCCATGATCTCATTGAATGGCGGAGCAGGCTCAAAGGGCCGAATTGCCTACTCCTGCTCCTATTTCTTATGTTCTTACAAGAGCAGGGGGCTTATGCTTCAACTGTATAAAACACTAGTTAGGCCTCAGCTAGAGTACTGCGTGCAGTTCTGGTCACCAGATTACAGGAAAGATGTGATTGCACTAGAGAGGGTACAGAGGAGATTTACAAGGATGTTGCCGGGAGTAGAGAATCTTAGCTATGAGGAAAGATTGGATAGGCTGGGTTTGTTTTCCTTGGAAAAGAGGAGGCTTAGGGGAGACCTTATTGAGGTGTATAAAATTATGAGGGGCCTAGATAAAGTGGATAGAAAGGACCTATTTCCCTTAGCAGAGGGGTCAAAAACCAGGGGGCACAGATTTAAATAATTTGTGGAAGGTTTAGGGGGGATTTGAGGGGAAATTTCTTCACCCAGAGGGTTGTGGGGGTCTAGAACTCACTGCCTGAAAGCGTGGTAGAGGCAGAAACCCTAACCACATTTAAAAAGTACTTGGATGTGCACTTGGGATGCTGTAACCTGCAGGGCTACGGACCAAGAGCTGGGAAGTGGGATTAGTCTGGATAGCTCTTCCTTGGCCGGCGCAGACACGATGGGCCGAAATGGTCTCCTTCCGTGCTGTAACTTCTATGATTCTGTGATTCTAGGTTGTGGGTTTGGGAGGTGCTGTTGAAGAAGCAAGATAAGGGAGTGAAGGGTTATGGGGAGTGGGCAGGGAAGTGGCTTTGAGCCCAAGATCAGCCATGTTCTTATTGAATGGCGGAGCAGGCTCGAGGGGCCAAGTGGCCTATTCCTGCTCCTATTTCTTATGTTCTTATGTAAACCTTGGTGAGTTGCTGCAGTGCATCTTGTAGATGGCACACACTGCAGCCACGGTACGTTGGTGGTGTAGGGAGTTGAATGTTTAAGGTGGTAGATGGGGTGCCAATCAAGCGGGCTGCTTTGCCCTGGATGGTGTCGAGCTTCTTGAGTGTTGTTGGAGCTGCACTCATCAGGCAAGTGGAGAGTATTTCATCACACTCCTGACTTGTGCCTTGTAGATAGTGGAAAGGCTTTGGAGAGTCAGGGGTTGAGGCACTCGCCACAGAATACCCAGCTTTTGACCTGCTCTTGTAGCCACAGTATTTATGTGGATGGTCCAGTTAAGTTTCTGGTCAATGGTGACCCCCAGGATGTTGATAGTGGGGGTTTCAGCAATGGTAATCCCATTGAATGTCAAGGGGAGGTGGTTAGACTCTTGCTTGTTGGAGATGGTCATTGCCTGGCACTTGTGTGGCGCGAATGTTATCAGCTGAAGCCTGAATGTTGTCCAGGTCTTGTTGCATGCGGGCACGGACTGCTTCATTCTCTGAGGAGTTGTGAATGGAACTGAACACTGTGCAATCATCAGCGAGCGTTCACATTTCTGACCTTATGATGGAGGGAAGGTCATTGATGAAGCAGCTGAAGATGGTTGGGCCTAGGACACTTCCCTGAGGAACTCCTGCAGCGATGCCCTGGGGCTGTGCTGATTGGCCTCCAAATTCCACAACCTTCTTCCTTTGTGCTAGGTACGACTCCAGCCAGTGGAGAGTTTTCCCCCTGATCCCCATTGACTTCAATTTTAATAGGGCTCCTTCATGCCACACTTGTTCAAATGCTGCCTTGATGTCAACAGCAGTCACTCTCACCTCATCTCTGGAATTCAGCTCTTTTGTCCATGTTTGGACTAAGGCTGTAATGAGGTCTGGAGCTGAGTGGTCCTGACCGAACCCAAGCTGAGCATCAGTGAGCAGGTTATTGGTGAGTAAGTGTCGCTTGATAGCACTGTCGACGACATATTCCATCACTTTGCTGATGATTGAGAATAGACTGACGGGGCAGTAACTGGCTGGATTGAATTTGTCCTGCTTTTTGTGGACAGGACATATCTGGGCAACTTTCCACATTGTCATATAGATGCCAGTGTTGTAGACAGTGTTGTGTTACATCTGTACCTGTAGGAGGTCCACAAGAATAGCCTGGGTTGACTAGCCTGCCACTATTCCTTTATTCTCTATGTAGAGCTGCTGGCTCTCACCCTGACACTTCCTCTAGGTAGCTTGACCACCAAATCTTTGGCCGGGATTTTACTAACCTCGGCGGGTCCATGGCGGGCAACATTGGTGGCAGGCCCCAACCCCAGCTGCTGGCTCCATCCCATTCTGGGAAATGAATTTCCCTAGATGGGGCTTGTTATGTCCGGCCAGCACGTTTCCCGGCCAATTAGAGGAAGCGGGTCTGGTGACATCATTTGATGACACCCAGTTTCCTTAAAGGGACCATGTCCAAGTTGATCTTGACATTTGTGCTGTCAGTGTTCTATAACATTGAGGTGCTGCAAACACTGACAATGACTGCACAAAGGCACAGGGCTGCACCCAGGGTCTCCCATGCAGGGAGGTCCTCTTCTTTTCCCATGCGAAGGGAGCTCCCCGGGAGATCAACACAGCCTGGTTGCACATTGCAGAGGAGGGCACAAGCAGGGATGTGGTCAGTAGGAGCTGGGTGCAGTGCCACAAACGTTTCAGTGATCTCAGTATATCACGAAACGTTAGTACAAAGCCAAACTCAACTTCATCCTGCTGTGCCTCTCATCACATCCCCATCACTTTGCCTTCCCTACCCTACTCCTGCACATCCTTACTCACACCAACTTACCTTGGACCTCCACCCATCCCTCTCTACCTATATTATCACATCCTCATCTCACTAGCCACCCCTCACACTCACCCTCATCCTAGTGCAATCATTCCAACTAACAACACACAGGGTAGGCACTTGGGTGTTTTATGCAATATTCATGTAAAGTTTCTGTTAATGTGGTGTCAGACATTGAAATCTTTATTTTCAACACTTTGCGTTCTTGGACAGATTTGTGTGCACTTTTGGAAGTGGCTTAGTGAGTTACAGTGAATGGTGAGACATAACGGTACCCCCTACAATAGTCATGAGTCTGAAAGGAAGGGCTTGGACATTGTAGGGATGCTTTATGGTGTTGGTGTGGGGTGGTGCCAACCTGATGCATCATATGGCAGCCAGCTTGTATAGTATCAAGTGAAGAAATCTGGCCATGGTAAGGCCATCCCTGGCCTCCCGGGCAGCAATGTGGTCAGGTGCTGTTGCCCTGTGTCCTTTGCAGCATCAGTTGATTGCGGAGAAGGCTGGTGGTGTTGTTGTTGGTGCTGCTGGTGTGCCTGGTGCTGCTGGTGTTGGGGCTGATCGTAGTGGATTCTGAGGACCAAGGTGAGAGAGTATAAAGGGCACCCATGCTGATGGAATAGATGGCAGGTGAAGTAGAGATGACAGAAGCGATCTGTCAATGGTGAGAGAGGTAATGAGGTCAGACTGGATGGAGACTTGTGTAAAGACTTGCAGCATGCTGAATCTGTTGTGGAAATGCAGTGAGGAAGAGCTTGTGGCTGAAGGACAATATCTCTGTCAGGTGGGAGCTTTTACTTTACATTTGAAGCTGTCAACTCAACAGCTGATTCAATGGCCAACGAACTCCCACCTCAGCTTGACAGACATGGTCCATGACCAGCGTGTTCCCCGTGGGCGAGCTGTCAAATGCAAAAGGTGAGCTGAAAATCATTCTTAAGTAGTCTAAACAAGCCACTAATTAACTGAATTGGGTCGCCTGCCGCTGCGTGTCGGGTCTGCTCAGCGCTGACAGACCCGACATTGGGAAAGGCACGTGGCGACGGGTTCACAGCGGCGTCCCGACTCAATGTGAAAAAAAACTCCCCACAAAATTCCGCCCATAATCTTCCTTTTCACTACCATGTCACAAAAATCACTTTTTTTTGTCTTGCCCATTGAGTCGCTGGAATGTGAATAGCGCTTGATAAATTTAATAAGAAGGATACTATATGGTAAATGAGTACCTGAGTTTTGTAATGGACATTTTCAAACATAGCACACTGCCGCCCTAGTGTGCAGTGCAGCAGAATCTTAAGGTATTAGCTTGTGAGTGTGGGTCCACCTAATTTCAGCCACCTTGTCTTTGGCAGATCCAGAACAGAAACCAAACCAGGGAGGCCAGTGAATCTAAAGGAGAATTATTCTGGTCTCCTTCTTTGCATCTCTAAGCAACCTGCTTTTTTACAGATTGCTTTTCGAAACTGTAATTCTGGAACAATTTGCCACATCTTTCATTGTGTTGCAACAAAGGTTCTATTTTTGTCCAACTTGAGTTATTTTTAGAGGATCTGTGGAAACTTTTGCAAGGAGTGTAAAAATGCCTGAAATCATTCTTTTAGTAGAAAATTCCAACAAAATGTTTGAGCAACTTTCATTACGGGATCAGAAGGCCACATTGTCGGCAGGCAAAAATGACATTGTTGTGAAAGTTTCACAGTCTTCATATATAACTATCTCAACACTTAAGACAATGTTATTTTTTGTCTTCCACAAAGACACCAAATACCACAGCTGCCAGCATGGCTCAATCAGCTTGGAGAACGGCATGATAAGTTTGTACAGGGCAGCATTCCTGTTTCTTATCTGGAGAGTGCTAGTTGCATACAAAAAAATCAATTGTTCTTAAATACCCTTGCAAGTGGTTTGTTCAGAAATCTAAAATAAGTAGAGGAAGACCAGAAAGAATAAGGCACAAAACCCATATAGTATAAAACATTGTTCATTTTGATGACCGTTGCCCTTTCTATGCCCACTTTCTTTGAGCTAAAAATAATATGGGTTTAACTACTGGATAACTGCATGCCACATAATATTGAGTCATGTATGAAAAACATCTCCACTGCACTTAACAATTACTGCATTGTACGGTTGATCCTTGAGATCTGTTATTACTTAAATATATGCTGATACATATTAAATATTTTATATATCATTTAGTAGTAAAAGAGGAATAAGTTCCTCATGTGATATGTATTTGTTAGAAACAGTGAAATTTCCCTCGGCATTATGATCATAAGTCCTGTGAAGTAAACCATGAGATATTGTTCCTGGCTCCAAAAATGACCAGACTTATTGCTTGAAAGACATCTGATGAGATCAGGTCCTTAGATAAAATTACGTCTGACAGACCCACATATTGTGTTCTGTTTATCACGAATAGATTTTTGTCACCTCACTGTACAGCCCATTAACATTCATCCCAACTATGTGACATAAATCAAATTCCGCCCAAGAAAGATCGGCCCAGATTTTGCAGTGGTAATGACGGCAAAACTGTCAGCGTTCGCCGTCATTACTCCTCTGAAAGTGACAGCAACTTCTGGAATCAGTGCATGCGCAGATAAAACTGGAAATCTAGAAGTTGCGGTCAGTCATTCCCTGCTCCTCCACAGGTTGTGCTGTGGAGCTCCCCAGAGCCAGCAACCAATTCATATCACAGTTCCTGGTGAAAAGCTCCCCTATTAGGCTGGAATATCACTGTTAAACAGCACCCCCCACCCCCGCCACCCCCTAAAAGGTTAAGCCTTGTTGAAAGAGATCTAACTAGGTGTTTAATGACGTATTGACTGCTGAACAACCGCTCTGGCCCTGAAAAACTAATTTTATATTTGTGGAATATCAATTTTTCCATTAATATGATAAGAATTAAATGGCTTTTAATATCATTTTTTTAAGTTTGTTTATGATATTTCAGCTTTTACCTTAATCCTATGTGTATGTCTCAATCTTTATTAGCTCTGTCTCCCTTTTTAAAAGTGGGTAATACATTGGCCACTCTCCAGTCCTCCGGCACACATCCACTTTCAATAGAATCCTGAAATATAGAGCCGTATTTTGCGACCCCTAAGGGTGCGTACGAGGTGCGAAGCGCATGCGCTAAAACCCGGAACTTGCGATCTGTCAAGAATCTTCTTAACAGATCCTCCGCATCCCCGGGAGAAGGGCCTCTGCGGGTGGAGAGTTGCGCTATTTGCCCAACTTCCGCCCGCTGAATGCCCGTAAAATTCTTACGCTTGGTAAAAGCAGGCCAACTTTTACCAGCATAGGAGTTTTAAAAAATAGAAAAATACAATTTTATCACTCATTTATACATTAAAAACCCTGTCCAATAAGGTAAGTTTATTTTTAGCCCTGTTAAAACATATAAAAAAAATTCAAAAAATTAAATTTTTGTTTAAAATATTTAATTAAATGGCATTTTAATTAATTTTAAATATGTAATATATATTTTTTATTTATTTCATGTGTTCGTGTATTTTTTAAGTGATCCCCATTCATACTTATGGGGTTTCCGTACGTACGGAACTCCCATAAGTATGAATGGGGATTCCCTTCTTTTATTGGTTGGGCCGACTTGCGTTATCCCAGGGGCACTTGTGAACTGCGTGCGCCCCTGGGATAGGTGGGCCTCTGCCGCGCGTACCTGGAGAGGCCCAGGATCGGAAGTCTCCCGATCTCCCGGGCCACCAGGTAAATGCGTAGATTTTTTACAGGTCGGAGGCATCCGCCTGCGGGAAGCCTCCGATCGCAAATTTTCGGCCATAACGTCTAGAGCCTCTGCAATTTCCTCCCTCAAATCCTTCAGGATCCTTGGATGTATCCCGTCAGGCCCTGGTGCTGAGCTTAATCAATATAAAATATTTCTTTTATCCATCATAATATCACTCATCTCGCTCTCAACTACTTCAGGATTCACCTCCTCTCTGATATCCTTTTTAGCAAAGATTGATGTAAAGTACTTAGTAAATGCCTCTGCCATTTTTGATCATAGGATTACATAGGATACATGGCACAGAAACAGGCCATTCGGCCCAACCAGTCTATGCCGGCGTTTTTGCTCCACACAAGCCTCCTCCTGTCTTTCCTCATCTAAATCTATCAGCGTAACCCTCTATTCCCTTTTCTCTCATATGCTTGTCTAGCCTCCCCTTAAATGCATCGATACTATTCGCTTCAACCACTCCCTGTGGTAGCGAGTTCCACATTCTCACCACTCTTTGGGTAAAGAAGTTTCTCCTGAATTCCCCATTTGATTTCTTGGTGACTATCTTATATTGATGGCCTCTAGTTATGCTCTTCCCCACAAGTGGAAACATTCTCTCTCTATCCACTCTATCAAAAATTTTCATAATTTTAAAGACCTCTATTAGGTCACCCCTCAGCTTTCTTTTTTCAAGAGAAAAGAGACCCAGCCTGTTCATCCTTTCCTGATATGTATACCCTCGCATTTCTGGTATCATCCTTGTAAATCTTCTCTGCACCCTCTCCACTGCCTCTATATCCTTTTTATAATATGGCGACCAAAACTGTACGCAGTACTCTAAGTGTGGTCTAACCAAGGTTCGATACAGGTTTAGCATAACTTCCCTACTTTTTAATTCTATACCTCTAGTTATAAACCCTAGTGCTTGGTTTGCTTTTTTATGGCTTTGCTAACCTTATGCCGCAACTTTTAGTAATTTGTGTATTTGTACTCTGAGATCCCTTTGTTCTCTAACCCACCTAGCCTCGCACCCTCCAAGTGATAAGTGACCTCCCTATTCTTCCTACCAAAATATAATACCTCACATTTATCTGTGTTGAAATTCATTTGCCAATTATATACCTATTCTGCAAGTTTATTAATGTCCTCCTCTAATTTGTTGCAGTCCTCCTCAGTATTGAGTATCCCCCCCAATTTGGTGTCATCCGCAAATTTAGAAATTGTGTTTTGGATTCCTAAGTCTAAATCATGAATGTAAATTGTGAACAGCAATGGTCCCAGCACTGATCCTTGTGGAACACCAATACCCACCTTCTGCCATGGTGAATAGCTACCCATTACTCCTACTTTCAAATAAAAACAGAAAATGCTGTAAATACTCAGCAGGTCAGGCAGCATCTGTGGAGAGAGAAACAGAGTTAACGTTTCAGGTCGATGACCCTTCGTCAGAACTGGAAAAAGCTGGAGATCGAACAGATTTTTAAGCAAGTACAGGGGCAGGGAAAGCGGGGAGGGGAGGAAAGAACAAAAGAGAAGGTCTGTGATAGGGTGGAAGGCAGGAGAGATAAAGAGACATTAAGAGATGGTGCAAGGCAAAAGGAGATTGTAATGGGACAAGTTAAGAAACAAAAGATGGCTCTAAATGGAAGGCAGTAGAGATTAAGAGATATTAAGAGACATTAAGAGATGGTGCAAAGCAAAAGGAGATGGTAATGGGACAAGTTAAGAAACAAAAGATGGCTCTAGATGAAGTGTAAATGGCATTAGCAGAAGGAGAGACAGCTGCCATGTGGGAGAGAGAAAAAATAATAATAAATGAAATAAATGGAAAAAAAAAGGATCGGGGCAGAGGTTATGGTCTGAAATTGTTGAACTCTATGTTGAGTCCAGAAGGCTGTAAAGTGCCTAATCGAAAGATGAGATGCTGTTCCTCGAGCTTACATTGAGCTTTATTGGAACAGTGTAAGAGGTCGAGGACGGTGAGCTC
Organism: Squalus acanthias; assembly: GCA_030390025.1. Taxonomy (NCBI): domain Eukaryota; kingdom Metazoa; phylum Chordata; class Chondrichthyes; order Squaliformes; family Squalidae; genus Squalus; species Squalus acanthias. The sequence goes on along the minus strand of CM059436.1, from coordinate 28,413,435 downwards.
AGAGTGGGAGTGGAGCGGAGAATTAAAGTGACAGGCGACTGGAAGCTTGGGGTCACCCTTACGGATTAAATGGAGGTATTCCGCAAAGCGGTCACCCAATCTACGTTTGGTCTCCCCAATGTAGAGGAGACCGCATCGTGAGCAGTGAATACAGTATACTAAATTGCAAGAAGTAAAAGTAAATCGCTGTTTCACCTGGAAGGTGTGTTTGGGGCCCTGGACAGTGGGAAGGGTGGAGGTAAAAGGGCATGTGTTGCATCTCCTGCGCTTGCACAGGAAGGTGCTGGGTGAAGGGGAAGGGGAAAAGGTGTTGGGGGTGATAGAGGAGTGGACCAGGGTGTTGCGGAGGGTGCGGTCCCTTCGGAATGCTGAAAGGGGAGGTGAGGGGAAGATGTGTTTGGTGGTGGGATCACGCTGGAGGTGGCAGAAATGGTGGAGGATGATCCGTTGGACTCCGACTCTACAAATTGATAATCTTCTCCTCTCAGGGGACCCCACCTCTCTTCTAACAATTCTATTTTTACTGATATATTTGTAAAATACCTCATTGTTTTGATATTTTTTTGAAATTTCCCCTCATACTACCTCTTAGCTTTCCTTATCCCACTCCTAACCTCTTTTCTTATTTTCTCATATTCTCCTTTAGTTTTTTCATTGTTATTCTTATAGTTGTTATAGACCCTGCAGGGAAATCGCAGAGATATGCAAGAGCTATAGAGTGGTGATATTGGAGGACTTTAATTACCAAATATTGATTGGGATAATGCTAGGGTAAAGGGAAAGGAGGGGGAGGAATTTCTGAAATATGTTCAGGAGAATTTCCTTGACCAATGTGTTCTTGGCCCAACTAGGAAGGAGGCATTGCTGGTTCTGGTGCTGGGGAATGGGGTGGGCCAGGTCGACCAAGTGTCTGTGGGAGAACACTTGGGTACGAGTGATCATCGTATCATAAGATTTAGATTAGCAATGGAGAGGAGCAAGGAACAATCTAGAGTGGAACTTCTAAACTGGAATAGGGCTAACTTCAATGGGATGCGAAGGGATCTAGCCAGGGTAAAATGGAACCAAAGACTGACAGGAAAAACTGTAACGGAACAATGGGTAATCTTTAAGGAGGAGATGTTGCAAGTACAGGCTAGTTACATTCCAACAAGAGGGAAGGGTGAGGGAACCAAAGCAAGGGCTCCTTGGATGAAGAGGGAGATAGAGAAGATGATGAAACAAAAAAAGAGGGTGTATGATGCATGTCAGGTGAATTCTTTAAGACCAAATATAATAAGTTGAGAGGGGATGTGAAGATGAAAATAAGATTGGCAAAGAGAGAATATGAGAGTAGAATGACGGTTAACATAAAAGGGAACCCAAAAATCTTCTACCGGCATGTAAACAGTAAGCAGGTAGTAAGAGGCGGGGTGGGGCCTATTAGAGACAAAGAAGGTGATATATGCTTAGAGGTGCAGGGCAAGGCTAGAATACTCAATAAGTAATTTGTATCGGTGTTTGCTAAGGAGGTGGAGACTGACAAAATATCGGTAGAAGTGGAAAAGGTAGAAGCAATGGAAGGGGTGAAAATTGATAGACAGGATGTACTAGAAAGGCTGGGTATGCTTAGAGTGGATAAGTCACCTGATCCAGATGGCTTGCATCCTAAGTTGCTAAGGGAATTGGGGGAGGAGATAGCGGAAGGGCTTGCCATAATTTTCCAATCTTCCCTAGATGCGGGGGAGGTGCCTGAGTTTTGGAAAGTGGCAAATGTGACACCATTGTTCAAGAAAGGGTGTAAGGACAATCCTAGTAACTACAGGCCGGTTAGTTTAACATCAGTGGTGGGTAAAGTTTTAGAAACAATAATCAAGGAAAAAAATAATGGGCACTTGGAGAGGTTTAAGCTAATTAAGGAGAGCCAACATGGATTTGTAAAAGGCAGATTGTGTTTGACTAATCTAATTGAATTTTTTGGTGAAGTAACAGAGAGGATTGATGAAGGGAATGCAATGGATGTTGTCTACCTGGATTTTCGGAAGGCGTTTGACAAAGTATCACATAGAAGGCTGGTTAACAGAATTGAGGCTCATGGAATAGATGGGTCAGTGGCAGGTTGGATAAGGAATTGGCTTAAGGACAGAAAACAGCAAGTTGTGGTAAATGGCTGTTTTTCAGACTGGAGGATGGTAGACAGTGGTATTCCCCAAGGGTCAGTGCTGGGGCCACTGCTTTTTTTGATATATATAAATGACCTGGATATTGGAATACAGAGTAGAATTTATAAATTTGCTGATGACAGCAAACTTTAGGGTGTGGCAAACAGTGATGATGATACCAATCGACTGCAACAGGACATAGAAAGGCTAGTAGAGTGGGCAGACAAGTGGCAGATGGAATTTAATACAGAGAAGTGTGAGGTGATGCATTTTGGAAGAAGGAACAGGGAGAGGCAATATACACTTAATGGCACAGTTTTAAAGAGTGTGCAGGGACAGAGGGACCTGGGAGTTAATGTGCATAGGTCCCTGAAGGTGGCAGGACATATTGAGAGAGTGGTTAACAAAGCATATAGGATCTTGGGCTTCATAAATAGAGGTATTGAGTACAAAAGTAGAGAAGTTATGCTGAACCTTTAAAAAGCGCTGGTTAGGCCACAACTGGAGTATTGCGTCCTGTTCTGGTCACCACACTTTAGGAAGGATGTGAAGGCCCTTGAGAAGGTGCAGAGGAGTTTTACCGAAATGGTTCTGGGGATGGGGGATCTTAGCTACAAGGACAGGTTGGAGAAGCTGGATTTGTTTTCATTAGAGCAAAGGAGGTTGAGGGGTGATTTGATGGAGGTGTACAAGTTTATGACGGATTTGGATAGGCTAGACAGGGAAAGGCTGTTCCCAATAGTTGATGGTATAAGGACTAGGGGACACCGATTTAAGGTTTTGGGCAAGAGATACAGGGGAGACGTGAGGAAAAACTTTTTTACGCAGCGAGTGGTGATGACCCGGAACTCGCTGCCGACTGAAGTGGTGGAAGCGGACACAGTCAATGTTTTCAAGTCGAGACTGGATAGGTACTTGAGGGAAATAAACTTGCAGGGCTACGGGGATAGAGCGGGGGAATGAGACTGATTGGATTGCCCTACAGAGAGCCAGCACGACTCGATGGGCCGAATGGCCTCCTTCTGTGCCGTTATGTTATGTTATGTTATGACCCTCTGCTTCAATTTTAATTGGTTTTTAATCTCTTTATTTATTCATGGAATCCTAAAACTACTAGTAGTTTCTTTTTTTTAATGGAATATACTTATTCTGTACCATTGCAATTTATTTTTTAAGAACATCTCACTGTTGCGCTATAGTCTGTTGTGCCAGTTTCTCCTTCCATCTCACCTCAGATAGTTTGCTCCTCACGTTTCTAAAATCTGCCCTAATCCAATCTGCGTTCTGGATTTTGTACTGACTTATCCCCTTTCGAGTTGGTTATTAAACCTTATCATATTAGAATCACTACTCACAAGCTGCTCACCCACAATTAGCTTATCTACCTGTTCTATTTCATTACTCAAAACCAGATTTAGCAACGCCTTCTCCCTTGCAGGCATACTAACATTCTGCTTGAGGAACATATTTTATGAATTCAACTCTCTTTTCTCCATTAACTCGCACTCTGTCCCAGTCAATAAGTGGATAATTAAAATCTCCCAGAATAATTCGGACCATATTTAGAATGGTAGAAGTTGCTGAAAATTTACAAAGTATTACAAAGTATTTACAGCACAGAACCAGGCCATTTGGCCCAACAGGTCCATACTCTGCACGAGCCTCCTTCCACCCTTCTTCATCTAACCACATCAAAATATCCTCCTATTCCTTTCTCCCTCATGTGTTTATCTCCCCTTAAATGAATCTATGCTATTCGCCTCAACTACTCCTTGTGGTAGCGAGTTCCACATTTTGGTTAAAGAATTTTCTTCTGAATTCCCTATTGGATTTATTAGTAACTATCTTATATTTATGGCTCAATCAAGTTGGTTAAACACGATTTGCCTTTAACAAATCCGTGCTGGCTTTCCTTAATTATTCCCCATTTGTCCAAGTGACTGTTAATTTTGTCCCTGATTATTGCTTCCCCCTTGGTCCAACCAAGGTTCGATACAAATTTAACATAACGGCCCAGAAATTTGCGTGTCTGGCTTGCCGCGGGCGTAAGGATCGCGCGCGCTCTTACCTACTGCGCCTGCCGTTGTGTTTTGGGCCCACGGGAACTTCGGGTCCTGGGCCTCTCCCAACTGCCGGCGCGCAGTGCTTGCGTGTTCCAGGGGCGCAGTTAGTGCGATGCGACCCCTGGGATCACGTGGGCCATGGAGAGCCAATGGCAGCAGACCATCTTTCATTCATAGGTTTGACAGGAGACCTGTCAAATCTGTGAATTGAAATCGGCCCCAAAAGAACAGCTAAACTTAAAATAAATTTAAAAAAACCATCACATTTATAAAATAACTATAGTTAAATAAATTAACCACTTCAAACAAAAATTTAAATTTTTGAAAAAATTAAAATACTTTTTAAAAGTTATAAATATAAACTTACCTTTCTTTAAAGTATCTAAAAAAGATAAACCTGTTGAAAAAAATTTAAAATTATACTTAATTAACCACTTACCTTGTTCAAAAGGGGTCTTACGCCTCGTTTTTATTAGCGTAGTATCTTCAATACTTACCCTCGCGTAGAAACCTGAAAAAAAATCTAAGTGTGCTGCGTGCGCGCAGCCTCTAGCGCGCACGCGGTTCACCTAGGAACCGCCCCCTTCACCATACCGGAAGTTCCGGTTTCCCGCGCATGCGCAGTGCATGCAGGAAACCGACACTTCGGGAAGCAATACGGGTGAGTACGGACTGTGTACTCACGTGGGAAGGGCCGAATTTTTGGGCCAACATCTCTGCTTTTCAATTCTATGGCTCTAGAAATGAATCCCAGTGCTTTGTTTGCTTTTTTTATGGCTTAATTAACCTGCTTCGCTACTTTTAGTGTTTTGTGTATCTGTACCCCATTTAAACACTTAGGGCTCGATTTTAATTCCCGAGGTGGGTTGGAGTCGGGTTGCATGGTGGGCGGGTTCCAGAGCAGCTTCCGGCGGGATCAGCTGCTGATGTCCGATTTTGATTCCATGAGCTTATTGATTTCAATGAGGCGCCCTGGCCGGTCCAATAAGTGGGATCGGGTCGGCTGGCCGCCTCTGCTGATGTCATCATAGCAGCTGCTTTTAAGGCTGCCATTCAGCCTAAGCCTTTCTCTTGTGGATTCCTGGACTCATTGATATTGATTTATATGCAATGACTTCTTCCACAGGCAAGGCAGCTCCTCATTTTAATGATGAGTCCCTCCAAGTTCTTGTGGATGCTGTCAGAGGGCGCAGGGAGATTCTCTTCCCTCCTGTTGGCCGGAGGAAGCCTCCTCAGCAGACCAAGGTAGCCTGGCTGCGCATTACTGAGGAGGTGAGCGCAAGGTGCATTTATGCACGCTCATGGATCCAGTGCCGCAAAAGGTTTAATGATCTTGTGAGAACATCAAAAGTGAGTATCCCATCTCACTTGCCTTCACTCTGCTTCCCTTCTCTTCTCATCACCAGCACTCTGTGTTGTAAGCCTCCTCCTTCACATACCACCTTACTCTTACTTCCCTTGCACCCTTTCCTATCCATCTCTGTCTCTGTACTGAATCACTTCAGCATCCTGCCTATGCACCCCTTAGACTTGCTCTCACTGTCACGCAGTGACAACAACTAACAACGCACAGGGAGCTACCTTCCTCTTGGCACCTCACCCCATCTTCGTCTCCCTCAAAGCTTCTATGGTAGGGATTATTCACACTCACTCCATCACTGTGGCTGAAACACCACTTGTGTCCCTTCTTGCAGGAAAAGATATCCCACAATAAGAGGGAGAGAGCACTGACTGGAGGAGGAATACCTACCCTAGCAACATTGACCAGTGCTGAGGAGGCTGCATACGAGATTGTTGGAGGTGGCAAGGACCTGGAAGTGGGCGATGGAGAGATGGGCACACTAGAGGAAGCTGGTGACATAATAGAGTTTCATCACTCTCAGAATGCAATGGCATATGATGTTCATAGAGAATCGCGTTGTATCATCTGCTCAAAAGGATGTGTCTGCTACATCAATATCAGATGTCTAAATCATGCCTTTAATCTCCCACAGGACCATCGAGCGCCCCCCTCCCTATGATCTAGGACGAAGAGCTGGACAACTCCTCAGAGGAACCTGAAGCCTCTGAGGGACCAGCGTCACCAGGACTCAGTGCACCCAGCACCAGCGCAGCAACGCTCACCTTGGTGGGGCCATCGCGAGTTAGAGTAGTGTTGCCACCGGGTCTATCACAGTGCACAAGTGACACCAGCAGATGGTGGAGACAGCGACAGCAGTGGAGAGTCCTCAGCGGAGGTCGCAGGACTCTCCTAGCTCTGCTGAGCTGCATGCAGACGCTGTGCCTGTGGGGCCATCCAGAAAAAGAGTGTCTCGGGAAATACAGGAACAAGTGCAGGAGTCTCTGGAAGGGTTTGCCTTCAGGGTTAGTGTGAGTGGGGGGAGAATGGAGGAGTCCATCTGTAACATCAGCACTGCCGTGGTGGAGGCAATAGCGCATGAACGCACCACCATGGATAGGATGGCAACCTCTGTGGTAAGGATGGCTACCTCAGTGGAAAGGCTGGCTACCGCCATGGAGGAAATAAGTCGTCAGAGTCAGGAAGACATGGTGACTGTTCAAAATAGAATGTTATCTCTGGAGGATCGATGGGCAGCTATTGGCAGAGAGACCAGAGCTTCATGGATATCCTTTTGAGGAGGACTGCCAGTGCAGATACGGGTCCTCATGACCCCCCTGAAGTGCAGCAAGGTGCTCTCCAGCCACTTGCCAGCACTGAGGTGCGGCTGACCCATGAGAGGGATGTTGTTGGCAGGACAGAAGGAAGTGTGGGCTCCAATCAAAGTGCTCACATGTCCATGCCACTGTGGAGCCCTCGGTCAGAGACCCACTTTGTGGAGACAACTGAGATGGCCGTTTCAGCCCCTGCACAGCCACAGGAAGAGCAGACTGTTGAAGAGCCCTCCCAGGCTCCCAAACCCAGAGGACGCCCACCAAAGGTTTCTAAGCAGGCGCAGCATCCTAGTCAGCAAGGTGCCTCTACATCTGCTGAAGCCACAGGGGAAGCACCACATAGAAGCATGCGTAAGAGAAAGATTAAGCACCTATAGTCGCAAGGGGAGTCACTTGGGTGATTTGTCTTTTTTTCTGACTGTTGTTGGTTTATTATCCTTTTGTGATGTGTAAAAGAAAAATTATGGCAAACAGTGGATTGTGTGGCGTATGTGTTCTGGGAAATGGCAAAAGCGCATTGAGGGCTCAGGGCGACTTGCTTTTGTAATGCTAATGGTAAAAGTGATAGGAAATAACAGGGTATAGCAGAGATGATGTATGACGTTGGACAAATGTCGCCTGCAATTACAGAGTCATATGGTAGCCACCTACGGTTGAAGAATAAGCTTATGCTAATGTGGCATGGCAGTGCGCATACCCTGCTTGACGGGCAGCAGTGAACTGGAGGGATGCTGCATTGGTCACAATAGGGCATGCAAGGCCCCTCGTCCTCCTCCTACTCCTCTTCCCAGGAAGATCTGTGCTGAGCCACGGGGCTGCTACTCCTCCGATTATGAGGACCAGGACGAGAGGGCATACATTTTTCCCATCCCCTTGCTATAGATTTCATTTGAGGCAACAAGCTTGCAAGTGCACAGTCGAAGTGGCCTGAAATTATTCCATTCATATCACACTGCAGATAGGTGTCACAAGGTCAGTAGATGTGCAAAATCTTATCCCATACCTACAACAGCAAAGTTGTTGCATTTGAATGTCAGCCATGTTTCTCGGGGTGCTTTTAAAGCACTCCACCAATGCATACAAATCATGTCCTCCTGCAACTCGTCTCCTTGAACCTGGCCAGTTTCTGACAAGTCGGGAAACAGGAGCCAGAAGCACAAAAATGGGAAACCACTATCAAAATAGGATTAGCAAGGCAGTTAACAGGCTGGGGGAGAGATGGAGGCGGGTTGAGTGTCTGAAGCCATTTTTTCCGATTTTCACTACAGACCCGCCTCCAAATCTGCCTCCTCAGGGCTATTAAAATCGAGTCCATATTTTCCAAGGAGTATGTGGCTTCCTTATTCTTCCTACCAAAATGTACTACCTCAGACTTATCTATATTGAAGTTCATTTGTCAATTACACGCCCATTCTGCAAGTTTATTAATGTCTTCCTGTAATTTATCACAGTCCTCCTCTGTACATCCTGCTGTCCAAATGAGTAAATATTTGCACACATCCAGTATTTGGTAAATTTGGTCTCACTGATAGATGGGATTAATATTAAGTGATAAAAGCTACATTCAGTTTCAACAGCTCTCATTCAAACGTCTTGATAAATTCTGGTTATATTGAGTATCACGGTATAATTTTGGATTATCTATCTAGATTTTTTTTAAATCATTGCACTCGGTCCCTTCATCTAAGTCACTGTTGATATGCATTATATACAGCAGAGTTTGGCAATTGATAAATAGTTATGGATGGCTTATGGACAACCTTGGCAGCTTATGTTAGTAGTTACTATGTTTATCCTAAGGGTATTATTGCATCACTTGTATGGCCTTCTCCCATCAGATTCCTGTGGTTGTCTCTCTGGTGGGTTAATTGCCGTATTCCTTTGTACTCCAGTGTTTTAACTTATTTGGTCCGTGTTGGGGATACAATTGTTTATTCTTGGCAATAGTAAAGAATGCAAATAAAAAACTTGATAAATTCTCCTGGTTCAGCCTCAGTGAGAACAGCCTTTTTTTCCGACTGTACTATATTCCACAGTGACTCAATGCATATTGACAAGTTGAGGTTATTTGACTATTTGGGGATAGAGTCATAGAATCATAGAGTCATGACGGCACAGAAGGAGACCATTTGGCCCATCGAGTCCGTTAGAGCTCTCTGTGGAGCAATCCAGTCAGTCCCATTCCCCTGCTCTATCCTCATAGCCCTGCAAATTTATTTCCCTCAAGTGCCTATCCATTCTCCCCTTGAAAATATTGAGTGTCTCCGTTTCCACCACTTTCATCGGCAGCAAGTTCCAGGTCCTCACCACTCGCTGCAGGACAGAGTAGGACAGAGTATAAATCAAGAAATAATGGGGGATTGTAAGAGAAGTACTGCAATAATCGTGTGCGATTTTAAGCTTCATATAGATTGGACAAATCAAATTGGCAAAGGTAGCCTTGAGGATGAGTTCATAGAATGTATTAAGGACAGTTTCTTAGAACAATACATTGTGGAACCAACCAGGGAACAGGCTATTTTAGATCTGGTAATATGTAATGAGACAGGATTAATTCATGATCTCATAGTAAAGGATCCTCTAGGGAAGAGTGATCATAACATGATAGAATTTCACATTCAGTTCGAGGGTGAGAAACCTGGGTCTGAAACTAATGTCTTAAACTTAAATAAAGGCAATTACAAGGGTATGAAGACAGAGTTGGCTAAAGTGGACTGGAAAAATAGATTAAAAGGTAAGATAGTAGATAAGCAGTGGCAGACTTTTAAGGAGATATTTCATAACTCTCAACAAAGATATATTCCAGTGAGAAAGAAAGAATCTATGAGAAGGATGAACCATCCATGGCTAACTAAGGAAGTTAAGGAGGGTATCAAATTGAAAGATAATGCATACAATGTTGCAAAGATTAGTGGTAGGCCAGAAGATTGGGAAATTTTAGAAACTTGCAAAGGATGACGAAAAAATTAATAAAGAGGGAGAAAATAGATTACAAGAGTAAACTAGCAAGAAATATAAAAAAAAGACAGTAAGAGCTTCTACAAGTATATAAAAAGGAAGAGATCGCTAAAGTAAATGTTGGTCCCTTAGAGGATGAGACTGGGGAATTAATAATATGAAACAAGGAAATGGCAGAGACTTTGAACAAATATTTTGTATCTGTCTTCATGGTAGAAGACACTAAAAGCATCCCAATAATAGTGGAGAATCAAGGGGAAAATGGGAGGGAGGAACTTAAAACAATCACTATCACTAGAGAAAAAGTACTAGGCAAACTAATGGGACTAAAGGCTGACATGTCCCCTGGACCTGATGGCCTGTATCCTAGGGTCTTAAAAGAAGTGGCTGCACAGATAGTGGATGCATTGGTTGTAATCTTCCAAAATTCCTGAGATTCTGGAAAGGTCCCAGCAGATTGGAAAACCACAAATGTAATGCCCCTATTCAAGAAAGGAGGGAGACAGAAAATAGGAAGCTATAGGCCAGTTAGCCTAACATCTGTCATTGGGAAAATGCTGGAATCCATTATTAAGGAAGTAGTAGCAGGACATTTAGAAAATCATAATACAATCAAGCAGAGTCAACATGGTTTTATGAAAGGAAAATCATGTTTGACAAATTTATTAGAGTTCTTTAAGGATGTAATGAGCCGGGTGGATAAAGGGGAACCAGTAGATGTAGTGTATTTGGATTTCCAAAAGGCTTTTGGTAAGGTGGCACATAAAAGGTTACTACACAAGATAAGAGCTCATGGTGTTGGGGGTTATATATTAACATGGATAGAGGATTGGCTAACTAACAGAAAACAGAGAGTTGGGATAAATGGGTCATTTTCAGGTTGGCAAACTGTAACTATTGGGGTGCCACAGGGATCAGTGCTGGGGCCTCAACTATTAACAATCTATATTAATTACTTGGATGAAGGGACTGAGTGTACTGTTGCCAAATTTGCTGATGATACAAAGATAGGTGGGAAAGCAAGTTGTGAGGAGGACATAGAGTCTGCAAAGGGATATAGATCGGTTAAATGAGTGGGCAAAAATTCGGCAGATAGAGTATAATGTGGGAAAATGTGAGGTTAACCACTTTGGTAGGAAGAATAGAAAAGCAAAATATTATTTAAATGGAGAGAGACTACAGAATGCTGCGGTACAGAGGGATCTGGGTGCCCTCGTACATGAAACACAAAAAGTTAGCATGCAGGTACAGCAAGTAATTAGGAAGGCAAATGGAATGTTGGCCTTTATTGCAAGGGGGATGGAGTATAAAAGTAGGGAAGTCTTGCTACAATTGTACAGGGCGTTGGTGAGACCACACCTAGAGTACTGCGTACAGTTTTGGTCTCCTTATTTAAGGAGGGATATACTTGCATTGGAGGCAGTTCAGAGAAGGTTCACTAGGTTTATTCCTGGGATGAAGGGGTTGTCTTATGAGGAAAGGTTGAGCAGGTTGGGCCTATACTCATTGGAGTTTGGAAGAATGAGAGGTGATCTTATTGAAACATATAACATTCTGAGGTTGCTTGACCGGGTAGTTGTCGAGAGGATGTTTCCCCTCGTGGGGGAATCTAGAACTAGGGGTCATAGTTTCAGAATAAGGGATCGCCCATTTAAGACGGAGATGAGGAGGAATTTCTTCTCTCAGAGGGTTGTGAATCTTTGGAATTCTCTACCCCAGAGAGCTGTGGAGGCGGAGTCATTGAATATATTCAAGGCTGAGATAGACAGATATTTGAGCTACAGGGGAGTCAAGGGTTATGGGGAACAGGCAGGAAAGTGGAGTTGAGGCCAAGATTAGATCAGCCATGATCTTATTGAGTGGTGGAGCAGGCTCGAGGGGCCAAATGGCCTACGCCTGCTCCTATTTCTTATGTTCTTATATTCTTATGAAAGCCCACAAGTTTGTGCATGTTGGCATTTATCAGGGCCATTAAGGGGAGTCCCTAGGCTATGTTCACCTCAATAGAGAGCTGGTCACTTTTTTTAATTCCTTGAGACAGCTTTGGCTTTTGGCATTAGGGCCAGATCTATGGATTGCCCAAAAGATGTGCAGAATTTGCCTTCCTCACAAGTCTTTCCAGCTCTTTCCCCGGGTTGGGGAATCCAGTTGCCCAATCATAAGGATTATGTGGAACATGTGGTGATTATATTAATCTATTCTTACCAGATGAGATATAAAGGGCTTGATTTTGCCATTGTGGGCGGGCTGGGGCGTGTCAGGTGGTTTTCGTGTTAGGACCCCAACTCCGATGTGAAGTGGGGAAAAAGTGCGATTTTCCTCTAATTGGGCACTTGATTTCCAGTGTGTGGGAACCCCTGGCCCATTGAGTCTTTTCATACAGAATGTCGCCTCTGATGACGTCATCAGTGCTGCTGGATTTAAGGCCTGCAAGCAGCCTTGCTTCTTCTGGATACTGGAAACTTTATGACCATTGTTGTATGCCCTTCATTCATCCACTATGTCCACCAGTAGGCCAAAGGGTGCTTCACGCTTCGATGAGGCCTTCCTTCAAGCTCTGGTGGAGGGAGCAAGATCCAATAAGGAGGTGCTCTTCCCTTCCTTAGGAGAAAAAAGCCACCTCAGCAGACTAAAGCTGTGTGGCTGCAAGTGGCCCAGGAGGTCAACTCCATATCTATGAGCCGCAGAACCTGGCTGCAATGCAGGAAGAGGTTTCATGACCTTCTCCGCACAGGAAAAGTGAGTATGACTTTCCCATCACCCTCAATCTGATCCCCATTGCCTCTCCTCACCAGCACTCTGCTTTGCCAACCTCTTCCTTCACATCCCACTTGACACTTACATCCCTGCACCCTTACCCATTCCCTCTCTCTCTATGGTCACATTCACTTAACTATTCGACCATGCAGCCCTCACACTCCCTATCACTGTGATGCAATGAAAACAACTTACAACACACAGGGAGGGCCCTTTGTCTCCTTCTAAGCATCTATGCTATGGATTCTCTACACTCACTCCTTCATTCTCACTCAAACTCCACCTGTGTCCCTCATTGCAGGAAAAGAGAGCCCACAATAAGAGGGAAAGAGCGATGACAGGAGGAGGGCCACCCTCAATAGCCCAGCTCACCACCTGGGAGGAGGCGGCCCTGGAAATCGCCGGTGTTGAGGAGATTCCCAAGTGGGGGACGGACAGACGGGCGCATCACAGCAAGCTGGTGACAGAATAGTTTAGCATCTCTCTCATTGACATTGCATGAGTCACTAATAATGATTCTGATGCTCTAACAGATTGACTTATGATCATCTGCACTATTCAATGTGCATGTAACCTTGACCTCACATCTCTAACTCTTTCCTTTACTCCCCCACAGGACCATCGACAGCGCCCGTCCCCACTGTCCAGGAGGAACAGCCTGAGCCTCAAGACTCCTCAGAGGAAGCTGCAACTTCTGAGGGCGCAGCGTCAGCAGAATTCAGCTCACCCAGCACCAGCGCAGACACTCACACCTCGGTGGGACCTTCGGGAGATAGAGTTATGTTGTCACCTGGTGTATCACAGCTCACAAGTGAGCATCAGCAGATGGTGGAGAGAGGGACAGCAGTGGAGAGTCCTCGTCGGAGGGCGCAGGACTCTGCCAGCTCGGCTCAGCTGCATGTGGACCCTGTGCCTCCAGGTCCATCCAGAAGGAGAGCGGTGCCGGAACTCCAGGAACAGGTGCAGGAGTCTCTGGCAGGTTTTGTATCCAGGGTCGCTCCGAGTGTGGAGCGAATGGAGGAGTCCATCGCGAACATGGAGGCATTGGCGCATGAACGCATCACCATGGAAAGGATGGCAAATTCCGTGGAAAGGATGGCTACGGTAGAGGAGAGGATGGCTACGGCCATGGAGGAGCTAAGTCGCCAGAGTGTTGAAAACATGGTCATTGTTCAGAATAGACTGGCATCTCTTGAGGAGCGATGGTCAGCTATTGAGCAAACAAACCAGACCTTCATGGGAGTTCTCTGGAGTCGGACTTCCAGTGCAGAAACGGGTCCTCATGGCCCCCCTGAAGTACAGCAAGGTGCTGTCAAGCCGCTTGCTAGCTCTGAAGTGGGGCTGACCCATGAGAGGGATGTTGGTGGCAGACAACAAGGAAGTGGGGGCTCCTCTCCAAGCGCTCACACGACCATGCCACTGCAAAGCCCTCGGTCAGAGCCCCACCAGAGTCCTCACCCAACTGAGATGGGTGTCTCATCCCCTGCACAGCCGCAGGAGCAGCAGACTGTTGCCGAGCCCTCACAGGTTCTCAAGCCCAGAGGACGGCCGCCAAAGGTGTCGAGACAGGAGCAGCAAGAAAGTGAGCAAGGGGCCTCCACATCTGCTGAAGCCACAGGGGAAGCACCACGTAGGAGCACGCGTAAGAGGAAGATAATGCACAAGTAGTCACAAGGGTAGTCACTTAGGTGTTATGTTTTGTTTCTTTTTGAAATGCCATCAGTTGCTTGTTGTGATAAAAATTTCTGATGGCAAACTGTCGAAGTTGTGGCCTGTGTCATTTTGCAAATGGGACTTCCACATTGAGGGCTTAGAGCGACTTGCAATTGTCAGTATGGTGGTCAGAGTGATAGGAATCCGCAGGTTCTTGTCAATTGTCAATGCTCTGGTAAGAAGGTGTGAGGCAAAAGTGTTTGATTTTGCAGGCTAAGCAAATCTGGCCAACATGAGTGTGTCCCTTGCATCCCGAGCAGCAATGTGGTCGCGCGCTGGCGCCTTCTGGCCTGTGCAGCTTCAGGTGGGTGAGCATCAGCTTGGTGCTCCTGTTGTTGCTGCTGCTGTTGGTGCTGCTGTTGTTCATGGTTCTGCTGCTGCCGCGGCTGGTCTTTGTCCAAATCTGATGTCCAGGAGGAAAGGAAATAAATGGTCGCCATGCTTCTGGTATATGCCTCAGTTGAGGAAGCGCTCAGTCAAGGTGGGGAGAGGGGTTTCCCAGGAGGTCACACGGGAGATGGGTGTAGGGCTTTAAACTTCCACAACAATGAGTAGGCCTGCTAATAGCTCCCCCAGACCTCAGACAACAAAGTTCTGCCACCTGCAAGTGATCATCGGTGAAAACTGCTTTTTAATGGTGGAGCTGCAGCTGTTAGTAAGCAATCCACTTGTGAGGCCGCCAAGATTAACTGCCGTGTTCCAGAGGAGGCGTGTAGGATGGGGGAAATTTGTTAAAATCAGAAAGGCCTCTCAAAATGGGATTATAGAGGCAATTAAGTAGTTGTTAAGGGCCTTAAGGCCCTATCCCGCCTCTTGGAGGCGCGATGGAAATGGGGTCTGAAACCACGAATGTGGGAAAATTGCTCGGAGGCGGGATGGAGGTGGGATCGGAGCCGCCCGCCATTTTTTTGCGATTTTAACACCACACACGCCTCCAATCCCGCCTCCTCGGGCCTGGCAAAATCGAGCCCTTAGTGTTTCTTTTCCAAGTTCTTTTTGATGTGCTTGCAATTCCTGCAAACTTAGAAATAAAAGCTCAAATTTTCCAGTCCACATGGCTGGTAGGATGGGCATGGATTGGGTGAGAGAGGGCTGGGAAATCTACTGGAGATCCTTATGCTGGATCTCTGGCTGGTTTGTGCAGTGTGTAAACTCCCAGCTGGCCTCTTACAGCTGACCTAAAAATGCTCTTGCACAAATTGTGCGAAGGCTTCATTTAAATATTTAAATGAATGGTTATGCTTGTATCATGAGTGTAAGCGTGACTCCCTGATTTTCTCACAGGGAATGTGTTGTGCGCTCAGTTTGTTGAGATGACGTGAGTGATTAGGGTTTAAGGGCTGCTTCAGGGCAAATGGCAGGTAGCAGCTAAAAATGGGATCAGTTAAATTTTTCCCGTGAACACTTCTGCAAAGGAGTAACAGTGGATTTCTGAGACCTGGATTCCTTAAGTTTGTTTTTTTAAAAACCTTTTTTTTTGCATATTTGCCAACATTTTTTGGCAGCAACAATTTTGATTAAAAATTGGAATATGAGAATTGCTCTGGATATTCCTCGCTTTTTATACAAATCACAACACGGATACAGTATTTGTCAGTAATGGTGTTTATTCTTCACAGGAGCAGTAGTCCTAATCCCATGTGCCAGCCCTGTTCCCTTATCCCTTTATTCCCCTTTCATTTAACCACCTATGTAACCTATTCTTATGAATTGACATACTCTCTGCCTTAATCACCAACTCTTGTAATGCATTCCACAGCCTCACAACCCTTTGTGTAAAAAGGTTCTCCTGCTCTCTGTCCTAAATCTCTATCATTTAACCTTATATTTATACCCCCATTTTAGATTCCTCATTCACTGGAAACAATCTATTCTGCTCCATCTCTTCATAATTTTGAACACCCCAATCAAATCACCTCAAAATATCCTCTGTTCTAATGAGGAAGAAACAGATGAAATAAATTCTGCAAGTCAGGTTCAATTGAAACGGAAACAACAACAGAAAACGCTGGAAAAACTCAGTAGGCCAGGCAACATCCGTGGAGAGAGAAACAGAGTTAACGTTTCAGGTCGAAACCCTTCGTTAACTCTGTTTCTCGCTCCACTGATGTTGCCTGGCCTGCTGAGTTTTTCCAGCGTTTTCTGTTGTTGTTTCAATTTTCCAGCATCCGCAGTATTTTGCTATCGTCAGTTGAAACGGAGGTGGACTGCCCTTATCTGTCCTTATCCATCACAGCTTGGTATACAGACCTATGCACACATATCTGGAAATGTCGAATAAAAACTGCCTTTGCAAGCTTCGCTTCATCAGGCAAACAGTGATGGAGTTGTACCGTCTGTCGGGAGGTAACCTGCCAACAATCTTCTTTATATCGATGCTAATGCTAGTGGCTGTCAAGGTCGCCACATCCCTGAACTTTTGTGCCTCGGTCTCATTCCAAGTTGCAATATGGAACATATCAGCAATATCAGTCAACCTGTAGGACACAGATGTGTCAAACGGGCCACTGGTGCATTGTTCCCAGAGCTAACACCTCCATCATTTTCTCCATGGAAATCCTACAGCAGAAATGAGAGGGCTCTATAATACTTTCACAGTTACAGAATTTCCAGGGTGTTATTGATGGCACCCAAGTGCATTCCAGGCCCCTGCAGACAATGCCATGGTCTTCATGAACCATAAGGGGTTCCGTTCCATCAATATGCATGTGGTCAGTGACCAGCAGCACAGGATCATGCAGGTCAATGCCCACCTCAAAGACAGTGGATATGGTGCATTCATTTTAAGGCAATTTTGTGTGCCTGGACTATTTGAAGGAGAAGGCAGACTGAAAGGTTGGCTCCTCGGAAACCAAGCTACCCTCTTCAACCTGGTTTGACACCATCGACATAGCCAAACATAGGAGCTGAGCAAACAAAACATTGAGGCCCATGCAGCCACCAGGATCATTATCCAGTACATTATAGACATTTTGAAGCAACTACAGATGTCTGACAAATCACAGGTGTTTTATAATATACCCCACCATAATCATAGAATCATAGAATAATTACAGCATGGAATACGGCCATTCGGCCCGTCGAGCCCATGCTAGCTCTCTGCAAGAGCACTTCAGCTAGTCCCACTCACCCGCCCTTTCCCCGTAATTTTTTTCCTTCAGGTACTTACCCAATTCCCTTTTGAAAGCAGTGATTGAATCTGCCTCCACCACCCTTTCAGGCAGTGCATTCCAGACCCTAACCACTCGCTGACTAAAAAAGTTTTTCCTCATGTCGCCTTTGGTTCTTCTGCCAATCACCTTAAATCTGTGTCCTCTGGGTCTCGACTCTTCTGCCAATGGGAACAGTTTCTCTCGACCTACTCTGTCCAGACCCCTCATGATTTTGAACACCTCTATCAAATCTCCTCTCAATCTTCTCTGCTCTAAGGAAAACAACCCCAGCTTCTCCAGTCTATCCACGTAACTGAAGTCCCTCATCCCTGGAATCATTCTCGTAAATCTCAAAGATTATCATAGTCTGCTGCATGCGACTTGCTTTACCATGTAGAAAAGCCTTATAATGAAGCAGGTGGAGGAGGAGGCAATGGTAGAGTAAGAACCTCACAATGAACCAGAAGCTATCCCTACTGAAACACTTTTGCAAGCGGCAAGAACAATATGTAGACAAGACCTTCAGCTAAGTATCACATCTGCCAGTGCATTAATGCTCTGTCTTCATGTGTATGATGCAGTGGGCCAATTCGCTATCAATGATATTGTCCTCTGCACTGAATCAACTACTGTGGATGTCAATACTTTATTCTACATCATTGTAAAAAAATCTCTGAACACTATGAAAGTAAAGTGGAACCAAATTTAATTACCAAATAGTGATTAATGTATGCAGCCAATATTCTTTGCTTAAGTGCTTCTCCTAGGTAACTATATAATTTGTGTCCTGTAGTACCTAACCTTGTGGTCCTTTTAGGCACTCCTCCAGTGGTAGGAGCAAAAGAGATGGTTGCCTGCTAAGTGCAAGTTGAACCTTTCGGGATCGAGGTGGTCTTGTGCCTCCTTGTGCTAAGTCATGAGTTGACACTCTAAGGTTCTGTGGCCATGTCTGCTCCTGCCGTGGCTGCCTGTTGCTGGCCACCTTCTAGTTGTGCAGGGCTGGATTTTCCTCCAGGGTGGATTGGACTTCCACCTGCCACCCTGATCCCACTGCAACCATTTCTCTGGGTCAGGGCTCAATTAAAATGCAGGGCTGGATCCAAGCAAGATTCCCACAACACACAGGCTGTAAAATTCTATGGCACTCCAGGGTAAGAGAGCCTCAAAGAGGACGAGCCAGGTTTAAAGAAGCGCCCTGAAAATTTACAAGAAATTGTTTTTAAAAAAAAGGTTCAGCATGAGCCAATGCGACCCTTGGAGCAGGTAAGGGCCCTGAAGAGAAGGAGCAGTGGTCTCTCTCTCTCTCTCTCTCTCTCTCTCTAACAGCCGCAACAATGGACTTTCCACCACTGCCTGAGTGTCTACCACCACCCCACTCCTGGTGGTCACTGTGATCAATGGCACTTGAAGCAATAGGTAGGAAAATTAGGCAGCCCCACCCCCCATGCCATCAGTTAAGTGTGGTGGTGTGGTTAAATGTGGGCGGGGGAGGGGGTGGGACGGCAACTTCCCTGTTGAAGGGGTGAGGACAATTCCTAGTGATGTTGGCGGGGTGGGGGGGGGGCGCGGTGCGTAGGTGCAGAGTGCGGCTGTCCGCCACCCCCACTCCATTTCCCTTCACTTTCTGTTGTTATACCAGCCCGTACTGTCCTTTCAGCATTTCCCACACTCCCAGCATACATAACCCCAATGCGACATGCGACATGCGAAAGGCGAAGTGTTCTGCGAGGTTCTCCCAGCATCTGTACTTTTGTGCAGCAAAGCTTTCTGGCCAATGATTTCCTCACTGGCCAGTTCGAACTAGCAGCCACAGGCCTTCAAGAGCTAACAGCAAGTTCCCACTGTCAGGCCAATCTGGACCAGAAACTCGTTATGAACATTTAATTAGGCCAACTGTGGGAAATTGCACAAGATAGGCTATTTACTCATCAAAATTACTGTAGAATTGGCTATTACAGTGTGAGGGAAGCCGGTCTGACAACTCTATTACTAGGACTCAGGGTCCTATTTGTAGGACTGTTTCCCCCTCTCAAGATGCACCTGGTGCACCAGACATAGGGGGATGTGGTTGAAGGCAGACATCACCAGTTAGTCACCACAGTCCTGGAAATGGCTAACTCGAAAGCAGAGCTCTCGCATTGCACAGACTAAGGAGGTCAAGGGCCATCAGAATCCCAGCAAGCTGTCAAATCATGCAGACTTACTCCATCCCAAGAGAATCAGTCAGAAGGAATGGTCGGTCAGGTGTCATATATCTGAAGCAAGTTGTGCTACAATTAATGGTTGGCTACAATAGTGGAGACCAGTAGAAGATGATAGTAGATGGCATTAGAAGAATTCTGTTGGTGTTGGCAAGACTGCCATTTATTACCCATCCCCAGTTGCCCTGAGAAGGTGATGGTGGATCTTCTTCATGAACTTAAAAAAAAATGTTATTCGTTTATGGGATCTGGGCGTTGCTGGCAAGGCCAGCATTTATTGTCCATCCCTAGTTGCCCTTCAGAAGGTGGTGGTGAGCCACCTTCTTGAACCGCTGCAGTCCATGTGGTGATGGTAATCCCACAGTGCTGTTAGGGAGGGAGTTCCAGGATTTTGACCCAGCGACAATGAAGGATCGGCGATATACTCTAAGTCAGGATGGTGTGTGACTTGGAGGGGAACTTGGAGCTGGTGGTGTTCCCATGTGCCTGCTGCCCTTGTCCTTCTAGGTGGAAGAGGTCGCGGGTTTGGGAGGTGCTGCCAAAGAAGCCTTAGCGAGTTGCTGCAGTGCATCTTGTAGATGGTACACACTGCAGCCACGGTACGCCGGTGGTGGAGGGAGTGAATGTTTAAGGTGGTGGATGGGGTGCCAATCAAGTGGGCTGCTTTGTCCTGGATGGTGTCGAGCTTCTTGAGTGTTGTTGGAGCTGTACTCATCCAGGCTAGTGGAGAGTATTCCATCACACTCCTTACTTGTGCCTTGTAGATGGTGGAAAGGCTTTGGGGAGTCAGGAGGTGAGACACTCGCCACAGAATACCTAGCCTCTGACCTGCTCTTGTAGCCACAGTATTTATGTGGCTGGTCCAGTTAAGTTTCTGGTTAATGGTGACCCCCAGGATGTTGATGGTGGGGGATTCGGCGATGGTAATGCCATTGAATGTCAAGGGGAGGTGGTTAGACTCTCGCTTGTTGGAGATAGTCATTGCCTGGCACTTCTGTGGCGTGAATGTTACCTGCCATTTATCAGCCCAAGCCTGAACGTCGTCCAGGTCTTGTTGCATGCGGGCATGGACTGCTTCATTATCTGTGGAGTTGTGAATGGCGCTGAACACTGTGCAGTCATCAGCGAACATCCCATTTCTGACCTTGTGATGGAGGGAAGGTCATTGATGAAGCAGCTGAAGATGGTTGGGCCTAGGACACTGCCCTGAGGAACTCCTGCAGCGATGTCTTGGGGCTGTGATGATTGACCTTCAACCACCACAACCATCTTCCTTTGTGCTAGGTATGACTCCAGCCAGTGGAGCGTTTTTCCCCTGATTCCCATTGACTTCAATTTTACTAGGACTCCTTGATGCCAGACTCAGTCAAATGCTGCCTTGATGTCAAGGGTAGTCACTCTCACCTCACCTCTGGAATTCAGCTCCTTTGTCCATGTTTGGACCAAGACTGTAATGAGGTCGGGAGCCGAGTGGTCTTGGCAGATCCCAAACTGGGCATCAGTGAGCAGGTTATTGGTGAGTAAGTGCTGCTTGATAGCACTGTCAGTGACACCTTCCATCACTTTGCTGATGATTGAGAGTAGACTGATGGGGCGGTAATTGGCCAGGTTGGATTTATCCTGCTTTTTGTGGACAGGAAATACCTGGGCAGTTTTCCACATTGTCGGATAGATGCCAGTGTTGTAGCTATACTGGAACAGCTTGGCTAGAGGCGCAGCTAGTTCTGGAGCACAAGTCTTCAGCACGATAGCTGGGATGTTGTCAGGGCCCATAGCCTTTGCTGTATCCAGTGCGCTCAGCTGTTTCTTGATATCACGTGGAGTGAATCGAATTTGCCGAAGACTGGTTTCTGTGATGGTGGGGACCTCGGGAGTAGGCCGATATGGATCATCCACTCAGCACTTCTGGCTGAAGTTGGTTGCAAACGCTTCAGCCTTGTCTTTTGCACTCACATGCTGGGCTCCACCATCATTGAGGATCGGGATATTCTTGGAGCCTCCTCCTCCCATTAGTTGTTTAATGGTCCACCACCATTCATGACTGGATGTGGCAGGACTGCAGAACTTTGATCTGATCCGTTGATTGTGGGATTGCTTAGCCCTGTCTATAGCATGCTGCTTCTGCTTTTTAGCATGCATGTAGTCCTGTGTTGCAGCTTCCCCAGGTTGGCACCTCATTTTTAGATATGCCTGGTGCTGCTGCTGGCATGCTCTTCTACACTCGTTGAACCAGGGTTGGTCCCCTGGCTTGATGGTAATGGTAGAGTGAGGGATATGCCAGGCCATGAGATTACAGATTGTGGTGGAATACAATTCTGCTGCTGCTGATGGCCCACAGTGCCTCATGGATTCCCAGTTTTGAGCTGCTAGATCTGTTCTGAATCTATCCCATTTAGCACGGTGGTAGTGCCACACAACACGATGGAGGGTGTTCTCAGTGTGAAGATGGGACTTCGTCTCCACAATGACAGTGGGTGGTCACTGCTGCCAATGCTGTCATGGACAGATGCATCTGCGATAGGTAGATTGATGAGGACGAGGTCAAGTAGGTTTTTCCCTCGTGTTGGTTCTCTCTCCACCTGTCACAGGCCCAGACTGGCAGTTATGTCCTTCAGGACTCGGCCAGCTCGGTCAGTAGTGGTGCTACCGAGCCACTCTTGGTGATGGACATTGAAGTCCCCCACCCAGAGTACATTCTGTGCCCTTGCTACTCTCAGTGCTTCTTCCACGTGGTGTTCAACATGGAGAAGTACTGATTCATCAGCTGAGGGTGGACGGTAGGTGGTAATTGTGGCAGTCTGTGTGGTGAAGGTACTCCCACGATGCTCTTAGGTAGGAGGTTCCAGGATTTTGAAGGAACGGTGACATGGGTCAAGTCAGATTGGTGTCTGACTTGGAGGAGAACTTGTGATGGTGATGTTCCCATGCACCTGCTGCCCTTGTCCTTCTTGGTGCTAGAGGTTGTGTTTGGGCAGCTGAAATTAGTGCCTAACACACCAGTATTCCTTACTGCTGCTAATTCCTTACTAACATTTTCACCCTCTTACTCTGCCAAGACTTTGCCTTCCTCGTTATGAATCTGCATACTGAGGCCTCTTCTCAGGCTGAAATTATGCAGCATGAAGTATATGACAATTATTCTGGAAACCCTGGGGGTGTGGAGGGTATACTGTGAGGCTGATCCTGATCAGTCCAGACATGTGAAGTGCTGCTCAAGATATCAATGGTATGTTCGATAATGATTTTGGTTGCAGCTTGAACTTTGTTACTCCTGCATTGTGCTTTTGTTGCGGTTGGCACCTGGTTGTCATGAGCCATGCCCATACAAGGGTTACCTTGGCCCCCCAGGAGCCATCCTTCCACTCTTCATTCCACTTTAAATAAGGGTGGTCTTGAAACAAAGTCATCGTGAGAAGCTTTGGAGAAGCAGATGTTAACCTGGATGATTCCGTGCTGGTGATTGCATGCCATGTCCAATTGAGATTTTAAATAGCACGTTAAGATAATTTAAGGCACAGTATTGTGCATAGGGGCCCAAATAGCAACATGAGGTGTAGTCAGTAATCATGTGGTCTGGGAAAAGATGGTCTATAGAATTATGTTGCCTTCTCACATTGCGGCTGTTGGTCAGAGGTGAAGTTGATGAAGTTGGCACTGCTGAGCAATATTCTTCTAAGGCATCTGTGACTTCCTTGAGACATCTGTAGACAGTAAAATGATCTAAACTTTAGTTGGGCTCAGTGCTTGCCAAGAAGGAACTCAACATAAAATTGAAGGCTACGCTGACTTTGACAGCTGTTGGCAATGGTTTCAGATGTTAAATGTTGTCCAGAAGACTTCCAGCAGTGGTACTGCTCTATCAATGCTTTCCTGCTGTTTAGACAGATTTTCGCTCACATTGCCAGTTAACTGTGTCTATTACGGGAGATCTGCTATGCAGCAGAGCGGTGGGACTTGATGCTGCACCATCTGACCAGGACCATCCTTTCCTGCTTTTGCTGGTCCTCCTCTGCTAAATCCAATGCTATGCCTAGTCCTAATAGTGCTCAAAAGTCTAACAAGTGGAAACAGAGTTTGAACCAACTCTCCGTTAATGAAGGCTACAGCTTTCTCACTGTAGTCCCTCAATTCTATTCTATGACCATGGCTGCTCCTGCCGTGGCTGCCTATATTCTATTTGTGAGAGGGCAATGTATCACATTATTGATACATGGGCAACACGGTGGCATAGTGGTTAGCACTGTTGCCTCACAGCGCCAGGGACCCGGGTTCGAATCCGGCCTCGGGTGACTGTCTGTGTGGAGTTTGCACATTCTCCCCGTGTCTGCGTGGGTTTCCTCCGGGTGCTCCGGTTTCCTCCCACAGTCCAAAGATGTGCGGGTTAGGTTGATTTGGCTATGATAAATTGACCCTTAGTGTTAGGAGGATTAAATACGTGGGGTTACGGGGATAGGGTGGGATATGTGTCGGTGCAGGCTCGATGGGCCGAAATGGCCTCTATCTGCACTGTGGGGATTCTGTGATTCTGATGGATTACTGCTGCAATAAGAGCATCTTCCCTCTTAAATACCTGATTTGTTAGCTTTATTGCCCTGAAACATAAATTGATTGCATTAGTAATTCACCATTTTGCCCATTTATTTTAAATGGGTTAACTCCTCCACTAAAATAGCAGACAAAGGAATATGATATGAATGCTAATGTTGTCAACAGTAATTTCTATACTACTGTGTGCCCACAGGTATGACTTCAGACTTTGAATGGTTTATTTTATAGTTCAAAAGGTTTTTCTAATGCAGGTTAAGATGCTGGGAATTCCTCGGATGAAGTTCAGCTTTAAAGCAAAACTGTGCTCAGCGAGATGGGAAATGAACACTTTCTATTTCAGACACCTTAAGGTAGATTCCAGTGTGCGCCCAACACTAAAAATGAGTACACATTATTTCTCCCCGATCCATTTGGCCTGGCTGGGCTTCGCACCTAAAATGGAGAGCAAATCTAGGTGTAGTGTCCTCCACTCTGCTCCAGCAATGTGCTTCACCTTCAACCCCAGAAGAGCATCTCTCCACTGCACCAATGTGACATTTTTGCTTTCCCTACACCAACCATCCTTTCCAAATGACATTGCCAATTATTGCCAAATTAGGAGCAGTTTTGTATTGTGGACCCACGCCCACTAGGAACTGATTGAGGCTGCCTAAACTCATTTCACAGAGGACTCTTGTAGCTTAAGGATGGAAGAGACTTTCATCCCTTCAGTCTGGACTGGATTTTGACCTGCAGTAAAAGCTATTGTCCAACACACAGCTTCACCCAGTTCCCCCAGTATCGTTTTGATGAAACACAGATTTAAAACACAACTAGATTCCTGCATTGTGCTGCTACACTTTCACTCTTCATTTTTCTCTGTACTGTTTTTCAAAGAAAACATAAATTACAAAGCTTTGCACTGACAGCAGTTTCTAGGCTGTGCCTTGAGTCCAAGGCAGTGGAAGTGAATACACTGTTTAAGTTGGTGCTCAATTTTGAGCCAATATGATAAGTTGTGGCAGCCTTTTTGTGCCTTTGTTCGGCCATAATTTGAGGACTCCCCCCTACCCCCTTCCCACTGCCTGGACTGTGCTAAACTGGCAATCCACTGATAACTCCAGACCTGTTGGATGTGGCAGTCCAAATCTCTCCAGATTTGTTGGGTGGCTCAGACAGGTAGGATTGACCAGACTGAGAGAGCTATGTTGTGGGCGGAAAGAAATGGAGAGGACGACAGCTTTCCTGTCCCGTACTTGCACTTAGGTGGTCTGGTAGTTCATTGACCCATGTCACTATTTTTAAAATTTGTGTTGCCCAACAATACTTATTATAGTTTGGGAGGGTGAAAATACCCTTTCAAAACTGACATCCCTCTGTCCACTAGTTTTGATCCAGGCGTTATCCTGTTTTCTTAAATGGGTTAATGTCTGGTAAAATCGTGGATAAACGAGTATCATATGAACATGTCAAGTGTTCAACTACTAATATATTGGCAACAGTAATTTCTAGGTTACTGTGCACCCACAGGTTTAGTTTCTGCCTTTGAGAAGTTAATATTATGGCCTAGAAATTGCGGTCGGAGGCGTACCTCCAGAGTACGCCTCCGACCCGCGAGACCTTTACGAACCTCCCTCCAGGCGCCCAGGCTGCAAAGAGTTCTGGTCTCGGGCCTCCAGGCGTACGGCAGTGTAAAGGCCCACGGATCCCAGGGATGCAGGCGGTTCGCGAGCGTCCCTGGGATCACGTGGGCCCGGTCCTCCAATCACAAAGGAGATTCCATTGCAATCATTTACAAAGGGAATCCCCGAATGATATGCAATGGAATCCCCAAATAATTATATAATGTAAAGAATTGCAATTTTATTCATAAGTTCTTCATTGCACCAACCTCAACAAAAAATTAATTTTTTGATAATTTTAAACAGCATTAAGACTGTAATCCAGGGCCAATATTTGCATAACCTCATTTAATAAAGTGTATGTGCATAATTTTGGATTTTAAAATGTTTTATTTAAGCCTTAGATATCCCCTTACACTGCATGAACCGTAAGACTTACGTGGGCAATTACTGGCCTGTCGCTGGACAAATAGCCCAACTCTGCACCAGCAATACTCAGTTTTCAGGCGGTTTGGATGATCTGCCAAGGTATACCTTGACAGGTCGCAAGTTCCGGATTTCGCGCATGCGGCAATCCGGAACCTGTGGGGTATTTCAAAGGGAATACGACGGCGTACTCTGAGAGTACGTACTCCGAGAGTACGCCATCACAGACACTGCAATTTCAGGGCCATAACTCAAAATTGTTATATCTTTTAGAATCATAGAAATTTACAGCACCGAAGGAGGCCATTCGGCCCATCTTGTCCATGCCGGCCGACAAAGAGCTATCCAGCCTAATCCCACTTTCCAGCACTTGGTCCGTAGCCTTGTAGGTTACGATACTTCAAGCGCATATCCAGGTACTTTTTAAATGTGATGAGGATCTCTGCCTCTACCACCCTTTCAGGCAGTGAGTTCCAGACCCCCACCACCCTCTGGGTGAAAAAATTCTCCTCAAATCCCCTCTAAACCTCCTACCAATTACTTTAAATCTATGCCCCCTGGTTATTGACCCCTCTGCTAAGGGAAATAGGTCCTTCCTATCCACTCTATCTAGGCCCCTCATAATTTTATACACCTCAATTAGGTCTCCCCTCAGCCTCCTCTGTTCTAAAGAAAACAACCCCAGCCTATCCAATCTTTCCTCATAGCTAAACTTCCCCAGCCCAGGCAACATCCTCGTAAATCTCCTCTACACCCTCTCTAGTGCAATCACATCCTTCCTGTAATGTGGTGACCAGAACTGCACGCAATATTCTAGCTGCGGCCTAATGCTGGGACTGGCACAGGTGAGGTTTCAGCAAGTTTTAAAAATAAAACATAAAATCAAAACACAGCCAGTTTCAAACATGATGCTATCAACCTCTCACTTTTCTATGTACAGTTTATTGAAAGGAGATATAAATTGTTTGTTTATGTCCATTTATTGACTGTTAAAACCACCTTTGGCGCTACAGGCAATTGACAAAATACTCTGCTAGAACACTGCAACATGCCATTTTTCCTTAACCTTTGAAGACATCTCCTGTACCAGCACTCGATTTTTATTTCCTTTTAAAAAGAATCTCCTCCCTTTTTTGCCTTTCTTTCTTAACGAAAGTTATATGCTACTGAAAGACTACTGACATGATTAAAAAAAAACCTCTCAGCTACTTTTTATATGTGACTTAGATGGATGGGACAGGATAGCTTTAGTGAGTAAAAGAGCAGAACATATTCAGCATCAACAGAAATGGCCCCATTTGAGGAGCATAGTAATGCCAGCACTGAGCTATCCGTTAAGCCTTCTCAGACACTTACAGGCAAACACAGGCAGTTTTTTTTAATATACTTGAGTGAAGGAAGAAGCCAGGATTGAACACCACAGCTGAGTAACTTCAAATATAAATAGCCCCTTCATTAAAGCGGTTGTTCTTTAATTTATAATTGAACTTAAATAAAGAGTGACTTTAAGGCAGCTGTTTCTAATATTGGTTCCTCCTGCACATGAAAGGAACATTATTCTTACAGCAGTCTCACTACCCTTGGGTGTTATCCGAAGAACATGTTTTGTACCCACCTAATGCATTTGAGGTAGCTTTCATTTATTTTCATTCCAATAAAATAAATGGTTTTGTAATTAAATTTCTCCACTGACTTTGTTTAATGGTCGCACTGACAAGTGCTAATGTAGACTGAGCCGGAGAGCGTGAAACAAATCGCACTGTTTTTCAATCTGCAAGCAATTTTGCATGAAGGAGCAATCAAATCTTATGCAAGTGAAGCATTTTCATTAATCTGTTAATTCAATGCATACTGCCCACTCAGCATTAGAACATTTTTTTTAAAAACAAAAATTTCATGAACTGAACCGTTGTTCGAAACCATCTTGTGGTCTCTGGCAGTATGGCCTGTGGAAATTCGTTGACATAACGCCATGAAATGTTGCAGCTGTCTGAAGGGACTGGCTGCCCTGTACATTTCCTAGCTTTGGCAAACTGTCAAATTCAAAGTCTGCCTCTTTTTTCCCCTCCGTCAAACTCACTTAGAGATAAATCTTGTCGAAGAAAATTGACAGCAACTATTACCTATTTGGACTTCATCTCCTCCTGGTAGTGAAAAAGCCCACTTGAAATGATAAAAAAAAAAGCATATCAATTTAACGGTCTTGTTTATAACCCTTCCTTCAAAGGAAAAGCTGAACAAAGTTTGAATTTTTACCAATGATTCAAACTCTGGCGTTGAGGAAGAGTTTAGGTGTAACCCTTGTCAAATTAAGTAAGAGTAACTGACATGAGAATAATGACAAAAGAGCAAATGCAAAACAAAAAAAGAAATCAAAGCAATGCTTTCAGCCTGAATGTCAAAGGTAAAGTTGAAAGAAACACTTTTCACAGTCCTGCATTGGCCTGAAGTGACCACTAGAGGGTCGATGCTACCCACTGCAGGGATTAAATGCACATTAAATAAACTGGGCCATGTGTGCATACCTCTCTTGATAGCAGGTTGATTATCATTAAATAGGCCCTCATCCAAACTTTAAGGTGTTCTGTTTTGCATCAGTTCTTTGTTTTAATAATCCCAAATTCTTAAAAAACATTCACATTTAAAATTACCGACCAAAACAAGAACTACTTTGAGACTAATTAACAATGTTTCCTGATACTTCATATTATTTAAATAAACTAGCTAAGCACCCCCATAATTACTCTTGATTGCTACTTGCACCGTGTTGAGGTATGGGACACAAATCAAATCCAAATACATTTTTTAGTTTTCAGTTTATCCAAAACTTGAACACAGTTCTCATTTCTCAGAGAAAACAGGCCAAACAGAATCTCAGTAAGTGGACTCTTGCACTCTGCTGCAATTCTGGCAGCAATCCAGGCAACCATTTTGTGCAATGTATATTGTGGCTGTGTGGTGGCCAGGCAACTAATTAGCCAAATAAACGGGACATATTTGCTTTCATTTTATTTGGTTCTCAATTCCAATTTCTTTGTCTGCATAAAAGAAAGTGAAATGGACTATCAAACAGTACCTTTCTTTCCTTTTCCAGAATAGTTGCCATTATATCATAAGGAAACATTAATCTCAATAGAAAGTTAATTAACTCCAAGAAGCATGAAATATTGGGTAAGATTGATGATCGGATCAATTTAGGTTACTTCAAAAGTGTACAGTGGAGTTCATAAAACTCTGATAAACTTTGTTCCTATTTTCCATTTTTGAAATACACACGGAATAAAAGCTTGTTTGGAGTGCATTACTGGTCACAATGATGTGAGTCGACCTCAAAGTCTGTGAATGTCATTGTTACAGTCTATAACAATAGTGGGGTTGTGTCATTTTTATATTTATGAGGAATTACGGTGATATAAACTCCAGCATGGCGGGAATGTGGAGTAATCAGATCAGCCATGATCTTATCGAGGAGCCGAGTGGCCTACTCCTGCTCCTAATTCGTATGTTCGTATGGCGGTAAAGTCCATCTTTCACTGCAGTCGTCCACCATGATGGAAATGACTGTGGGTTGTTCTGTCATGTGATATGACTCTTTACAGATCTATCTGTGAGAATTCTGGGTAACTCCTGACTACCAATGTTACAGACAAATCTCATGACTACGTGGCTTCATTGGGCTGTCTGCAGCCATCTAGACTCAAAATTCGCCTGAAACATTGGGAGTCAGGGTCTGGCACAAATATAGAATCATTCTAGGAGGTTGGTAAGTTATACGACATGATGGTTGCTACAATAACAGCTATAACAAAAAAATTGCTTGGCTTTATTGTGTCATAAGACCGCAGGAATCAGTACAACAGGAAAACAACATGGCGACTCTATGTTACTGATGGATACATGGAGTAATTTTAGAACTTCAGATGGCTCATATACATAGAATACTGAATATATGGGTGAGATTACAAGATAGGAATGAATCGAGGACTTTAGGTGGCATAAACCATAGCTGCAAAGCTCCATCAGTTGATATCATTATCTTAACCCAGAGATTAGACTATAACTTTGCAAACATTCCAATACAGCTGTTACTTTTTGTACTACTGGTTTGTACAGTTGAACATTATGGATTAGTTTCATTCTCTTTTGCATTTTCTTTGTGCTGGCACTGAACACCAGTATGAAGATATTCACAATGAAGGGTTAGCCAATGCAATATTCTTGCTGGAAGTCTATCAAGAAATGACTTACTGTCCTACTATTTATAGATTGGAAAAAGATATTTACACAAATGGGGCTATGAAGGTGTGTCAACAGACATTTTATAGTTGTAAAGCAAAACAAAGTGAACAAAGTTGCTGTTAAAATGTTCTCAACGCCAGCTAACATGCTGGATGGCGAGTATATATATTGAATATTTGATGTGGGGTCCAATTGCAAAGACAAACAAACAAATAAATAAATAGATGCAGTGAAATTTCCAAGTGACCTGGTACCGAAAAGGTTAAAAGAAAATCCATTTAAAGAGTCTGGAACCCTTGATGCGCAGCTATTTTGCTCTGATCTCTGGTGTAGCAGGTCAGCATTACTGGAGACAGAGTAATAGAAAACATTTCCAGAATTCCCATTTTAAGAGAGTTTTGTACTGCCTGTTCCTTACTTAATCTTCCATTAGGCCTTTTAACGAGGGTACATCACATCTCATTAAACTAAATTAAATAGGATCATTTGCAGCAGTATTTAATGCTTTCCACGCTCAATATTGTAGTATGCTTCATTCCAACATTGTAAAGTGTTTTGTAATTAAACCTACCAGGAGTATCTATCAGAAACCATTCTTAAGTTAAATATACTTTGTACTTACCACTTATTTAAGTTGTCTTCTTTTTTATAAAAAAGCCATGATTCCTAATTTAAATGACAGTAAGCACTCTTTACTGGCTAGGTGTTAGTAGATTTTGTATTAAATGAATCCATTTTTTTCTCTAATACAGGGATAATTTAAGTCTAACTCCTTAGTCGAACAGAAAATTCATGTTTTATTGTCCTCGTTCACATTCACCACAGATGCAACCCAGCACTTGTGCCTGTTGGCGCGCCGATTGCTGCAGACCACCAGCGCAGTTCTAAACAGCTGCAGATGGATGCCAGTTCATGAAAGCAACACAAACAGTGGGCAGCAAGTGTAGGCCTACAGCAATGTGTCAGCGTGACACTGAACCCTTCTTAGAGTGTGGATGAAGCAAGAGATATGGAGCAGGGCCTTGAGTTACACTAGCGCTGATTAACATTTGTTGGCACAGTTTAGATATAGCTAACAAAAAAGAAATCCTTAAGCTCCTCGGGCTTTTAAAACCCAGCTCTGTGTCACCTAATCACGGTTCCTGTTTACTTTGTTTTCTCTTGTGCTCTTGTTAACCTTGGTGGTGTCCTGTGCTTATGGGTTCTGCCCATTCACTTTGGTTTCTCGATAAAGAGTCATGATAAATGAACAGAAGATCTGAGCCAATTCTTTGACTGTACCCTCTACCTAGGAAAAAGGCACATAAGTGTTTTCACTACACAATGATATTTTCCCATTAATTTTGATCAACAATAGAAGTGCCATGCGAGTATCTGGATTGTGCAGTTGTTGGGGAGTGGGGATCCTGGTTTTCACAAAGGATGGCCTGTGATAGTTACTCTCTTCCTACACTAGCAATAGTTAGATCTTCTTTTACTTGGGTGTCCTGGTCAGGCCGTTGGCACATGATCACTATCACTATAGAGATGCGTGTGCTTGCATGTGCGCGCCTGCGCGCGAGCTAGTCAGTTCAAAGTGGCACTGGCAGAGGCCTACGAGCAAATGGCCCAATCACCTGGGGGAGAAATTCATTATAGCCCAGGAATGGGCGCTAACTTTGGAAAAGTTTGAGATTTAGCGCCAGGCGCTAATGAATCTCGCTGCACGCAAAATTCAGTGTCATCGCTCAAAGAAAGGATGGGAGCGCTAAATCAAGCACCAACGGCCTAGCTCAGTGGCATTACACTCGAAGTGCTAACCAATATCAGGTGCATTCTAACCGCTAGTCATCATTGTCACAGGCTCCAGTTCTTAAAGGGGAGGTTCAATCATGCTGCAGAACCTCATTGTCAGCATTGCTGCCTGTGAACCTGTATCAGTAAGCAGGAGCAGGCCAAGCCCAAGGAGCCGGACGACTCAACCAGCTGTATTCATGGCAGATCCACGCCCCAGGGAGAGAGCCCGCAGATTTTCGGACCAAGCATTGGAGGAGTTAGTGTCCGCTGTGGAGAGACAGAGGGCGGTGCTCTACCCGGCAAGTGGCAGGAGGCCCTCGCCGCAAGTCTTCCGCACCATGTGGAGGGAGGTAGTCCAGAGATCTCGGGCAGCACTGTGGTCCCCAGGTCCCACACACAGTGCAGGAAGAAATTTAACGATCTCACTCGGGTGGTCAGGGTGAGTCAATGCTTCAACAAATGCTACATCCCACTATCTAAACCTCAGTCTACACACACTGCCCAAAGCACCACAACCCCAGCACTCACCCACCAACAATCTCTACCTACCAACACTCGCATGCACATCTCACACCTTGCACACAATGACCGCTATTCAACTATGGCAGGCACATCTCCCAAACACATTGCTCCACACTTACTCACACACTTTCGTTTCTCTTGCAGACCAAGGTAGCTCACAACAGGAGGGAGCAGGAGCGCAAAGGCGGGGGACAAGTTGACACCCAACCACTGTCTGCGCTAGAAAATAGAGTGCTGCAGATTATTGGGCACCAGGTGGTGAGCACTGTGGCCACCAGCGACGTTGACCCCTTGGGGACAACAATGGTATGTTCATCCCTACTCCTTCTTCTCACATCCCACTTCCCCCTCACCCCACAAGCGTTTCGCACTTTCCAGCTAATCATGCTGTATGCATGCCTTTCTCCCTTCCTGCCCCCCTCCCCTCACCTTAACGTGACTCTTGTGCCTTGAGCAAGCACCTGAGTAGCCTGTCCCGGAGGGCACCGTTGAGAGCGAGGTGGGAGAAGAGGAGGAGGAAGAAGACACCGCGTCACTGCAGGTCTCACCTGCAGGCACCAGATACTGGTGCTACACCTTCTTTAGAGGCTAGTATAGTAGTGGGATCTGCACAGGGTGAGGCACCGGGGACGAGTGGGCTGCAGCAAGGCCAGGGGGAAAGCGTAGTTGGGGGACCAGCTCCCCGGAGGGTGAGTTCTGCTGCACAGGACTCAGATGAGGACCTCGATGGGGAGGCGTTTAGAAGAAGGGTGATGGGCATGCACACAGAGATGATAGGTGCAATGGCAAGGGTGCCCGAGAGCATCACGGCAATGGTAAGGAGCATGGAGGAGTGGGCCTCCAACATTGCACAGAGCTCTGCGCACACCATGGAGCCCATCATTTCCAGTCTGCAAAGGATGGTAGACTCCCAGAGAGACCGTGGCGACCCAGACCTGATGCCGCGTGTGATGGGCGATCTGGCAGCTTCCATTGCAGCACAGGTGGAAGCGACGCAACGTCTTAGTGCTATAATGCAGTCTATGCTTGGTGCTATCAATCTCAGACTGCTCTCATGCAGTCTCAGCTTGATGCCACGCAAGCTCTGACTGCTGCCATCATGGCTGGGCCTACCACCGTTGACCAGGGCTTTCACGGTGTCGCAGCAGGCCAGCAATCTGTGTTTGCTAGGGATGCTGAGGTGCTTCCCCGGGGGAGTGGCAGTGGGTCAGTTGAGCAGGAACCTGCTGTCCTCCCTCACGATGATAGCATTCCCGCTTCCACCACTGCCACTCCGCCATTGCCCTTGTCACTGCCTGTCATCCAGCCAGCCCAGACTGCTGCCACCCATGCTGAGGTGGTGCAGTCTACAGCCGGGCCTTCCAGCCGGGCGTCCTGCAAGGCCATCTGAAGTCTCCCGCATGGACACTCAGCAGCCTTTCACCAGCCCTGCTGCAGCCACTGGGCCAACACTTCGTAGGAGCACTAGAGTAGGCAAAGGCATAGTAACGAGAGGCACTAAGGGATTGCATAAGGGTGAATAGTAAATATTTTTGTTGTAAAGATGTGTTCACTGATTATTGATAAATTTATTAATTCACTTCGGATAATTTTGTACTGTCTCTCATTTCAGCTGTACACTGTGATATGGCCTGCGACAGGGATGGAATGATGGGGATGCGGTGAGCAACGGGGATCTGAGGTTGAAGTTACTGGATGAGGTGGTCATGGGTCGCCCTTCCGGAAGGCCAATTGAGTGGCTGCCTCCTCCCTCGCTCCTGTTCCTCCTCCTCCTCGTCCTCCTCGTCCTCCTCATCTTCCACTTCCTCCTCCACCTCCTCCTCGTCTTCCTCCTCCTCCTCTCCCTCTTCCTCCTCCTGAGGTGGCCCCGCAATCCCTGGTGGCAAGGGCTGAGCCCGCATGATGGCCAAGTTGTGGAGCATGCAGAAGACCACCATGAAATGGAACACCCGCTCAGCCGAGTACTGGAGGGCTCCTCTGGAGTGGTCAAGGCAGCGGACCCGTTGCTTCAGCAGGCCGATGGTCTGCTCGATGATGTTCCTGGTGGTGGCATGGCTCTCATTATATGTGTGCTTGCAGGAGTGTTGGGGTTGCGGAGGGGAGTCATGAGAGAGGTGGAGAGCGGATACCCCTTGTCTCCGACCAGCTAGCAGCGAGCTTGATGTGGTGGCTGGAAGAGTGCTGGCACACCGGTCTGGTGCAGGATGAAGGCATCGTGGCTGCTGCCAGGATAGCGGGCATTGACATTGAGGATTAGCTGTCTGTGGTCGCACACCAACTGCACATTAAGTGAGTGGTAGCCTCAGGATTGTTATGTGGTGCCTGCAAAGCCACGTGGCTGCAGTCGATGGCGCTCTGCACCAAGGGGAATCCCGCTATCCTGACAAAGCCACATGCATGCTCGTCCTGCTTCTCGCTGGTGATGGGGAAGGAAATGTAATCCCTTCTCCTGCTGTAGAGAGCCTCTGTGACCTACTTGATGCAGTGATGCACGGCGAACTGCGAGATGTTAGCTATATCTCCTGTTGCAGACTGGAAAGATCCACTGGTGAAGAAATTGAGGTGACGCTGATCTTGACTGCCACTGAAAGAGCTGTGGTCGCCCTGATCTGAGGCTGGAGGTCTGGTTGCAGGAGGTGGCAGAGTTCTGTGACCACCTCCTTGGTGAAGTGGAGCCTTCTCATACACTGCTCCTCACTTAATTGAAGGTAGGAGAAATGCTGTCGGAATACCCTCGGAGGGTAAGGCCTCCTGTTGAGAGCTCTGATGGCCCTCCGCCTCCCTCTGGCCACATGTTCCAATCTTTCTCGCTGCCTCCACTCCCTCCGCCGTAGATCCTGGAGGGCGAGGTCGACTGCCAGTACAGCCCTCGTTAATGTAACGAAGTGTAGCACTATGATATGTTGTGAGAATAAATGTAACTAACTTTTAGTAGCCACAACACTCCTGATACTAAACAACCTTTAAATGACTGATTTAAACTGTTGCACAATGTCAAACTGACAAGGAAGCAGTGAAACAACACCAACCTGACAGCTGCGACTCATTACTAATGATCCCTTTAGGTAGCACTCCTGGAGCCGGCTACCGACTGCTTCGCGCCTCCTCTCCCTGTCACTGTCGGGTCAAGGTGCTAAGGCAGGGGGCGATACTCAATTTGGCAGATCAAGCACCCAGTGAGCGTTGCATGCTCGCTGACGTCACGATCTGCCTGGCGCTGAAGTCCCCGGCACTAACTCATAGCGGCAGCGCTACGGGGAGGCCGAATTTGATGTGCGGTGCTGGATTTGCCTCGCCGCGGTACTACTACCTCAACGCTTCGTTGGCGTCCCGGCCAGGCGCTAACTGGAGGCGCTAAGGTACCGAATTTCTCCCCCCTATTCGCTTGGCCACAGGTGGCAAGTAATCTGTAGAAACCAGAGGAAACCTCTGCTTTTACAGTCTGGGGTGGTTGCTATTCATTTTTGTGTAGTTGGATCAAGTGGAATACACTCATTTAAAGTGGTACTGACTTCATGCAAAAAATAATCATCAAATTTCCCCTAATTTTCAAGCACAGGGACGACGGGCTGAATAGCT
This sequence comes from Squalus acanthias, assembly GCA_030390025.1. Taxonomy (NCBI): domain Eukaryota; kingdom Metazoa; phylum Chordata; class Chondrichthyes; order Squaliformes; family Squalidae; genus Squalus; species Squalus acanthias. Next base: position 28,377,086 of record CM059436.1, on the reverse strand, counting down.
TCCTTCTGTAATAACAACAGAAAACGCTGGAAAAACTCAGCAGGCCAGGCAGCATCCGTGGAGAGAGAAAGAGAGTTAACGTTTCAGGTCGATGACCTTTCATCAGAACTGGGAAGAGCCGGAAATCAAATAGATTTAAGGCCAGGGTAAAGCTGGGAAAAGGGGGAGGGGATAAAGGAACAAAGGGGGAGATGAAGAGACATTAAGAGACATTAAGAGATATGCAAGGCTAGAGGTGGTGTTAATGTGACAGATTAAGGCTGAATGAAGTGTGAAATCCACTGGCAGAATGAAGGACAGCTGCCAGCTTCTAGGAGGAAAAAAAAAAGGTGGGGGGGGACAAATAAAAGGGTGGATAAAATAAAATATAAATGTGATTGGAGCTGAGGTTATGATCTAAAATTGTTGAACTCGATATTGAGTCCAGAGGGCTGTAGCGTGCCTAAACGAAAGATGAGGTGCTGTTCCTCGAGCTTCCTTCTGTGTTGTATGTTTCTATGATTCTATGTTGACACATATCATGCTGTAATGTATTGTGTTACTTGCTAGTTATATTAGCACAACAAAAGTGATGCATGCTTCTTCTGGGTCTTCTCCCTCCTCAATTAAGCCAACACAAAACAAAGCAATAAGCTTTGCCAAAGACTTTTTCCATGAAGATAACTTCTTGGGAGCCTATAGGAGTTAGAATCTGCTGAGGATGTATTGAGTTTCTCCTCTGCCAATAAGCATTACACTGATGCACTACTTTTAATTTCTGTTGTTTCCCCCCTACGCCGCCCCCCCCCCCCGCCGCCACCCCCCCAACCCCGCCCACCCCATCACCTCCTCAGCGTGGGGAGTTGGGGTGGGGGAACAATCTTGACAAAATTGTGGAGGCATAAGTAACAGACCTCGGCTGAAGAAGGTCACTACATGATCTCAGTTTATCCAAACTAGCTATTCTACTAGAGTGGGTAATCAGGGTTTTTGGCCATTAGCTGCGACTAGCTACTGATCATAGACACATGCCTTGAATTATCTATTGTGCTCCTTAAATAAGGGCCAAGGGCACCAGGTCACTGTGCATACCCTGAGTAGCCTAACTAACTACAGAGCTTAGTGGGTGGGTCTCTATTCACCGATCACTATATCATAGGGGAGTGGGGTGGGGGGGAAGAGACACCGAACCTCACACTTTTTAGGGTAAGTCAAACCCACCAGAGCGACATGATATGGGGAAGGGGGAAGGAAATGAAAGAACTGCAGAGAAATAAGGTTTTCAATAGCTGGTGAAAAAGTTGTCATATTTGTTTATAGGTTGGCCTGAGAATCTAGGCAATTTCAACACCTGAAAGAACCTACATTGCAGGCTTATTAACACTAGAATTTGTACCAAATTACCTCTATTATTTAAAAAAATTAATTTATGGGATGTGGGCGTCAATGGCAAGGCCAGCATTTATTGCCCATCCCTAATTGCCCTTGAGAATGTGGTGGTGAGCCGCCTTCTTGAACCGCTGCAGTCCCTGTGGTGAAGGTACTCCCACAGTGCTGTTAGGGAGGGAGTTCCAGGATTTTGACCCAAGGACGATGAAGGATCGGCGATATACTTCTAAGTCAGGATGGTGTGTGACTTGGAGGGGAACTTGGAGGTGGTGGTGTTCCCATGCACCTGCTGCCCTTGTCCTTCTAGGTGGAAGAGGTCGCGTGTTTGGGATGTGCTGCCGAAGAAGCCTTGGCGAGTTGCTGCAGTGCATCTTGTAGATGGTACACACTGCAGCCACGGTACGCCGGTGGTGGAGGGAGTGAATGTTTAAGGTGGTAGATGGGGTGCCAATCAAGCGGGCTGCTTTGTCCTGGATGGTGTCGAGCTTCTTGAATGTTGTTGGAGCTGCACTCATCCAGGCAAGTGGAGAGTATTCCATCACACTCCTGATTTGTGCCTTGTAGATGGTGGAACGGCTTTGGGGAGTCAGGAGGTGAGACACTCGCTGCAGAATACCCAGCCTCTGACCTGCTCTTGTTGCCACAGTATTTATGTGGCAGTATGTATGAACCTCAATGAGATTGGATCGCTTTACCATTCTGTAGACATCCTCATTATAAAATATAAAAGCACAAATACACTAACACAACTTTTAATTTTCTAATCTCTGGTTGGTGGAGAGTGGGAAGTTAATATTGTGGCTGGAACCATAGCAACAAAGGGAGGTAGATTTTCTTTTCAAATACATTTTACAAAATTAATTTTAATACATTTTTCAATGAATACATTTTTAGGATACTGATCAATTGATTTCTATAGATTACTTGCCATCGGTGACCAAGATAATAGATGATTGGGCCATCTGCTCGTAGGCCTCTGCCAATGCCACTTTGAACTGAGTTGCAAAATGTGTGCAACTGCAGGCTGAGGTGGCCATTCCCTCCTTTCCTACAGGGAAATACCTGATCACTGTTCAGCGCCTCCCCCTTGCAATATGCCTTAGACTCAGTAAAGCGTAGTTGAAGATGTATCCCACAATTCTGTGGTGACATGTTTATTCTCAAACAGTTAATTATTTTTTTCCTCCCTCCCTTCTTTAGTTAAGTGACGGAGTGTATTGGATCTCTAATGTGCTGAGCCATGGAGCCGTGGGATGGAACTCCGCCCCGAGATAAACAGCAGCATTGACTTCTCGCTGGTGGCATAGGCGTTGAGGAACACTTCCTGATCTCAACAATACCGCCCTTGGGAAACTTCGAGTAGTGGGCAAATGTTTCCCCATAGGGGAGGAACAATTGAGAGAGAGAGAGAGAGAGAGAAGCATCCTGGGACTGCACTCACACACCTCCAAGTGGCTGTTTGCTACAGCATAACTGGTGAAAATTGGACAGGAGTTCAGCTGCATACCCACTGCCCGCTCTATTCACATATCCCTTTATTCCCCCTTTACTTCCACTATCTATCTACCCTATTCTTAAATGTTGACCTGGGCTCTTGACGTGCTCGTATGACATTCCTCGGTCTGATACTTTAGCGGAGGTTTTTACTCATGTATTTTAAATGGGCTAATGTCTCCACGAATGGACAGAGGCACGTTACATGAGCATGTTTTGTGTTTGATATCGTCAACAGAAATTTCTAGCCTTACATATATTTAGGGTGACATAACACTTAACATAGTTCTGCCATTTTGTGAGGCTTTACCCCCCACCCCCAATCCGCCCCCCGCACAGATTACAAGTGACTTCAGTTCTGAAACGCAATCACATTGCCATGTCAGCAGCAAGGTCATTTACTGCTTTTTTTCCCCCAGATGATGTTTATGGGGATGTAAGGCAGGGGCACTGAAGAATGTTTTAGATTATTCAGGCTTCACTCGATCCAAAACTGGAGACTTTATGAAGCCTGAATTTGAGACCACGCTGTCACTAAACTACCAGGAACACTGAAAAATCCCTCCTCACCTTTAACACACTAAACCACTAGACATCAAACTCACCAGTGGACCACACAGGAATATGAGCGTGTTCTCCCCTTCCCCCCACACACACCCAGACTGCCAGAGATTGGATACATACAGACTGCTAAACCAACAGGAATCAGAGGTTTTCCTCCCCTGACCATTAGTCCATCAGTTATTAAGTCAAAAAGAAAAATACTTACAGATATTCTACTTTTAGTATTGTTGCACTTCGTCCGTGTGAAACAACAAAAAGCTATATTATTCTTAATAGCATATTGTCTATTTGCACATGTGGATTGCAATTTTCCTTTTCACCAGACAGGCCTAGACTGCGTCCAGCATTCAAGTGGACCAAACTCAGGTTTCACCAATAAACTGGCAATGCCTCCGACCAAATTAGTTTGCACTCTCAGTTTGATTTCTCACTTTGCTGTAGTCACAAGCGCTTTGAACTTGTTTCATTTTTCTTACAAATGTTACAGTTTTCTACAGTGCGAAAAGCACTGCTGAATTATGGCTGGAGATTGTTTACCAATCATTGAAATTATGGGGTATAAATTTGTCTAGTGCGTCCGATTGACTTCAATAGAAGAGAAAATTGGGTGGAGGGCAAAACAGGCAGCCAATTCGCTGACGGTGAAAAAAATCGCATTCGAATTTATATTTAAATTAGAAAGAAAATTAGGAATAAAATGTCGAAGAAAGCACTAGGAATGCACAAATTTGTGGTGTTTATGTACTAGACAGAGCTGTAAAGGGAAGATTCTATTTGCAGCTCCCTTAGTAGCCCCTGCAGTTTATCCAGTGAGTCATACAGACCATTTTCAGAGGAAGGCCCCAAAGTTGGATCTCTGGTCTGTGCTGAGTTTGCTGATCTCAACCTGGGTGGCAGTTAAGCATTGTAATTGGCTTAAATACCCCTGGGGTTATGGAGGGTTAAATCAGCCACATCATCAGTCCTGTTTATTGGCCAGCCACGCCTGCTGGGAGTGCATGCGTAGACATGGGTGAAGATAGGGTTAGGCTCTGCTGTGTTGCCCCCTATGATTGATTAGCCTGTGAGCCTCACACACGTATAATAGTCACCCGGGAGAGGTGCTGGCGGATTCCTGTGCGTACCCCAGCTTGCAGGAAAGCGGCGTGGGGAGAATTTGGCACGGAAAATTGGGAAGGAAAAGAGAAAATTCTATTTTCTTGGCATGAGGCACAAGGTTTCGGGGAAAAATTGATGGAGCTTGTTAATAAATTAGTGCAACTAACGTGTCTGATTATTTTTCATTACGTGCCATGTGTGTGCTTGCAGGCATGTTTGTGTGCATGTTTGTGTTTATGTCCACAGTTAGGCTGTAATTAATCTGAAAACCCTTTAAAGAATTTTAGACAGTTGGTAAAACTCCTGCATATCAGGATATGTAAAACGAGGCCTGCTCTGTGTCACCTTAATTGCTGAATCATGTTCACAATTACTTATCCTCTAAATAAAATGTCAACACTGCGAAGAATATTATCTGCCTCCCGCTTGCTGGTCAAGTAGCCTTCTCCCCACCACTACAGACATGGACACACACATTTTTATAGCGTCCAGTGACCAGATTTGATTCCAATTAGCTGTCCAGCTTAATGAAAACCAAAAGGCAAAAATCATAGTTCACTTCATGAATAATTTCAAATCTCTCATGTAATGACCTAATTTGCTCCATACATTTGGTGCTATTAAATCACACTGGCTAAGAAATGACTACTGTTGCCATAACTTTCCCAGTGTGGTACTAAACAAGCCACAAATCAAACACATATAGAATAGCCCACAACTGAGAGTGAGTAACACTGCAGTAATTTAATTGAAGGGTCCAGCTGATGTCATAAATTATGAGAATGCAGTTCAGCCCTGAGATTGAATTGCAGCGTTTTATATAAGGCAGCATGATGATGCTACATATCAGAGCCACAGCACACTACCTGCGCTTGCACCTGTGATTCTCTTCGCGGTGAGGTTGTGATCATAACAACTTCCACTTGTATAGCAACTTTCTCAGAACAACATGTCCCAAGATTCATTCAAGGAGATCAAAGGAAAACGAGCAGGAAATGGAACAGAAATTAGAAGTGGTGAAGAAGTGGCCAAAACTGTAGATTTTGAGGAGGCTTTTGAAGATGTAGAGAGAGATAGTGAGGCGGAGGGGTTTGGGAAGGGAATTCTTGAAGGTTCTGTCACCTATGGTGGATTAGAGAGAGGGGGGATTCACAAGATTCTAACCAAAGTTAAAAACGTACATGACAGCTGTCAGTGTCTTGGGGGCCCTGTCCAGCTGTCAGCATTTTCTGACAAAATTCAGTGTTGATCAGGCCCCCTTGCCCCTCAACCCCACTTCTTGAGTCCTACTGTAGAGTGTCGGCATTAATTAAAGGGGGGTGAAGCATGAATTGGGGAGGGGCGTGGGGGTTGCTGGCTTGAACTGAGGTGGAAAAGAGCTTAAACTGGGGAAGAACACTGCCGGCTTAAATGGGGGGTGGGGGGTGGGGCAAAAGAAGATTACTAGCTTGAACTTGGTTGGAGAGGGCGAAGAATGCCAGTATGGGCACTGGGAGGAGGAGAGAATGGGGGTGAATTTCCTCAGGGCTTCCCTCGCTCCGTTTGGCAGAAACCCCGTTTGGCAGAAACCCCGCTTACACGCATGAAGGCCCGAGAAAATTTCCCCCTGATATTTTGTGGTAATTGAGAGTAAATTTGGAAGAGGTGCAGCGGCTGCATTGTTAAACTGATTTGTTACTTTGGCAGTTGGTGATGTCAGGGTAGCTGCAGGGTGTTTCATGTGGTGTCAAAATCACCAAGCTAAAGAAAGGAATACGCCCCTCCCCCCACAGTGCCTCACTCCTGATTCCCCAGCACCCCCACCCCTCTCCCCCACCATCGTGATCAATGTGAAGAGTGTGCATGGTCATTGTGTGAGGACAGGATTGGGTTTTTGCTGTGATGTCCTCCACACAGTCAAATAGCCCTCTTACAGTGAATGTCTAGGCTCACAGATGAAGAATAGCCACTTTGGTGAGACTCTGGTGGTGCCTATGGAATTGTCCCAGCAAGGAGCCAAAGCCTTCATGGGAGGCGGAGAGAGGAGAAAATTGGCAAGAAAAGAGGTATTTGATGTTCGAACCAGAACATCGTCATTATTGCCACATAAATATTGGCCCGAAAATTAGACCTAATACGGGAGATTACGCACTGTGTACTCTCGCGTATTAGGTCCCTGAAGTGCCGGTTTCCTGCATGCACTGCGCATGCGCGGGAAACCGGCACTTCGGGTATTGCGAAGGGGGCGGTTCCTAAGTGAACCGCGTGCGCGCTACAGGTTGGGCGCACGCAGCACACTTAGTTTTTTTTTCAGGTTTGAACGCGCAGGTAAGTGTTGAAGATTTTACACATGAAGAAAGCAGGCGTAAGACCCCCTTTTAACAAGGTAAGTAGTTAATTAAGTATTATTTTAAATTTTTTTGAACAGGTTTATCTTTTTTAGAGACTTTAAAGAAAGGTAAGTTTATTTTTATAACTTTTAAAAAGAATTTAAATTTTTTCAAAAATTTAAATTTTTGTTTAAAGTGGTTAATTTATTTAACTATAGTTATTTTATTAATGTGATGGCTTTTAAAAAAATTTAATTGAGGTTTAGCTGTTATTTTGGGGGCTTGTTGTATTCATAGTTTTGACAGCTCTTCCTGTCAAAACTATGAATGAAAGATGGTGTGCTGCCATTGGCTCTAACTGGCCCACGTGATCCCAGAGGTTGCATCGCACTAACTGCGCCTCTGGGACACGCACACACTGCGCGCCGGCACCAGGGAGAGGCCCAGGAACTGAAGTTCGTGTGGGCCAAAACCATAAAGGCAGGCGCGGAGTGCAATATCGCGGGGGATCCTTACCCCCGCGGCAACCATCGAAGTCCAATTTCTGGGCCGATATGTTTGTAATCAAATCTAAAAAGGTTTACCCTTTTCATAAAGGTGGTGCCTTCATAAAAAAGGTTTAATGTTTCTAGATGGGAGTTTTTAATTGTGCTATCTAGTCTCACCTCTTCCATCGTGACTATCATAATGTGAAGTTTGCTCCCTCTGAATATACAGGAACAATTTTATTGGTATTATTGCCTGTGATGTTTACATTTCAGTTGCAAATAATAGAGGTCTTTAAAATTCTGAAAGGTTTTGATAGAGTAGACACAGCGGGCTGGATTTTTCCAACCTCGACGGTTCCGGGGCGGGCAATGTCCATGGTGTGTGGGGACCCTGCATCTGTGTCGATTCCGGCCTCCAACGAGATTTTCCGTTGATGGGGCTTGTTAAACCCGCACTGTGAGGTTCCCGGCCAATTAATAGGAAGCAGGTCTGATGACCTAATTTGATGACACGTCGTCAGCCGGTTTCCTGAAAGGGACCATGTCCACAATCATTTTGACATTTGTGCTGTCAGTGTTCTACAGCATTGAGGTACTGCAAACACTGACAAGCACTGCACAAAGGTGCACGGCTGCACCCAGGCTCTCCCATGACTCTCTCCATATGCTTATGGAGGGAGTCACAGCACGCAGGGAGGTTCTCTTCCCTTCCAATTAGTGGAAGACACCTCCCCAGGAGACCAACGCAGCCTGGTTGCACATTGCACCGGAGGGCACAAGCAGGGATGTCGTCAGGAGGACCAGGCTGTAGCGGCGCAAACCTTTCAATGATCTCAGTAGATCATGAAACATTACTGCAAAGCCATACTCAACCTCATCCTGCTGTGCCTCTCATCACATCCCCATCACTCTGCCTTCCCTACCCTACTCCTGCACATCCTTACTCAAACCAACTTACCTTGCACCTCCACCCATCCTTCTCTATCTACATCCTTCCCCATCTCACTAGCCACCCCTCACACTCACCCTCATCCTTGTCCAATCATGCCAACTAACAATACTCAAGGGTAGGCAGTTGGGTGTTATCGCCAACGTTCATGTAAAGTTTCTGTTAATGTGTTGTCAAACATTGAAATCTTTATTTTCAACACTTTGCCTTCTTGGACAGATCTCTGTGCACCTTTGGAAGTGGCTTAGTGCATCACAGTGAATGGTGAGACATAACGGTACCCCCCGCAATGGTGATGAGTGTGAAAGGAATGGCTTGGGCATTGTAGGGATGCTTTATGGTGTTGGTGTGGGGTGGTGTCAACTTGGCGCATCATGTGGCAGCCAGAGTGTGCAGCTTCAAGTGAAGTAAATCTGGCCATGGTGAGGCCGTCCCTGGCCTCCCGGGCAGCAATGTGCTCGGGTGCTGATGCCCTCTGTCCTGTGCAGTATCAGGTGATTGCGGAGAAGGTTGGTGTGGATGTTTGTGCTGCTGGTGTGCCTGGTGCTGCTGATGTTGGGGCTGATCATGGTGGGATTCTGAGGACCAAAGTGAGATTTTTTCAAGGGCACCGATGCTGATGGAATAGATGGCAACTAAAGTTGAGATGACAGAAGCGATCTGTCAAAGGTGAGAGGTTGCTCCAAGGAGGTGACACTGGATAGAGAGTTTGCTCCAAACACTTCAAACCTCTATAAAGCTGTAAAGTGTATTCCAAATCCTGAAGGCTCCAGCCACTAAGATTGGAAATCGAACAGCTGTGAAATGGTAGCTTTTATACCACTTTTGCAGCTGTCAATTATTCACAGCAATGGAGTCATTGAAAACCCGACACACTTACCTGATGTGATCTCCGAGCACCGGGAACCTCATAAAAGTCCTGGTAAAATGTTGCTTAAATACCTTTAAGCAGCTTCTCAAGTATCTCAATTGCCTGACCTGCTGCTTAGTGCCGGGTCTGCAAACCGCAGGCAGAGCCAGCGCTTGGGAAATTAACAAGGAGGCGGGTTCAGAGTGGACTTCAGCCCCGCTGTCAATCACTGCCATTTTGACAGTGGACCGGCCTCTGAACCCACCCTCTGAGCGCCGGCAAAATTCAGCCCAGAGACTGTTTCCACTTGTGGGGAAGAGCAAAACTAGAGGCCATCAATATAAGATAGTCACCAAGAAATCAAATTGGGAATTCAGAAGAAACTTCTTTACCCAGAGTGGTGAGAATGTGAACTTGCTACCACAGGGAGTGGTTGAAGCGAATAGTATAGATGCATTTAAGGGGAAGCTAGATAAGCTTATGAGGGAGAAGGGAATAGAGGGTTATGCTGATAGATTTAGATGAGGAAGGATGGGAGGAGGCTCGAGTGGAGCATAAACGCTGGCATGGACTGATTGGGCCAAATGGCCTGTTTCTGTGTTGTGTATTCAAGAGGAAAATAAAACAGCTCACCCACAACTGTTTGTAAATGAGTCAACATGGGAATGAGTGAAAGGAGACAGGGATTGAAATTCTCCTAAAATCAGACATTCATTATAATGAGCCGTGATATTTGGAACTGTGCTGTGTGTTGGCATTGATGCAAATGTTAATAATTGATTCAGTTCAATGACGCTTTTGATGAAGATTTTGGTTTAGTGTAGCTGTGACTATGAAATGTAGAGGCTGTTCATGTATCCTGAGGTATCCACAATTGAGATTAAAATGCTGGTCCAGTCAGTAGGTGAGTTTGGGGTTTCCCTGAGGGATCTGTCAGTTAAGACATCGCATGATGTGATGGGAACCCACACTGTCCAGCAAGGTTCCAGGTTTGATCGCTGGTGTCGGTGCTGAGTTGGTTGCTCTCAGCACAGGGAGGCTACATTTGGTCTTAGTGTCCCTGCAGGAGAAGAAAAATAAGCTGGGGCTCCCACTCCCGATTGCTCCCCAATAACTCCTGCTGGAAATGTGCATGTGTATGGGTGTTGGATCAAGTTTAACCGTGATACCCTCTCCCTTCCAGCTTTATAACCTGTCAATAAATACATAGGAACATAGGAATTGCTGGACGAAAAAAGACCAAGGTCCATCTAATTCGCCTTCTACCATCCTGGTAGTCGCTTGATTCAACAATAATGGAGTTGTTGACTAATCATAGCAATCAATCAGACCCAGACATGAGGTGAGGGGAACCCCAGTGGTGGAAAGCTTTGGGAACCATAGGTCCAAAGTCACCTGTGTACTACACTTACCACATGTCATGTCTCAAATTACTCATATACCGTGTCCCAAATTATAATTTTCTGAAAGAAATCTATCTAATTTGAATGAATCAACACTACCTGCTTCCATTGTCTCCCTAGGAAGCCTGTTCCATAGATCTGCCACTTGCTCACTGAAATAGTGTCCGCAGATTAGTTTTGAACTTACACCCTTTCAAACGCAGGCCGTGTCCTCTGATTCCACCGTTCTGGACAAGGTGAAACAAAAGGGTTGCTGCTGCTGCCTATGGAACTGTACCCTAGAATGAGTAAGCATCGTCAAGGGAGCAAAAAGCTGAAGTTGTCTACAAGTGTGCTGGGGAGTGTAAACCCCAGCGTGATGGAAGTACCCATTACCCGATTCAATGTCAGTTATGTTTAAAATGACACAGTGCATGTGGGTGCAGCTCCCACTCCATGTTCCATGTTGATTGAAGCTGCACAACCCCATAATGTTTTTTTAACTGAAAAAATATATTAGACATTGAAGAAAGATGTTATTAATTAGAATTGGCACCTAAATATTCCCCCTAAAAAAAAAACCATTTTTAAAGGATTGTTTACAGTAGCGCACTGTTTATTTTTTTTCTCTGAAACTGACATTCCCGCCACAGGCACAGAGTCCCACCCGCAGAGACCGGGAATTTTTTTCCTGCTTGTTTGTTAAATGGATATGGATCCAATCCCTAGACTTGCAGTGCAGTGACTGACGGCTGAACTGTGAGCGAAATGCGAACTAAAACGCAATCATTTTACACACAGGTCAGAAACCTTTTCCATTTCAACAACTCTGAAATAAAATTGGGTTTCAGTCTTTTACTCTTTAACTTTTCTGCAGATACTGATTCAAGTAAAAATAACTGCGAGATATTCCAGCTTTTAACAGAAAGATGATGAAAAGCTACAAACAGGGGACAATAGAGTCTATCAAAGAAACTGGAAAGTCCACTATGTGGGTGGGGGTGGAGGGGGTGGGGGGGGGGGGGGGGGAACCATAGCTATCCATAGTATCTAATTCTACTTTTCCATAATGCAATAATTTTAATTTGAGTTGATGTAATTGCAACTGGCTCAAGTTATCCACATCCTATCAGTGACTTAGACGTTGTAAATTCCAGCACAAGGAGTCAAAGGCTTCAGCTACTGGAAAAAATTAGCAAAACGATTCTGACATGATCCTGGTGCATTCAAATCGTGTTGCTGAAAAGTAGATAAGATCCTTTTGTTTATGGAATTTGGCAGATGAACTGTTTGGACAGTTTGCTTGCACTAAATTGCAAAACAGGTTTTAAATGCTAAGATGTGCTTAATATTCCAAGTGTAAAGCAAATTCAGATTCTAAATCAGACAGCTTTGAATTAGGATCATATTAATAAACATTTAAGCACAAAAGCCTTTCTACCAAGACGCATAATCACCACAATTTTTCAAGTATAAATATTAACTGTGAAAGAAGATGAAACTGATATATTAGTGTGCTTCTAAAATATCCTTATTTAGAGCATTTATTAACATAGGAAAAAGCTAAAAGTAGGTAGCAAATGCTTTTACAGAAAGTTTAATTTAACCACCCTTCTCTACTCATCTGAAATTAATTAACTCCATAGGGCTGTGTGGACCAAGACTAAGTTTACCGCGGGCAGCAGCTCAGGGTCTAGATAATCAAAAGGGCACATGTTGAATGAATACAATTTAGTTAAGGTTAATCCAGTGAAGATGATCCCTTACTGTTCTTAATTAGGTGAAAGATTGAGGAATGGGAGAATAGGAAGGAAAGGAAATGCTGTCCTGCCGGCCGAGCAGGAATTTCTGATTCAATTTAACACAGTCTGTTTTCACAGGAGCACATGGCAACATGGCCAGGAGGACTGCATCCTCCCAGTCTTAAAAAAAAAGCTGTTTATTGCAGAGCTTCCTGTTGAAGTAAATCAAAAAACTTGTCAAATAACTTGCCCTTATTATCGGTTTAGTGACATATTTCTGCTCAACTGTGGTATCTATTTCTGATTTATTAACACATGATCCCTGGTTTCCTGTCATTGATCAACCCTGACTAATACTGTGCTCAGCTGATGGCTTTAAAAGAAATTTGATCTCACAGGAAGAAGGAAAAACTAGTCCCATTTCTAGTATTTTTTTTCAGAACATCTGAGAACTTGACATAAATATAAGATACATGTTTAGTAAAAAAAAATCAACTTTTTTATTCAGATTTTTTAAATTTCAACTTGAAAATGTTCTCTTCCTGGTACAGATAAAATTCATTCCAAATGAAAAAAACTTCGGCTTCTTCACTTAAGCCAGTGTTTGTTCAGTGTCAGTCACATTCTGTAAACTGTATATAAATTTACACCCCATCGGCATAACATAGTTTCACCCCACTACTGACCAGCTGTCTGCCATTCAATATGTAGCTAAGTCATGGTCAAGGAGGTCACTCCTTGCCAACATCTGGATTTGATCACTCTACACGTAATAGGGGCCTTCCTAGTGCTTGACTGCCTCACAATCCTTTAAGAACTGTGAAGTATAATGCCCCAAGCCACCCTCAGTCCAGTCGCTGCACCATCCTTTCGTTCCGAATGGAATCGGCACATAAACTTTATTTGTGCTGCTTCAAGAAAGTGCACTTAGCTACGCTAGATTCAACTTTTCCTTCCAATTACGGACATCTTTAGAGGGATTCTGGAAAGAACAGACACAGAAAAGGACCGTAGCTGCCACCCATTATTATTGTGTTCCTCACGGTCGACGATAATTGATAGAACCATTGGTGCAGTCAGTGACTGGATAAGCAACAAAAAGACAATGTAATGGTGAACTTAAATGGTGGAATTGCAATGTGGTCTACTGGTGCTCCGAATTCACTGTTTATATTGCCTATGCCCGCTCATTTTTATTATAGCACTGCATCCAAAGGTAGTGCTATAATATTAATGCCACATAATACATTAGTGATGTGGTTAGAACTTTGACCTGTTTTATACAAAAAAAGATCAACATTGTGGCGAATTGCATCAGAGGGTAAACTGAGTTCTCAATTGCACTCAGTGAAATTCCGATTAGTTCTTATCCGCCATTAAAATATTCGCTGCCTCACCAAATTCCAAGTTTCTGTTACTGTCATTTGTTTATTCTTGTCAAACATAAATCTAGTCTCTAAAACATTGAACTTCACTGAGTAAAATTATTGAAGGGATTTTGAAGTTCATCTCTTTTTTTTTAAGTTCTTCAATGATCATAAATAAGTCACCAAACAAGAAAGGAATAAGATTCCTTTTGCTGAAACTTTATTTTGCTTCCCTAGTTTTCCGGGTCACGCACTGACTGTGTCTGAAAGGGCGGATGAGCTAGCAAGCTGCTTACAGGTCTGTGCCAATGTAGCTATCAGGAGGTATGTGACATAGGCCTGAGGGTGTTGCTTTCTCTACTTCCTACCCTCTCTCCTAGCCCCAATCTCCCCCGGGAAAGCACCTGATCTCCACTTGGCACTTCCTCATGGCAGTACAACTATATTGGAAATTTATTAGAGTGGGAAATCGAACCTACTGCCCCCCACACAAAATACTACGGATTCAATTCACTACAATACCATGCAGCTTCTTTCAGTACTTATTTACTGCGATGAAATTGTGAAAAGTCCCAATTCTTTCTCAATAAAATATGCTCTTTCTCGGCTAAATTTCCTGCAAAATTCAATTTGAGACAGATACTGGACAATCCTGCAGTTAAAAACAAGCTTTCCATAGCCTCCTCTTTGAGTAGATTTTATTGGAAAGACCAATGTTTTAGAGACTAGATTTATGTTTAAAGAGCCCTAAGATTTGTTAGGTAATAAATACACTTTATGCCAGCAAAAGGGATCCTATTTCTTTAAACCTAACCAAAAATTAAAAAGCTCATTTTGTCATAAATCATGTGTCCCTTGATGAATTATTTAGTATTTGAAAGCTTTGTTGCAATAAATCACAATACCTCTGATTTAGTTGATCCTCCGTTTAAATTTGGGGAGCAATAGACAACCACTTTGGGTATGAGAACTTCGCTTGTGCCACCTATTTAAGTGTCACCTGTGATGAAAGCTTGCGAAAAGAATTATCACACAAAAGTCAAACAAAAAAAAACACAACACCCCATAGATTATCACATCACACAGAGTATCACTCCACACAGAGTATCACTCCACACAGAGTATCACTCTACACAGAGTATCACACCACACTGAGTATCACACCACACAGAGTATCACTCTACACAGAGTATCACACCACACTGAGTATCACTCCACACAGAGTATCACTCTACACAGAGTATCACACCACACAGAGTATCACACCACACAGAGTATCACTCCACACAGAGTATCACACCACACAGAGTATCACACCACACAGAGTATCACTCTAGACAGAGTATCACACCACACTGAGTATCACTCCACACAGAGTATCACTCCACACAGAGTATCACTCCACACAGAGTATCACTCCACACAGAGTATCACTCCACACAGAGTATCACTCCACACAGAGTATCACTCCACACAGAGTATCACTCTACACAGAGTATCACACCACACAGAGTATCACTCCACACAGAGTATCACACCACAGAGTATCACACCACACAGAGTATCACACCACACAGAGTATCACTCCACACAGAGTATCACTCCACACAGAGTATCACTCCACACAGAGTATCACTCCACACAGAGTATCACTCCATACAGAGTATCACTCCACACAGAGTATCACACCACACAGAGTATCACTCCACACAGCGTATCACACCACACAGAGTATCACTCCACACAGAGTATCACACCACACAGAGTATCACTCCACACAGAGTATCACTCCACACAGAGTATCACTCCACACAGAGTATCACACCACACAGAGTATCACACCACACAGAGTATCACTCCACACAGAGTATCACTCCACACAGAGTATCACTCCACACAGAGTATCACACCACACAGAGTATCACACCACACAGAGTATCACTCCACACAGAGTATCACTCCACACAGAGTATCACTCCACACAGAGTATCACACCACACAGAGTATCACTCCACACAGAGTATCACTCCACACAGAGTATCACTCCACACAGAGTATCACACCACACAGAGTATCACTCCACACAGAGTATCACTGCACACAGAGTATCACTCCACACAGAGTATCATACCACACAGAGTATCACAACACACAGAGTATCACACCACACTGAGTATCACTCCACACAGAGTATCACTCCACACAGAGTATCACTCCACACAGAGTATCACAAAACACCGAGTATCACTCCACACAGAGTATCACACCACACTGAGTATCACTCCGCACAGAGTATCACTCCACACACAGTATCACACCACACAGAGTATCACACCACACAGAGTATCACTCCACACAGAGTATCACTCCACACTGAGTATCACTCCACACAGAGTATCACAACACACAGAGTATCACTCCACACAGAGTATCACTCCACACAGAGTATCACTCCACACAGAGTATCACTCCACTCCACACAGAGTATCACTTCACACAGAGTATCACTCCACACAGAGTATCACTCCACACAGAGTATCACTCCACACAGAGTATCACTCCACACAGAGTATCACACCACACAGAGTATCACACCACACAGAGTATCACTCCACACAGAGTATCACACCACACAGAGTATCACACCACACAGAGTATCACTCCACACAGAGTATCACTCCACACAGAGTATCACTCCACACAGAGTATCACTCCACACAGAGTATCACTCCACACAGAGTATCACACCACACAGAGTATCACTCCACACAGAGTATCACACCACACAGAGTATCACTCCACACAGAGTATCACTCCACACAGAGTATCACTCCACACAGAGTATCACACCACACAGAGTATCACTCCACACAGAGTATCACACCACACAGAGTATCACTCCACACAGAGTATCACTCCACACAGAGTATCACTCCACACAGAGTATCACTCCACACAGAGTATCACTCCACACAGAGTATCACACCACACAGAGTATCACTCCACACAGAGTATCACTCCACACAGAGTATCACTCCACACAGAGTATCACTCCACACAGAGTATCACTCCACACAGAGTATCACTCCACACAGAGTATCACACCACACAGAGTATCACTCCACACAGAGTATCACTCCACACAGAGTATCACTCCACACAGAGTATCACACCACACAGAGTATCACTCCACACAGAGTATCACTCCACACAGAGTATCACATCACACAGAGTATCACACCACACAGAGTATCACTCCACACAGAGTATCACACCACACAGAGTATCACTCCACACAGAGTATCACTCCACACAGAGTATCACACCACACAGAGTATCACTCCACACAGAGTATCACTCCACACAGAGTATCACTCCACACAGAGTATCACTCCACACAGAGTATCACACCACACAGAGTATCACTCCACACAGAGTATCACTCCACACAGAGTATCACACCACACAGAGTATCACAACACACAGAGTATCACTCCACACAGAGTATCACACCACACAGAGTATCACTCCACACAGAGTATCACTCCACACAGAGTATCACTCCACACAGAGTATCACACCACACAGAGTATCACACCACACAGAGTATCACACCACACAGAGTATCACTCCACACAGAGTATCACTCCACACAGAGTATCACTCCACACAGAGTATCACACCACACAGAGTATCACACCACACAGAGTATCACTCCACACAGAGTATCACTCCACACAGAGTATCACTCCACACAGAGTATCACACCACACAGAGTATCACTCCACACAGAGTATCACTCCACACAGAGTATCACTCCACACAGAGTATCACACCACACAGAGTATCACTCCACACAGAGTATCACTCCACACAGAGTATCACTCCACACAGAGTATCACTCCACACAGAGTATCACACCACACAGAGTATCACACCACACAGAGTATCACTCCACACAGAGTATCACTCCACACAGAGTATCACTCCACACAGAGTATCACACAACACAGAGTATCACTCCACACAGAGTATCACACCACACAGAGTATCACTCCACACAGAGTATCACTCCACACAGAGTATCACACCACACAGAGTATCACACCACACAGAGTATCACTCCACACAGAGTATCACTCCACACAGAGTATCACTCCACACAGAGTATCACACCACACAGAGTATCACTCCACACAGAGTATCACTCCACACAGAGTATCACTCCACACAGAGTATCACTCCACACAGAGTATCACTCCACACAGAGTATCACTCCACACAGAGTATCACTCCACACAGAGTATCACACCACACAGAGTATCACTCCACACAGAGTATCACTCCACACAGAGTATCACACCACACAGAGTATCACACCACACAGAGTATCACTCCACACAGAGTATCACTCCACACAGAGTATCACTCCACACAGAGTATCACTCCACACAGAGTATCACTCCACACAGAGTATCACACCACACAGAGTATCACTCCACACAGAGTATCACTCCACACAGAGTATCACTCCACACAGAGTATCACACCACACAGAGTATCACTCCACACAGAGTATCACTCCACACAGAGTATCACACCACACAGAGTATCACTCCACACAGAGTATCACTCCACACAGAGTATCACTCCACACAGAGTATCACACCACACAGAGTATCACTCCACACAGAGTATCACACCACACAGAGTATCACTCCACACAGAGTATCACTCCACACAGAGTATCACTCCACACAGAGTATCACTCCACACAGAGTATCACTCCACACAGAGTATCACACCACACAGAGTATCACTCCACACAGAGTATCACTCCACACAGAGTATCACTCTACACAGAGTATCACTCTACACAGAGTATCACTCCACACAGAGTATCACTCCACACAGAGTATCACACCACACAGAGTATCACTCCACACAGAGTATCACTCCACACAGAGTATCACTCCACACAGAGTATCACACCACACAGAGTATCACTCCACACAGAGTATCACTCCACACAGAGTATCACATCACACAGAGTATCACACCACACAGAGTATCACTCCACACAGAGTATCACTCCACACAGAGTATCACACCACACAGAGTATCACTCCACACAGAGTATCACTCCACACAGAGTATCACTCCACACAGAGTATCACTCCACACAGAGTATCACTCCACACAGAGTATCACTCAACACAGAGTATCACACCACACAGAGTATCACTCCACACAGAGTATCACTCCACACAGAGTATCACTCCACACAGAGTATCACACCACACAGAGTATCACTCCACACAGAGTATCACACCACACAGAGTATCACTCCACACAGAGTATCACTCCACACAGAGTATCACTCCACACAGAGTATCACTCCACACAGAGTATCACTCCACACAGAGTATCACTCCACACAGAGTATCACACCACACAGAGTATCACTCCACACAGAGTATCACTCCACACAGAGTATCACTCCACACAGAGTATCACTCCACACAGAGTATCACTCCACACAGAGTATCACACCACACAGAGTATCACTCCACACAGAGTATCACTCCACACAGAGTATCACTCCACACAGAGTATCACACCACACAGAGTATCACTCCACACAGAGTATCACTCCACACAGAGTATCACACCACACAGAGTATCACAACACACAGAGTATCACTCCACACAGAGTATCACTCCACACAGAGTATCACACCACACAGAGTATCACTCCACACAGAGTATCACACCACACAGAGTATCACTCCACACAGAGTATCACACCACACAGAGTATCACACCACACAGAGTATCACACCACACAGAGTATCACTCCACACAGAGTATCACTCCACACAGAGTATCACTCCACACAGAGTATCACACCACACAGAGTATCACTCCACACAGAGTATCACTCCACACAGAGTATCACTCCACACAGAGTATCACTCCACACAGAGTATCACTCCACACAGAGTATCACTCCACACAGAGTATCACACCACACAGAGTATCACTCCACACAGAGTATCACTCCACACAGAGTATCACACCACACAGAGTATCACACCACACAGAGTATCACTCCACACAGAGTATCACTCCACACAGAGTATCACTCCACACAGAGTATCACTCCACACAGAGTATCACTCCACACAGAGTATCACTCCACACAGAGTATCACTCCACACAGAGTATCACACCACACAGAGTATCACACCACACAGAGTATCACTCCACACAGAGTATCACACCACACAGAGTATCACTCCACACAGAGTATCACTCCACACAGAGTATCACTCCACACAGAGTATCACTCCACACAGAGTATCACTCCACACAGAGTATCACTCCACACAGAGTATCACTCCACACAGAGTATCACTCCACACAGAGTATCACACCACACAGAGTATCACTCCACACAGAGTATCACTCCACACAGAGTATCACTCCACACAGAGTATCACACCACACAGAGTATCACTCCACACAGAGTATCACTCCACACAGAGTATCACACCACACAGAGTATCACTCCACACAGAGTATCACTCCACACAGAGTATCACTCCACACAGAGTATCACTCTACACAGAGTATCACTCCACACAGAGTATCACTCCACACAGAGTATCACTCCACACAGAGTATCACTCCACACAGAGTATCACTCCACACAGAGTATCACTCCACACAGAGTATCACACCACACAGAGTATCACACCACACAGAGTATCACTCCACACAGAGTATCACTCCACACAGAGTATCACTCCACACAGAGTATCACTCCACACAGAGTATCACTCACACAGAGTATCACTCCACACAGAGTATCACACCACACAGAGTATCACTCCACACAGAGTATCACTCCACACAGAGTATCACTCCACACAGAGTATCACACCACACAGAGTATCACTCCACACAGAGTATCACTCCACACAGAGTATCACTCCACACAGAGTATCACACACACAGAGTATCACACCACACAGAGTATCACTCCACACAGAGTATCACTCCACACAGAGTATCACACCACACAGAGTATCACACCACACAGAGTATCACTCCACACAGAGTATCACTCCACACAGAGTATCACTCCACACAGAGTATCACACCACACAGAGTATCACTCCACACAGAGTATCACACCACACAGAGTATCACTCCACACAGAGTATCACACCACACAGAGTATCACTCCACACAGAGTATCACTCCACACAGAGTATCACTCCACACAGAGTATCACACCACACAGAGTATCACTCCACACAGAGTATCACTCCACACAGAGTATCACTCCACACAGAGTATCACTCCACACAGAGTATCACTCCACACAGAGTATCACTCCACACAGAGTATCACTCCACACAGAGTATCACTCCACACAGAGTATCACTCCACACAGAGTATCACACCACACAGAGTATCACTCCACACAGAGTATCACTCCACACAGAGTATCACTCCACACAGAGTATCACACCACACAGAGTATCACTCCACACAGAGTATCACACCACACAGAGTATCACTCCACACAGAGTATCACTCCACACAGAGTATCACACCACACAGAGTATCACTCCACACAGAGTATCACTCCACACAGAGTATCACTCCACACAGAGTATCACTCCACACAGAGTATCACACCACACAGAGTATCACTCCACACAGAGTATCACTCCACACAGAGTATCACTCACACAGAGTATCACTCCACACAGAGTATCACTCCACACAGAGTATCACTCCACACAGAGTATCACTCCACACAGAGTATCACACCACACAGAGTATCACTCCACACAGAGTATCACTCCACACAGAGTATCACTCCACACAGAGTATCACACCACACAGAGTATCACTCCACACAGAGTATCACTCCACACAGAGTATCACTCCACACAGAGTATCACTCCACACAGAGTATCACTCCACACAGAGTATCACACCACACAGAGTATCACTCCACACAGAGTATCACTCCACACAGAGTATCACACCACACAGAGTATCACTCCACACACACAGAGTATCACTCCACACAGAGTATCACTCCACACAGAGTATCACACCACACAGAGTATCACTCCACACAGAGTATCACTCCACACAGAGTATCACTCCACACAGAGTATCACACCACACAGAGTATCACTCCACACAGAGTATCACACCACACAGAGTATCACTCCACACAGAGTATCACTCCACACAGAGTATCACTCCACACAGAGTATCACTCCACACAGAGTATCACTCCACACAGAGTATCACACCACACAGAGTATCACTCCACACAGAGTATCACTCCACACAGAGTATCACTCCACACAGAGTATCACTCCACACAGAGTATCACTCCACACAGAGTATCACTCCACACAGAGTATCACACCACACAGAGTATCACTCCACACAGAGTATCACTCCACACAGAGTATCACTCCACACAGAGTATCACACCACACAGAGTATCACTCCACACAGAGTATCACTCCACACAGAGTATCACACCACACAGAGTATCACACCACACAGAGTATCACTCCACACAGAGTATCACTCCACACAGAGTATCACACCACACAGAGTATCACTCCACACAGAGTATCACTCCACACAGAGTATCACTCCACACAGAGTATCACTCCACACAGAGTATCACTCCACACAGAGTATCACTCCACACAGAGTATCACACCACACAGAGTATCACTCCACACAGAGTATCACTCCACACAGAGTATCACTCCACACAGAGTATCACTCCACACAGAGTATCACACCACACAGAGTATCACTCCACACAGAGTATCACACCACACAGAGTATCACTCCACACAGAGTATCACTCCACACAGAGTATCACTCCACACAGAGTATCACTCCACACAGAGTATCACTCCACACAGAGTATCACTCCACACAGAGTATCACACCACACAGAGTATCACTCCACACAGAGTATCACTCCACACAGAGTATCACTCCACACAGAGTATCACTCCACACAGAGTATCACTCCACACAGAGTATCACTCCACACAGAGTATCACTCCACACAGAGTATCACTCCACACAGAGTATCACTCCACACAGAGTATCACTCCACACAGAGTATCACTCCACACAGAGTATCACTCCACACAGAGTATCACTCCACACAGAGTATCACACCACACAGAGTATCACTCCACACAGAGTATCACTCCACACAGAGTATCACACCACACAGAGTATCACTCCACACAGAGTATCACACCACACAGAGTATCACTCCACACAGAGTATCACTCCACACAGAGTATCACTCCACACAGAGTATCACACCACACAGAGTATCACTCCACACAGAGTATCACTCCACACAGAGTATCACTCCACACAGAGTATCACTCCACACAGAGTATCACTCCACACAGAGTATCACTCCACACAGAGTATCACTCCACACAGAGTATCACTCCACACAGAGTATCACTCCACACAGAGTATCACTCCACACAGAGTATCACTCCACACAGAGTATCACACCACACAGAGTATCACACACAGAGTATCACTCCACACAGAGTATCACTCCACACAGAGTATCACACCACACAGAGTATCACACCACACAGAGTATCACTCCACACAGAGTATCACTCCACACAGAGTATCACTCCACACAGAGTATCACTCCACACAGAGTATCACTCCACACAGAGTATCACTCCACACAGAGTATCACTCCACACAGAGTATCACACCACACAGAGTATCACACCACACAGAGTATCACTCCACACAGAGTATCACACCACACAGAGTATCACACCACACAGAGTATCACTCCACACAGAGTATCACTCCACACAGAGTATCACTCCACACAGAGTATCACTCCACACAGAGTATCACTCAACACAGAGTATCACTCCACACAGAGTATCACTCCACACAGAGTATCACTCCACACAGAGTATCACTCCACACAGAGTATCACACCACACAGAGTATCACACCACACAGAGTATCACTCCACACAGAGTATCACACCACACAGAGTATCACTCCACACAGAGTATCACTCCACACAGAGTATCACTCCACACAGAGTATCACTCCACACAGAGTATCACTCCACACAGAGTATCACTCCACACAGAGTATCACTCCACACAGAGTATCACTCCACACAGAGTATCACTCCACACAGAGTATCACTCCACACAGAGTATCACTCCACACAGAGTATCACTCCACACAGAGTATCACTCCACACAGAGTATCACTCCACACAGAGTATCACTCCACACAGAGTATCACTCCACACAGAGTATCACTCCACACAGAGTATCACTCCACACAGAGTATCACTCCACACAGAGTATCACTCCACACAGAGTATCACTCCACACAGAGTATCACACCACACAGAGTATCACTCCACACAGAGTATCACTCCACACAGAGTATCACTCCACACAGAGTATCACTCCACACAGAGTATCACTCCACACAGAGTATCACTCCACACAGAGTATCACTCCACACAGAGTATCACTCCACACAGAGTATCACACCACACAGAGTATCACTCCACACAGAGTATCACTCCACACAGAGTATCACACCACACAGAGTATCACACCACACAGAGTATCACTCCACACAGAGTATCACTCCACACAGAGTATCACTCCACACAGAGTATCACTCCACACAGAGTATCACTCCACACAGAGTATCACTCCACACAGAGTATCACTCCACACAGAGTATCACACCACACAGAGTATCACACCACACAGAGTATCACTCCACACAGAGTATCACTCCACACAGAGTATCACACCACACAGAGTATCACTCCACACAGAGTATCACTCCACACAGAGTATCACTCCACACAGAGTATCACTCCACACAGAGTATCACACCACACAGAGTATCACTCCACACAGAGTATCACTCCACACAGAGTATCACTCCACACAGAGTATCACTCCACACAGAGTATCACACCACACAGAGTATCACTCCACACAGAGTATCACTCCACACAGAGTATCACTCCACACAGAGTATCACTCCACACAGAGTATCACACCACACAGAGTATCACTCCACACAGAGTATCACTCCACACAGAGTATCACTCCACACAGAGTATCACACCACACAGAGTATCACTCCACACAGAGTATCACTCCACACAGAGTATCACACCACACAGAGTATCACTCCACACAGAGTATCACTCCACACAGAGTATCACTCCACACAGAGTATCACTCCACACAGAGTATCACTCCACACAGAGTATCACTCCACACAGAGTATCACACCACACAGAGTATCACTCCACACAGAGTATCACACCACACAGAGTATCACTCCACACAGAGTATCACACCACACAGAGTATCACTCCACACAGAGTATCACTCCACACAGAGTATCACACCACACAGAGTATCACTCCACACAGAGTATCACACCACACAGAGTATCACTCCACACAGAGTATCACTCCACACAGAGTATCACTCCACACAGAGTATCACTCCACACAGAGTATCACTCCACACAGAGTATCACACCACACAGAGTATCACTCCACACAGAGTATCACTCCACACAGAGTATCACACCACACAGAGTATCACTCCACACAGAGTATCACTCCACACAGAGTATCACTCCACACAGAGTATCACTCCACACAGAGTATCACTCCACACAGAGTATCACTCCACACA
This sequence comes from Squalus acanthias, assembly GCA_030390025.1. Taxonomy (NCBI): domain Eukaryota; kingdom Metazoa; phylum Chordata; class Chondrichthyes; order Squaliformes; family Squalidae; genus Squalus; species Squalus acanthias. The sequence goes on along the minus strand of CM059436.1, from coordinate 28,351,662 downwards.
GAGTATCACTCCACACAGAGTATCACTCCACACAGAGTATCACACCACACAGAGTATCACTCCACACAGAGTATCACTCCACACAGAGTATCACACCACACAGAGTATCACTCCACACAGAGTATCACTCCACACAGAGTATCACTCCACACAGAGTATCACTCCACACAGAGTATCACTCCACACAGAGTATCACTCCACACAGAGTATCACTCCACACAGAGTATCACTCCACACAGAGTATCACTCCACACAGAGTATCACTCCACACAGAGTATCACACCACACAGAGTATCACTCCACACAGAGTATCACTCCACACAGAGTATCACTCCACACAGAGTATCACTCCACACAGAGTATCACTCCACACAGAGTATCACACCACACAGAGTATCACTCCACACAGAGTATCACTCCACACAGAGTATCACTCCACACAGAGTATCACTCCACACAGAGTATCACTCCACACAGAGTATCACTCCACACAGAGTATCACTCCACACAGAGTATCACACCACACAGAGTATCACTCCACACAGAGTATCACTCCACACAGAGTATCACTCCACACAGAGTATCACTCCACACAGAGTATCACTCCACACAGAGTATCACTCCACACAGAGTATCACTCCACACAGAGTATCACACCACACAGAGTATCACTCCACACAGAGTATCACTCCACACAGAGTATCACTCCACACAGAGTATCACTCCACACAGAGTATCACACCACACAGAGTATCACTCCACACAGAGTATCACTCCACACAGAGTATCACTCCACACAGAGTATCACACCACACAGAGTATCACTCCACACAGAGTATCACTCCACACAGAGTATCACACCACACAGAGTATCACTCCACACAGAGTATCACTCCACACAGAGTATCACACCACACAGAGTATCACACCACACAGAGTATCACTCCACACAGAGTATCACTCCACACAGAGTATCACACCACACAGAGTATCACACCACACAGAGTATCACTCCACACAGAGTATCACTCCACACAGAGTATCACTCCACACAGAGTATCACTCCACACAGAGTATCACTCCACACAGAGTATCACTCCACACAGAGTATCACTCCACACAGAGTATCACTCCACACAGAGTATCACTCCACACAGAGTATCACACCACACAGAGTATCACTCCACACAGAGTATCACTCCACACAGAGTATCACTCCACACAGAGTATCACTCCACACAGAGTATCACTCCACACAGAGTATCACACCACACAGAGTATCACTCCACACAGAGTATCACACCACACAGAGTATCACACCACACAGAGTATCACTCCACACAGAGTATCACACCACACAGAGTATCACTCCACACAGAGTATCACTCCACACAGAGTATCACTCCACACAGAGTATCACTCCACACAGAGTATCACTCCACACAGAGTATCACTCCACACAGAGTATCACTCCACACAGAGTATCACTCCACACAGAGTATCACTCCACACAGAGTATCACACCACACAGAGTATCACTCCACACAGAGTATCACTCCACACAGAGTATCACTCCACACAGAGTATCACTCACACAGAGTATCACCCACACAGAGTATCACTCCACACAGAGTATCACTCCACACAGAGTATCACTCCACACAGAGTATCACTCCACACAGAGTATCACTCCACACAGAGTATCACTCCACACAGAGTATCACTCCACACAGAGTATCACTCCACACAGAGTATCACTCCACACAGAGTATCACTCCACACAGAGTATCACTCCACACAGAGTATCACTCCACACAGAGTATCACTCCACACAGAGTATCACTCCACACAGAGTATCACTCCACACAGAGTATCACTCCACACAGAGTATCACTCCACACAGAGTATCACTCCACACAGAGTATCACACCACACAGAGTATCACACCACACAGAGTATCACTCCACACAGAGTATCACTCCACACAGAGTATCACTCCACACAGAGTATCACTCCACACAGAGTATCACTCCACACAGAGTATCACTCCACACAGAGTATCACACCACACAGAGTATCACTCCACACAGAGTATCACTCCACACAGAGTATCACACCACACAGAGTATCACTCCACACAGAGTATCACTCCACACAGAGTATCACTCCACACAGAGTATCACTCCACACAGAGTATCACTCCACACAGAGTATCACTCCACACAGAGTATCACTCCACACAGAGTATCACTCCACACAGAGTATCACTCCACACAGAGTATCACTCCACACAGAGTATCACTCCACACAGAGTATCACTCCACACAGAGTATCACTCCACACAGAGTATCACACCACACAGAGTATCACTCCACACAGAGTATCACTCCACACAGAGTATCACTCCACACAGAGTATCACACCACACAGAGTATCACTCCACACAGAGTATCACTCCACACAGAGTATCACTCCACACAGAGTATCACTCCACACAGAGTATCACACCACACAGAGTATCACACCACACAGAGTATCACACCACACAGAGTATCACTCCACACAGAGTATCACTCCACACAGAGTATCACACCACACAGAGTATCACTCCACACAGAGTATCACTCCACACAGAGTATCACACCACACAGAGTATCACTCTACACAGAGTATCACTCCACACAGAGTATCACTCCACACAGAGTATCACTCACACAGAGTATCACACCACACAGAGTATCACTCCACACAGAGTATCACTCCACACAGAGTATCACTCCACACAGAGTATCACTCACACAGAGTATCACTCCACACAGAGTATCACACCACACAGAGTATCACTCACACAGAGTATCACTCCACACAGAGTATCACACCACACAGAGTATCACTCCACACAGAGTATCACTCCACACAGAGTATCACTCCACACAGAGTATCACTCCACACAGAGTATCACTCCACACAGAGTATCACTCCACACAGAGTATCACTCCACACAGAGTATCACTCCACACAGAGTATCACACCACACAGAGTATCACACCACACAGAGTATCACTCCACACAGAGTATCACTCACACAGAGTATCACTCCACACAGAGTATCACTCCACACAGAGTATCACTCCACTCCACACAGAGTATCACTCCACACAGAGTATCACTCCACACAGAGTATCACTCCACACAGAGTATCACTCCACACAGAGTATCACTCCACACAGAGTATCACTCCACACAGAGTATCACTCCACACAGAGTATCACTCCACACAGAGTATCACTCCACACAGAGTATCACTCCACACAGAGTATCACACCACACAGAGTATCACTCCACACAGAGTATCACTCCACACAGAGTATCACTCCACACAGAGTATCACTCCACACAGAGTATCACACCACACAGAGTATCACTCCACACAGAGTATCACTCCACACAGAGTATCACTCCACACAGAGTATCACTCCACACAGAGTATCACACCACACAGAGTATCACTCCACACAGAGTATCACACCACACAGAGTATCACTCCACACAGAGTATCACTCCACACAGAGTATCACTCCACACAGAGTATCACACCACACAGAGTATCACACCACACAGAGTATCACTCCACACAGAGTATCACTCCACACAGAGTATCACTCCACACAGAGTATCACTCCACACAGAGTATCACTCCACACAGAGTATCACTCCACACAGAGTATCACTCCACACAGAGTATCACACCACACAGAGTATCACTCCACACAGAGTATCACTCCACACAGAGTATCACTCCACACAGAGTATCACACCACACAGAGTATCACTCCACACAGAGTATCACTCCACACAGAGTATCACTCCACACAGAGTATCACACCACACAGAGTATCACTCCACACAGAGTATCACTCCACACAGAGTATCACTCCACACAGAGTATCACTCCACACAGAGTATCACTCCACACAGAGTATCACTCCACACAGAGTATCACTCCACACAGAGTATCACTCCACACAGAGTATCACACCACACAGAGTATCACTCCACACAGAGTATCACTCCACACAGAGTATCACTCCACACAGAGTATCACACCACACAGAGTATCACTCCACACAGAGTATCACTCCACACAGAGTATCACTCCACACAGAGTATCACACCACACAGAGTATCACTCCACACAGAGTATCACTCCACACAGAGTATCACTCCACACAGAGTATCACTCCACACAGAGTATCACTCCACACAGAGTATCACTCCACACAGAGTATCACTCCACACAGAGTATCACTCCACACAGAGTATCACTCCACACAGAGTATCACTCCACACAGAGTATCACTCCACACAGAGTATCACTCCACACAGAGTATCACTCCACACAGAGTATCACTCCACACAGAGTATCACACCACACAGAGTATCACTCCACACAGAGTATCACTCCACACAGAGTATCACTCCACACAGAGTATCACTCCACACAGAGTATCACTCCACACAGAGTATCACACCACACAGAGTATCACTCCACACAGAGTATCACACCACACAGAGTATCACTCCACACAGAGTATCACACCACACAGAGTATCACTCCACACAGAGTATCACTCCACACAGAGTATCACACCACACAGAGTATCACTCCACACAGAGTATCACACCACACAGAGTATCACTCCACACAGAGTATCACTCCACACAGAGTATCACACCACACAGAGTATCACTCTACACAGAGTATCACTCCACACAGAGTATCACTCCACACAGAGTATCACACCACACAGAGTATCACTCCACACAGAGTATCACTCCACACAGAGTATCACTCCACACAGAGTATCACCACACAGAGTATCACTCCACACAGAGTATCACTCCACACAGAGTATCACTCCACACAGAGTATCACACCACACAGAGTATCACTCCACACAGAGTATCACTCCACACAGAGTATCACTCCACACAGAGTATCACTCCACACAGAGTATCACTCCACACAGAGTATCACTCCACACAGAGTATCACTCCACACAGAGTATCACTCCACACAGAGTATCACTCCACACAGAGTATCACCACACAGAGTATCCACACAGAGTATCCACACAGAGTATCACTCCACACAGAGTATCACACCACACAGAGTATCACTCCACACAGAGTATCACTCCACACAGAGTATCACACCACACAGAGTATCACTCCACACAGAGTATCACTCCACACAGAGTATCACTCCACACAGAGTATCACTCCACACAGAGTATCACTCCACACAGAGTATCACTCCACACAGAGTATCACTCCACACAGAGTATCACTCCACACAGAGTATCACTCCACACAGAGTATCACTCCACACAGAGTATCACACCACACAGAGTATCACTCCACACAGAGTATCACTCCACACAGAGTATCACTCCACACAGAGTATCACTCCACACAGAGTATCACTCCACACAGAGTATCACTCCACACAGAGTATCACTCCACACAGAGTATCACTCCACACAGAGTATCACTCCACACAGAGTATCACTCCACACAGAGTATCACTCCACACAGAGTATCACACCACACAGAGTATCACTCCACACAGAGTATCACACCACACAGAGTATCACTCCACACAGAGTATCACACCACACAGAGTATCACTCCACACAGAGTATCACTCCACACAGAGTATCACTCCACACAGAGTATCACACCACACAGAGTATCACTCCACACAGAGTATCACTCCACACAGAGTATCACTCCACACAGAGTATCACACCACACAGAGTATCACTCCACACAGAGTATCACTCCACACAGAGTATCACTCCACACAGAGTATCACACCACACAGAGTATCACACCACACAGAGTATCACTCCACACAGAGTATCACACCACACAGAGTATCACTCCACACAGAGTATCACTCCACACAGAGTATCACTCCACACAGAGTATCACTCCACACAGAGTATCACTCCACACAGAGTATCACACCACACAGAGTATCACTCCACACAGAGTATCACTCCACACAGAGTATCACTCCACACAGAGTATCACTCCACACAGAGTATCACTCCACACAGAGTATCACTCACACAGAGTATCACTCCACACAGAGTATCACTCCACACAGAGTATCACTCCACACAGAGTATCACACCACACAGAGTATCACTCCACACAGAGTATCACTCCACACAGAGTATCACTCCACACAGAGTATCACTCCACACAGAGTATCACTCCACACAGAGTATCACTCCACACAGAGTATCACTCCACACAGAGTATCACTCCACACAGAGTATCACTCCACACAGAGTATCACTCCACACAGAGTATCACTCCACACAGAGTATCACTCCACACAGAGTATCACTCCACACAGAGTATCACACCACACAGAGTATCACTCCACACAGAGTATCACTCCACACAGAGTATCACTCCACACAGAGTATCACTCCACACAGAGTATCACTCCACACAGAGTATCACTCCACACAGAGTATCACTCCACACAGAGTATCACTCCACACAGAGTATCACACCACACAGAGTATCACTCCACACAGAGTATCACTCCACACAGAGTATCACTCCACACAGAGTATCACTCCACACAGAGTATCACTCCACACAGAGTATCACTCCACACAGAGTATCACTCCACACAGAGTATCACTCCACACAGAGTATCACTCCACACAGAGTATCACTCCACACAGAGTATCACTCCACACAGAGTATCACTCCACACAGAGTATCACTCCACACAGAGTATCACTCCACACAGAGTATCACTCCACACAGAGTATCACTCCACACAGAGTATCACACCACACAGAGTATCACTCCACACAGAGTATCACTCCACACAGAGTATCACTCCACACAGAGTATCACTCCACACAGAGTATCACTCCACACAGAGTATCACTCCACACAGAGTATCACACCACACAGAGTATCACTCCACACAGAGTATCACTCCACACAGAGTATCACTCCACACAGAGTATCACTCCACACAGAGTATCACTCCACACAGAGTATCACTCCACACAGAGTATCACTCCACACAGAGTATCACTCCACACAGAGTATCACTCCACACAGAGTATCACTCCACACAGAGTATCACTCCACACAGAGTATCACTCCACACAGAGTATCACTCCACACAGAGTATCACTCCACACAGAGTATCACTCCACACAGAGTATCACTCCACACAGAGTATCACTCCACACAGAGTATCACTCCACACAGAGTATCACACCACACAGAGTATCACTCCACACAGAGTATCACTCCACACAGAGTATCACTCCACACAGAGTATCACACCACACAGAGTATCACTCCACACAGAGTATCACTCCACACAGAGTATCACACCACACAGAGTATCACACCACACAGAGTATCACTCCACACAGAGTATCACTCCACACAGAGTATCACACCACACAGAGTATCACTCCACACAGAGTATCACACCACACAGAGTATCACTCCACACAGAGTATCACACCACACAGAGTATCACTCCACACAGAGTATCACTCCACACAGAGTATCACACCACACAGAGTATCACTCCACACAGAGTATCACTCCACACAGAGTATCACTCCACACAGAGTATCACTCCACACAGAGTATCACTCCACACAGAGTATCACACCACACAGAGTATCACTCCACACAGAGTATCACTCCACACAGAGTATCACACCACACAGAGTATCACTCCACACAGAGTATCACACCACACAGAGTATCACTCCACACAGAGTATCACTCCACACAGAGTATCACACCACACAGAGTATCACTCCACACAGAGTATCACTCCACACAGAGTATCACACCACACAGAGTATCACACCACACAGAGTATCACTCCACACAGAGTATCACTCCACACAGAGTATCACTCCACACAGAGTATCACTCCACACAGAGTATCACTCCACACAGAGTATCACACCACACAGAGTATCACTCCACACAGAGTATCACTCCACACAGAGTATCACTCCACACAGAGTATCACACCACACAGAGTATCACTCCACACAGAGTATCACTCCACACAGAGTATCACACCACACAGAGTATCACTCCACACAGAGTATCACACCACACAGAGTATCACTCCACACAGAGTATCACTCCACACAGAGTATCACTCCACACAGAGTATCACTCCACACAGAGTATCACTCCACACAGAGTATCACACCACACAGAGTATCACTCCACACAGAGTATCACACCACACAGAGTATCACTCCACACAGAGTATCACTCCACACAGAGTATCACACCACACAGAGTATCACTCCACACAGAGTATCACTCCACACAGAGTATCACACCACACAGAGTATCACTCCACACAGAGTATCACACCACACAGAGTATCACTCCACACAGAGTATCACTCCACACAGAGTATCACTCCACACAGAGTATCACTCCACACAGAGTATCACTCCACACAGAGTATCACTCCACACAGAGTATCACACCACACAGAGTATCACTCCACACAGAGTATCACACCACACAGAGTATCACTCCACACAGAGTATCACTCCACACAGAGTATCACTCCACACAGAGTATCACTCCACACAGAGTATCACTCCACACAGAGTATCACTCCACACAGAGTATCACTCCACACAGAGTATCACTCCACACAGAGTATCACTCCACACAGAGTATCACTCCACACAGAGTATCACTCCACACAGAGTATCACTCCACACAGAGTATCACTCCACACAGAGTATCACTCCACACAGAGTATCACACCACACAGAGTATCACTCCACACAGAGTATCACTCCACACAGAGTATCACTCCACACAGAGTATCACTCCACACAGAGTATCACTCCACACAGAGTATCACTCCACACAGAGTATCACTCCACACAGAGTATCACACCACACAGAGTATCACTCCACACAGAGTATCACTCCACACAGAGTATCACTCCACACAGAGTATCACTCCACACAGAGTATCACACCACACAGAGTATCACTCCACACAGAGTATCACTCCACACAGAGTATCACTCCACACAGAGTATCACTCCACACAGAGTATCACTCCACACAGAGTATCACTCCACACAGAGTATCACTCCACACAGAGTATCACTCCACACAGAGTATCACTCCACACAGAGTATCACTCCACACAGAGTATCACTCCACACAGAGTATCACTCCACACAGAGTATCACTCCACACAGAGTATCACTCCACACAGAGTATCACTCCACACAGAGTATCACTCCACACAGAGTATCACTCCACACAGAGTATCACTCCACACAGAGTATCACTCCACACAGAGTATCACTCCACACAGAGTATCACACCACACAGAGTATCACACCACACAGAGTATCACTCCACACAGAGTATCACTCCACACAGAGTATCACTCCACACAGAGTATCACTCCACACAGAGTATCACTCCACACAGAGTATCACTCCACACAGAGTATCACTCCACACAGAGTATCACTCCACACAGAGTATCACTCCACACAGAGTATCACTCCACACAGAGTATCACTCCACACAGAGTATCACTCCACACAGAGTATCACTCCACACAGAGTATCACTCCACACAGAGTATCACTCCACACAGAGTATCACACCACACAGAGTATCACTCCACACAGAGTATCACTCCACACAGAGTATCACTCCACACAGAGTATCACTCCACACAGAGTATCACACCACACAGAGTATCACTCCACACAGAGTATCACTCCACACAGAGTATCACTCCACACAGAGTATCACTCCACACAGAGTATCACTCCACACAGAGTATCACTCCACACAGAGTATCACTCCACACAGAGTATCACACCACACAGAGTATCACTCCACACAGAGTATCACTCCACACAGAGTATCACTCCACACAGAGTATCACTCCACACAGAGTATCACTCCACACAGAGTATCACACCACACAGAGTATCACTCCACACAGAGTATCACTCCACACAGAGTATCACTCCACACAGAGTATCACACCACACAGAGTATCACTCCACACAGAGTATCACTCCACACAGAGTATCACACCACACAGAGTATCACACCACACAGAGTATCACTCCACACAGAGTATCACACCACACAGAGTATCACTCCACACAGAGTATCACTCCACACAGAGTATCACTCCACACAGAGTATCACTCCACACAGAGTATCACTCCACACAGAGTATCACTCCACACAGAGTATCACACCACACAGAGTATCACTCCACACAGAGTATCACACCACACAGAGTATCACTCCACACAGAGTATCACACCACACAGAGTATCACACCACACAGAGTATCACTCCACACAGAGTATCACACCACACAGAGTATCACTCCACACAGAGTATCACTCCACACAGAGTATCACTCCACACAGAGTATCACTCCACACAGAGTATCACTCCACACAGAGTATCACTCCACACAGAGTATCACTCCACACAGAGTATCACTCCACACAGAGTATCACTCCACACAGAGTATCACACCACACAGAGTATCACTCCACACAGAGTATCACTCCACACAGAGTATCACTCCACACAGAGTATCACTCCACACAGAGTATCACTCCACACAGAGTATCACTCCACACAGAGTATCACTCCACACAGAGTATCACTCCACACAGAGTATCACTCCACACAGAGTATCACTCCACACAGAGTATCACACCACACAGAGTATCACTCCACACAGAGTATCACTCCACACAGAGTATCACTCCACACAGAGTATCACTCCACACAGAGTATCACTCCACACAGAGTATCACACCACACAGAGTATCACTCCACACAGAGTATCACTCCACACAGAGTATCACTCCACACAGAGTATCACACCACACAGAGTATCACTCCACACAGAGTATCACTCCACACAGAGTATCACACCACACAGAGTATCACACCACACAGAGTATCACACCACACAGAGTATCACTCCACACAGAGTATCACACCACACAGAGTATCACTCCACACAGAGTATCACTCCACACAGAGTATCACACCACACAGAGTATCACACCACACAGAGTATCACTCCACACAGAGTATCACACCACACAGAGTATCACTCCACACAGAGTATCACTCCACACAGAGTATCACACCACACAGAGTATCACTCCACACAGAGTATCACTCCACACAGAGTATCACTCCACACAGAGTATCACTCCACACAGAGTATCACTCCACACAGAGTATCACTCCACACAGAGTATCACACCACACAGAGTATCACTCCACACAGAGTATCACTCCACACAGAGTATCACTCCACACAGAGTATCACTCCACACAGAGTATCACTCCACACAGAGTATCACTCCACACAGAGTATCACACCACACAGAGTATCACTCCACACAGAGTATCACTCCACACAGAGTATCACTCCACACAGAGTATCACTCCACACAGAGTATCACACCACACAGAGTATCACTCCACACAGAGTATCACTCCACACAGAGTATCACTCCACACAGAGTATCACTCCACACAGAGTATCACTCCACACAGAGTATCACTCCACACAGAGTATCACTCCACACAGAGTATCACTCCACACAGAGTATCACACCACACAGAGTATCACTCCACACAGAGTATCACTCCACACAGAGTATCACTCCACACAGAGTATCACACCACACAGAGTATCACTCCACACAGAGTATCACTCCACACAGAGTATCACTCCACACAGAGTATCACTCCACACAGAGTATCACACCACACAGAGTATCACTCCACACAGAGTATCACACCACACAGAGTATCACTCCACACAGAGTATCACTCCACACAGAGTATCACTCCACACAGAGTATCACTCCACACAGAGTATCACTCCACACAGAGTATCACTCCACACAGAGTATCACTCCACACAGAGTATCACTCCACACAGAGTATCACTCCACACAGAGTATCACTCCACACAGAGTATCACTCCACACAGAGTATCACACCACACAGAGTATCACTCCACACAGAGTATCACTCCACACAGAGTATCACTCCACACAGAGTATCACTCCACACAGAGTATCACTCCACACAGAGTATCACACCACACAGAGTATCACTCCACACAGAGTATCACTCCACACAGAGTATCACACCACACAGAGTATCACTCCACACAGAGTATCACTCCACACAGAGTATCACTCCACACAGAGTATCACTCCACACAGAGTATCACTCCACACAGAGTATCACTCCACACAGAGTATCACTCCACACAGAGTATCACTCCACACAGAGTATCACTCCACACAGAGTATCACTCCACACAGAGTATCACTCCACACAGAGTATCACTCCACACAGAGTATCACTCCACACAGAGTATCACTCCACACAGAGTATCACTCCACACAGAGTATCACACCACACAGAGTATCACACCACACAGAGTATCACTCCACACAGAGTATCACTCCACACAGAGTATCACACCACACAGAGTATCACTCCACACAGAGTATCACTCCACACAGAGTATCACTCCACACAGAGTATCACACCACACAGAGTATCACTCCACACAGAGTATCACTCCACACAGAGTATCACTCCACACAGAGTATCACACCACACAGAGTATCACTCCACACAGAGTATCACTCCACACAGAGTATCACTCCACACAGAGTATCACTCCACACAGAGTATCACTCCACACAGAGTATCACTCCACACAGAGTATCACTCCACACAGAGTATCACTCCACACAGAGTATCACTCCACACAGAGTATCACTCCACACAGAGTATCACTCCACACAGAGTATCACTCCACACAGAGTATCACTCCACACAGAGTATCACTCCACACAGAGTATCACTCCACACAGAGTATCACTCCACACAGAGTATCACTCCACACAGAGTATCACTCCACACAGAGTATCACTCCACACAGAGTATCACTCCACACAGAGTATCACTCCACACAGAGTATCACTCCACACAGAGTATCACTCCACACAGAGTATCACTCCACACAGAGTATCACTCCACACAGAGTATCACTCCACACAGAGTATCACACCACACAGAGTATCACACCACACAGAGTATCACTCCACACAGAGTATCACTCCACACAGAGTATCACACCACACAGAGTATCACTCCACACAGAGTATCACTCCACACAGAGTATCACACCACACAGAGTATCACTCCACACAGAGTATCACTCCACACAGAGTATCACTCCACACAGAGTATCACTCCACACAGAGTATCACTCCACACAGAGTATCACACCACACAGAGTATCACACCACACAGAGTATCACTCCACACAGAGTATCACTCCACACAGAGTATCACACCACACAGAGTATCACTCCACACAGAGTATCACTCCACACAGAGTATCACTCCACACAGAGTATCACTCCACACAGAGTATCACTCCACACAGAGTATCACTCCACACAGAGTATCACTCCACACAGAGTATCACACCACACAGAGTATCACTCCACACAGAGTATCACTCCACACAGAGTATCACACCACACAGAGTATCACTCCACACAGAGTATCACTCCACACAGAGTATCACTCCACACAGAGTATCACTCCACACAGAGTATCACTCCACACAGAGTATCACTCCACACAGAGTATCACACCACACAGAGTATCACTCCACACAGAGTATCACTCCACACAGAGTATCACTCCACACAGAGTATCACTCCACACAGAGTATCACTCCACACAGAGTATCACTCCACACAGAGTATCACTCCACACAGAGTATCACTCCACACAGAGTATCACTCCACACAGAGTATCACTCCACACAGAGTATCACTCCACACAGAGTATCACTCCACACAGAGTATCACTCCACACAGAGTATCACTCCACACAGAGTATCACTCCACACAGAGTATCACTCCACACAGAGTATCACTCCACACAGAGTATCACTCCACACAGAGTATCACTCCACACAGAGTATCACTCCACACAGAGTATCACACCACACAGAGTATCACTCCACACAGAGTATCACTCCACACAGAGTATCACTCCACACAGAGTATCACACCACACAGAGTATCACTCCACACAGAGTATCACTCCACACAGAGTATCACTCCACACAGAGTATCACACCACACAGAGTATCACTCCACACAGAGTATCACTCCACACAGAGTATCACTCCACACAGAGTATCACTCCACACAGAGTATCACTCCACACAGAGTATCACTCCACACAGAGTATCACACCACACAGAGTATCACTCCACACAGAGTATCACTCCACACAGAGTATCACTCCACACAGAGTATCACTCCACACAGAGTATCACTCCACACAGAGTATCACTCCACACAGAGTATCACTCCACACAGAGTATCACTCCACACAGAGTATCACTCCACACAGAGTATCACTCCACACAGAGTATCACTCCACACAGAGTATCACTCCACACAGAGTATCACTCCACACAGAGTATCACTCCACACAGAGTATCACTCCACACAGAGTATCACTCCACACAGAGTATCACTCCACACAGAGTATCACTCCACACAGAGTATCACTCCACACAGAGTATCACTCCACACAGAGTATCACTCCACACAGAGTATCACTCCACACAGAGTATCACTCCACACAGAGTATCACACCACACAGAGTATCACTCCACACAGAGTATCACTCCACACAGAGTATCACTCCACACAGAGTATCACTCCACACAGAGTATCACTCCACACAGAGTATCACACCACACAGAGTATCACTCCACACAGAGTATCACACCACACAGAGTATCACACCACACAGAGTATCACTCCACACAGAGTATCACTCCACACAGAGTATCACTCCACACAGAGTATCACTCCACACAGAGTATCACTCCACACAGAGTATCACTCCACACAGAGTATCACTCCACACAGAGTATCACACCACACAGAGTATCACTCCACACAGAGTATCACTCCACACAGAGTATCACTCCACACAGAGTATCACACCACACAGAGTATCACTCCACACAGAGTATCACTCCACACAGAGTATCACTCCACACAGAGTATCACACCACACAGAGTATCACACCACACAGAGTATCACTCCACACAGAGTATCACTCCACACAGAGTATCACACCACACAGAGTATCACTCCACACAGAGTATCACTCCACACAGAGTATCACTCCACACAGAGTATCACACCACACAGAGTATCACTCCACACAGAGTATCACTCCACACAGAGTATCACTCCACACAGAGTATCACTCCACACAGAGTATCACTCCACACAGAGTATCACTCCACACAGAGTATCACACCACACAGAGTATCACTCCACACAGAGTATCACTCCACACAGAGTATCACTCCACACAGAGTATCACTCCACACAGAGTATCACTCCACACAGAGTATCACTCCACACAGAGTATCACACCACACAGAGTATCACTCCACACAGAGTATCACTCCACACAGAGTATCACTCCACACAGAGTATCACTCCACACAGAGTATCACTCCACACAGAGTATCACTCCACACAGAGTATCACTCCACACAGAGTATCACTCCACACAGAGTATCACTCCACACAGAGTATCACTCCACACAGAGTATCACACCACACAGAGTATCACTCCACACAGAGTATCACTCCACACAGAGTATCACTCCACACAGAGTATCACTCCACACAGAGTATCACACCACACAGAGTATCACTCCACACAGAGTATCACTCCACACAGAGTATCACTCCACACAGAGTATCACACCACACAGAGTATCACTCCACACAGAGTATCACTCCACACAGAGTATCACTCCACACAGAGTATCACTCCACACAGAGTATCACTCCACACAGAGTATCACTCCACACAGAGTATCACTCCACACAGAGTATCACTCCACACAGAGTATCACTCCACACAGAGTATCACTCCACACAGAGTATCACTCCACACAGAGTATCACTCCACACAGAGTATCACTCCACACAGAGTATCACTCCACACAGAGTATCACTCCACACAGAGTATCACACCACACAGAGTATCACTCCACACAGAGTATCACTCCACACAGAGTATCACTCCACACAGAGTATCACTCCACACAGAGTATCACTCCACACAGAGTATCACTCCACACAGAGTATCACTCCACACAGAGTATCACTCCACACAGAGTATCACTCCACACAGAGTATCACTCCACACAGAGTATCACTCCACACAGAGTATCACTCCACACAGAGTATCACTCCACACAGAGTATCACTCCACACAGAGTATCACTCCACACAGAGTATCACTCCACACAGAGTATCACTCCACACAGAGTATCACTCCACACAGAGTATCACTCCACACAGAGTATCACTCCACACAGAGTATCACTCCACACAGAGTATCACTCCACACAGAGTATCACTCCACACAGAGTATCACTCCACACAGAGTATCACACCACACAGAGTATCACTCCACACAGAGTATCACTCCACACAGAGTATCACTCCACACAGAGTATCACACCACACAGAGTATCACTCCACACAGAGTATCACTCCACACAGAGTATCACTCCACACAGAGTATCACTCCACACAGAGTATCACACCACACAGAGTATCACTCCACACAGAGTATCACTCCACACAGAGTATCACTCCACACAGAGTATCACTCCACACAGAGTATCACTCCACACAGAGTATCACTCCACACAGAGTATCACTCCACACAGAGTATCACTCCACACAGAGTATCACTCCACACAGAGTATCACTCCACACAGAGTATCACTCCACACAGAGTATCACACCACACAGAGTATCACTCCACACAGAGTATCACTCCACACAGAGTATCACTCCACACAGAGTATCACTCCACACAGAGTATCACTCCACACAGAGTATCACTCCACACAGAGTATCACTCCACACAGAGTATCACTCCACACAGAGTATCACTCCACACAGAGTATCACTCCACACAGAGTATCACTCCACACAGAGTATCACTCCACACAGAGTATCACTCCACACAGAGTATCACTCCACACAGAGTATCACTCCACACAGAGTATCACTCCACACAGAGTATCACTCCACACAGAGTATCACTCCACACAGAGTATCACTCCACACAGAGTATCACTCCACACAGAGTATCACTCCACACAGAGTATCACTCCACACAGAGTATCACACCACACAGAGTATCACTCCACACAGAGTATCACTCCACACAGAGTATCACTCCACACAGAGTATCACTCCACACAGAGTATCACTCCACACAGAGTATCACTCCACACAGAGTATCACTCCACACAGAGTATCACTCCACACAGAGTATCACTCCACACAGAGTATCACACCACACAGAGTATCACTCCACACAGAGTATCACTCCACACAGAGTATCACTCCACACAGAGTATCACTCCACACAGAGTATCACTCCACACAGAGTATCACTCCACACAGAGTATCACTCCACACAGAGTATCACTCCACACAGAGTATCACTCCACACAGAGTATCACTCCACACAGAGTATCACTCCACACAGAGTATCACACCACACAGAGTATCACTCCACACAGAGTATCACTCCACACAGAGTATCACTCCACACAGAGTATCACTCCACACAGAGTATCACTCCACACAGAGTATCACTCCACACAGAGTATCACTCCACACAGAGTATCACTCCACACAGAGTATCACTCCACACAGAGTATCACACCACACAGAGTATCACTCCACACAGAGTATCACTCCACACAGAGTATCACACCACACAGAGTATCACTCCACACAGAGTATCACTCCACACAGAGTATCACTCCACACAGAGTATCACACCACACAGAGTATCACTCCACACAGAGTATCACTCCACACAGAGTATCACACCACACAGAGTATCACTCCACACAGAGTATCACTCCACACAGAGTATCACTCCACACAGAGTATCACTCCACACAGAGTATCACTCCACACAGAGTATCACACCACACAGAGTATCACACCACACAGAGTATCACTCCACACAGAGTATCACTCCACACAGAGTATCACACCACACAGAGTATCACTCCACACAGAGTATCACTCCACACAGAGTATCACTCCACACAGAGTATCACACCACACAGAGTATCACTCCACACAGAGTATCACTCCACACAGAGTATCACTCCACACAGAGTATCACTCCACACAGAGTATCACACCACACAGAGTATCACTCCACACAGAGTATCACTCCACACAGAGTATCACACCACACAGAGTATCACTCCACACAGAGTATCACTCCACACAGAGTATCACTCCACACAGAGTATCACTCCACACAGAGTATCACTCCACACAGAGTATCACTCCACACAGAGTATCACTCCACACAGAGTATCACTCCACACAGAGTATCACTCCACACAGAGTATCACTCCACACAGAGTATCACTCCACACAGAGTATCACACCACACAGAGTATCACTCCACACAGAGTATCACTCCACACAGAGTATCACTCCACACAGAGTATCACTCCACACAGAGTATCACTCCACACAGAGTATCACACCACACAGAGTATCACTCCACACAGAGTATCACTCCACACAGAGTATCACTCCACACAGAGTATCACACCACACAGAGTATCACACCACACAGAGTATCACTCCACACAGAGTATCACTCCACACAGAGTATCACTCCACACAGAGTATCACTCCACACAGAGTATCACTCCACACAGAGTATCACTCCACACAGAGTATCACTCCACACAGAGTATCACTCCACACAGAGTATCACACCACACAGAGTATCACTCCACACAGAGTATCACTCCACACAGAGTATCACTCCACACAGAGTATCACACCACACAGAGTATCACTCCACACAGAGTATCACTCCACACAGAGTATCACACCACACAGAGTATCACACCACACAGAGTATCACTCCACACAGAGTATCACTCCACACAGAGTATCACTCCACACAGAGTATCACTCCACACAGAGTATCACTCCACACAGAGTATCACTCCACACAGAGTATCACTCCACACAGAGTATCACTCCACACAGAGTATCACTCCACACAGAGTATCACACCACACAGAGTATCACTCCACACAGAGTATCACTCCACACAGAGTATCACTCCACACAGAGTATCACTCCACACAGAGTATCACTCCACACAGAGTATCACTCCACACAGAGTATCACTCCACACAGAGTATCACTCCACACAGAGTATCACTCCACACAGAGTATCACTCCACACAGAGTATCACTCCACACAGAGTATCACTCCACACAGAGTATCACTCCACACAGAGTATCACTCCACACAGAGTATCACACCACACAGAGTATCACTCCACACAGAGTATCACTCCACACAGAGTATCACTCCACACAGAGTATCACTCCACACAGAGTATCACTCCACACAGAGTATCACTCCACACAGAGTATCACTCCACACAGAGTATCACTCCACACAGAGTATCACTCCACACAGAGTATCACTCCACACAGAGTATCACTCCACACAGAGTATCACTCCACACAGAGTATCACACCACACAGAGTATCACTCCACACAGAGTATCACTCCACACAGAGTATCACTCCACACAGAGTATCACACCACACAGAGTATCACTCCACACAGAGTATCACTCCACACAGAGTATCACTCCACACAGAGTATCACTCCACACAGAGTATCACTCCACACAGAGTATCACTCCACACAGAGTATCACTCCACACAGAGTATCACTCCACACAGAGTATCACTCCACACAGAGTATCACTCCACACAGAGTATCACTCCACACAGAGTATCACTCCACACAGAGTATCACTCCACACAGAGTATCACTCCACACAGAGTATCACTCCACACAGAGTATCACTCCACACAGAGTATCACTCCACACAGAGTATCACTCCACACAGAGTATCACTCCACACAGAGTATCACTCCACACAGAGTATCACACCACACAGAGTATCACTCCACACAGAGTATCACTCCACACAGAGTATCACTCCACACAGAGTATCACTCCACACAGAGTATCACTCCACACAGAGTATCACTCCACACAGAGTATCACTCCACACAGAGTATCACTCCACACAGAGTATCACTCCACACAGAGTATCACACCACACAGAGTATCACTCCACACAGAGTATCACTCCACACAGAGTATCACTCCACACAGAGTATCACTCCACACAGAGTATCACTCCACACAGAGTATCACTCCACACAGAGTATCACACCACACAGAGTATCACTCCACACAGAGTATCACTCCACACAGAGTATCACTCCACACAGAGTATCACTCCACACAGAGTATCACTCCACACAGAGTATCACTCCACACAGAGTATCACTTCACACAGAGTATCACTCCACACAGAGTATCACTCCACACAGAGTATCACACCACACAGAGTATCACACCACACAGAGTATCACTCCACACAGAGTATCACTCCACACAGAGTATCACTCCACACAGAGTATCACTCCACACAGAGTATCACTCCACACAGAGTATCACTCCACACAGAGTATCACTCCACACAGAGTATCACTCCACACAGAGTATCACACCACACAGAGTATCACTCCACACAGAGTATCACTCCACACAGAGTATCACTCCACACAGAGTATCACACCACACAGAGTATCACTCCACACAGAGTATCACTCCACACAGAGTATCACTCCACACAGAGTATCACTCCACACAGAGTATCACTCCACACAGAGTATCACTCCACACAGAGTATCACTCCACACAGAGTATCACTCCACACAGAGTATCACTCCACACAGAGTATCACTCCACACAGAGTATCACTCCACACAGAGTATCACTCCACACAGAGTATCACTCCACACAGAGTATCACTCCACACAGAGTATCACTCCACACAGAGTATCACTCCACACAGAGTATCACTCCACACAGAGTATCACTCCACACAGAGTATCACTCCACACAGAGTATCACTCCACACAGAGTATCACACCACACAGAGTATCACACCACACAGAGTATCACTCCACACAGAGTATCACTCCACACAGAGTATCACACCACACAGAGTATCACTCCACACAGAGTATCACTCCACACAGAGTATCACTCCACACAGAGTATCACTCCACACAGAGTATCACTCCACACAGAGTATCACACCACACAGAGTATCACTCCACACAGAGTATCACTCCACACAGAGTATCACTCCACACAGAGTATCACTCCACACAGAGTATCACTCCACACAGAGTATCACTCCACACAGAGTATCACTCCACACAGAGTATCACTCCACACAGAGTATCACTCCACACAGAGTATCACTCCACACAGAGTATCACTCCACACAGAGTATCACTCCACACAGAGTATCACTCCACACACAGTGTATCACCACACAGAGTATCACTCCACACAGAGTATCACTCCACACAGAGTATCACTCCACACAGAGTATCACTCCACACAGAGTATCACTCCACACAGAGTATCACTCCACACAGAGTATCACTCCACACAGAGTATCACTCCACACAGAGTATCACTCCACACAGAGTATCACTCCACACAGAGTATCACTCCACACAGAGTATCACTCCACACAGAGTATCACTCCACACAGAGTATCACTCCACACAGAGTATCACTCCACACAGAGTATCACTCCACACAGAGTATCACTCCACACAGAGTATCACTCCACACAGAGTATCACTCCACACAGAGTATCACTCCACACAGAGTATCACTCCACACAGAGTATCACTCCACACAGAGTATCACTCCACACAGAGTATCACACCACACAGAGTATCACTCCACACAGAGTATCACTCCACACAGAGTATCACTCCACACAGAGTATCACACCACACAGAGTATCACTCCACACAGAGTATCACTCCACACAGAGTATCACACCACACAGAGTATCACTCCACACAGAGTATCACTCCACACAGAGTATCACACCACACAGAGTATCACACCACACAGAGTATCACTCCACACAGAGTATCACTCCACACAGAGTATCACTCCACACAGAGTATCACTCCACACAGAGTATCACTCCACACAGAGTATCACTCCACACAGAGTATCACTCCACACAGAGTATCACACCACACAGAGTATCACTCCACACAGAGTATCACTCCACACAGAGTATCACTCCACACAGAGTATCACACCACACAGAGTATCACACCACACAGAGTATCACTCCACACAGAGTATCACTCCACACAGAGTATCACTCCACACAGAGTATCACTCCACACAGAGTATCACACCACACAGAGTATCACACCACACAGAGTATCACTCCACACAGAGTATCACTCCACACAGAGTATCACTCCACACAGAGTATCACTCCACACAGAGTATCACACCACACAGAGTATCACACCACACAGAGTATCACTCCACACAGAGTATCACTCCACACAGAGTATCACTCCACACAGAGTATCACTCCACACAGAGTATCACTCCACACAGAGTATCACTCCACACAGAGTATCACACCACACAGAGTATCACTCCACACAGAGTATCACTCCACACAGAGTATCACTCCACACAGAGTATCACACCACACAGAGTATCACTCCACACAGAGTATCACTCCACACAGAGTATCACTCCACACAGAGTATCACTCCACACAGAGTATCACTCCACACAGAGTATCACACCACACAGAGTATCACTCCACACAGAGTATCACACCACACAGAGTATCACTCCACACAGAGTATCACTCCACACAGAGTATCACACCACACAGAGTATCACTCCACACAGAGTATCACTCCACACAGAGTATCACTCCACACAGAGTATCACTCCACACAGAGTATCACACCACACAGAGTATCACTCCACACAGAGTATCACACCACACAGAGTATCACTCCACACAGAGTATCACTCCACACAGAGTATCACACCACACAGAGTATCACTCCACACAGAGTATCACTCCACACAGAGTATCACACCACACAGAGTATCACTCCACACAGAGTATCACACCACACAGAGTATCACACCACACAGAGTATCACTCCACACAGAGTATCACTCCACACAGAGTATCACTCCACACAGAGTATCACTCCACACAGAGTATCACTCACACAGAGTATCACTCCACACAGAGTATCACACCACACAGAGTATCACTCCACACAGAGTATCACTCCACACAGAGTATCACTCCACACAGAGTATCACACCACACAGAGTATCACTCCACACAGAGTATCACTCCACACAGAGTATCACTCCACACAGAGTATCACACCACACAGAGTATCACTCCACACAGAGTATCACTCCACACAGAGTATCACTCCACACAGAGTATCACTCCACACAGAGTATCACACCACACAGAGTATCACTCCACACAGAGTATCACTCCACACAGAGTATCACTCCACACAGAGTATCACTCCACACAGAGTATCACTCCACACAGAGTATCACACCACACAGAGTATCACTCCACACAGAGTATCACTCCACACAGAGTATCACTCCACACAGAGTATCACTCCACACAGAGTATCACTCCACACAGAGTATCACTCCACACAGAGTATCACACCACACAGAGTATCACACCACACAGAGTATCACTCCACACAGAGTATCACTCCACACAGAGTATCACTCCACACAGAGTATCACTCCACACAGAGTATCACTCCACACAGAGTATCACTCCACACAGAGTATCACTCCACACAGAGTATCACTCCACACAGAGTATCACTCCACACAGAGTATCACACCACACAGAGTATCACTCCACACAGAGTATCACTCCACACAGAGTATCACTCCACACAGAGTATCACACCACACAGAGTATCACTCCACACAGAGTATCACTCCACACAGAGTATCACTCCACACAGAGTATCACTCCACACAGAGTATCACACCACACAGAGTATCACACCACACAGAGTATCACTCCACACAGAGTATCACACCACACAGAGTATCACTCCACACAGAGTATCACACCACACAGAGTATCACTCCACACAGAGTATCACACCACACAGAGTATCACACCACACAGAGTATCACACCACACAGAGTATCACTCCACACAGAGTATCACTCCACACAGAGTATCACTCCACACAGAGTATCACTCCACACAGAGTATCACTCCACACAGAGTATCACTCCACACAGAGTATCACTCCACACAGAGTATCACACCACACAGAGTATCACTCCACACAGAGTATCACTCCACACAGAGTATCACTCCACACAGAGTATCACTCCACACAGAGTATCACACCACACAGAGTATCACTCCACACAGAGTATCACTCCACACAGAGTATCACACCACACAGAGTATCACACCACACAGAGTATCACTCCACACAGAGTATCACACCACACAGAGTATCACTCCACACAGAGTATCACACCACACAGAGTATCACTCCACACAGAGTATCACACCACACAGAGTATCACTCCACACAGAGTATCACTCCACACAGAGTATCACTCCACACAGAGTATCACTCCACACAGAGTATCACTCCACACAGAGTATCACTCCACACAGAGTATCACTCCACACAGAGTATCACTCCACACAGAGTATCACTCCACACAGAGTATCACTCCACACAGAGTATCACTCCACACAGAGTATCACTCCACACAGAGTATCACACCACACAGAGTATCACTCCACACAGAGTATCACTCCACACAGAGTATCACTCCACACAGAGTATCACTCCACACAGAGTATCACACCACACAGAGTATCACTCCACACAGAGTATCACACCACACAGAGTATCACTCCACACAGAGTATCACACCACACAGAGTATCACTCCACACAGAGTATCACACCACACAGAGTATCACTCCACACAGAGTATCACTCCACACAGAGTATCACACCACACAGAGTATCACTCCACACAGAGTATCACTCCACACAGAGTATCACTCCACACAGAGTATCACTCCACACAGAGTATCACACCACACAGAGTATCACTCCACACAGAGTATCACTCCACACAGAGTATCACTCCACACAGAGTATCACACCACACAGAGTATCACACCACACAGAGTATCACTCCACACAGAGTATCACACCACACAGAGTATCACTCCACACAGAGTATCACACCACACAGAGTATCACTCCACACAGAGTATCACTCCACACAGAGTATCACACCACACAGAGTATCACTCCACACAGAGTATCACTCCACACAGAGTATCACTCCACACAGAGTATCACTCCACACAGAGTATCACTCCACACAGAGTATCACTCCACACAGAGTATCACACCACACAGAGTATCACACCACACAGAGTATCACTCCACACAGAGTATCACTCCACACAGAGTATCACACCACACAGAGTATCACACCACACAGAGTATCACTCCACACAGAGTATCACTCCACACAGAGTATCACTCCACACAGAGTATCACACCACACAGAGTATCACTCCACACAGAGTATCACTCCACACAGAGTATCACTCCACACAGAGTATCACTCCACACAGAGTATCACTCCACACAGAGTATCACTCCACACAGAGTATCACTCCACACAGAGTATCACTCCACACAGAGTATCACTCCACACAGAGTATCACACCACACAGAGTATCACTCCACACAGAGTATCACTCCACACAGAGTATCACTCCACACAGAGTATCACTCCACACAGAGTATCACTCCACACAGAGTATCACTCCACACAGAGTATCACACCACACAGAGTATCACACCACACAGAGTATCACTCCACACAGAGTATCACTCCACACAGAGTATCACACCACACAGAGTATCACTCCACACAGAGTATCACTCCACACAGAGTATCACTCCACACAGAGTATCACTCCACACAGAGTATCACTCCACACAGAGTATCACTCCACACAGAGTATCACACCACACAGAGTATCACTCCACACAGAGTATCACTCCACACAGAGTATCACTCCACACAGAGTATCACACCACACAGAGTATCACTCCACACAGAGTATCACTCCACACAGAGTATCACTCCACACAGAGTATCACTCCACACAGAGTATCACACCACACAGAGTATCACACCACACAGAGTATCACTCCACACAGAGTATCACACCACACAGAGTATCACTCCACACAGAGTATCACACCACACAGAGTATCACTCCACACAGAGTATCACACCACACAGAGTATCACACCACACAGAGTATCACACCACACAGAGTATCACTCCACACAGAGTATCACTCCACACAGAGTATCACTCCACACAGAGTATCACTCCACACAGAGTATCACTCCACACAGAGTATCACACCACACAGAGTATCACTCCACACAGAGTATCACACCACACAGAGTATCACTCCACACAGAGTATCACTCCACACAGAGTATCACTCCACACAGAGTATCACTCCACACAGAGTATCACACCACACAGAGTATCACTCCACACAGAGTATCACTCCACACAGAGTATCACTCCACACAGAGTATCACACCACACAGAGTATCACACCACACAGAGTATCACTCCACACAGAGTATCACTCCACACAGAGTATCACTCCACACAGAGTATCACACCACACAGAGTATCACTCCACACAGAGTATCACACCACACAGAGTATCACTCCACACAGAGTATCACTCCACACAGAGTATCACACCACACAGAGTATCACACCACACAGAGTATCACTCCACACAGAGTATCACTCCACACAGAGTATCACTCCACACAGAGTATCACACCACACAGAGTATCACTCCACACAGAGTATCACACCACACAGAGTATCACTCCACACAGAGTATCACACCACACAGAGTATCACACCACACAGAGTATCACTCCACACAGAGTATCACACCACACAGAGTATCACTCCACACAGAGTATCACACCACACAGAGTATCACACCACACAGAGTATCACTCCACACAGAGTATCACACCACACAGAGTATCACACCACACAGAGTATCACTCCACACAGAGTATCACTCCACACAGAGTATCACTCCACACAGAGTATCACTCCACACAGAGTATCACTCCACACAGAGTATCACACCACACAGAGTATCACACCACACAGAGTATCACTCCACACAGAGTATCACTCCACACAGAGTATCACACCACACAGAGTATCACACCACACAGAGTATCACTCCACACAGAGTATCACTCCACACAGAGTATCACTCCACACAGAGTATCACACCACACAGAGTATCACTCCACACAGAGTATCACTCCACACAGAGTATCACTCTACACAGAGTATCACTCCACTCCACACAGAGTATCACTTCACACAGAGTATCACTCCACACAGAGTATCACTCCACACAGAGTATCACACCACACAGAGTATCACACCACACAGAGTATCACTCCACACAGAGTATCACTCCACACAGAGTATCACTCCACACAGAGTATCACTCCACACAGAGTATCACTCCACACAGAGTATCACTCCACACAGAGTATCACACCACACAGAGTATCACTCTACACAGAGTATCACTCTACACAGAGTATCACTCCACACAGAGTATCACTCCACACAGAGTATCACACCACACAGAGTATCACTCTACACAGAGTATCACTCCACACAGAGTATCACTCCACACAGAGTATCACTCCACACAGAGTATCACACCACACAGAGTATCACTCTACACAGAGTATCACTCTACACAGAGTATCACTCCACACAGAGTATCACTCCACACAGAGTATCACACCACACAGAGTATCACTCCACACAGAGTATCACACCACACAGAGTATCACACACACAGAGTATCACACCACACAGAGTATCACACCACACAGAGTATCACTCCACACAGAGTATCACTCCACACAGAGTATCACTCCACACAGAGTATCACTCTACACAGAGTATCACTCCACACAGAGTATCACTCCACACAGAGTATCACTCCACACAGAGTATCACTCCACACAGAGTATCACTCCACACAGAGTATCACACCACACAGAGTATCACTCCACACAGAGTATCACTCCACACAGAGTATCACTCCACACAGAGTATCACTCCACACAGAGTATCACTCCACACAGAGTATCACTCCACACAGAGTATACACCTCACAGAGTATCACACCACACAGAGTATCACTCCACACAGAGTATCACTCCACACAGAGTATCACACCACACAGAGTATCACAGCACACAGAGTATCACTCCACACAGAGTATCACTCCACACAGAGTATCACTCCACACAGAGTATCACTCCACACAGAGTATCACTCCACACAGAGTATCACACCACACAGAGTATCACTCCACACAGAGTATCACTCCACACAGAGTATCACTCCACACAGAGTATCACACCACACAGAGTATCACTCCACACAGAGTATCACTCCACACAGAGTATCACTCACACAGAGTATCACTCCACACAGAGTATCACACCACACAGAGTATCACACCACACAGAGTATCACTCACACAGAGTATCACACCACACAGAGTATCACTCCACACAGAGTATCACACCACACAGAGTATCACACCACACAGAGTATCACTCACACAGAGTATCACACCACACAGAGTATCACTCCACACAGAGTATCACACCACACAGAGTATCACACCACACAGAGTATCACACCACACAGAGTATCACTCCACACAGAGTATCACTCCACACAGAGTATCACTCCACACAGAGTATCACTCACACAGAGTATCACACCACACAGAGTATCACACCACACAGAGTATCACACCACACAGAGTATCACACCACACAGAGTATCACACCACACAGAGTATCACACCACACAGAGTATCACTCCACACAGAGTATCAAACCACACAGAGTATCACACCACACAGAGTATCACTCCACACAGAGTATCACACCGCACAGAGTATCACACCACACAGAGTATCACACCACACAGAGTATCACACCACACAGAGTATCACACCACACAGAGTATCACTCCACACAGAGTATCACTCCACACAGAGTATCACTGCACACAGAGTATCACTCCACACAGAGTATCACTCCACACAGAGTATCACACCACACAGAGTATCACACCACACAGAGTATCACTCCACACAGAGTATCACTCCACACAGAGTATCACACCACACAGAGTATCACACCACACTGAGTATCACTCCACACAGAGTATCACTCCACACAGAGTATCACTCCACACAGAGTATCACACCACACAGAGTATCACACCACACAGAGTATCACACCACACAGAGTATCACTCCACACAGAGTATCACTCCACACAGAGTATCACTCCACACAGAGTATCACTCCACACAGAGTATCACTCCACACAGAGTATCACACCACACAGAGTATCACTCCACACAGAGTATCACACCACACAGAGTATCACTCCACACAGAGTATCACACCACACAGAGTATCACTCCACACAGAGTATCACTCCACACAGAGTATCACTCCACACAGAGTATCACACCACACAGAGTATCACACCACACAGAGTATCACTCCACACAGAGTATCACTCCACACAGAGTATCACACCACACAGAGTATCACACCACACAGAGTATCACTCCACACAGAGTATCACTCCACACAGAGTATCACTCCACACAGAGTATCACACCACACAGAGTATCACTCCACACAGAGTATCACTCCACACAGAGTATCACTCCACACAGAGTATCACACCACACAGAGTATCACACCACACTGAGTATCACTCCACACAGAGTATCACTCCACACAGAGTATCACACCACACAGAGTATCACACCACACAGAGTATCACTCCACACAGAGTATCACTCCACACTGAGTATCACTCCACACAGAGTAAAACACCACACAGAGTTTCACTCCACACAGAGTATCACTCCACACAGAGTATCACTCTACACAGTGTATCACTCCACTCCACACAGAGTATCACTTCACACAGAGTATCACTCCACACAGAGTATCACTCCACACAGAGTATCACACCACACAGAGTATCACACCACACAGAGTATCACTCCACACAGAGTATCACTCCACACAGAGTATCACTCCACACAGAGTATCACTCCACACAGAGTATCACTCCACACAGAGTATCACTCCACACAGAGTATCACACCACACAGAGTATCACTCTACACAGAGTATCACTCTACACAGAGTATCACTCCACACAGAGTATCACTCCACACAGAGTATCACACCACACAGAGTATCACTCTACACAGAGTATCTCTCTACACAGAGTATCACTCCACACAGAGTATCACTCCACACAGAGTATCACTCCACACAGAGTATCACACCACACAGAGTATCACTCTACACAGAGTATCACTCTACACAGAGTATCACTCCACACAGAGTATCACTCCACACAGAGTATCACACCACACAGAGTATCACTCCACACAGAGTATCACTCTACACAGAGTATCACACCGCACAGAGTATCAATCCACACAGAGTATCACTCCACACAGAGTATCACACCACACTGAGTATCACACCACACTGAGTATCACTCCACACAGAGTATCACTCCACACAGAGCATCAAACCACACAGAGTATCACTCCATACAGAGTGAAACACCACACAGAGTATCACTCCACACAGAGTATCAATCCACACAGAGTATCACTCCACACAGAGTATCACTCCACATAGAGTATCACACCACACAGAGCATCACACCACACAGTGTATCACTCCACACAGAGTATCACACCACACAGAGTATCACACCACAGAGTATCACACCACACAGAGTATCACACCATACAGAGTATCACACCACACAGAGTATCACACCACACAGAGTATCACACCACATAGAGTATCACACCACACAGAGTATCACTCCACACAGAGTATCAAACCGCACAGAGTATCACACCGCACAGAGTATCACTCCACACAGAGTATCAAACCGCACAGAGTATCACACCGCACAGAGTATCACACCGCACAGAGTATCACACCACACAGAGTATCAAAGCACACAGAGTATCACTCCACACAGAGTATCACTCCTCACAGAGTATCACTGCACACAGAGTATCAATCCACACAGAGTATCACTCCACACAGAGTATCACACCGCACAGAGTATCACACCGCACAGAGTATCAATCCACACAGAGTATCACTCCACACAGAGTATCACACCACACTGAGTATCACACCACACTGAGTATCACTCCACACAGAGTATCACTCCACACAGAGTATCACTCCACACAGAGTATCACACCACACAGAGTATCACACCACACAGAGTATCACACCACACAGAGTATCACTCCACACAGAGTATCACTCCACACAGAGTATCACTCCACACAGAGTATCACTCCATACAGAGTATCACACCACACAGAGTATCACAACACACAGAGTATCACTCCACACAGAGTATCACTCCACACAGAGTATCACTCCACACAGAGTATCACTCCACACAGAGTATCACTCCACACAGAGTATCACTCCACACAGAGTATCACACCACACAGAGTATCACTCCACACAGAGTATCACTCCACACAGAGTATCACTCCACACAGAGTATCACACCACACGGTATCACTCCACACAGAGTATCACTCCACACAGAGTATCACTCCACACAGAGTATCACTCCACACAGAGTATCACTCCACACAGAGTATCACACCACACAGAGTATCACTCCACACAGAGTATCACACCACACAGAGTATCACTCCACACAGAGTATCACTCCACACAGAGTATCACACCACACAGAGTATCACACCACACAGAGTATCACTCCACACAGAGTATCACTCCACACAGAGTATCACTCCACACAGAGTATCACACCACACAGAGTATCACTCCACACAGAGTATCACACCACACAGAGTATCACTCCACACAGAGTATCACACCACACAGAGTATCACACCACACAGAGTATCACTCCACACAGAGTATCACACCACACAGAGTATCACTCCACACAGAGTATCACACCACACAGAGTATCACACCACACAGAGTATCACTCCACACAGAGTATCACACCACACAGAGTATCACACCACACAGAGTATCACTCCACACAGAGTATCACTCCACACAGAGTATCACTCTGCACAGAGTATCACTCCACTCCACACAGAGTATCACTCACACAGAGTATCACACCACACAGAGTATCACACCACACAGAGTATCACTCCACACAGAGTATCACTCCACACAGAGTATCACACCACACAGAGTATCACACCACACAGAGTATCACTCCACACAGAGTATCACTCCACACTGAGTATCACTCCACACAGAGTATCACACCACACAGAGTATCACTCCACACAGAGTATCACTCCACACAGAGTATCACTCTACACAGAGTATCACTCCACACAGAGTATCACTCACACAGAGTATCACTCCACACAGAGTATCACTCCACACAGAGTATCACACCACACAGAGTATCACACCACACAGAGTATCACTCCACACAGAGTATCACTCCACACAGAGTATCACTCCACACAGAGTATCACTCCACACAGAGTATCACTCCACACAGAGTATCACTCCATACAGAGTATCACTCCACACAGAGTATCACACCACACAGAGTATCACTCTACACAGAGTATCACTCTACACAGAGTATCACTCCACACAGAGTATCACTCCACACAGAGTATCACACCACACAGAGTATCACTCTACACAGAGTATCACTCCACACAGAGTATCACTCCACACAGAGTATCACTCCACACAGAGTATCACACCACACAGAGTATCACTCTACACAGAGTATCACTCTACACAGAGTATCACTCCACACAGAGTATCACTCCACACAGAGTATCACACCACACAGAGTATCACTCCACACAGAGTATCACACCACACAGAGTATCACACACACAGAGTATCACACCACACAGAGTATCACACCACACAGAGTATCACACCACACAGAGTATCACACCACACAGAGTATCACTCCACACAGAGTATCACTCCACACAGAGTATCACTCCACACAGAGTATCACTCTACACAGAGTATCACTCCACACAGAGTATCACTCCACACAGAGTATCACTCCACACAGAGTATCACTCTACACAGAGTATCACTCCACACAGAGTATCACACCACACAGAGTATCACTCCACACAGAGAATCACTCCACACAGAGTATCACTCCACACAGAGTATCACTCCACACAGAGTATCACTCCAGACAGAGTATCACTCCACACAGAATATTACACCTCACAGAATATCACACCACACAGAGTATCACTCCACACAGAGTATCACTCCACACAGAATATTACACCACACAGAGTATCACAGCACACTGAGTATCACTCCACACAGAGTATCACTCCACACAGACTATCATTCCACACAGAGTATCGCTCCACACAGAGTATCACTCCACACAGAGTATCACACCACACAGACTATCATTCCACACAGAGTATCGCTCCACACAGAGTATCACTCCACACAGAGTATCACACCACACAGAGCTTCACTCCACACAGTGTATAACGCCTCACAGAGTATCACTTCACACAGAGTATCACTCCACACAGAGTATCACACCACACAGAGTATCACACCACACAGAGTATCACTCTACACAGAGTATCACACCACACTGAGTATCACTCCACACAGAGTATCACACCACACAGAGTATCACACCACACAGAGTATCACTCTACACAGAGTATCACACCACACTGAGTATCACTCCACACAGAGTATCACACCACACAGAGTATCACACCTCACAGAGTATCACACCACACAGAGTATCACTCCACACAGAGTATCATTCCACACAGAGTATCACTCCACACAGTATCACACCACACAGAGTATCACACCATACAGAGTATCACACCACACAGAGTATCACACCACACAGAGTATCACACCACAGAGAGTATCACACCACACAGAGTATCACTCCACACAGAGTATCAAACCGCACAGAGTATCACACCGCACAGAGTATCACACCACACAGAGTATCAAACCGCACAGAGTATCACACCGCACAGAGTATCACACCGCACAGAGTATCACACCACACAGAGTATCAAAGCACACAGAGTATCACTCCACACAGAGTATCACTCCTCACAGAGTATCACTGCACACAGAGTATCAATCCACACAGAGTATCACTCCACACAGAGTATCACACCACACAGAGTATCACACCACACAGAGTATCACTCCACACAGAGTATCACTCCACACAGAGTATCACACCACACAGAGTATCACACCACACTGAGTATCACTCCACACAGAGTATCACTCCACACAGAGTATCACTCCACACAGAGTATCACACCACACAGAGTATCACACCACACAGAGTATCACACCACACAGAGTATCACTCCACACAGAGTATCACTCCACACAGAGTATCACTCCACACAGAGTATCACTCCACACAGAGTATCACTCCACACAGAGTATCACACCACACAGAGTATCACTCCACACAGAGTATCACACCACACAGAGTATCACTCCACACAGAGTATCACACCACACAGAGTATCACTCCACACAGAGTATCACTCCACACAGAGTATCACTCCACACAGAGTATCATACCACACAGAGTATCACACCACACAGAGTATCACTCCACACAGAGTATCACTCCACACAGAGTATCACAACACACAGAGTATCACACCACACTGAGTATCACTCCACACAGAGTATCACTCCACACAGAGTATCACTCCACACAGACTATCACACCACACAGAGTATCACTCCACACAGAGTATCACTCCACACAGAGTATCACTCCACACAGAGTATCACACCACACAGAGTATCACACCACACTGAGTATCACTCCGCACAGAGTATCACTCCACACAGAGTATCACACCACACAGAGTATCACACCACACAGAGTATCACTCCACACAGAGTATCACTCCACACTGAGTATCACTCCACACAGAGTAACACACCACACAGAGTATCACTCCACACAGAGTATCACTCCACACAGAGTATCACTCTACACAGAGTATCACTCCACACAGAGTATCACTCACACAGAGTATCACTCCACACAGAGTATCACTCCACACAGAGTATCACACCACACAGAGTATCACACCACACAGAGTATCACTCCACACAGAGTATCACTCCACACAGAGTATCACTCCACACAGAGTATCACTCCACACAGAGTATCACTCCACACAGAGTATCACTCCACACAGAGTATCACACCACACAGAGTATCACTCTACACAGAGTATCACTCCACACAGAGTATCACTCCACACAGAGTATCACTCCACACAGAGTATCACACCACACAGAGTATCACTCTACACAGAGTATCACTCCACACAGAGTATCACTCCACACAGAGTATCACTCCACACAGAGTATCACACCACACAGAGTATCACTCTACACAGAGTATCACTCTACACAGAGTATCACTCCACACAGAGTATCACTCCACACAGAGTATCACACCACACAGAGTATCACTCCACACAGAGTATCACACCACACAGAGTATCACACACACAGAGTATCACACCACACAGAGTATCACACCACACAGAGTATCACACCACACAGAGTATCACACCACACAGAGTATCACTCCACACAGAGTATCACTCCACACAGAGTATCACTCCACACAGAGTATCACTCTACACAGAGTATCACTCCACACAGACTATCACTCCACACAGAGTATCACTCCACACAGATTATCACTCTACACAGAGTATCACTCCACACAGAGTATCACACCACACAGAGTATCATTCCACACAGACAATCACTCCACACAGAGTATCACTCCACACAGAGTATCACTCCACACAGAGTATCACTCCAGACAGAGTATCACTCCACACAGAATATTACACCTCACAGAATATCACACCACACAGAGTATCACTCAACACAGAGTATCACTCCACACAGAATATTACACCACACAGAGTATCACAGCACACTGAGTATCACTCCACACAGAGTATCACTCCACACAGACTATCATTCCACACAGAGTATCGCTCCACACAGAGTATCACTCCACACAGAGTATCACACCACACAGACTATCATTCCACACAGAGTATCGCTCCACACAGAGTATCACTCCACACAGAGTATCACACCACACAGAGCTTCACTCCACACAGTGTATAACGCCTCACAGAGTATCACTTCACACAGAGTATCACTCCACACAGAGTATCACACCACACAGAGTATCACACCACACAGAGTATCACTCTACACAGAGTATCACACCACACTGAGTATCACTCCACACAGAGTATCACACCACACAGAGTATCACACCACACAGAGTATCACTCTACACAGAGTATCACACCACACTGAGTATCACTCCACACAGAGTATCACACCACACAGAGTATCACACCTCACAGAGTATCACACCACACAGAGTATCACTCCACACAGAGTATCATTCCACACAGAGTATCACTCCACACAGAGTATCACACAACAGAGTATCACACCACACAGAGTATCACACCATCCAGAGTATCACACCACACAGAGTATCACACCACACAGAGTATCACACCACATAGAGTATCACACCACACAGAGTATCACTGCACACAGAGTATCAAACCGCACAGAGTATCACACCGCACAGAGTATCACTCCACACAGAGTATCAAACCGCACAGAGTATCACACCGCACAGAGTATCACACCGCACAGAGTATCACATCACACAGAGTATCAAAGCACACAGAGTATCACTCCACACAGAGTATCACTCCTCACAGAGTATCACTGCACACAGAGTATCAATCCACACAGAGTATCACTCCACACAGAGTATCACACCGCACAGAGTATCACACCGCACAGAGTATCAATCCACACAGAGTATCACTCCACACAGAGTATCACACCACACTGAGTATCACACCACACTGAGTATCACTCCACACAGAGTATCACTCCACACAGAGTATCACTCCACGCACAGTATCACACCAAACAGAGTATCACACCACACAGAGTATCACACCACACAGAGTATCACTCCACACAGAGTATCATTCCACACAGAGTATCACTCCACACAGAGTATCACTCCATACAGAGTATCACTCCACACAGAGTATCACACCACACAGAGTATCACTCCACACAGCGTATCACACCACACAGAGTATCACTCCACACAGAGTATTACACCACACAGAGTATCACTCCACACAGAGTATTACTCCACACAGAGTATCACTCCACACAGAGTATCATACCACACAGAGTATCACACCACACAGAGTATCACTCCACACAGAGTATCACTCCACACAGAGTATCACAACACACAGAGTATCACACCACACTGAGTATCACTCCACACAGAGTATCACTCCACACAGAGTATCACTCCACACAGACTATCACACCACACAGAGTATCACTCCACACAGAGTATCACTCCACACAGAGTATCACTCCACACAGAGTATCACACCACACAGAGTATCACACCACACTGAGTATCACTCCGCACAGAGTATCACTCCACACAGAGTATCACACCACACAGAGTATCACACCACACAGAGTATTACTCCACACAGAGTATCACTCCACACAGAGTATCACTCCACACAGAGTAAAACACCACACAGAGTTTCACTCCACACAGAGTATCACTCCACACAGAGTATCACTCTACACAGTGTATCACTCCACTCCACACAGAGTATCACTTCACACAGAGTATCACTCCACACAGAGTATCACTCCACACAGAGTATCACACCACACAGAGTATCACACCACACAGAGTATCACTCCACACAGAGTATCACTCCACACAGAGTATCACTCCACACAGAGTATAATTCCACACAGAGTATCACTCCATACAGAGTATCACTCCACACAGAGTATCACACCACACAGAGTATCACTCTACACAGAGTATCACTCTACACAGAGTATCACTCCACACAGAGTATCACTCCACACAGAGTATCACACCACACAGAGTATCACTCTACACAGAGTATCTCTCTACACAGAGTATCACTCCACACAGAGTATCACTCCACACAGAGTATCACTCCACACAGAGTATCACACCACACAGAGTATCACTCTACACAGAGTATCACTCTACACAGAGTATCACTCCACACAGAGTATCACTCCACACAGAGTATCACACCACACAGAGTATCACTCCACACAGAGTATCACTCTACACAGAGTATCACACCGCACAGAGTATCAATCCACACAGAGTATCACTCCACACAGAGTATCACACCACACTGAGTATCACACCACACTGAGTATCACTCCACACAGAGTATCACTCCACACAGAGCATCAAACCACACAGAGTATCACTCCATACAGAGTGAAACACCACACAGAGTATCACTCCACACAGAGTATCAATCCACACAGAGTATCACTCCACACAGAGTATCACTCCACATAGAGTTTCACACCACACAGAGCATCACACCACACAGTGTATCACTCCACACAGAGTATCACACCACACAGAGTATCACACCACAGAGTATCACACCACACAGAGTATCACACCACACAGAGTATCACACCACACAGAGTATCACACCACACAGAGTATCACACCACAGAGAGTATCACACCACACAGAGTATCACTCCACACAGAGTATCAAACCGCACAGAGTATCACACCACACAGAGTATCACACCACACAGAGTATCAAACCGCACAGAGTATCACACCGCACAGAGTATCACACCGCACAGAGTATCACACCACACAGAGTATCAAAGCACACAGAGTATCACTCCACACAGAGTATCACTCCTCACAGAGTATCACTGCACACAGAGTATCAATCCACACAGAGTATCACTCCACACAGAGTATCACACCGCACAGAGTATCACACCGCACAGAGTATCAATCCACACAGAGTATCACTCCACACAGAGTATCACACCACACTGAGTATCACACCACACTGAGTATCACTCCACACAGAGTATCACTCCACACAGAGTATCACTCCACGCACAGTATCACACCACACAGTGTATCACACCACACAGAGTATCACACCACACAGAGTATCACTCCACACAGAGTATCACTCCACACAGAGTATCACTCCACACAGAGTATCACTCCACACAGAGTATCACACCACAGAGAGTATCACACCACACAGAGTATCACTCCACACAGAGTATCACTCCACACAGAGTATCACTCCACACAGAGTATCACTCCACACAGAGTATCACACCACACAGAGTATCACTCCACACAGAGTATCACACCACACAGAGTATCACACCACACAGAGTATCACTCCACACAGAGTATCACACCACACAGAGTATCACTCCACAAAGAGTATCACACCACACAGAGTATCACACCACACAGAGTATCACTCCACACAGAGTATCACACCACACAGAGTATCACACCACACAGAGTATCACTCCACACAGAGTATCACTCCACACAGAGTATCACTCTGCACAGAGTATCACTCCACTCCACACAGAGTATCACTTCACATAGAGTATCACACCACACAGAGTATCACACCACACTGAGTATCACTCCGCACAGAGTATCACTCCACACAGAGTATCACACCACACAGAGTATCACACCACACAGAGTATTACTCCACACAGAGTATCACTCCACACTGAGTATCACTCCACACAGAGTAAAACACCACACAGAGTATCACACCACACAGAGTATCACTCCACACAGAGTATCACTCCACACAGAGTATCACACCACACTGAGTATCACTTCACACAGAGTATCACTCCACACAGAGTATCACTCCACACAGAGTATCACACCACACAGAGTATCACACCACACAGAGTATCACTCCACACAGAGTATCACTCCACACAGAGTATCACTCCACACAGAGTATCACTCCACACAGAGTATCACTCCACACAGAGTATCACTCCATACAGAGTATCACTCCACACAGAGTATCACACCACACAGAGTATCACTCTACACAGAGTATCACTCTACACAGAGTATCACTCCACACAGAGTATCACTCCACACAGAGTATCACACCACACAGAGTATCACTCTACACAGAGTATCACTCCACACAGAGTATCACTCCATACAGAGTATCACTCCACACAGAGTATCACACCACACAGAGTATCACTCTACACAGAGTATCACTCTACACAGAGTATCACTCCACACAGAGTATCACTCCACACAGAGTATTACACCACACAGAGTATCACTCCACACAGAGTATCACACCACACAGAGTATCACACAACAGAGTATCACACCACACAGAGTATCACACCATACAGAGTATCACACCACACAGAGTATCACACCACACAGAGTATCACTCCACACAGTGTATCACTCCACACAGAGTATCACTCCACACAGAGTATCACTCTACACAGAGTATCACTCCACACAGACTATCACTCCACACAGAGTATCACTCCACACAGATTATCACTCTACACAGAGTATCACTCCACACAGAGTATCACGCCACACAGAGTATCATTCCACACAGACAATCACTCCACACAGAGTATCACTCCACACAGAGTATCACTCCACACAGAGTATCACTCCAGACAGAGTATCACTCCACACAGAATATTACACCTCACAGAATATCACACCACACAGAGTATCACTCAACACAGAGTATCACTCCACACAGAATATTACACCACACAGAGTATCACAGCACACTGAGTATCACTCCACACAGAGTATCACTCCAAACAGACTATCATTCCACACAGAGTATCGCTCCACACAGAGTATCACTCCACACAGAGTATCACACCACACAGACTATCATTCCACACAGAGTATCGCTCCACACAGAGTATCACTCCACACAGAGTATCACACCACACAGAGCTTCACTCCACACAGTGTATAACGCCTCACAGAGTATCACTTCACACAGAGTATCACTCCACACAGAGTATCACACCACACAGAGTATCACACCACACAGAGTATCACTCTACACAGAGTATCACACCACACTGAGTATCACTCCACACAGAGTATCACACCACACAGAGTATCACACCACACAGAGTATCACTCTACACAGAGTATCACACCACACTGAGTATCACTCCACACAGAGTATCACACCACACAGAGTATCACACCTCACAGAGTATCACACCACACAGAGTATCACTCCACACAGAGTATCATTCCACACAGAGTATCACTCCACACAGAGTATCACACAACAGAGTATCACACCACACAGAGTATCACACCATACAGAGTATCACACCACACAGAGTATCACACCACACAGAGTATCACACCACATAGAGTATCACACCACACAGAGTATCACTGCACACAGAGTATCAAACCGCACAGAGTATCACACCGCACAGAGTATCACTCCACACAGAGTATCAAACCGCACAGAGTATCACACCGCACAGAGTATCACACCGCACAGAGTATCACATCACACAGAGTATCAAAGCACACAGAGTATCACTCCACACAGAGTATCACTCCTCACAGAGTATCACTGCACACAGAGTATCAATCCACACAGAGTATCACTCCACACAGAGTATCACACCGCACAGAGTATCACACCGCACAGAGTATCAATCCACACAGAGTATCACTCCACACAGAGTATCACACCACACTGAGTATCACACCACACTGAGTATCACTCCACACAGAGTATCACTCCACACAGAGTATCACTCCACGCACAGTATCACACCAAACAGAGTATCACACCACACAGAGTATCACACCACACAGAGTATCACTCCACACAGAGTATCATTCCACACAGAGTATCACACCACACAGAGTATCACTCCACACAGCGTATCACACCACACAGAGTATCACTCCACACAGAGTATTACACCACACAGAGTATCACTCCACACAGAGTATTACTCCACACAGAGTATCACTCCACACAGAGTATCATACCACACAGAGTATCACACCACACAGAGTATCACTCCACACAGAGTATCACTCCACACAGAGTATCACAACACACAGAGTATCACACCACACTGAGTATCACTCCACACAGAGTATCACTCCACACAGAGTATCACTCCACACAGACTATCACACCACACAGAGTATCACTCCACACAGAGTATCACTCCACACAGAGTATCACTCCACACAGAGTATCACACCACACAGAGTATCACACCACACTGAGTATCACTCCGCACAGAGTATCACTCCACACAGAGTATCACACCACACAGAGTATCACACCACACAGAGTATTACTCCACACAGAGTATCACTCCACACTGAGTATCACTCCACACAGAGTAAAACACCACACAGAGTTTCACTCCACACAGAGTATCACTCCACACAGAGTATCACTCTACACAGTGTATCACTCCACTCCACACAGAGTATCACTTCACACAGAGTATCACTCCACACAGAGTATCACTCCACACAGAGTATCACACCACACAGAGTATCACACCACACAGAGTATCACTCCACACAGAGTATCACTCCACACAGAGTATCACTCCACACAGAGTATAATTCCACACAGAGTATCACTCCATACAGAGTATCACTCCACACAGAGTATCACACCACACAGAGTATCACTCTACACAGAGTATCACTCTACACAGAGTATCACTCCACACAGAGTATCACTCCACACAGAGTATCACACCACACAGAGTATCACTCTACACAGAGTATCTCTCTACACAGAGTATCACTCCACACAGAGTATCACTCCACACAGAGTATCACTCCACACAGAGTATCACACCACACAGAGTATCACTCTACACAGAGTATCACTCTACACAGAGTATCACTCCACACAGAGTATCACTCCACACAGAGTATCACACCACACAGAGTATCACTCCACACAGAGTATCACTCTACACAGAGTATCACACCGCACAGAGTATCAATCCACACAGAGTATCACTCCACACAGAGTATCACACCACACTGAGTATCACACCACACTGAGTATCACTCCACACAGAGTATCACTCCACACAGAGCATCAAACCACACAGAGTATCACTCCACACAGAGTGAAACACCACACAGAGTATCACTCCACACAGAGTATCAATCCACACAGAGTATCACTCCACACAGAGTATCACTCCACATAGAGTTTCACACCACACAGAGCATCACACCACACAGTGTATCACTCCACACAGAGTATCACACCACACAGAGTATCACACCACAGAGTATCACACCACACAGAGTATCACACCACACAGAGTATCACACCACACAGAGTATCACACCACACAGAGTATCACACCACACA
Source organism: Squalus acanthias (assembly GCA_030390025.1). NCBI lineage: Eukaryota > Metazoa > Chordata > Chondrichthyes > Squaliformes > Squalidae > Squalus > Squalus acanthias. Next base: position 28,307,712 of record CM059436.1, on the reverse strand, counting down.
GAGTATCACACCACACAGAGTATCACTGCACACAGAGTATCAAACCGCACAGAGTATCACACCGCACAGAGTATCACTCCACACAGAGTATCAAACCGCACAGAGTATCACACCGCACAGAGTATCACACCGCACAGAGTATCACATCACACAGAGTATCAAAGCACACAGAATATCACTCCACACAGAGTATCACTCCTCACAGAGTATCACTGCACACAGAGTATCAATCCACACAGAGTATCACTCCACACAGAGTATCACACCGCACAGAGTATCACACCGCACAGAGTATCAATCCACACAGAGTATCACTCCACACAGAGTATCACACCACACTGAGTATCACACCACACTGAGTATCACTCCACACAGAGTATCACTCCACACAGAGTATCACTCCACGCACAGTATCACACCAAACAGTGTATCACACCACACAGAGTATCACACCACACAGAGTATCACTCCACACAGAGTATCATTCCACACAGAGTATCACTCCACACAGAGTATCACTCCATACAGAGTATCACACCACAGAGAGTATCACAACACACAGAGTATCACTCCACACAGAGTATCGCTCCACACAGAGTATCACTCCACACAGTGTATCACTCCACACAGAGTATCACTCCACACAGAGTATCACTCCACACAGAGTATCACACCACACAGAGTATCACTCCACACATTGTATCACTCCACACAGAGTATCACTCCACACAGAGTATCACACCACACGGTATCACTCCACACAGAGTATCACTCCACACAGAGTATCACTCCACACAGAGTATCACTCCACACAGAGTATCACTCCACACAGAGTATCACACCACACAGAGTATCACTCCACACAGAGTATCACACCACACAGAGTATCACTCCGCACAGAGTATCACTCCACACAGAGTATCACACCACACAGAGTATCACACCACAAAGAGTATCACTCCACACAGAGTATCACTCCACACTGAGTATCACTCCACACAGAGTATCACACCACACAGATTATCACTCCACACAGAGTATCACACCACACAGAGTATCACTCCACACAGAGTATCACACCACACAGAGTATCACACCACACAGAGTATCACTCCACACAGAGTATCACACCACACAGAGTATCACTCCACAAAGAGTATCACACCACACAGAGTATCACACCACACAGAGTATCACTCCACACAGAGTATCACACCACACAGAGTATCACACCACACAGAGTATCACTCCACACAGAGTATCACTCCACACAGAGTATCACTCTGCACAGAGTATCACTCCACTCCACACAGAGTATCACTTCACATAGAGTATCACACCACACAGAGTATCACACCACACTGAGTATCACTCCGCACAGAGTATCACTCCACACAGAGTATCACACCACACAGAGTATCACACCACACAGAGTATTACTCCACACAGAGTATCACTCCACACTGAGTATCACTCCACACAGAGTAAAACACCACACAGAGTATCACTCCACACAGAGTATCACTCCACACAGAGTATCACTCTACACAGTGTATCACTCCACTCCACACAGAGTATCACTTCACACAGAGTATCACTCCACACAGAGTATCACTCCACACAGAGTATCACACCACACAGAGTATCACACCACACAGAGTATCACTCCACACAGAGTATCACTCCACACAGAGTATCACTCCACACAGAGTATCACTCCACACAGAGTATAATTCCACACAGAGTATCACTCCATACAGAGTATCACTCCACACAGAGTATCACACCACACAGAGTATCACTCTACACAGAGTATCACTCTACACAGAGTATCACTCCACACAGAGTATCACTCCACACAGAGTATCACACCACACAGAGTATCACTCTACACAGAGTATCACTCCACACAGAGTATCACTCCATACAGAGTATCACTCCACACAGAGTATCACACCACACAGAGTATCACTCTACACAGAGTATCACTCTACACAGAGTATCACTCCACACAGAGTATCACTCCACACAGCGTATTACACCACACAGAGTATCACTCCACACAGAATATCACACCACACAGAGTATCACACAACAGAGTATCACACCACACAGAGTATCACACCATACAGAGTATCACACCACACAGAGTATCACACCACACAGAGTATCACTCCACACAGTGTATCACTCCACACAGAGTATCACTCCACACAGAGTATCACTCTACACAGAGTATCACTCCACACAGACTATCACTCCACACAGAGTATCACTCCACACAGATTATCACTCTACACAGAGTATCACTCCACACAGAGTATCACGCCACACAGAGTATCATTCCACACAGACAATCACTCCACACAGAGTATCACTCCACACAGAGTATCACTCCACACAGAGTATCACTCCAGACAGAGTATCACTCCACACAGAATATTACACCTCACAGAATATCACACCACACAGAGTATCACTCAACACAGAGTATCACTCCACACAGAATATTACACCACACAGAGTATCACAGCACACTGAGTATCACTCCACACAGAGTATCACTCCACACAGACTATCATTCCACACAGAGTATCGCTCCACACAGAGTATCACTCCACACAGAGTATCACACCACACAGACTATCATTCCACACAGAGTATCGCTCCACACAGAGTATCACTCCACACAGAGTATCACACCACACAGAGCTTCACTCCACACAGTGTATAACGCCTCACAGAGTATCACTTCACACAGAGTATCACTCCACACAGAGTATCACACCACACAGAGTATCACACCACACAGAGTATCACTCTACACAGAGTATCACACCACACTGAGTATCACTCCACACAGAGTATCACACCACACAGAGTATCACACCACACAGAGTATCACTCTACACAGAGTATCACACCACACTGAGTATCACTCCACACAGAGTATCACACCACACAGAGTATCACACCTCACAGAGTATCACACCACACAGAGTATCACTCCACACAGAGTATCATTCCACACAGAGTATCACTCCACACAGTATCACACCACACAGAGTATCACACCATACAGAGTATCACACCACACAGAGTATCACACCACACAGAGTATCACACCACATAGAGTATCACACCACACAGAGTATCACTGCACACAGAGTATCAAACCGCACAGAGTATCACACCGCACAGAGTATCACTCCACACAGAGTATCAAACCGCACAGAGTATCACACCGCACAGAGTATCACACCGCACAGAGTATCACATCACACAGAGTATCAAAGCACACAGAGTATCACTCCACACAGAGTATCACTCCTCACAGAGTATCACTGCACACAGAGTATCAATCCACACAGAGTATCACTCCACACAGAGTATCACACCGCACAGAGTATCACACCGCACAGAGTATCAATCCACACAGAGTATCACTCCACACAGAGTATCACACCACACTGAGTATCACACCACACTGAGTATCACTCCACACAGAGTATCACTCCACACAGAGTATCACTCCACGCACAGTATCACACCAAACAGAGTATCACACCACACAGAGTATCACACCACACAGAGTATCACTCCACACAGAGTATCATTCCACACAGAGTATCACTCCACACAGAGTATCACTCCATACAGAGTATCACTCCACACAGAGTATCACACCACACAGAGTATCACTCCACACAGCGTATCACACCACACAGAGTATCACTCCACACAGAGTATTACACCACACAGAGTATCACTCCACACAGAGTATTACTCCACACAGAGTATCACTCCACACAGAGTATCATACCACACAGAGTATCACACCACACAGAGTATCACTCCACACAGAGTATCACTCCACACAGAGTATCACAACACACAGAGTATCACACCACACTGAGTATCACTCCACACAGAGTATCACTCCACACAGAGTATCACTCCACACAGACTATCACACCACACAGAGTATCACTCCACACAGAGTATCACTCCACACAGAGTATCACTCCACACAGAGTATCACACCACACAGAGTATCACACCACACTGAGTATCACTCCGCACAGAGTATCACTCCACACAGAGTATCACACCACACAGAGTATCACACCACACAGAGTATTACTCCACACAGAGTATCACTCCACACTGAGTATCACTCCACACAGAGTAAAACACCACACAGAGTTTCACTCCACACAGAGTATCACTCCACACAGAGTATCACTCTACACAGTGTATCACTCCACTCCACACAGAGTATCACTTCACACAGAGTATCACTCCACACAGAGTATCACTCCACACAGAGTATCACACCACACAGAGTATCACACCACACAGAGTATCACTCCACACAGAGTATCACTCCACACAGAGTATCACTCCACACAGAGTATAATTCCACACAGAGTATCACTCCATACAGAGTATCACTCCACACAGTGTATCACACCACACAGAGTATCACTCTACACAGAGTATCACTCTACACAGAGTATCACTCCACACAGAGTATCACTCCACACAGAGTATCACACCACACAGAGTATCACTCTACACAGAGTATCTCTCTACACAGAGTATCACTCCACACAGAGTATCACTCCATACAGAGTATCACTCCACACAGAGTATCACACCACACAGAGTATCACTCTACACAGAGTATCACTCTACACAGAGTATCACTCCACACAGAGTATCACTCCACACAGAGTATCACACCACACAGAGTATCACTCCACACAGAGTATCACTCTACACAGAGTATCACACCGCACAGAGTATCAATCCACACAGAGTATCACTCCACACAGAGTATCACACCACACTGAGTATCACACCACACTGAGTATCACTCCACAGAGTATCACTCCACACAGAGTATCAATCCACACAGAGTATCACTCCACACAGAGTATCACTCCACATAGAGTTTCACACCACACAGAGCATCACACCACACAGTGTATCACTCCACACAGAGTATCACACCACACAGAGTATCACACCACAGAGTATCACACCACACAGAGTATCACACCATACAGAGTATCACACCACACAGAGTATCACACCACACAGAGTATCACACCACATAGAGTATCACACCACACAGAGTATCACTGCACACAGAGTATCAAACCGCACAGAGTATCACACCGCACAGAGTATCACTCCACACAGAGTATCAAACCGCACAGAGTATCACACCGCACAGAGTATCACACCGCACAGAGTATCACATCACACAGAGTATCAAAGCACACAGAATATCACTCCACACAGAGTATCACTCCTCACAGAGTATCACTGCACACAGAGTATCAATCCACACAGAGTATCACTCCACACAGAGTATCACACCGCACAGAGTATCACACCGCACAGAGTATCAATCCACACAGAGTATCACTCCACACAGAGTATCACACCACACTGAGTATCACACCACACTGAGTATCACTCCACACAGAGTATCACTCCACACAGAGTATCACTCCACGCACAGTATCACACCAAACAGTGTATCACACCACACAGAGTATCACACCACACAGAGTATCACTCCACACAGAGTATCATTCCACACAGAGTATCACTCCACACAGAGTATCACTCCATACAGAGTATCACACCACAGAGAGTATCACAACACACAGAGTATCACTCCACACAGAGTATCACTCCACACAGAGTATCACTCCACACAGAGTATCACACCACACAGAGTATCACTCCACACATTGTATCACTCCACACAGAGTATCACTCCACACAGAGTATCACACCACACGGTATCACTCCACACAGATTATCACTCCACACAGAGTATCACTCCACACAGAGTATCGCTCCACACAGAGTATCACACCACACAGTGTATCACTCCACACAGAGTATCACTCCACACAGAGTATCACTCCACACAGAGTATCACTCCACACAGAGTATCACTCCACACAGAGTATCGCACCACACAGATTATCACTCCACACAGAGTATCACTCCACACAGAGTATCGCTCCACACAGAGTATCACACCACACAGTGTATCACTCCACACAGAGTATCACTCCACACAGAGTATCACTCCACACAGAGTATCACTCCACACAGAGTATAACTCCACACAGAGTATCGCAGCACACAGAGTATCGCTCCACACAGAGTATCACTCCACGCAGAGTATCACAGCACACAGAGTATCACACCACACAGAGTATCACTCCACACAGAGTATCACTCCACACAGAGTATCACTCCACACAGAGTATCACTCCACACAGAGTAGCACTCCACACAGAGTATCACTCCACACAGAGTATCACACCACACAGAGTATCACTCCACACAGAGTATCACTCCACACAGAGTATCACTCCACACAGAGTATCAGTCTACACAGAGTATCACTCCATACAGAGTATCACTCCATACAGAGTATCACTCCACACAGAGTATCACTCCACACAGAGTATCACTCCACACAGAGTATCACTCCATACAGAGTATCACTCCTCACAGAGTATCACACCACACAGAGTATCACTCCACACAATATCACACTGAAAGTGGTGTGGATTTTCTGGTCATTATAATTTGCAACTACTTTGACAAAATGTAAGTTTTTCTCCCATCAGTTTATTTGGAACCTCTTCATACACATATTATATTACAGCTTGCATAAGGATGCAGCTACTAGGATTGCTCCAGACAGGTGCCAATGCCCCTCTTGATCTGAGAGCTTAGATGTGTGAAAAAATGCCTTGCCCTTTGATTCCCTCACCCCCCTGTATCGAAGTGCCTGGGCTCCACTGGGCATCTTGTCTGACAGCCAATGCTGGGACCAGAATCTCACCACATGAGAAGTCGTGCGGTGGGCCGACGAACCCAATTCCTTGCATTCCATGGTAAGGGTCTTTAAGGCAGTAACGTGCTGTATCACCATACTGCCCATTTCTGTGCTTCCTTAACAGAGTTTACAAAATCGCTTCTCCATTTTTTATATTTTCATGATTAAAACCTTTCAGCTTTTTGCTGAATATCAATAGTTCCCTTTTCATCAAGACAATATTCAGTCCGAATGAAGAAAATCAGGTTGCAGCAGGGGACAAAAGCTTCATTTCTTTATTGATGTAATTCCTGAACAAAAATATTTATGTTTTTGAAAGGGTGCTAAGTTGGTACTGGGGTCTCTAGATGATAAAGCTATTTAGCTCAGTCCATTCAACAGTCAATCAGCAAAGTGAAATAGAGTCTGTCTCATCTTCCACATACAGGGCAAGAGGGACACAGGCTGAGGCATGCAAGGCCAAAATGAAACTTGAGACATTGCTCGTATGTCTTTGTGCATGGGCGGATTTTGTCACACAGACATTGACAAATTATTCATCTCAGCATCACATACCAACACGGTTGTCAATCAGAGAAGAGTCTATTTTTGATGAGACTAAATGATCCATGCAGACGCATTACTCAAAAGATTGTTCCACTGATAGGTGAATATGACTCATTTTTCTACCATAACGTAGTCAGATGCTTTTCAGTCTGTGATATTTCTAGTAAAAAGGGAATGCTGAGTTATAGAAGAACAAAATCCTTGAATGTTGACCCCTCCAAATCTGCAGCGTGCAATGTTACTTCTCTTTAAGTGCCCCATCATCGCCAATTCATCAGCCTCTGAAGCCCCCTTTATATTGTAGAACTGCTTCTAGTAGAAACTGTTCTACAAAGCCCTGTAATTTGCACTTACAACGCGCACAGACTTCAGAACACTAGAGGCAACAAGGAAATAATTGCTGATCCTGAAGTCAATCTACTTTATATGAGATTGTGTGAATATTACTGATTTGCACTCACCGTCCTGTGAAGCGCCTCAGGACGTTTTACTACATTAAAGGCGCTATATAAATACAAGTTGTTGTTGTTGATATCCGTACTCAAAATACATTTGAAAACATTGTACTCTGATTGGCTGAATGCTGCACTTTCAATCAGGCCCAAGTAAGGATAGCCTTATTAGATCCTGTAACGTGTGATGGAGTGTCAGCTACAGCATTTCACTGAAGTGACAGTTCTCTGCTATTCTTGCAGCCAGGCTAGCAATTTTCAAATGCTGCAAATGACCAGAAATACAAAACAGAGGATCAAATTGCAGCAGAAACTCTGAACGAATATTAATAATGAACTTTGCCATTACTAAACTGAGCATAGCAGGCCAGTTCAAGGATAGAACCTACAGCATCTTTTTTGAGGCTGATTTCCCTGTTCTGAATTACACAGTAATAGTTTTTCCCTTTTAGTACTAATGCAGAGTAGAGATTTCTGTGTGTCTTTAGCAGCGACTCAATGCAATTGATAGTTGTTTCTTTTTTTAAAAAATAATCAAAATCTCTCTTACATTCTATTGTAACTGCAGCAAATTTACGTTGCCATCTTTAGCTGACTCACTCATGGAGGCAATATATGATATGAGCAGAAATACCCTTTAAATTTATAGATTGTTAACTGATAGCCTGCTTTGGGATTATGGCTGGATAAAGCATAGAACGCAGGGCCAGATTTAGGCAGGTGGGGCCCTGGGAAATCAGACAAGGGAAGAGCCTCCTCTCAAACATGATCAGCTATCATTTCTTTGTTATACATACTGACACTTCAAAGCTACAGCCATTTCAGATTTAGAAATACCTTTCCAGTTCTGGATAACAGAAGTTCTACTGGCATTTTTGCTGTGAGTATTAATCATATTGCCACATTATCCTGTCCTCCACAGTATTCTACAGCACAAAAGATACCCCTTACCCCGCAGAGCGTGGTAACTGTGAATAGGAGGGCATAGACAGTTGGTAAATTAGGCAGATGGATGTCAGATGAAATGTAATGCAGAGAAATGTGAGGTGATACATTTTGGGAGAAAGAATAAGGAGAGGAAATATACAGTAAATAGTAAAACTTTAAAAGGAGTAGAGGAACAGAGTGACTTAGAGGTTCAAATCCACAAATCTTTAAAAGTGGGAGGACAAGTTGATAAAGCTGTAAAAAAAAGAAGCATGTTTTAGAAGATTTAGGGATCCTAGATTTTACAAAGAAAGAAAAGAAAGACTTGCATTTATATAGCGCCTTTCACGACCACCGGACATCTTAAAGCGCTTTACAGCCAATGAAGTACTTTTGGAGTGTAGTCACTGTTGTAATGTGGGAAACGCGGCAGCCAACTTGCGCACAGCAAGCTCCCACAAACAGCAATGTGATAATGGCCCAGAAATTGATCTCGCTCTGTTCCCGCGGGGGTAAGGAGCAGGCGCGATCTCTCACTCCGCGTTGGCTTTTTCAGATCCAGCTCGCACGAACTTGATGTTCTAGACATCAGCTGGGCAGTGCTTGCATATCCCACCGGCGTAGTGAATTCGTGCGAGCTGTGGGATCACGTGACTCAGTTAGAGCCAATGGCAGCACACCATCTTCCATTCATAAGTTTCACATACGTGCTGTGAAAGCTATGAATCTTACACCCCCCCAAAATAACAGCTAAACCTCAATTAAATAAAAAAAAAAACATCACATTAATAAAATAAGTATAGTTAAATAAATTAACCATTTTAAATAAAAAATTAAATTTTTGAAAAAATTTAAAATCTTTTAAAAAGTTATAAAAATAAACTTACCTGTCTTTAAAGTCTCTAAAAAAGATATACCTGTTAAAAAAAATTCAAAATAATACTTAATTCACTACTTACCTTGTTAAAAGTGGGTCTTACTCCTCCTTTTTTCATTTCTAAAATCTTCCGTCCTTACCTGCGCGTCCAAAGCACTAAGTGCACAGCGTGCGCGCAGCCTGTAGCGCGCACGCGGTGCACCGAGGAACCGCCCCCTTTTCCAAAAACCAAGTGCCGGTTTTCAGCGCATGCGCAGTGCATGCAGAAAACTGGCAATTGGTGACAGAATACGCGAGAGTACACAGTGCGTACTCTCGCGTCGCGGGATGAATTTTTGGGCCATTGACTAGATAATCTGTTTTTTTGTTATGTTGATTGAGGGATAAATATTGGCCAGGACACCAGGGATAACTCCCCTGCTCTTCATAAATAGAGTCAATGAGTACAAAAGCATAAAGGTAATGCTAAACCTAAACAAATAATTGCTTAGGCCATGATTAGAATACAGTGTCCACTTTTGGGAGCCATACTGCCATAAGAATGTTAAGGCGATGGAGAGGCTGCAGAATAGATTCACTAAGATGTAAGGGGTTTTGTGTCGTGCTTGTATCACAGACGGTGCTGGTGCGAGGTTAGGCCTTCGTTGCCTAATGCTATTGCTTGCTCTGGTCTCCGGCCAGCCTTGTTGCAATAAGCACCTGTGAGTGATTCGACCCACTTGCCCTTACGGTTCTGACACTGGACTTAGGTGCGAGAGCAGTAATGCAGAGAAAAACTCAAATAGACCCGGTTGAATAGTACGAAATGGAAATCTTTATTGCATAGCGTCTAAAATCATGAAGTACATGTCATAGGCACAAATTAACGATAGTACAAGTATACATACATTCATAAAGCTTGGTCTATGGTAATGAAGAATGCACGGCACATCGTAAAAAAGGGGGAACACATTATACTTTATCCTTAGTAAAACCACCCTCCCCTATCAATACCTACACTACATCTAGATTTGTAGAATCGGGAAACATGCTCACCACTCGTGATACTTCAGAGAATTTTAAAGTGAGGCACTCGGCTCGTTTCGCTGCAGCGCCTGACTGTCACGTGTTTGGAGGGGTCTCTGTACCCCACTTGTTTATCTTCGCTGCTGCGGCAAGCAGGCTGGGCTCCCCGTTGTCATGAAGAACTCGACAATACTCGGGCCCGGCTGTAGAACTTAAAGAAAAGTCTTCTTGTACCGACACCAGTTGTCGGTAGAATTCGAAGAAGAGTCTTCCTGTCCCCGACACCGGTTGTCGGGAGACTTCAATGAAAAGTTCTTTCTTGTATTTTCGGGCGCGGTCGGGGTTTACTGACCGCGGCGGCACGTGGATTCTTCTCCTCTTCTTTTCGTCTCGTCTCGTCTCTTCGGGCCTTCGGGTCCAGACACCGTTTACCGACCCTCGGGATGGTGCACTCGGCCACTTGCCCTCGTTGAGGCGGCTCGTTCCGTTTGAGCTCCACCCAACATAGTCCACAGAGTCCAGAGAAAACACAGAGTTCAGCCCCAGTCAAGAGTCCGCAGAGATAAGAGAAATAAGAGACCGATGGACATTTGTTGTCTATAGTTATAGTGCTGTGTTCCCTTATCTCCCACCCAAATCTTAATGTTTGTCCTTTGTGAAATATTGGCACTCAAAACTCCCAGCATGGGGTGATTCTTGTCTTTAACGGGTTTCGGTAGCACCTGAGACTGGCCAACTACCCGTTAATGTTTTCCCCATTGTCGAACCGGCTAGGAGCCTCCCTGGCTGGGTTTTGGGGGCCCCCGAATACTTGTTTAATCACCCGAGAATGGCTCTCTCATTGTAGAGCCGTGGGGGTATTTGCGTATTGATGTGTCTGGATGGGCCTTCGATTGCCCAGTACAATGGTCCTTACTTGTGCATGGAAAACGATTCCAGCACTCATATCTTTTGCTATTGTCACAAATGCAAACAGGTTGCATCCTGTCTTTATCAGTGCTTATCGAGTATGACCCCGTCTTATATTGAAAATGTTTATTCGAACGCCATCTTGTCTGCCCACTGTACTTCTGGAAACTTCTGCCACGATGCGCGGCGGCCATTTTACAGGCTTCTGTGTCCTGTTTAATCATGACAGCATTTCGTTTAAATAAACTGATCAAACGAATCTGCTTCTATCTCGTTATTTCGAATCGCGATAAATGCGAAACTTTACAAAGATGATAGGACTGGAAGATTTTAGAAGAAGAGACTAGAAAAACTAGGAGACCGTGAAATTCGACACCTTTGCGCCGGCAGTTAAGGCCGGTTTCAGGAAAAAAATGGCGGCTGCCTCGCTTCCACCCACTTCAAGCGTGGCCCGCACTGATTGCCATCTTGGTGAGGGCGATAGCGTGGGTGGGATGTGCATTCGCCCACATTGCAGAATAGGCAGATCATAATGTTTGTCAGCTTGTAACCCTGATTTGACGCACAACCTGTCATTTTAGACATCGTCGTTCCAAACAACGCCCTCTCCTAAACACGCACAGCTGAACGTGAGTTCAGCTGCATGAGGGAGTCCCTCCCACACCAACACTATTTAAAGGGATTCATCCGACTTGATTATTTCTCTTGTAGAGTTTATATCAATACTGGCTTGTTGGAAGACATTTATAAAGTTGTTAAAGTGTGCAGGGAGTGCTGCTGGACGTTGGGAAGGTGTTGGCTGCAACTGGAAGGCTGCTGACTAGACCACCTGCTCCCAGTCATGGGGCTTTACTTGCAGTCCCCCTCACGCTGCAGCATGACAGAGACTTGAAGCAGAGGCAGCAAAGACAAGCTGCTCGCAGAGCGAGGAGGAGGAGAGGGATGAGGGCTCTCAGCAAGAGGACTTACCCACCTAGGGTCTTCAGGGAGCACTTCTCCTACCTGTACCTAAGCTAGGAGCAGTGTATTCAGCGGCTCCGCTTCACGAAGGAGGTGGTCACCGAACTCTGTCACCTCTTGCAACCAGACCTGCAGCCTCAGAGCAGGGTGACAACAGCACTGCCAGTGGCCCTCAAGGTGACTGTGGCCCTGAATTTTTTTGCCAACGGATCCTTCCAGGCTCAAATAGGCGACCTAGCAAACATCTCACAGTTTGCCGTCCATTGCTGCATCCGGGAGGTCACAGAGGCTCGGTACTCAAGGAAAAGGGAACTCATTGTCTTCTCTCTAAACAGAGAGGACCAGGAGGAGTGCATACGTGGCTTTGCCAGGATATCAGGCTTCCCCATGGTGCAGGGCGCCATTGACTGTGCACACGTGGCTTTGCGTGCGCTGCGTATCAATGCTGAGATGTACCGTAACCGCAAAGGCTACCACCCACTGAATGTGCAGTTGGTGTGCGACCATGCCCAGCACATCATAATGGTGACTGCCCGCTATCCAAGCAGCAGTCATGATGCCTTCATCCTGCGCCAGTCTGCTGTGTCAGCAATCTTCCAGCCACCATGTCGAACTGGAGGATGGCTGCTCAGAGACAAGGACTGTCCGCTCTACACCTGGCTGATGACTCCCCTCTGCAACCCCACCACTTGTGGCCAGCAATTGTATAATGACAGCCATGCTGCCACAAGGAACGTCATCGAGCAGACCATCGGGGTGCTCAAGCAACAATTCCACTGCCTCGACCGCTCGGGAGGAGCTCCACAGTACACACTGGATCGGGTGTCCCAATTCATGGTCGTCTGCTGCATCCTCCACAACTGGGGCATCATGAGGGCACAGCCCTTGCCACCATGGGTTCTGCAACCACCTCAGGAGGAGGAGGAGGATGAGGAGGAAGAGGAGGAGGAGGAAGGGAGGAGACAGCCTGCAAATCCTCGTTCCGGACGTCCGTGAGCGCATCATCAGACTCCGGTTCCCTGAATGAAACCCCAGATCCCCATTGCTCAACACTTCCCCACCTTACCTTCCCGCTGTCAGGGAACATCACAGTGTCCTCTTGGCCACGATGATGACATGTAAGCCACCACAAAACAAAAATTCCAAACATAATTTATAAATGATTAATTCCAATATTACAGGACAAAGTTAACTAATTACACTTGTGCATTCCCTTAGACTGGAATTTTCCGGGCTGGTAGTGGGCGCGATCGGTGACGGGTCAGGTGGGAAAGTTGTTATTTTTGACAGCAGGTCGGGAACCCACTGTCATCTCGCTCCCACGCGCCTTTCCCTCGGCGTGTCTGTCATCACGGAGCCAACCCAACCGGCAGCGGCGGGCGACCCAATTGAAATGATTATCGGGTAGTTTACAGGAACTTAAGAGCCTTTTTTCACTTACTTTAAATTTCCCTGCATGGCCACGGCAACCACACTGCTTGGGAAGCACGTCTGTCAACCTGAGGCGTGAGTTCCGTGGCCATTGCTCCAGCTGATCACTTGACAGCATCAAATGTTCAGTAAAAGCCCCCATCTGACAGATGATCACTTTCCTCAGGCAGAAGCTGTTGCTCAGTCCATTTCCAGCACAGATTCTGCAGGCTGCAAGTCTTTCCAGCAAAGTCTCCATCCAGTGTCACCTCATTGGAAGAACTCTCTCACCATTGACAGAATGCTTCTGTCATCTGTACTTCACCTGCCATCTATTCCATTAACATGGGTGCCGGTTATACTCTCTCACCTTGGTCCTCAGAATCTGTAGAATTCGCAAAATTATCGCGATTTTATAAAATAAGAAGGAGACATAAAGTTTCGTACAAACAGCTTTATTTCAGCAGAATGCTGTCAGGTTTTCAAAGCGGACACAAACAGCCTGTAAAATGGCCGCCACGCCTCGTGGCAGAACGTTCTAGACTTTCAATGAGCAGACAAGATGGCGTTCCAATAAACATTTGTGCAAGATCGTACAGGACTCAGCACATTTGAGATAATTGACAAGACATGATGGGTTTGCATTTTATACATAAATACTGGAATCGGTCTCCCAGGTGCGAATAAGGGCTATTGTACCGAGCGATCAAGAACCCATCCAAAGACATTAATATGCAAAATCCCCACGACTCTACGATGAGAGAGCCGTTTGCGGGTAGTTACAGAAAGCATTTGGAAGCCCCAAAACCCCTCCAGGGAGACTACTAGCCGGTTACACAATGGGAGAAGTATTAACGGGTACTCAGACAGTTACAAGTATCACCGAAACCCATTAAAAACGGAGATCACCCTATACAAGAAGTTTGAGCGCCAAAAACCTGACAAAAGATAGACATTAAGATTGGGCGGGAAAAGAGGAATTACAGCACTATAACTGTAAGGTACAATGGTCCATCTGTCTCTTGCCTCTCTTGCCTCCTGCTACTCTTGCTGCTGACTGCTGTCTCTGTTTCTTTTTGCACTTGCTGTTTTGACTCGCTGGAAGACTGTTGAACTTTTATTCACTTGCCTGACGGCTCTGGGCTCTGATCCGCTAGGATCAACCTCGTGGCTTGCCGCGAAGATCTGTGTAGAACTGGGCTGTGAGGCCTTGAAACGGGCACACCATCCCGAGAAGTCGGTAAACGGTGTTGGAACCGAAGCCCCGAGATGAGATGAGATGAGATGAGATGAGATGAGAAGAGAAGAAGACGACAATACGTATCGCCACGGTCAGTAAGCCCCGACCGCGCCTGTAGGTCGAATAAACACTTTCCTTGCCCAGGAAGACCATTCTTTGAGTTTTACAAACTGGTGAGGGCACAGGAAGACTCTTTTTCGAGTAGTATCGGAACTCCGAGGACAACACAGATCTTCATGACAGCAGACGGTCCAGCCTGCTAGCCGGAGCAGAAACGAGTAAACAAGTGGGGTACAGAGACCCCTGATCAACACGTGGGTAGTCAGGCGCTGCGGTAAAAACATCCGAGCAGAGTTTCGGAATTCTCCGAGTTATCACGAGTGGTGAGCATGAGTCTCGATCCTACAAATCTAGTTTAGGACAGGTAATGATAGGGTAGGGTTTAAGTTTTAAGGATAATTGTAATGTGTGCCCGCTTTTACGATGTGTCATGCGCTCCTCGTTTCCCTAAAATTAGTTACATAACTGTGTGTAAGATTGTACTGTCATTAATCTGTGCTTATGACATGTATCTCGTAATCTTGAATAATATGCAATAAAGATTTTCCATTTCGCACTATTCAACCGGGTCTACCTGAGTTTTTCTCTGCATTATTGCTCTCGCACCTAAGTCCAGTGTCAGAACCGTAAGGGCGAGTGGGTCGAACCTCTCACAGGTGTCTAGTGTTACCAGGCTGGCTGGAGACCAGAACAGGCAACAAGGCCTAACCTCGCACTAGCACCCAGGCTAAGCACAGAGCCGCAGGTCACCCCTTACAAATCCTACCACGATCAGCCCCAACACCAGCAGCACCAGGCACACCAGCAGCACCAACAACAACACCAACATTCTCCACAGTCACCTGATGCTGCACAGGACACAGGGCATCAGCACCCGAGCACATTGCTGCCCGGGAGGCCAGGGATGGCATCATCATGGCCAGATTTAGTTAACTTGACGCTGAACACCCTGGCTGCCACATGATATGCCAGGTTGGCACCACCCCACACCAACACCATAAAGCATCCCTACAATGCCGAAGCCATTCCTTTCAAACTCATCACTATTGGGGGGTACCGTTATGTCTCACCATTCACTGCAACTCACTAAGCCACTTCCAAAGGTACACACAAATCTGTCCAAGACCGGAAAGTGTTGAAAATAAAGATTTTTATGTTTAACCCCATTTTAACAGAAACGTTACTGTGTGGCGGATCGCCACCTAAACGGGCATTATCCACTTTTCCGTCCGTGGACAAATATCGAGCACCTTCCCTTTAAGGCACCTTACCTTTAAGGCAGGAGTGGGCGGGGCCTCAGGATTTTTCCTAGGGAATTCTGGGATCAGTCTGTTCAGCCATTTTGTACCATGCAGTTGGATTAAAAAAGTCTCTTGTTTTCCACACATGGATTCAGCCTTAATTCGTGTTTCGCGGCAGCCTCAACATTGGTGACCCCGACGCTCAGAACGTATTCCGAGCACTGCAATGGCGGACACGAACGCAGTTTCCGTGAAACTGCCGGAGTTTTGGGAAAACCAGCCCGAAGCCTGGTTTCTCCAAGCTGAATCTCGCTTCCGGCTGCGAAACATCACCACAGATGGGACGAAGTACGACTATCTCGTCACATCACTCGGTAGCGCCGCAGTTTCGAAGGTTTGGACAGCGCTGCAGAACCCACCAGAGGAAGGCAAGTACGCACATCTCAAGACAGCGCTCCTTAAAAAATTTACGGCCTCGGCATATCAGCGAAACTGCCACCTCCTCGACCTTCCAGGCCTCGGTGATGCCTCACCGTCAGACCTCCTCTCCCACATGCTCTCCCTCACCGACGAGAGCACACCCGGATCCCTCTTCCGCATGCTGTTCATCCGCCAGCTCCCTCTCAGCATCCGCCCAGCGATCGTGGCGTCCGGCCTCACGAACCTGGAAGCGCTGGCCGATGAGGCCGACAAGCTGCTGTCCGCTCACTCCAGCCGCGACGTCACTCCGGACCTGGCAGTCAATGCCTGGGCGCGCCCCTCACCGGCCACCACGCGGCCACAAGGGCCTGCCACCAGGCCCACGGGGCCTTCACGCCCCACTAACCCGGGCCACTGTTACTACCATGCACGGTTCGGCGCCAGGGCACAACGGTGCACACCTCCTCCTCTTTCAAGTCCGCCCCCGTACCAGCCCCCGCGATGGCCGTGGGCCACGCGGGCTCCCTGCTGTTCGTCACGGATGACAAAACCGGCCGCCGGTTCCTGTGCGACACTGGGGCTCAGCACAGCATCATCCCGGCCTCCTCCCTCGACATCCAAAAGGGCGAACGAGGACCGGCGCTGGCTGCTGCTAACGGCTCGGAAATCTGGACGTATGGCACCCGGACAGTCACCCTCGACCTCGCTGGTCGCCGCTACCGATGGGAGTTCATCACTGCCAAGGTGCTCTCCCCTCTCATCGGCGCAGATTTCCTGTGCGCACACGGCCTACTGGTAGACATCCCTCGTCACCGCCTCGTGGACATGAACACCATGTCCCCCATCCTGGGCGCCATGGCCCCCCGTCAACCCACCGACATGGCGTCACAGTGCCACGCCCGGGCCACGGATCACTACTTGGCACTCCTGGCCGAATTCCCAGCCCTTACCAATCCGACCTTCTCCGCGGAGGCCGCCAAACACGGGGTGGAACACTTCATCCCCACCACAGGCCCTCCAGCTGGACCCGGCCAAACTGGAGATCGCGCGGACCGAGTTTGCCACCATGGAACAGCTCGGCATCATCCGCCGCTCCAACAGTCCCTGGGCCTCCCCACTCCACATCGCCCCCAAACCAGGCGAAGGTTGGCGCCCCTGCGGGGATTACCGCCGCCTCAACGACGCCACCACCCCTGATCGGTACCCCGTGCCACACATTCAGGACTTCTCGGCTAGACTGGCCGGCCGCTCAGTCTTTTCCAAGGTCGACCTGGTGCGCGGCTACCACCAAGTCCCCGTCCACCCCGCGGACGTCCCCAAGACGGCCATAATCACCTCCTTCGGCCTGTTCGAGTTCCTGCGGATGCCCTTCGGCCTCAAAAACGCGGCCCAGGCATTCCAACGGCTCATGGACTCGGTCCTTCGGGACCTGAAGTTCCTGTTCGTCTACCTGGACGACATCCTGGTAGCCAGTTCCTCCAAGCAGGAACACCTCGAACACATTCGCATCCTGTTCGGGCGCCTCAGCGACCACGGGCTCATCCTCAGCCCAGCCAAATGCCAGTTCGGCCTGGACAAGATCGACTTCCTCGGCCACCACATCACCCATGCTGGGGCCATTCCCCTGCCCACCAAGGTGCAGGCCGTCCAACAATTTCCCCGCCCCACCACCATCAAAGGCCTGCAGGAGTTCCTCGGGATGGTGAATTTCTATAACCGCTTCATCCCCAAAGCGGCGTCCCTCATGAGGCCCCTGTATGAAGCCCTCCGGGGCAGGAGCGGCAAGATGGCGGTTGAATGGACGGCAGACGCGTCCGCCGCCTTCGACTCCACCAAGACCGCGCTCGCTAACGCCACCCTGCTCGCGCACCCACAGCCCAATGCCAGGGTAGCGCTCACCACGGACCTCTCCGACCACGCGGTCGGCGCCGTGTATGAGCAGTGGGTCGACGGCGCCTGGCAACCACTTGCCTTCTTCAGCCGCCAACTACGCCCCCCGGAGGTCAAGTACAGCACCTTCGACCGCGAGCTCCTCGCGCTGTTGCCGGCGGTCCGCCATTTCCGGTTTTTGCTTGAGGGCCACCCCTTCACTGCGTTTGTCGACCACAAGCCCCTGACATTCGCAATGGCAAAGACAACCGACCCCTGGTCCGCCAGGCAGCAGCGCCAGCTCGCGGCAGTGTCCGAGTTCACCACGGACATCCAACACGTCTCCGGCCGAGACAATGTGGTAGCCGACTGCCTCTCCCGCCCCGCCATCCACGCCGCACACCTGGCAGTCGACTACGCTCAACTCGCAGCAGACCAGATCACCGACCCTGATCTGCTCTCCGCACCCACCAACCGACCAGGGCTACGCCTGGCCGACGTCGCCTGTGGCCCGACCGCAGTCACGGTCAAGTGCGATATATCCCTATGTCAACCTCGGCCCGTCGTCCCAGCGTCCTGGCGCCGCCGGGTATTCGACATTCTCCACAACCTCTCCCACCCCGGCGCCCGCGCATCCATCAAATTGGTAGCCAACCGCTTCGTCTGGCGCGGCCTTCGCAAGCATGTGCGTACTTGGGCCAACTCCTGCCTAGCCTGCCAATGGGCCAAGGTACAGCAACACACGAAAGCACCCCTCGAGGAGTTTACCGTCCCCTCGCGGAGATTCGACCACATCCACGTGGACATCGTCGGGCCCCTGCCGCCGTCGCAAGGCCACACGCACTTGCTGACCATCGTTGACCGCACCACACGCTGGCCCGAAGCAATTCCACTGACCTCTACCACCACCGCCGACATCGCCAGAGCCTTCGTCAGCACCTGGGTCGCACGGTTCGGCGTCCCCTCCGACATGACGTCGGACAGAGGTCCGCAATTTACCTCTGAACTCTGGACCGCCGTCGTTCGCAATCTCGGGGTGACCATTCACTGCACCACAGCGTACCACCCCCAAGCCAACGGACTGTGTGAGCGGTTCCACAGATCCTTGAAGGCATCTCTTCGAGCCAGCCTCCAGGATGGCACCTGGACCGACCGACTTCCGTGGGTCCTCCTCGGCCTGCGCACCACGGTTAAAGAAGACCTCCACGCATCGGCAGCAGAGCTCGTGTACGGTCAGCCGCTGCGCGTACCCGGCGAGTTCCTGCCCACCGCCACGACACCCTGGTCAGCCGACCAGCAACGCCACGACTTCGCCTCACCGGCGCTGCAGTTCGCCCCGGTGCCCATTGCCCGACACGGCGAATCCACCTCACACGTCCCACTAAGCCTGCACCAGGCACGGTTTGTTTTCGTCCGGCACGACGCCCACCGCGGACCCCTTCAACCCCCGTACGATGGGCCCTACATGGTGCTACAGGCTGGGGACAAATTTTTCACCCTGCAAGTGGGCGACAGGACCGAAAAAGTGTCGGTTGACCGACTCAAGCCAGCACACTCGGAGCCCGGTGAGCAGGTCCCTGTAGCTCATCCACTGCCACGCGGCCGACCTGCCCTCAAGCCGGTTCACCCGGCTGCTCCACGCCCGGCCGTTCCACGTCCACCGGCGTCCTGCAAGAGCCGCCGCACCGTCTCGTCCACACCTCCTAAGCGGATTCTGGGGGAAGCTGTGTGGCGGATCGCCACCTAAACGGGCATTATCCACTTTTCCGTCCATGGACAAATATCGAGCACCTTACCTTTAAGGCAGGAGTGGGTGGGGCCTCAGGATTTTTCCAGAGAATTCTGGGAGCTGTCTGTTCAGCCATTTTGTACCATGCAGTTGGATTAAAAAAGTCACTTGTTTTCCACACATGGATTCAGCCTTAACTCGTGTTTCGCGGCAGCCTCAACAACATAAACATTCGATAAATTGCCCAAGTGGCTATCCTTGTGTGTTGTCAGTTGGTATGATTGGACTAGGATGAGGGTGAGTGTGAGGGGTGGCTAGTGAGATGGAGATGTGATAATGTAGATAGAGAGGGATGGGTGGAGGTCCAAGGTAAGTTGGTGTGAGTAAGGATGTGCAGGAGTAGGGTAGGGAAGGCAGAGTGATGGGGATGTGATGAGAGGAACAGCAGGGTGAAGTTGAGTGTGGCTTTGCACTAACATTTCCTGATCTAATGAGATCATTGAAACGTTTGCGGCACTGCACCCAGGTCATCATGACCACATTCCTGCTTGTGACCTTCTCTGCAATCTGCAACCAGGTTGTCTTGGTCTCCTGGAGAGGTCTCTTCCACCCATCGGAAGGGAAGAGGACCTCCCTTTGTGCTCTGACTCCCTCCATAAGCATATGGATGGAGACATGGGAGAGCCTTGGTGCAGCCCTCAGCCTCTGTGCAGTCATTGTCAGTGTTTGCAGCACTCCAATGCTGTAGTGCACTGACAGCACTATGTTAGTCCCTTTAAAGATTCCGGCTGAAAATGCGTCATGAATGACGTCACCAGACCTGCTCCATCTAATTGGGCCGGGTAATGCGCTGGGTGGGCTTAATAGGCCCTATTAAGGTGGAGCCAGCAGTGGGGTCACGACCCGCCACGGACACCGCCCGCACTAGACCCGCCCAGGTAGAAAAAATTCCAGCCTTAGTGTCTGTCTTTCGTGTGCCTTTGCCTATTGTAGTGCTCCTACGACGTGCTACCCCAGTGGCTGCAGCATGGTTGATGGAAGGCTGCTGACTTTCCATGGGGCACACTGCAGATGGCCTTGCAGGATGACCTTGAGCAGTTCTGGGCCCAGAAGGCCCGGCAGTAGACTGCACCACCTCAGAATGGGCGGCAGCAGTCTGGGCTGGCAGGCAACTACAATGCCACTGGCGGAGTGGCAGTAGTGGAAGTATAAATGCTGTCATCTCGGGGGGAGGCGCCTCAGCATTCCTGTCCATCTGTTGGAAGACAGATTGCTGGACTGCTGTGAGACCCTGCATGCTCCTTTCCACACTTGTAAACCCAGCCACGATGGCAGCAGTCTGATCTTGCGTGGCAGCAAGCTGAGCCTGCAGGAGAGCAGTCTGAGTTTGCGTGGCAGCAAGCTGAGACTGCAGGAGAGCAGTCTGAGCTTCCACTGCAGCACTCAGACGTTGGGCCGCTTCCTCTTGTGCTGCAATGGAAGCTGCGACATCGCCCATCACACCCAGCATCACGGTTGGGTCTACAAGTGCTCTAATGGAGTTGCCCATCACTTCCATCCTGGAAATCCTGGGCTCCAAGCTCCATGCAAAGCCCCGTGCAATGTTGGAGCCGTACTCCTCCATGCTCCTCGATAGTGACAAGAGGCTCTCTGGCAGGCCTGCCATTGCACCAAGCCTTTCTGTGTGCATGCCCATCACCCTTCTTCTGAAGGCCGCCCCATCGAAGTCCTCATCTGAGTTGTCTGGAGCAGAACTTGTGTGCGACCTCGCCCCTCGGGGAGCCGGCACCTACACTGCACTTTCCCCCGGCCTGGCTGCAGCCCACTCGTGCCCTGTGATTTACCACGTGCAGAATCCATCTCTATACTACCCTCGAAAAAGTTCGCACAGTGCCATTTTCTGAGCTGGTGCCTGGGCGTGTCAGATCGAGTGACAGTGTCTCTTCTCCATCTCTTCTCGCCTCCTCTACCTCTTCCTGCACAGGCTGGGCTGGTGGCAGTTCTTGGGTATCTGAAAGAAGAAAGGCGCAAGGGTCAGGTTGTGGTGAGGGGAGGGAGGAAAGCAAGATGTGCATGCTTACACCATCAGCAGCTTGTAAGTGAGAAGAGATTGTGGGATGAGGGGGAAGTGGGATTTGAGAAGAAGAATTAGGTATGAGCATACCGTCATCATCATCAATGCTTTCAGCCTGGCCGATCACCACGGCCTCAGTGACTGCCCCTCCAATTATCTCCAGAACTGTCTTCTCCAGCTGGGCCAGGTTCTGCAGCCCCCTGCCTGTTTGCTCCTGCTCGCGCCAGTTGTGAGCCACCTTGGCCTGCAAGAGAAAGGGAAGTGTGTCAGTGAATGCGGTGCAATGTGTTTGGGTGATGTGCCTGTCATGGTGGAATAGCTGGCATTGTGTGCAAGGTGTGAGATGTGGGTGTGAGGCTTGCAACAGTGATAAGTGTGTGAGGGTGAGGTGAAGCTATGGTTGTGAGGTATCAGTCATGATTGCTAGAGATTGTTGCTAGGTGAGTGATGGGGGTGTGTGAGGCTAGTGGTGCAGCTGGTGGGATATGGCATTTGAAGATGCATTCACTCACCTTGACCACTCGTGTGAGGCCATTAAACCTCTCCCAGCACTGGACCCATGTCCTGGGGGAAAGACTGGTGGCACTGACCGTTTCAGCGATCTCCTCCCACTGCCTTCAAACAGTGTGTCTGGAAGGCCTCCTGGCCCCCAGTGAGTAGAGGACCTGTCTCCCCCAGTAGACCCCCTGCACCAAGGCCTCCAGTGCTGCATCGGAGAAACGAGCTGCCCTTTCTCTGCCCTGTTGAGACATTGCTAAGTTTCAGCTCCAGTCAGAGTGAGGTACTTTTCTCACAAAGCACCCTTTAAGAAGTGCTGATAGCCTTTCACTCTTCAGGCAACCTTTAAATACAGAGCAGACTTTCCATGATATTGGGCCCCGTGTTGAGCGCTGAGCGAAACAGCAGCGCGTTTAGCACTGGGCTCAGTGCTGCAAACATGTTAATGAGCAGGCAGCACGAATTTCGCCTGCTGCCTGCATAACTTTCAACGGGCGTGGGCAGATCACGCATCGCGATCCCCGCACCCGTTTTTGGGCCTTATCCAATGTAGCCCTCTGAGTCTTTTCATTAGAACAACGGTTTTCGAGTGTTAACCAGTCTGCTAAACTCCCAATATGGTGGGCAGGAAGCGTGCTCACGTTTCTGGCCAGACAAGCACTGCCCATTACACCGGATAAGCTGTTTGCCCTGGCGGCAGGAGCGCACACGGGAACATTTAAAGGTGAAAACAATTTGTTCAAATTAGGATCCTGCGCTTCTTGCAGGACCCGCTCTCGATTTTTGATCACCCCAGCGGTTCACACTCCATGTGCTGAACAACGTGGCGCTAACCTGCAGGAAGGCCCCCTTGCTTATCTGAATGTGGATCCGGGAGGAGCAGGAGTGCAATTTGGAAAAGCCCTCTCCTGCTACTTCTGGTTGTGCACTGAGAAAGTGATGAAGCTGCTTGCTTTGTCAAATAAAGGGTTAGCCACCTGCTTTATACGCGTGGATTGATTGATATTGTTGATGTCTCCTGTGGAATGAGTCTGACACAAAAAAGCTCAGAGCTGCAGTGACCTTTACCGTGATAATGTGCGCCATGCCCGCCCCAGGAAATTGGCTGCAGCATGCGACACAACTCTGTCACTGCTCCCCTGGTGAATTGAAGCAACCGCATGCGTTACTGCTCCGACAAGTCCAGGTACGTTCACCATTACATAAGAACATAAGAACATAAGAAATAGGAGCAGGAGTAGGCCAATTGGCCCCTCGAGCCTGCTCCGCTATTCAATAAGATCATGGCTGATCTGATCCTAACCGCCAATCTACTATCACAGAACCATCTCCTGAATCTAACAGAATTGGACACACAAAATAGGAGCAGGATCAGACTACACGGCCCCTGGGCCCGCTCCGCTACCCACAGGGCCATGACCGATCCGAACCTAGACTCATGTCCAAATTCCTGCCCGCTCCCCGTAACCCTTAATTCCCTTTACTTCTAGGAAACTGTCTATTTCTGTTTTAAATTTATGTAATGAAATATACCTGTATATTTGATTGGGTGGGTAATGGTAGGCA
Organism: Squalus acanthias; assembly: GCA_030390025.1. Taxonomy (NCBI): domain Eukaryota; kingdom Metazoa; phylum Chordata; class Chondrichthyes; order Squaliformes; family Squalidae; genus Squalus; species Squalus acanthias. Next base: position 28,283,052 of record CM059436.1, on the reverse strand, counting down.
CCCTTGCAAGTAATAGCAACCTGCGCCAGCCATGCAAATGACTCTGTCCCCAGGATTTGGGATGGAGCCTCCAGCCTAGGACTAGGAGCAGATCCATGAATTTCAGGGCCTGTAATTAATGAAAACTCTGGGATATGATTCTAATATTGCAATCTGCATTATTCGAACCAGCTGCATTTCACAAATAACAGAGGATGAGAGGCATGAGCCTAGGGATTCCTATGAATGCCAACCTATTTTCAGCTCCCATGAACCTTTGTGCCAATTGTTAAAATGTATTTCTTTCCCCCAGCACCATTACTGGCACAAATGAGTTTCCCAATGGGAATTTCCCTGTCTTGCATATTTGCAAGAAGAGGAGGACCTACAGAGGGATGCTGTGTCGGTCAAGATGCATGAGAGATGCCCTGTGCCCCCTTGCTGATATCTACACAGCCAGATCTTCAGAGGTGAAAATAATTGGCTTTGAAAGGCAATTAGTCATGGCGGAAGCTCCTCTTCTCAAAGGAAGCTGGGACAGGAAACTCGATAGCATCACTAAGATATGTGGATGTTTGATTAACTATAATGTTGGAGGCTTCCTTGGAATGCTTTCCACCCATGCTTTCAGTGGTACTGCACGAAAGCATGCTAAGGTAATCAAAAGTCAGTATAACCTGACTGGCTGTACACACCAAGATGTCACCAAATATTTCTTCAGGACCTGGCACACCTACCTGGCAATGACCATGTGGAACTCTCAGCTCAGCATCTGGGCGAGCAGACAGGCAGATGCAGTGCCATGTGCTTTGCTGCAAGCACACTTGCAACTACCATGCAGTATAGAGCTAGCACCCCATGAGCTCTGACCACTAGTCTGCTCCGTAGACATATCTAAATCTGCACTTGAAGCCATACCAATGAGCTGACCTCGGAAAATTGGGTGCAAACACCACATTTCCTTTCAAATGTTTAAAACCTGTCAATAACTATTCTGGCTTAAACTCTGCCATTAGAGCAAAATCTAGGCTATCGGCCCCACATTTCCTTCGAAGTAAAACTCCAAGTTATCATTCTAAACTGGCATAACCTTGGAAGGACAGGGAAGAAAAATCGAGGGGCGAGCCATTCCGCTGGCAACCCATGCCTGATACCATTGGTGAGAGTTTTCCCAAAGGTGATATCAGATGTATAATATATCCACCCAAAAGTGGGAAGGTATATTATAATAGGAGGCACATGTCGAGGTGACAGCACATCATTTCCAAGCATTTGTGCCATTACTGTAGAATTCGCAATATATCGCGATTTTATAAATAAGGAGAAAACACATAGTTTCGTTCAAACAGCTTTTATTTCAGCAGAATGCTGTCAGGTTTTCAAAGTGGACACAAGCAGCCTGTAAAATGGCCGCCACGCCTCGTGGCAGAACATTCTAGACCTTTCGATAGGCAGACAAGATGGCGTTCCAATAAACATTTGTGCAAGATCGATCAGGACTAAGCACGTTTAAGATAATACACGAGACATCATGGGTTTGCAGTATACACATAAATACTGAAATCGGTCTCCCAGGTGCGAATAAGGGCTATTGTACCAAGTAATCAAGAACCCATCCAAAGACATTAATATGCAAAATCCCAACGACTCTACGATGAGAGAGCCGTTAGCGGGTAGTTACAGAAAACATTTGTGAGCCCCAAAACCCCTCCAGGGAGAACACCGACCGATTAAACAATGGGAAAAGTATTAACAGGTACTCAGACAGTTACGAGTATCCCCGAAACCCATTAAAACGGAGATCACCCTATACAAGAAATTTGAGCGCCAAACCCTAACAAAAGAAAAGACATTAAGGTTGGGCGGGAAAAAGGAGGATTTTGCACTATAACTGCAAGCTCCAACCGTCCATCTTTCTCTTATTCTCTTATTCGGTTGACTTTTATCCTGCTGGCGTTTATCCTCGTGGCTGCTCCTGTGCTCTTATCCTTTTGACTCCGTGCCGTTTGCCTCGTGTCTCTTTTCAAAAGACTGTTGAACTTTACGATCCGCCCGGATCTGCCTCGTGGCGTGCCGCGAAGATCTGTGTGGAACTGGGCTGTGAAGCCTTGAAACGGGCGCACCATCCCGAGAAGTCGGTAAACGGTGTTGGAACCGAAGGCCCGAGATGAGATGAGATGAGATGAGATGAGATGAGAAGAGAAGAAGACCATACGTATCGCCACGGTCAGTAAGCTCCGACCGTGCCTGTACGTCGAATAGACACTTTCCTTGCCCAGGAAGACCATCTTTGAATTTTACAGAACAGCCAGGAAGACTATTCTTCGAATTTTATCGCATCAGTGCGAGGGCACAGGAAGACTCTTTTTTGAGTAGAGTCGGAACTCCGAGGACAACACAGATCTTCATGACAGCAGACGTTCCAGCCTGCTAGCCGGAGCAGAAACGAGTAAACAAGTGGGGTACAGAGACCCCTGATCGACACGTGGGTGATCAGGTGCTGCGGTGAAAAACATCCGATCAGAGTTTTCGGAATTCTCCGAGTTATCACGAGTGGTGAGCATGAGTCTCGATCCTACAAGTCTAGTTTAGAGCAGATATTGATAGGGGAGTGTTTAAGTTTTAAGGATAATTGTAATGTGTGCCCCCATTTATGATGTGTCGTTCGTTCCTCGTTTCCCTGAAATTAGTTACATAACTGCGTGTAAGATTGTACTGTCATTAATCTGTGCTTATGACATGTATTTCGTAATCTTGAATAATATGCAATAAAGATTTTCCATTTCGTACCATTCAACCGGGTCTACCTGAGTTTTCTCTCCATTACTGCTCTCGCATCTAAGTCCAGTGTCAGAACCGTAAGGGCGAGTGGGTCGAACCACTCACAGGTGTCTAGTGCTCCCAGACTGGCTGGAGACCAGAACAGGCAATAAGGCCTAAACTCGCACTAGCATCCAGGCTGCACAGAGCCACACGAATCTCACAGGTTCAGAGAAAACCCTTACAATAGCATCACTAAGATATGTGGATGTTTGATTAACTATAATGTTGGAGGCTTCCTTGGAATGCTTTCCACCCATGCTTTCAGTGGTACTGCACGAAAGCATGCTAAGGTAATCAAAAGTCAGTATAACCTGACTGGCTGTACACACCAAGATGTCACCAAATATTTCTTCAGGACCTGGCACACCTACCTGGCAATGACCATGTGGAACTCTCAGCTCAGCATCTGGGCGAGCAGACAGGCAGATGCAGTGCCATGTGCTTTGCTGCAAGCACACTTGCAACTACCATGCAGTATAGAGCTAGCACCCCATGAGCTCTGACCACTAGTCTGCTCCGTAGACATATCTAAATCTGCACTTGAAGCCATACCAATGAGCTGACCTCGGAAAATTGGGTGCAAACACCACATTTCCTTTCAAATGTTTAAAACCTGTCAATAACTATTCTGGCTTAAACTCTGCCATTAGAGCAAAATCTAGGCTATCGGCCCCACATTTCCTTCGAGGTAAAACTCCAAGTTATCATTCTAAACTGGCATAACCTTGGAAGGACAGGGAAGAAAAATCGAGGGGCGAGCCATTCCGCTGGCAACCCATGCCTGATAACATTGGTGAGAGTTTTCCCAAAGGTGATATCAGATGTATAATATATCCACCCAAAAGTGGGAAGGTATATTATAATAGGAGGCACATGTCGAGGTGACAGCACATCATTTCCAAGCATTTGTGCCATTTTCAAACCTGCATTCCTCAGGAGCACAGCTCCCCGCTAGGAATGCAACATCAGTGAATTTACCCTCAAATACCCCCAGACATATTAGAGTCAATTTTTGTCTCTGTGACACCTGATTAATGGGTACAGAGGAATGGAAAAGTGGACAAAGATCAGTCCTGCCAGATCTCCTCTTATTTTGTGCCTGATGCAAGTTTCCATTTTGGATAGCACCTGGAGGCAGTAGTTCCACCAGAAATAAATGGAGCTACAGACTAATATTAATATGCGATGGAAGTGACCTCATTTAATTGTCCAACCCATTTTCTAATCTTTACAGTAGAAGCAGATGTCTTAATCTCGCCCATATAGAGTGGGTGCCCAGGGATGTAAGGCTATATGTTTGAATACAAAATTATTTAAGTGAACTGTCAGCATTTCGCAGGGGACATATCAAGTTTTTTTCGACTTTAGCAGAATTTTTCTTTTATTGTCAACTCTGCACATGAAGAGGGTTTGTAAGACAGATTTTGGCAGCCCAGCCTTCTGAAAGCTACCTATCTCTTCGACAATGGATCCCTGCATGGTATCGCTCTTTGGTTGGCTTCCTTGGGCAAAGAAGAAGAGGAGAAAGAAAGCAGGGAAGCAAGGCAAGCTACAATATATTATAAAACCCACAGCCAGTCCGCCTGAGGTCCCCCGCAATGCCCAATAGGGCCAAAGAAAAGCATTACCTTTGTTTAGTTTTCAGTTCCAGAAGGAGTAATTTATCCTACAGACAAGGTAATCAATCCCCTCAGGGATCAATCATCTTAGTCTAGTAAAGGTTAGGGGCCTACTGAAAGGTTCAAAGGGATTCATGCCAGCTCTCAGATGATGTGAGTTCCGTTGAGACCTTTTAGGGATGTAAAGGGCAGAATTCCCCAGGGAAGCCCAGGAACTCCTCCCGACACACTCTCTTGATATGGGAGTGGTGGGAGGAAGATCAGCAGAATTGAAAAGGTCTGGGAAAATGGGTCCAAATCCCTGCATAACCAAGTTCTGCCCCCAAGAAGGAACCAGTCTTTTCACCCTCTTCAGTACCAGGCATTTTGGGGCCTAAATAGAATTGGGAGAATTCACACAGTATAAATGATATACAGTCTATTGGAGGAAGTAGTTTTAATTGATTGTATACCTTTTTATCACTTAATATATCGGCCTGAAATTGCCTGTGAGAAACCAACCATTTTCAGACAATGTTGATACGTAAAATAAAGTAAAATGTGGTGATGTATCCTGCCCCAAAAAATGACCAGCACAATTTTCCCAAAATAAGATCACCAGACAGTATTTGTGTCCTACTGGAGCCGGCAAATGGAGCCAGGTGAGTGTGTCCAATGTTACCACACAATTGTCCCCAAACCTCTGCCCCTAACTCGACCTCCCAGAGAACCACCGCTATTTAAGTGGCAATATAAACAGCAGAGCTGTCTCCCTGAACCGCTACCACATGGATGAGGCCATTTCAGATTTTCTGACTGAAGCTTGCGGAAACATTGTCTACACAGTGATTTGTGGTTATGTTCTTGCTGTGGAACTTCTCTGTCGACTTAACCTAACAGTTTTTGTGAGTACTTGAGAAAGTCAATTTTTTTCATTGGGGAAATGGATTTCTCAATGGGACTGCTTCTGTTCTTGTACTATGAAGAGGAGGAGGATATAAAAAAGGCTCGATTGGAGGCCCTTAAAGTGAGGCACCAATGAAGGCATTTACTTCCAACATGTAGATACCCATTAAATAGAATTTAGGTCTTATTTAGGTTTTTCAGCCCGTCAATTTCTCAGATGGCTGTGCTCCTCCCTTAGAACACAGGATGAAGACCTGAAGCCCGCTTCCACCAGGAGAGCAGCATTGTATGTCCTTTTGACACCCCTTGTTCCTGCAGAAGGCTCCTGTACTGTTGCTTTCTTTGAGGTGTTCTGCAGCTCATGAGAAATTTCCTGCAATGTATTGCAGATGCATGTAGTGGACTCATCCCACCTCTTCATCATCTCAATCATAGGGATGAAAATCAACTCCACTATCTATGCTCCTGGATCATTCTTCTTTTGACAATTGGGCCCCTGAGATCTGCATCTCTCGGCTCCACAGCTGAGGACATTGTTTCTCCACCTATCATGCAGGAATATAACTCTCCCCTTCTTCCACTCCCAGGTCCTCCTGTTCAATAATGCGCGGTGTCTTACCCTGTGAAAACCCTTCTGACTGATTAAGTAGTTCCTCCTGAGTGGGTATATCTGGGCTGGTGCTGGAGCAGGTAAGATCCCATATTAAAACTGGTGATCAACGGACCAAAGTTATGGATCTTTATAAGCCCAACTGCTCCTCTGAGTCACTGGCCTCTTCTCCAAGACATCCCCATGAATTTCAAAAAGACGAAAGGTTGTTGAGTTTAACATTTGCAAGACTTCTTGAAGAAATAGCAGTTGAGAGCATGGCCATTGCTTTACTTTATGAATCCACATGAAGCTAAAGTGAATGGTGCTTTCCTTTCCCTGTCATTGCCAGCCTACTCTTGGCACCTCACCTCCTATTTCTTCATCTCTTGCAGCCTCTCCTGTTTGTCTATCTACAAACTGCAAAGCTTCCTCCTCAGGCACACTGAGGATTGGTGTTCCTCCTCCAATTGCAGTTCTTTGGCACTGGTTATACACTAACATTTCTCCGCAAAGAGTGAACACAGTGTTAGAGGAATCTGATTGCCACTCACACTTCTTTTCACCCAGGCATCTGTATCTATCCCACGATTCTGATGCTTGTAGGTGCAGTCTCTCTTTAAACACTCCTCTCATGGCAGGCAGTGTGAGTTCACACCGTGGTATGGAGTCAAAAAGATGCAATATTGATGGCAGAAGTTCCTTGTGAATAATGCAGGTTTCCCATCACCGAGTTCATCTTACTGAGAGGGAATGACAAGTCAGAGGGAGGCACCTGGCTCTGCACGGGGAACACTGCCTGAACTTATCTTGGCCAACATTGTGAGGTCACTGAACCTCTTACTGCACCGTAGCACTTCTCGGGGTGTTGCACAGACTGCCCCAGTGATCGCCGTCCTTAATGTTTGCACCTGTTGAGGCTGCCGCGAAACACGAATTAAGACTGAATCCATGTGTGGAAAACAAAGGCTTTTTAATACAACTGCATGGTCCAAAAATGGCTGAAACCTACTGCTCCCAGAATTCTCTGGAAAAATCCTGAGGCCCCGCCCACTCCTTTTCTCCTGCCTTAAAGGCAAGGTGCCCGATATTTTGTCCACGGACGGAAAAGTGGATAATGCCCGTTTAGGTGGCGATCCGCCACACACCAGTCTTTTACGTGGCTCACTGTTCTCAGCCCCCAGGGGTCTGTCCCTTATTCTGCTAGTAATACATCAACAAATGAATCAGAAAACCTGGAAGCTTTTCCTGAAGCTGGCCCCTTTCCCCAAAATGCAGCTCCTTCTTCAGTCTTTTCAGCTGCTGCATCAGTGGCGAACGTGTGGCCCTTTAATCAGCTTCAGAATTCTAAATGTTTCATCAGAATTCAATTTCCCTCTCTCCCAGTGGTGGTAAACCAATAACCAGCAGTTTTACAGCCACTATTTGACCCTGCATAATTAATGAGGCCCTTAGGCCCTTCTAAGGAAACTTGAGTGGGTTAGTGGCCTGAGTCATGTGACTGGGTAGAAGTCCCGCCCCAGTGAAAACCTGCCAATGGGAGGAGAATCCAGCCCATTGTCTTTTATTATCAGAAATTAATCTTTCCAAGGTTACTAACTGATGCTCAAGGATAAATTGATTCTAAACCACATGCTTTCAAGTGTGGAAATCAGTAACAAAATAGCACAGTAGGTTTCTAAAAGCTACGTAATGATAGTTAGTGGTCAGGCATTTCACTCAGCCAAACCTCTGTGGCGAGTGACTCACCTCCTGACTCCCCAAAGCCTTTCCACCATCTACAAGGCACAAGTCAGGAGTGTGATGGAATACTCTCCACTTGCCTGGATGAGTGCAGCTCCAACAACACTCATGAAGCTCAACACCATCCAGGACAAAGCAGCCAGCTTGATTGGCACCCCATCCACCACCTTAAACATTCACTCCGTGCACCACCGGCGCATCGTGGCTGCAGCGTGTACCATCTGCAGCAACTCGCCAAGGCTTCTTCGGCAGCACCTCCCAAACCCGCGACCTCTGCCACCTAGAAGGGCAAGGGCAACAGGCGCATGGGAACACCACCACCTCCAAGTTCCCCTCCAAGTCACACACCATCCTGACTTGGAAGTATATCGCCGTTTCTTCATTGTCACTGGGTCAAAATCCTGGAACTCCCTCCCTAACAGCACTGTGGGAGTACCTTCACCACACGGACATGCAGCAGTTCAAGAAGGTGGCTCACCACCACTTTCTCAAGGGCAATTAGGGATGGGCAATAAATACTGGCAACGCCCACATCCCGTGAATGAATAAATTAACAAAACTTAACTCCCTTCGCATTACAGTTTTCGAATGTTGGAACTGAAGTAAAATGGCTGTAAGAAGTATAACTCTGGTGAAGAATTAGTCCCATTGAACCAAGTAAAGGACAAGTCATACAAGAAACAAGGCTACTGTTAAATGGAACCTGTTGTTAGCAGAATTGCTCTTACATGATATTTCCTGCACTTCAGTGTTTGAGAAATAGTTTTAGGTCATCACTTTAGGACTCATTTCTTCTTGGAAATAATATTTTGTGTCCATCCTGTATCTAATTTATGTAACAGGAATTCTAGTAATCTTGAACTTCATTTTGCTAAGTTCTTCCGCAGTTGGTGTGAAACCTGCACCCCACAGTTACATCATCGACCTGACTCATACTTCCAATTTTATGTTGATGCGTACTGGAAAGCACATCAAATCAGTATGAAACCGCTAGTATAATTGTTGCACAAGTGGTAGTGTGGCCGAGCGGTCTAAGGTGCTGGATTTAGGGTCCAGTCAGGGTTCAAACCCTGCTACTGTCATAATTTGTGTTATATTGGTGTTGTCAGGAAAAACTGCTAACTGGAAAGATCAAAATAAAAACAGAAAATTCAGGAAAGGTTCAGCAGATCAGGCAGCATCTGTGGAGAGATGCTCTTCCCCAAAAACCTCTTTTGAGAGATTGAATAGATTTGGTCTATACTCTCTGGAATTTAGAAGAATTAGAGGTGATCTCATAGAAACATATAAGATTCTGAGGGGGATTGACATGGTAGATGCTGAGAGGTTGTTTCCCCTGGCTGGAATGTCTAGAACGAGGGGGCATAGTCCCAAGATAAGGGGTTGGCCATTTAAGACTGAGATGAGGAGGAATTTCTTCACTCAGAGGGTTGTGAATCTTTGGAATTCTCTACCCCAAAGAGCTGTGGATGCTGAGTCGTTGAGTATATAGATAGATGTTCGGACTCTAGGGGAATCAAGGGATATGGAGATCGGGCGGGAAAGTGGAGTTGAGGTTGAAGATCAGCCATGATCTTCTTGAATGGCGGACCAGGCTCGAGGGGCCGTATGGTCTACTCCTGCTCCTCATTCTTATGTTTTTTTTTAATTTTCCCAAAATGCCCCCGTCCTCCAGTCATTACCTCTGGTGGGGCACAGATCTGTAAATGCTAGCATTACTCTTGTATCTCACCCAACTGACTGTTTTTATTACAAGTGAGTATAAACACTAAGTATTACAGACTCTTCTACCAGGAGGATTGTCACAGTGAAGCCCCATTCTGTCCTCATCTAATGTCCACATATGTGCACTTTTCCACCAGATGTAAGTAAGTGGGCAGAGATTTGGCAGATGGAATACAACACTGGAAAGTGTGAGGTGATGCACTTTGGCAGGAAAAATCCTAGAGCAATTTATTATCTTAATGGCAAGAAACTGGAGAGTACTGAAGTGCAAAGGGATCTGGGGGTCCTGGTGCACGAAACTCAAAAGGTTAGTATGCAGGTGCAGCAAGTGATTAAGAAGGCAAATGGAATGTTGGCTTTCATTGCTAGGGGGATAGAATATAAAAATAGGGAGGTATTGCTTCAGTTGTACAAGGTATTGGTGAGACCGCACCTGGAATACTGCATACAGTTTTGGTGTCCTTACTTAAGGAAAGACATCCTTGCTCTCGAGGCAGTGCAAAAAAGGTTCACTCGGTTAATCCCGGGGATGAGGGGGTGGTCATATGAGGAGAGGTTGGGTAGATTGGGACTCTACTCATTGGAGTTCAGAAGAATGAGAGGCGATCTTATTGAAACATATAAGATTGTGAAGGGGTTGGATCGGGTGGATGCGGGGAGGATGTTCCCGATGACGGGTGAGACGAGAACTAGGGGACATAGTCTTAGAATAAGGGGCTGCTCTTTCAAAACTGAGATGAGGAGGAACTACTTCACTCAGAGGGTGGTAGGTCCATGGAATATGCTGCCACAAAAAGCTGTAGAAGCTACAACATTAATTAAATTTAAAACAGAAATAGACAGTTTCCTAGAAGTAAAGGGCATTAAGGGTTACGGGGAGCGGGCAGGAATTTGGACATGAGTCTAGGTTCGGATCGGTCATGGCCCTGTGGGTAGTGGAGCGGGCCCAGGGACTGTGTAGCCTGATTCTGCTCCTATTTTGTGTGTGCAATTCTGTTAGATGCAGGAGATGGTTCTGTGATAGATAGTAGATTGGCGGTTAGGATCAGATCAGCCATGATCTTATTGAATGGCGGAGCAGGCTCGAGGGGCCGATTGGCCTACTCCTGCTCCTATTTCTTATGTTCTTATGTTCTTATGTCACTGAATGGTGATCAGGGATAGGAACCTTGGCTGATTTTTCCCTCCTTAGCCTGGGGCAGTTGGAGCTTATTGTAGTGCCCCTACTGCTATCCTACATGAGCTCAACTAACTGAACAAAAACCAAGAATAGAACCTGGGATTTTCTGGTCCTTTGTGGATCAGCAACATGGTGCCTTTACCTTGAGCCATTGCAGGAATCCAGTGGCCTAGTTTAATTCCTTAGTTAAAAACAAGACCTAATTTCAGGGACCAACATCCTGCATTCCAAGAATGCGTGAAAAACATTCATCCCAAAATTGGGTCAGGCCATTTTTCAAGCCTAATGCCTGTTTTAGGTCCTCTCACAAAAATTGGGCAGCAATGAGTGGGACAGGCGTCAGGCCTGCTCTGCTCAGGAATCTTCAGTGACCACCAAGTAACAATAGGTGTTTTTAATGCAAACTATTACAAAATTACTTGCTATGGGGCTAGGAGGAAAATATATTTGTTTTTAACTGGGGAATTAAACTATTAGGACTATTTTATGCCTGTAAAATGGACACAACAAAGTCCAATTTCTACCCCAGTATTTGTAAAGTCATTTCCAAAGATCCTAATTGGAAACAAATAAACAAATAGGAGCAGGAGTAGGCCATATGGTCCCTTGAGTCTGCTCCGCCATTCAATAAACCACGAATGGCTGATCTTCTACCTCATCTCCACTTTCCCGCCCTATCCCCATATCCCTTGACTCCCTTAGTGTCCAAAAATCTATCAATCTCAGTCTTGAATATACTTAAAGACTCAGAATCCTCAGCACTCTGGGCTAGAGAATTCCGAAGATTCACAACCCTCTGAGTGAAGAAATTTCTTCTCATCTCAATCCTAAATGACCGACCCCTTATCCTGAGACTAAGTACTATAAGTGAGGAAGCTGTTATGTCGTCTTTGTAATATTTTGAAAAAGTGCAACATCCCCAAGACCGCACAAAGTGGAGGAGAAGCATCCGGGAAGGCGCCGAACACCTCGAGTCTCTTCGCCGGGAGCAAGCACAAGCCAAGTGCAAGCAACGCAAGGAGCGCACGTCAACCCAAGCACCCCACCCACCCGTCCCTTCAACCACCGTCTGCTCCACCTGTGACTGAGACTGTAGGTCCCGCATTAGACTCATCAGTCACCTGCGAACTCATTTTTAATGTGGAAGCAAGTCATCCTCAGTTCCAAGGGACTGCCCAAGAAGAAGATTTTGGTCAGGTGTTTGTCTCGATTTATGCTAACATATGAATCAAGTATGCAGGGATGAATTACCCAAGTGCAATCTAGGCAGTGATTTTGTTGACCTCGGCGGGTCCGTGGCGGGTGATGTCGGTGGCGAGTCACGACCCCGCTGCTGGCTCCTGCTGGTGTTGGGACTGATTATGGTGGGATTCTGAGGACCAAGGTGAGAGAGTATAAAGGGCACCCATGCTGATGGAATAGATGGCAGGTGAAGTAGAGATGACAGAAGCGATCTGTTAATGGTGAGAGAGGTAATGAGGTCAGACTGGATGGAGACTTGTGTAAAGACTTGCAGCATGGTGAATCTGTTGTGGAAATGCTGTGAGGAAGTGCTTGTGACTGAGAGAAGATATCTCTGTAAGCTGGGAGCTTTTACTTGACATTTGAAGCTGTCAACTCATCAGCTGATTCAATGGCCACTGACCTCCTGCCTCAGTTTCACAGACGTGATTTTGCAACAGTGTGAAACCCATGGGCGAGCTGTCAAATTCAAAAGCTCAGTTTAAAACCATTGTTAAGTGGCTGCAAACAAGCCACTAATCATTTAAATTGGCTCCCCCGCTGCTGCGTGTCAGGTCTACTCAGCACTCACAGACCTGACATCGTGGAAAGGCGCGTGGCGGCGGGTTCACAGCGGGGTTCCAACTCGCTGGGGGAAAAAAACACTTTCTCACCCGACCCGCCAACGATCACGCCCGCTGACCCCCCGGAAAATCTCGGCCCTAGTGCCTTTATGTTCAATGTTTACCCCTCTCCCTTTTTGTTCTACCTTTCCTTCTGTTTTGTACTTTTAAAAAAATGAATATTTTTTAAAATCAAACGTACTTTCTCTGACATGCTATTTTGCTACTTCAGTAATTATCTTATTGTTCTTATTTAAATTGTTACTAATTGATCCCAAAACTGATACATGGGAATTAAAAGCTTCTAAGCTGCATTCTTTAGTAGATAAATCTGTAATATTCAGCAGCAGAGTACTTTTCAAAAAGCTATCATTTTAAAGGGATTCAGATCAATTGATTATGCTCTTAAAATATTCAATTAATTTCCAAACTGCATAAAAACAAATAGGATAGTGGCTTAAATGAAGCAATAGCCGAGGAATATTATTACTGTAATATCAAGTATCGGAAGATGCTGAAAAATCATTACCAATGGCGCCTTTTATTTTGAACTGAATTGGAACATTTAATGTGCTAATTAGGAGAGTATGCTTAAACTGGCAAAGGAATTAAGTAATCAAATATTAGAGCTTAAAAAAAACAGAAATGCTGGGAGATACACCACCAGGTCCATTAGTGTCTGAAGGAGAAAAGACAGGTTAATGCTTCCTGTGGAATTCCCTGCCTTTTCCCTTTAAGGTGTTGATTAGCCTGCCGTATCTTCATTATTTTATGTTTTCATTTCAGATTTCCAACATTCACAGTTTTTGCTTTTATCTCAAAATTTAGAATTTATTTTCCGGGGATAAACAAAAAAGGAATGCTGTGAATAACGAGGGAAATTATTTGCAATTGTTTGGCACATAAGTGAATTTACATACAGTGCTCTCCTAAAATAGCAGCTTAGCAGGCTGATATTTAAATTTGTAAGTGCATTTCCTAAAATACTACTGACAGTCCATTCATTACAATATTACACTTGAACAGTGATTAAAAACATAGGAAGCCATAGATTACAGAATGTACCAAAGTCACAATTTATGAGGAAAATTGAAGGAACACAGAGCTACCCTCGAAATATCAGGTGCATGTTGACAGGCAGAAAATAACATGCATCCATCAATGATCAAGAGTCTTTCCAAAAAACATATACAAAATATGCTGTTCACATGAAAGCAATCAGTCTGACTTGCTACAGGCTCAACTATCTGGCTTTGCTGTAACTTTGTACAGTTCCATCCTGTAAACCATCACAGTGTAATCAGGACGCTTGCCAAGGAGAATGTAATGAGAAGAATTAGGCTCATTTTGTAAAAGTGAGTCAATCTGTGATGAAATGTTTCATGTTTATTCCGTTCAATTACACAAAGGAGTTGTTGCAGTTTGAATAATTGACATAGAATTTTTCCAAAACAGAATGAAAGAATGAATAAAGAAAGGTTCAATTGCATAGGTCATATTGAACTTGAAGGTTGTCTGGTCTTGATTGGAAAGGATTCGGGTATCTTCTACTGGCTTTTGACAAGCTCATTGCTACTTTCTCCACAGCTGGAGTTACGTTCCCAGATGTAGCTGTTGTCTTCTCTGAGGGTGCTGACACTTTTAAGACACCTCTACCCAGCCTATGGTAGATATCCCCCATCATCATTCCTGGGGCTGCTAGTCACTGCTACCATTTTCTGAGGTTATTGCTACCCTTCTATACAAATCTAGTTGATATTTTAAAATTTTAGAAACGGTGCCCAACGTGTTGGTTGTCCCTCCTAATCAATTCATAACATGGAGTACTGAAGTGGTGTAATCCTCTCATAAGCTCTTGTATAACTCACTAGTTCATTGATTGACAGGCAGGCGTGAGCATATTTAATACAAATTAATTCAAGACTTATTCCGTCTAACTGTTAATTTGCTTTTTTTCTCTCTTTTCTCTTTTTCCTTTATTCCAGTGTAGCTTCAACATGCTGTGTTAGATCTCAGAATGATAGGGTGAATATCATTCTATCAACTGACTCCATCTGTAGTAATAACATGCAAAATACTGCAAATAATGGAAAGGTGAAATAAAAAACAGAAAAAAGCAGGAAATACACAGCAGGTCAGACAACATTTGAACTTGTTCTTCAGAAGGGCCTACCTGGAAATTATACACAGATGGACATTTTGGTGAAAAATGGATTGGACTTGGTTGTAATGCCCTCCACGGTCATCCACTGTACAAGCTCACGAATGAAGAAAAGGCATTAGGGCGAGATACTGGAAGGGTGCAGGTGCCTTTGTTGCCATAGCCAGTAAGAGACAATAGCCCTGATTTTGCGAGACTGGCAAAATCTGTGCCAGGATTGGCTGGCTGGCCCAAGCTAGCCCGCAGGTAACTGTGCACAATCTTGTGGGGTCAGTTTATTTGAATAATTAGCATAGCTTCCAGCACAGCTTTGGCCCTGCATCAACAGCTAGTTTAATGGAGGATGCACACAATCTTGCCAGCAGCTCAAATGTATAGGGATGTGTGCAATTAATGGTAAATGGCTATGTACAGGAGCAAATATTGTCTCAGTCTTTATAACACGTTGAAGCGAATTTTAAATAATTGTCAGCCTTTGCCAAGGCCAGGGGTGGGGAAGGGGTAAGGAAGTAAAGGAACATTCAATCTTGAGGCATGAAAAGGAGCCTGTGGGCAAGTAACAGAGCACCTCACCCCGTGTTTAATGGCAGGCAAAGTGAATGAGATGGGTGTAAAGAAGGTTACCCCATTTGGCATTTCAGGGCATCCTCCCCAGGGAACAGCAGTGTACCTTGGCTGTCAGGAAGTAGTGCCGAGGCTGTATAGTACTCTGGAGCCATCTGCTATGCCCTGTACATGTTGCCTCTTGCAAACAAGCCTTCTTTTAGTTGCTTGATGAATCTATGGGCAGCCAATTGATTGATTTGGCATAAACCACTAGCAGTGATTTAGAAGGATCTGATGATGTGGTATTTGAGTCCATGGGATGACCTATCTCTGTGGTGCAAGCTGCCTACAAGTTAGCCTCCAAGAAACAGTACAGCCATGTTGCAACTTGTTCATAAAGTGGAGGCACCTAATACATGACCTGAAAGGACTGCTTGGGTCTGTAAATGCAGATCCTTGGGTGCAGATGGGTCTGGACATAAGGCATTTGTTGTCCCTTTGTGAACTCATTCTCCTTACCTAAACCATGCAGTGTTATGGGAACCCCCAAAGGAATTCAGACCCTCACAACTATGCATGGGTTTGTAGGGCTGATTTTACAAACAACTCTCACCCCAAGTAAGGCTCCATGCCAGAAATGCAAAATTGGCCCTGTCTATCATTCATGCCCTATCAATGCTGGGTACCAGGAATGTCATTGTATGATTATATGGGGAGGTATTTAAAAGTTAACGGGTTGCCTTAGTCTATGTAATCAATCACAGGGCAACTGATTACATAGGTTGAGGCAGGATTTGGTGACAAATTAAAAGAAAACATTTCTGGCAATGCTGAAGGCTGTCGGCCATACTGCTGTGGAAGATGCTTGAGCCCGAATACAGCCAGGCTCCATTTCCCCTAGGAGAGCTCGGTAACAGTGCTGCGAATTCTGCATAAAAATGTTAATTAGCCTGATCATCAAAAATTAATCAGCATCAATGACCCCACGGTATAATTCAGGGTAGTAAGAAAGGGTAGTCTCTGCATCCACCTACCGAATTTAGATTGGGATTCTGTCGGAGAGGAAAATCCTGACAAGGATGTTTATCTCCCTACTTTTAACCTAGTCCTGTGTTTAAACTCTAATGTTCTTTGTTTGACGATGTACTGAGAAGGTGCTGTATTATGTACCAGGTGACTGTCACGTTTTTGGATTGTTGATCTTTTTTTTCATGTAAGGGATTTTAGGATTGAGTTGTGTTTAGCCATTGTGTTTTGAGATAAAGTGGTATTGCTGCAAGATGGCAAAGTTAATGTAATGTGCTGCTGTTGATTGACTGAAACCACCAAGCATAGGAGGCTGGGTGTAAACTGGATATCTTATAAGTTGGTATTGAAATCTGCCAGTGATACAGAAGGTAACGGAAGTGATTAACTTGGCTGTGGGACTTTCAGTGCTAAAGTCAGTGGTGATGATATCCACTCGAGTCCTGGGTCTCTGCTGCCAGGTTCTCTTCCTCTTAGAAAACCTCTTGAGGAATAACTGTCTTGCACTCAGTCTGAGAAAAAGAATCAATTTTTAAAGGGCTAGAAATTTGGTGCATTTGCGCCTCTCATTAGCGCCCCCAGGGGGGCAAACGACTTTTCGCCCGGGCATGACGCCGCTAACGACTCCTGCTAAATTCAGCACGGGTTTAGTGGCGGCGGTAACCGGTAGCACCCCACTCTGCTGCGCAGGCGATGACGACATCATCACTGTGCGCAGCGCCCCGTTTTTGCCCCGCCTACAAAATTGGCCCATGCCGCCTGAATCTGCACCGGGCGATGACAGTGACCGATTCAGGGGGGCGGGAACGGAGCGGCAGGAGGCTCGCGGGGCACTAACTAAAGGGGAGGTGGCGGGCGGGGAAAAAAAATCGGCCGACTTACTTGTTGCGTCTTTGAGCGCGGGGTCCGTGCCGCGATCTGGCAGCCCGGCACGGTACCTCGCTCCCCGGTAGTCCAGGTGGGGCCCCGCAGAGTTGTGGGCTTGGGCCCCCGCCTTTAATGAGGGGAAGAGCCCTTCTATGTGGCAGCGCTATTTGGCCCAGTGCGTAGCGCTGCAGAACGCACCGCCCCGATATTCGGGGTTAGCGCTCTAAGAAGGAAGTGGAGCACTTGAATTAGCGCTCCACCTCCCTCTTGGGGCGCAAAAACTGAAGTTAGCGATCAGCAGCGCTATTCTTCACCGAGTGCTAAGTTTAGTGCCCAGGCGATGTTAGCAACCCAAAATGGTTGCTAACGAATTTTTTCCCCTTAGACTTTACAAGTAGCACATGGAGAAGGAGATGTGGGAGATATATATTAAAGGTGTTAAATGGAGGCCAGACAATTCATTATTGAAAGAATAAAAATCAAGGGCGAGTCAACACAGCTAATTCTCATGCACCTTTATGGAGCAATCCCGGCAGAAGTCTGGTAGCACGTAAGCTACCCATGTTGTCATGTGGAGAATAGTATGATATGTTCCAAAGGGACCTAAAAAGGAAGACTGGGGGAAGAGAATGACTTTCAAAAATGAAGAAGGGGAAAGATATCCTTTGCAAATTATTGAGAAGCAGTTGCATAACAAACTTGCAGATTGTGAGAAAGAAACAAGATTCTACATATAGCATGTAGTGACAGAGATGGGGAGATTTATGATTACATTTAGAAGGAACAACATTGCACATTATTTCTTGAGAGTTAGAAAACTTTTCTGAAATATATACCAGACAAATATTTGTAGAAAAATCAGAAATCTCAATGTTTTTGCAAATCACTTCATGTTGGACTGATATTCACTGGTATATATGAATTTCACTGTGTCCTTATTCTATAAGAATGAACAAGGTTTATAAGTATCTAGCATTTCATATATTATAAATGAAGTAGACTTCATATCTAAAATATGCAGACTAAGTAACATTTCACTCTAATTCTAATTCAGGGTAAGGTACAGTCGTTACTTTTGAAATAGCAACGATTTAAAAACATGCAAATATAAGAAAGTGTGGAATGGAAAAATTGGCCTATAAAAACCATAAATTATTACTGTGCTTACCCGAGGAAGATGGTATCCAATTAGCTCTCACTGAAGCAAATTTTTTCTCAATATTTGTTGCAACTAAAACAGAAGAGAAGCTGGTGTTTATGTAAAAGCACAACACAACAGTAGATTACCATCATCATATTTCATAATCAATATTAGGTCATCCATTCATAATCAAAATTCTAAAAGGTTCCTTGATCTGACCCAAATATTTTGATGCAAGGCACTTTATTATTTTACAATTTATGCAAATTAAGGAGGGAGGGTCAACAAGATCTAAAAATTTGATGGCATCATATTATCATATATTTAAATACGGTCTAACTAAAGACTGCAAAAAAAGTTTTGTGCTTTAAAACTTTTGCAGCATTCTCTCCTTTCGTTTTCTCACAACATCTATTTTGTTTTTTGTAAATGGTAAAAGGTTCATCCCATCTTTTGTAAACTTAAGAAGATAGTTGTATATCTTGGTAACCAAAACATTTCCTGATTAATGGCAGCCACTCACCAACCCCTTGACCTGACACATGACAGCTAGCAAAAATAATGTTGTTATTATTTAAAACAAAGTACTAAAAGATTCACGGGAGATTGCTTCTTAGGTGTTTTAAGACAACCAGATAAAATGAATTCTCTACCACAAGGTTTAGACTGGCAAAGGAAATTGTTATTTTGTATCCATCAGGCCTGCTTTTAGTGGCATGCTCTATACACAGGGTGTTTTCTGGAGTACACTAACACTTGAAGTTCTTTGCCTGCCTTCATCAGTGTCAACTAATGTTTACATATATACTCATCACGCCATAACCTGCATAGCAAAGAATCAGTGTAATACACCATATACCCTCATGGAAGTAAAACTGCATAATAGTTGGAAAGATAAGGATCAGTGACATTTATCTCCCAGATACTTTTTAGCACTGAGTTATTTCCTGGCTTCTTCGCAGAATGAACAAAATGGCATAGTATAAATAAACTTAAATCTGCTCATCGCACTAACATCATTCTGTCATATTAATGAAAGAGTGGTCTGAAATAATCAGACCAAACAATATAACTCACATGGAAAAAATTACAGAAACTAATTCTAGGAGGTATAAATATTGTTGGCATAAAAATATATTAAGGAAAAACTTTAAAAATTTATATTACCATACAAAAGGTATTACTGGAATTACTTAAGATAAATTATGTTAGTTGTTTTTCCTAGTCAGAGTTTAAAATGGGAGAGATGAGATTCTATGTCACGCCATCATTTTTCCAAACTGACCAACATACTTGCAAAAGGAGGTGAAGTGATCACCACTTGTTTTTCCTCACCCATGTTGACCCATAACCATAGCACACATAAAATACCCAACATTAAGTTGAGTGAACAAAAAGATTGTCAGAAGAGATACCCTGATAAAAATTGTTGTTTTTTACACAGTTGGTTTCCTCAGGAGTTAGAACATTTGGGTCACAGTCACTAGACTTTATCTTTGAACCTAGTGCTGAACACTAACATCAAATCCGTAAATTAATCATGAAGTGGCTGTTAAGTGTTAATGCTAGTCCCAGCACCACCTAAACTGTTGTATTCATGAAAAAATGAAAGCAATATTAATCCTAACCAAATATGGGCAACTCATAAAAGTAGGAATACTTTAACCATAGCCTTGATTTTATAGCACTGCTATTAATCTTTACGGTGGCCATGGCATTATGCGCAATGCACTGTTGGTGGCACTGCATACTTGGCACGTGCTGCAAAGTATCTCTGAAATGCATGCTTTCTTCAGTTAGTGAGTCCTTTACTGGATACATCGTGAGGTTATAGCTGTGGCGGACAGCATGACTGTGGTGTATGAAACGCTGATCAGAATAGTACACATCCCTGATAGACAATAGTGTTGGTGGCAATCTCGCACATAATGCTATTTTCTTTAAGTGGTCTCATTAAATACATGTGTAATAAGGCCTAGTGTTTTACCCAGCTACTGATTTTGTCTTATAATAAATCTTTATACAGGACCCAGGTATATATTAAATTTATAGTAGAGGATGTCACCAAGTAAAACACAAGCAACAGCACTGTGAATATGCATGATGTTGGCTCTGTGAGTTGTATAAGCATCCAATATCCAATAGGACTGTTGGTGTGTTTCCCATTTGTACCATGGCTGTACTGCAAAGTAAGCTAAATAATTTTTTTCAAATGATTTTATTTTTATACCCATTATATGCATTATACCCAAGAATTTAGTGGAAATTAACCCTAATTGGTCCAGTGACAAATTACCTGTGTTTTACATAGAATTACACAGGACTACATTGGATATATGGCACAGAAACAGGCCATTCGGCCCAACCAGTCCATGCCGGCGTTTATGCTCCACGCGAGCCTCCTCCCGTCTTTCCTCATCCTTTCTTTTATCCATCATAATATCACTCATCTCTCTCTCAACTACTTCAGGATTCACCTCCTCTCTGATATCATTTTTAGCAAAGATCGATGCAAAGTACTTAGTAAATGCCTCTGCCATTTTTTGATCATTGGATTACATAGGATATATGGCACAGAAACAGGCCATTCGGCCCAACCAGTCTATGCCGGCGTTTATGCTCCACATAAGCCTCCTCCCGTCTTTCCTCATCTAAATCTATCAGCATAACCCTCTATTCCCTTCTCCCTCATATGCTTGTCTAGCCTCCCCTTAAATGCATCTATACTATTCGCTTCAACCACTCCCTGTGGTAGCGAGTTCCACATTCTCACCACTCTTGGGTAAAGAAGTTTCTTCTGAATTCCCTATTTGATTTCTTGGTGACGATCTTATATTGATGGCTTCTAGTTATGCTCTTCCCCACAAGTGGAAACATTCTCTCTGTATCCACTCTATCAAAATTTTCATAATTTTAAAGACCTCTATTAGGTCACCCCTCAGCCTTCTTTTTTCAAGAGAAAAGAGACCCAGCCTGTTCATCCTTTCCTGATATGTTTACCCTCACATTTCTGGTCTCATCCTTGTAAATCTTCTCTGCACCCTCTCCAGTGCCTCTATATCCTTTTTACAATATGGCGACCAGAACCGTTCACAGGACTCTACGTGTTTTCTTGGCTTCTCACTCTTTGTGCGCTGCTCACCTGTTTAAAACAGCTTCTAAGCTGATCAATAAAAGACTCCCATTCCTAAAGCTGGAACAGATTGGTTTCCTGCAAGTTGGATTTTGCTGCATTGTTTCACTTGTGATATTTGCAACATAGATTTGAGCATTTTTTTCCAATTTTATTCAAAATAAAACAGTATAAAATTGTTGAAACTTAATCAAATTATACCTGGTGCAGGATAAGCAATTTGTCGTAACCATCCTATTCTATTTTGCTTCATTTATTTAAAAAAAAATCTCCAGTGCCAAAAAATGGATTCAAGCCCAGCTGCAACACCAGCTTTGATCAGATCAAGCCATTGGTGGAGGTTACCTGGAATAAAATGCAGCTGTGATACAAAGAGTTTGAGGTGATAAAGAGAACATTAAGGGATTAGGAAAAATTGGGACGGACTGGAAGAAAGAGGAGTGACTGTGGAATCTGAATGAGGGAATAGGACTTGATTTGCACATTGTGCTGAGAATGCCTGTGACTGTTCAGAATGATGGAGGGAGTGCTGAGTACAGTACAGCTGAAGATGATTTGGCCACTTTCTTGGATACAAGTGGACAGGCAAGGGTTCTTAAAGGGCCAGCTGAGGCACTTACTTAAGTATATCTTGTATTAGCGCCTGGAACACTAGTCTTCATGATGTGCGAGCGTTTTAGGAGATAATCCTCATTTTCATGTGCTGTTGTGCTGTCTTCTGATTCTGCTGTTCTTCCTCCATGTTTGGGCCTTTTCGCAGAGCAGGGGATGAGCAGGCGGAGGATACAGCAGGAGATACAATACCTGATTGAGAGTGTAGAGCTGTTTCCAGGAAGGTAACAGAGGTAGTGGTTATTTGATGTACTCTTCAACAGAGCTGTAGTACACGGTAATTGTAATGCACTGCAAGTGATGGTAGCCATTCTTTCTCCTTTTACTTTGCAGTATTGAGCCTTTCCTGCAGGTTATATGTACATACATGCCAATCATTAGTGTTTCACGCTGGCAGTCAGACTTTTGACAGCCTGATCCGCAAATGCGAATAAAAATCAGCACAGACTGGGCCACCTTCGCCTCATTGCTGCTCCTTCCCAAGTCCTGCTGCTAATGGAAGGAATCCCAGCCGCTGAATATTGTAGACAGGAATTCTTGTGAGGACATGATTTCTGCACATAGTATGCAGTGTCTGGAATCCCTTCCAGTCGCAGCAGGACTCAAATGGGAATGGTGGTGAGGGGGGAGGCTTAGAAGGAAATAGATGGGATTGAAAGGGAGAGTGAATGGGGGGAATAGATGGGATTGAAAGGAAGAGTGAAGAGGGAAATAGATGGGATTGAAAGGGAGAGTGAATGGGGGAATGGATGGCAATGAAAAGGAAAGGAAACGGGAATGGATGGCAATTAAGGAGAGAGGGATGGGTCAAAAGTTGGGAGTGGTGCTTTAAGATGGGGTTAGAAGGAGAATGCCAGCATAAACTGAATGGGGGAGGGAGGGAGATAAAAGTGCCAGTTTGAATGAGGGCACAATGAGTGCCAGTGTGAAGTGCTCAGGGGGGCAGGAGTGCCGGCTTGAATGGGATGGAGAAATAATGCCAACTTAACAGGGCACAAAATGAGTCCCAGCAGGCATTGCATGACAATTACTGTACTCATACTGACTCTGCACATTTTGATATTGGTAACAAGTACTGTACCGTTTGAGAGTCACAATATAGATATATATATGTCGCTGTGTGTTTCAGATAGCCTTATTTTAGAGGCTGAGATTCCAAAGGGATAGGTCCTTGGTGATGAAGGACAGGACATGATCCTCCGAAAGTTCTAGTTCTTTCTGGTTGTTGCGTTCTTCACTTGTGCATGCTTGTACACAGGCATTGTAAGCCACCTTGGCCTAGTGGCGAAAATAAAGGTGCACTGTTCATAATACATTTACACATGTATTGCACATGTAATATAGATTTTCCTCATGATACAGAAGCCCAAATATTGCGATGTGAGCAAAATTGGTGCTGCACCTGCCCATGGCACAGGCACACATGTACCAACAGTAGTGAAGACTGACCTTGTGGAATTTTGAGAGGTTAACCTCTCCCCTCATTATCTAGGCTCCCTACGTGTGAACAATGGGTGCAGGGAACCTAGTCAGGAATCTGCTTGCAGTGGGAAATTTGTTGAGGCAGCAACTCTTAAAGGACTGCTGCTTTCCCTTAAATGGATGGTAGCGTTTTGATGTGGATCAATTGTTTTGTTTCTATGACAACTGATGATTGCTGTTTCCAGATTTTGTATAATGCGTGTCTTGGGAAAATGTGCGCATGTAGGAATGTTAGGAAAATACATCCATTTACCGCGGATGCTTTGGAAGCCTTGCTGCAGGAAATGGTGCAAAGGAGGATTGCTTCTTTGAGCAGGAGCACACCCTCCTGTGAAAACAGAGCTGCAAATTTCCTGATGGAGGTAGCTCAGAGAGTAAAAACAGTCTCAGTGAATGCAAATGAGGGAGACATTTTCTGGTACCAGGACTTAAGCTCAGGAAAGTAAACCCACCTTTGCAGACTTTATTACGATGGAAGCATACCATGTATGGCACAAAACAAAAGTGTGAACGGGAGCACCGTCAGGGGGGTATGAAGCAAAGCATGGAGGCAATCTGTGTTTGTATTGAGTCGATTTTAACTTTTGGACGGCTAGCTGGTGGAGCTCGCTGGCAGCCCATGTGTTCTGCGGGCAGAGGCCAAAGCCATTTGAGGCCCCACCCTCATTTAAATAAAACTGGAGAGTAGCAGGCACCAAACGGACCGATGCACCGCGCTGGATTCAGGCCGACCCCATATCGAGCAGCTGGCAGCAAGGGGGTAGGGGTGGACAGGAACTTAGAGCAACAGTGGCCCAGATTATATTTGTGGGTCCAGTGGAGCTCTCCTGCTCCTCCTGGCCCCACAAAAATAAATTAAAACTTAACTTTTCAGGGCCTCTTTGGCTCTATCGCCAGTGAAACTGGTCAGACAGTGCATGCCGCACGCACCGACCAGTTCTATCTTAAATTGGCAATCTGGGTCCCATGTAGCTCATCGGACCCCGATTTGCATTTTAAAAGGGGCCTACTGCCTGAAAAGGCAGTTATTCAGCCGCTCGGTAGTAGGCCCTTCTAAAACTGGCAGCGTGCCGATCATCGGCATTAACAGTAACTCTTCTGACCCCATTTTGAGGCTGCTACTGTCCCGTTAACCCTGATTTTGACAAGTTAAAATTGACCTCTATTTGTGCAAGTAAGCTGTTTAGACACGCTTCATGCACGTGCATTTATTTAAAAAAAAATTCAGTCCATTTCTGGATTAGGCAGAAGATTATGGTCACCATACCTGCGCACTCACCCATTTCTGTCCAAAGAGAAAGAACTTGCACTTATACAACACTTTTCATGACCTCAGGATGTCCCAAAGTGCTTCACAGCCAATAAAGTACCTTTGGAAGTGTAATCACTGTTGTAATGTAGGGAAACGTGGCAGCAATTTGCGCACAGCAAGCTCCCACAAACAGCAATGTAATAAATGACCAGTTAATCTGTTTTTTTTTAGGAAGTGATGTTGGTCGAGGGATAAATATTGGGTCCTGGACACTGGGGAGAACTCCCTTGCTCTTCTTCGAAATAGTGGCCGTGGTATCTGTTACATTCCACCTGAGAGGGCACCTCTCATCCCGTACGCCAATCCCTTTAGGGGTTGAGCGCGAGCTTTGATCACGCACTGGGTGAGTTTCCCTTTGCCCCTGAGGGTGAGTAAAAGGCCTGCTCTTTGTCCTCGGCCAGTGCTGCACTGCAAACAGCTACTAAAATATGTGCGGGAGCAACCAAAGGTGACTCACCTGCAGAAGTTTCTTTAGAGAAGCATCTGGCATCCACTCAGCACCTCTCCCTAATAACTCAGCTAAAATTTGACAGCTCACTGTGTTGGTGATAGTAACCCTTTTGATAAACCAATTGAAAATCAATGCTGTTCTTAGGCTTCTAGGCTTCTATACACGGTTTTGAATAGATATAGCCTATGGTGCAGCAAGACAGAGATATTCCATCTCTTGTCCTGGATCAAGTTATGTGCCTACACCATATGTGTGACACTCATCATGAGTGGGAGTGTGGCTGTATCATATCTCCAACAGCAAATAGTTAAAGTATCAAAATTCAGTAAGCCATCTCAAGTTACAAATGTCTAAGAATAATAATAAATCATTGTCATAAATCATTGTCTGCAAACATAATAGCTCTGGTGTTAAGAGGATTTTCAATAGAATAGCACAGAACACGTGCAAGTCACCACCAGGAGTTTGACACCAGTTGTGCTGCAGGGCACACTGCTGTGCATAAATAAAAGCATTATTTGGGCATGTCACAGAAGGTGCAGAATGATTTACCCTTATCTGAGTCTGATGGATTGTTGGACGAATGATAGTAACCCAGCTGGGATACCAGATATATGAAGGCAAATAAAGAAAGCAAGAGTAAAGCAGCAACTAGCTTGCATCCTCAGAACTTTCTGAGGACCACTAAACTGTGGAACTCCTTACCACGCTCAGATTTCCTTTCCACTTACAATGGGCCAAAAATTCATCCCGCTGCGCGAGAGTACGCACTGCGGACTCTCGCGTATTCTCTCTCCAATTGCCGGTTTTCTGCATGCCCTGCGCATGCGCTGAAAACCGGCACTTGGTCTTTTGAAAAGGGGGCGGTTCCTCGGTGCATCGCGTGCGCGCTACAGGCTGCGCGCACGCTGTGCACTTCATGCTTTGGACGCGCAGGTAAGTACGGAAGATTTTAGAAATGGAAAAAGGAGGAGGAAGACCCACTTTTAACAAGGTAAGTAGTGAATTAAGTATTTTTTTGAATTTTTTTTAACAGGTATATCTTTTTTAGAGACTTTAAAGACAGGTAAGTTTATTTTTATAACTTTTTAAAAGATTTTAAATTTTTCAAAAATTTAATTTTTTATTTAAAATGGTTAATTTATTTAACTATACTTATTTTATTAATGTGATGGTTTTTTTTTAATTTAATTGAGGTTTAGCTGTTATTTTGGGGGGTGTAAGATTCATAGATTTCACAGCACGTTTGTGAAACTTATGAATGGAAGATGGTGTGCTGCCATTGGCTCTAACTGAGTCACGTGATCCCACAGCTCGCACGAATTCACTACGCCGGTGGGATACGCAAGTACTGCCCAGCTGATGTCTGGAACATCAAGTTCGTGCGAGCTGGATCTGAAAAAGCACAAGCGGAGTGAGAGATCGCGGGGAAGCCTTACCCCCGCGGGAACAGAGCGAGATCAATTTCTGGGCCAATATTTAGGCTTTTAAAACTCAAGTTCGGCATTAATGCACTTTGCTAACTTTTTTTCTGTACTGAAACTGAACGCCAGCAAGTGAATCAAAAAGGTTAAATACAAAACCTTATTACCATAAACGTAAGAATGATAAAAGCTGCTTAGTAAAAGATGTATATAATGTTGCAGGCAATTGTAAGATGGCCGTCCATGTTTATTCCTCCTAAACCTCCCAATAGCCATGCGGAGCGGTCTGGTGGTCAGAAAATCAGCCTTCATTGGCTTACTGTCGCTGGGAGGGAGGGAAATACAGTTCTGCTGCAGCATTTAAAAGGCTTCAGCTAATTAAGCCAGGCAGATGTCATCTGTATACTTGAATGGCCTAGAGATTGTTGGAGGCAGATCATTTGTAAATATGTTAAAAAGAGTTGAAGCAAGAACAGATCCCCAAGGAAGTCCATTCTTCTGGATTCTCCATGTGTTCTGCTTGTTGTCTAGTATCACCTTCAATTGTCTGTCTTGAAACATCCTTGACACCTTGACCAGTAGGTCTGCGTGCCAGACAGTACTTTTTTTTTTATTCGTTCATGGGATGTGGGCGTCGCTGGCAAGGCCAGCATTTATTGCCCATCCCTAGTTGCCCTTGGGAAAGTGGTGGTGAGCCGCCTTCTTGAACCGCTGCAGTCTGTGTGGTGAAGGTACTCCCACAGTGCTGTTAGGGAGGGAGTTCCAGGACTTTGACCCAGCGATGATGAAGGAACGGCGATATATTTCCAAGTCAGGATGGTGTGTAACTTGGAGGGGAACTTGCAGGTGATGGTGTTCCCATGTGTTTGCTGCCCTTGTCCTTCTAGGTGGTAGAGGTCGTGGGTTTGGGAGGTGCTGCTGAAGAAGCCTTGGCAAGTTGCTGCAGTGCATCTTGTAGATGGTACACACTGCAGCCACGGTGCGCTGGTGGTGGAGGGAGTGAATGTTTAAGGTGGTCGATGGGGTGCCAATCAAACGGGCTGCTTTGTCCTGGATGGTATCAAGCATCTTGAGTGTTGTTGGAGCTGCACTCATCCAGGCAAGTAGAGAATATTCCATCACACTCTTGACTTGTGCCTTGTAGATGGTAGAAAGGCTTTGGCGAGTAAGGAGGTGAGACACTCGCCGCAGAATACCCAGCCTCTGACCTGTTCTTGTTGCCACAGTATTTATGTGGCTGATCCAGTTAAGTTTCTGGTCAATGGTGACCCCAGGATGTTGATGGTGGGGGATTCGGTGATGGTAATGCCATTGAATGTCAAGGGGCGTTGGTTGGACTCTCGCTTGTTGACGATAGTCATTGCCTTGCAATTGTGTGGCGCGAATGTTACTTGCCACTTATCAGCCCAAGCCTGAATGTCATCTAGGTCTTGCTGCATGCGGGCATGGACTGCTTCATAATCTGAGGAGTTGCGAATGGAACTGAACACTGTGCAATCATCAGCGCATCAGCGAACATCCACACTTCTGACCTTATGATGGAGGGAAGGTCATTGATGAAGCAGCTGAAGGTGGTTGGGCCTATAACACTGCCCTGAGGAACTCCTGCAGCGATGTCCTGGGGCTGAGATGATTGAGCTCCAACAACCACAACCATCTTCCTTTGTGCGAGGTATGACTCCAGCCAGTGGAGCGTTTTCCCCCCGATTCCCATTGACTTCAGTTTTACTAGGGCTCCTTGATGCCACACTTGGTCAAATGCTGCCTTGATGTCAAGAGCAGTCACTCTCACCTCACCTCTGGAATTCAGCTTTCTTGTTTGGACCAAGGCTGTAATGAGGTCGGGAGCCGAGTGGTCCTGGCATAACCAAAACTGAGCAGCGGTGAGAAGGTTGTTGGTGAGTAAGTGCCACTTGATAGCACTGTCGACGACACCTTCCTTCGCTTTGCTGATGATTGAGAGTAGACTGATGGGGTGGTAATTGGCCTGATTGGATTTGTGCTGCTCTTTGTGGACAGGACATACCTGGGCATTTTTCCACATTGTCGGGTAGATGCCACTGTTGTAGTTGTACTGGAACAGCTTGGCTAGAGGCGCAGCTAGTTCTGGAGCACAAGTCTTCAGCACGACAGCCGGGATGTTGTCACGGCCCATAGCCTTTGCTGTATCCAGTGCGCTCAGCTGTTTCTTGATAGCACGTGGAGTGAATCGAATTGGCTGAAGACTGGCTTTTGTGATGGTAGGGACCTCAGGAAGAGGCCGACATGGATCATCCACTCGGCACTTCTGGCTGAAGATGGTTGCACACGCTTCAGCCTTGTCTTTTGTACTCACGTGCTGGGCTCCATCATTATTGAGGATGGGGATATTCATGGAGCCTTCTTCTCTTGTTGGTTGTTTAATTGTCCACCACCATTCACGACTGGATATGGCAGGACTGCAGATTTTGATCTGATCCGTTGATTGTGGGATCACTTAGACCTGTCTATAGCATGCTGCTTCTGCTTTTTAGCATGCATGTAGTCCTGTGTTGCAGCTTCCCCAGGTTGGCATCTCATTTTTAGGTACGCCTGGTGCTGCTCCTGGCATGCTCTTCTACACTCCTCAGTGAACCAGGGTTGGTCCCCTGGCATGATGGCAATGGTAGAGTGAGGGATATTCCAGGCCATGAGTTTACAGATTTTGGTGGAGTACAATTCTGCTGCTGCTGATGGCCCACAGATGCCTAGTTTTGAGCTGCTAGATCTGTTCTGAATCTATCCCACTTAGCACAGTGGTAGTGCGACACAACACGATGGAGGGTGTCCTCAGTGTGAGGATGGGACTTCGTCTCCACAATGACTGTGCAGTGGTCACTGCTACCAATACTGTCATAGACAGATGCATCAGTGACAGGTAGATTGGTGAGGATGAGGACAAGTATGTTTTTCCCTCACCACCTTTTTTTCTTATTCGTTTATGGGATGTGGGCATCGCTGGCAAGGCCAGCATTTATTGCCCATCCCTAATAGCCCTTGAGAAGATGGTGGTGAGCCACTGCAGTCTGTGTGGTGAAGGTACTCCCACAGTGCTGTTAGGTAGGGAGTTCCAGGAGTTTGACCCAGCGACAATGAAGGATGGTGTGTGACTTGGAGTGGAACACCTGCTGCAGGCCTAGTCTGGCAGCTACGTCCTTCAGGACTCGGTGAGCTCAGTGGTGCTAGCGAGCCACTCTTGGTGATGGACATTGAAGTCCCCCACCCAGAATACACTCTGTGCTGTTGCTACCCTTAGTGCTTCATCCAAGTGGTGTTCCACATGGAGGAGTACTGATTCATCAGCTGAGGGACGGTGGTAGATGGTAATCAGCAGGAGGTTTCCTTGCCCATGCCTGATCTGACACCATGAGGTCTGGAGTCAATGTTGAGGACTCCCAGGGCCACTCCCTCCCAACTGTATACCACTGTGGCGCCACTTCTGGTGGGTCTGTCCTGCTGTTGGGACAGGACCTACCCAGTGGATGGCAATGGAGGAGTCTTGGACATTAGCTGAAAGGTATGATTGTGTGAGTATGACTATGTCAGGCTGTTGCTTGACGTGCCCTTGTCATGTCCACAGTTGGTCCATCTGGTTTTATTCCTAATATTGTTTGCTTGGCCATTTCAGAGGGCAGTTAAGAGTCAGACGATTTCTTTCCCTAAAGGACATTAGTGAACCAGATAGGTTTTTAATGACAATCCGATAGTTTCATGGTCACCATTACTAATACTAATACTAGCTTTTTATTCCTGATTTATTTCATTAAATTCCCCAGCTGCCATAGTGGGATTTGAACTCACATCTCTCTGGATCATTAATCCAGGCCTCAAGATTACTAGACCAGGAACTTAACCACTATGCTACTGTATCACATACTGCTGTCAAGTCAAGAAACACAGGGGAAATTTTAACCCTAAAAAATGGGTGGGTTAGGGTTGGTTGGGAGGTTAAAGTATTAAAATGTGAATCCCAACCGCAAAGTTGGCACTTTAGATATTAAATTATTAAATGTTATAATGAGGCTGTGCAGGTTTAACTGCGGCCGGCCGGGGATCTCGGGCCTCAGGATTCCCACCAACAGCTGCAGCGAGGTGAGCACAGCCTCGGGGAGCAATCGTTGTGGTCCAGGAGGAGCAGGAGTGCTTCCTCCCGGCCCCCCAAGCTCCCCTAACATAAGTACCCACCTCCGGAATCGAATCCACCCCTCCCCCACCTGGTGTCGGGGATTGGACCGCCCCTGTGGTCGGACCCCCTGGTCATGATCGGACCCACCCCGGGGTCAGGGACCGGAATCCCCACCCCCGCCGCGGGGTCCGACCCTCGTTGGGTCGGTGATCGGACTGCCCCTCTGGATCTGGGATTGGACCCCCCCAGGAATTGGACCCACCCGGGTCGGCGATCGAACCCCCCCCCCCGCCCCTTGGGTCGATGATCGGACTCCCCCCCGAGGTCGGGGATCGTCCCCCCCAGGATTGGATCCCACCCGGGTCCATGATTGGACCTCCCCCCCCACCTCCCCAGGGTCAGGGATCAGATCCCCGGGATCGGAATTCCCTGGGAGCCAGGGATTGGACCCACCCAGATCGGACTCCTGGGGCTCGCACCTACCTGGGTTGCGCCTCTAGTCCAGCGTTCTCCACCCAATTGGAAGCCAGCCTGATCATCAGGCTGATTTCCAGTTGGGGAACCGGCCCATGATGTCACACGCATGCTGTGGAGTTAGTGTGCGGGCCCGCGCGTGCTCTACCGACCCCTCCCCCCACTCCCGGTGACTCTAAACGTCAAAATTACAGGCACAGGCTCGGGGCTGGATTTTCCCGGGTCCCACACGGTGTGGGGAATCCAGGCGAAGGCGGGAAACCCAGAAGTTCGGGTTTCCCGGCACACTGTGGAGGTATTGGGTCCGACCCCAGGGCCGAGTCGCAATCCCGGTGGGGTGGGGGGAGTGTTCCGAGCTCGGGGGGGGGGTCCAATCACTGGGGGGGCCGAACCCCCAGCCCGGGGGGGGGGGTGCGGGCTGCTGTTGGGGGAGCTTGGGGAGTTGGGAGGAAGCACTCCTGATTCTCCCGGGCACACAAGGATTGCACCCCAAAGCTGAGGCCACCTCGTTGCAGCTACCGGGAATCCTGAGCCCTGGGATCCTTGGCTACCTGCAGTAAAGTAGAGGCTTCAGGCCTCTTTATAATATTTAAATTGCCTACCCACCTCCTGGCAGCGGGTTGACAACCTGTCCATCCCCGCCCCCCACCACCCCCCCCCCCCCCGCCACCCCCGTCCCGCTTGGGTTAAAGGTGAAAGTTGGTGGGTTGGAGGCGGGTTGGGGTGGGGTTTTACTTTTTTACAACTTTCACTTCGCCCCACGCCTCCAACCCACCCGTTCTTACCTGTGAAAATACCGGCCTCTGTCTGCTCCTTCTGTTGCAAACCATTTTCTGTATAGGTGCTAAGAGCAAGAACATGGTCGCAAATGCTCCTATTAGGTCTGAAGCATGCCTGACCACCCGTCAGAGCCTGCTCTACTGTATAAATGTTGTGAGTTCATCTCTGTGCATACTTTCAACTTTTGAGATTTGGATGATGGCATGGGAAATGTAGACTTCTGTCTTATGAAGCACATTGGTAGAAGGGACTTTGTAAGGTGTATGTGTGTGGGGAAGGGTAGAACAGGCAGGTGTGAAGTGACTTTATTTGGTGTCAACCTCTATTTATTGAATGTTCTGGGCTATCAGTTGTGCTCTCCTTGCTTTGGCAGCTGGCTGCTGGCTCTCCTGTTCCATTTCCTCACCTTATTGGGCATTCTTGTTGTGCTGTGGGAATACTTAAGTAAACCTTATTAGTCTGTAGACGCTGGTAAGCGAGTGCAGGGAAGAGGCACCTTCAGCAATGCCTGACTCTAAGAGCCTCCAACCTAACATCTTCCATGTCTTCATCCTCCTCCTCTACATTGTCAAAATAATGGTATTCCCATTGAGAAATCCATGTTTAGTATTTTGAGCAGACTTAATTAAAAGTGATTGCAAAAGTCTTGACTCAACCCACAAAGTATTAAGAAGATTACTATGCAGGCAAAGAAACACCAATCTTCAGTAGCAGCATAGAGAATGGCCTCCTCAGTGTGGTATCTGCCTCAGGGATACCTTTCAGCAGCTCATACTGCCACTGATATAGTGGTGGTGATTATTTGGGACTGGTCTTGGGCGGAAATTAATTGTGGTGGAATGGCCTTCAAGGGAATTTGTGGTTTTTGGGAGGAGAATACAGGTGCAGTGTTTTGTAGCAGATTTGAGGTGGTAACCTTTAAAAATGTATTTAATTCTGTTTATCACTCCAAATCTGGCCTACAAATGGGTGGTGATTCAGTGTGAATCCAGGCAGGGGATTGTTCTGGGGGAGATATGCAGGGTATGTACTAGTTGCCAGGAGAAATGCAAGACTGTTGTTAGATAGCACACGCTTCTGGTGAAAAGGCAGCCACTGCAGAGTCCAAGAGACAAATAAGGATCTGATTTTGCTTTCAGTTGCTGACCTCATGAGATACCATTACTTGGGGTGGGGGAAAGCGCATACTATAATCCAGAGAAAGGATCAGGTGTTGTTTTAGAGTTCTATAATGGGCTTCTATGCAAATCTGAAACTTGCTACTACCTGTTGACTTCTACTGGGTTTTCTACAGGTTTATAGTAAATCAAGAAACCACATATGATACAAAAATGAGTACCTTGTTGAAAAATGGGAATCAGATACTTGTTTATGAAAGGTATACAAGTGATGACAAAGGATCATTGTTGCAATGCACAAGCCTCTGGCAAGGAAGCGCTTGTTTAGCAATTATAGCACGATAATCTGTTCCAAGCCCTGTTCTGAAACAATTTGAAAGGTAGCATGTGTTTGCTTTCTTAAAACATTAGATGATCTCCCATGGCATTGCTCTGAAACAAAACATTATAAACACGGC
This sequence comes from Squalus acanthias, assembly GCA_030390025.1. Taxonomy (NCBI): domain Eukaryota; kingdom Metazoa; phylum Chordata; class Chondrichthyes; order Squaliformes; family Squalidae; genus Squalus; species Squalus acanthias. Next base: position 28,249,536 of record CM059436.1, on the reverse strand, counting down.
TTTAAACTACTAGTTTGAAAATAATCTACAAATTACCTCCTCATTATTTGCATTTTGTTTGCTCTCCATATCAATTTATTTTTTAAATTTACTCCAGGGAAATATTTGTATTGCAATTTCCAGTTAAATATGTTTCTTTCATTCATTAAATTAAATATTCCTACTATCATTTTAAAATAGATTTACTTGTGCTAAACTACATTGATCTTTGTATTTAGCAGCCTGTGTGAATGTGTTTTTTATTTATGCATTAAAAATATAAATTGCCACTAAATTAAAAAAGAGAGGGAAAGGTGCAAGTTGTGAAATCCCGAACCCGAGGAGAGGTGGGGGCCAGCACGGGGGCAGGGAAACTAGGAGGTCCAGAGTTGAGGGCAGGAAAGCTCATGTTAGGAGGGAGTGTGGTTTATTGGGGAATGAGATATCAATTTATTGGTCCTCCTCTGAACATTTTCCAGGGCCTCTATAATCATTCAGCACATGAGAGGACCAAAACTAGACACAGTATTCCTGATGCGGATTAACAAAGGTCTTGTACAAGTACACTATAGTGCTTTTTATTTTATATTGGACCTTCTGTTTTTCATATCCTTGGGTTGCTTTGGAAGAAGAAGCCAGCTATTCAATGTAAAAGGAAAATACTGCCGATGCTGGAAATCTGAAATAAAAACAGAAAATGCTGGAGATACTCAGCAGGTCAGGCAGCATCTGTGAAGAGAGAACAGAGTTAACGTTTCAGGTCGATGACCTTTCGTCAGAACTCTGTTTTTATTCCAGCTATTCAATGACTACCCTAGCGAAATCCAGATCCAGAATTGTTGCCAACTCCTCTCTAACTCTGTCATGTTATCTCACCTACTCCAGCACCAGCTCAGAGACACCCACTCAGGAGGAAGTAGTGAGTGAGGCAGAGTGGTTTTACTCAGTGAAGCACTAAGCACTAATAAAGAAAAAGAAAGACTTGCATTTATATAGTGTTTTTCATGGCTTCAAGATGCCCCAAAGTGCTTTACAGCCAATGAAGTACTTGTTTGAAGTGTAGTCACTATTGTAATGTAGGAAATGTGGCAGCCAATTTGAGCAAGTTGGCACCATGATCATAAGCTTGTCCACAACGGAGTTTGAAATCTAATCCGTGTTCAGTTATGATGTTTTGAATCATCTCAGTTATTTCCTCACCAGTTTCTGAAGCACAAGAAATGTTCCTGAATCACAAAGTTTCCTGCAGGTACTTGACTAATGTATTTGATCAATAGTGCTATCTGTTTGTTGTGTGAGCTGTCTGGTGTTGCATCGCAAATTATTGAAAAGTACTTAGTCTCTTTAACCTCATCTAGGATTGTTTTCACAATGTGCCAGCCGCAAGCTTCAATAAATTCAATTTGGCTCTCAGGTGACAAGTACTGTACTTGAAGTCTTTCATTTTGCGCCTCTGCCTTTTTCACCCAATCAACATGGTCACCCGAATCTGATCATACTTGGCTAACAATTTCATAAAACCTAAGAAATTACCATTTGATTCATCACCCAGCTTGGAGCTTGTGTCATGGAAAGCTAATCCTCATACTCCAAGAAACAAAATGACATCTAAAATACTTTTACGAATCTCCTTCTACTTTTCTTTTTAAAGTTAATGAGTTGATGCTTTTATCACCTTTCAATCTCTTCTTACATCTATCCATTTTGTGTAGCAGGTTTTGTGTGCGTTACTTTTTTGTGGTCAGGGATTCACTTATACAGCTGTTGCCAGCTGCCATCTGCAGTCCACCCAATTGGCATGGCTTTGGTTGGAAGAAAACCTTGAGTTGCTACATCTTGTGGGAAAATTCAACACAGAATGCAATAAACAGCATGCTGCATCATTGCTGTCCAGTCACGTTCAAATTTCTCTCCATTAGGAAGAGTGTCAGAAAGAAGTGCACCTGGAAACAGCTTTCCTTTGATATCACTTTTAGGCTGGAATTTTATTTTCCAGTTATGAAGCATAAATCTGTCCATGTCATCCTCTTTTCGAGGTTGTGCACTTGAAAGAATTTTCTTAAGAGAAACATGAGGTGCTTCGTGTTTGTCTTTTTACTCTTTGTGCTCTTCCTCCTCCTGCGCTTCATCTAGACTAATAATAGGAGGATCACCATTTGCATCATTTAAAAAAAAAATTGATTATGGGATGTGGGCGTCGCTGGCAAGGCCAGCATTTATTGCCCATCCCTAGTTGCCCTTGTGGTGGTTGTGAGCTGCCTTCTTGAACTGTTGCAGTCCGTGTGGTGAAGGTACTCCCACAGTGCTGTTAAGGAGGGAGTTCCAGGATGTTGACGCAGCGACGATGAAGGAACGGCGATATACTTCTAAGTCAGGATGGTGTGTGACTTGGAGGGGCACTTGGAGGTGGTGCTGTTCCCATGTGCCTGCCGCCCTTGTCCTTCTAGTTGGAAGAGGTCGCGGGTTTGGGAGGTGCTGCCGAAGAAGCCTTGGCGAGTTGCTGCAGTGCATCTTGTAGATGGTACACACTACAGCCACGGTACTCCGGTGGTGGAGGGAGTGAATGTTTAAGGTGGTGGATGGGTTGCCAATCAAGCAGGCTGCTTTGTCCTAGATGGTGTCGAGCTTCTTGAGTGTTGTTGGAGCTGCACTCATCCAGGCAAGTGGAGATTATTCCATTACACTCCTTATTTGTGCCTTGTAGATGGTGAAAAGGCTTTGGGGAGTCAGGAGGTGAGAGACTCACTGCAGAATACTTAGCTTCTGACCTGCTCTTGTTGCCACAGCATTTATGTGGCTGGTCCAGTTAAGTTTCTGGTCAATGGTTACCCTCAGGATGTTGATGGTGGGGGGATTCGGCGATGGTAATGCCATTGAATGTCAAGGGGCATTGGTTGGACTCTCGCTTGTTGGAGATAGACATTGCCTTGCACTTGTGTGGCGCGAATGTTACTTGCCACTTATCAGCCCAAGCCAGAACGTCGTCCAGGTCTTGTTGCATGCAGGCATGGACTGCTTCATTATCTGTGTAGTTGTGAATGGCGCTGAACATTGTGCAGTCATCAGCGACGATCCCCATTTCTGACCTTATATTGGAGGGAAGGTCATTGATGAAGCAGCTGAAGATGGTTGGGCCTAGGACACTGCCCTGAGGAACGCCGGCAGCGGTGTCCTGGGGCTGTGATGATTGACCTTCAACCAACACAACCATCTTCCTTTGGGCTTGGTATGACTCCAGCCAGTGGAGCGTTTTCCCCCCGATTCCCATTGACTTCAGTTTTACTAGGGCTCCTTGATGCCACACTCAGTCAAATGCTGCCTTGATGTCAAGGGCAGTCACTCTCACCTCACCTCTGGAATTCAGCTCCTTTATCCAGGTTTGGACCAAGGCTGTAATGATGTCGGGAGCTGAGTGGTCTTGACGGAACCCAAACAGAGCATCAGTGAGCAGGTTATTGGTGAGTAAGTGCCGCTTGATAGCACTGTCAATGACACCTTCCATCACTTTGCTGATGATTGAGAGTAGACTGATGGAGCGACAATTGGCCTGATTGGATTTGTCCTGCTTTTTGTGGACAGGACATACCTGGGCAGTTTTCCACATTGTTGGATAGATGCCAGTGTTGTAGCTGTACTGGAACAGCATGGCTAGAGGCGCGACTAGTTCTGGAGCACATGTCTTCAGCACGATAGCTGGGATGTTGTCGGGGCCCATAGCCTTTGCTGAATCCAGTACACTCAGCCGTTTCTTGATATCACGTGGAGTGAATCGAATTGGCTGAAGACTGGCTTCTGTGATGATGGGGACCTCAGGAGAAGGCCGATATGGATCATCCATTCGGCACTTCTGGCTGAAGATGGTTGCAAATGCTTCAGCCTTGTCTTTTACACTCACGTGCTGGGCCCCACCATCATTGAGGATGGGGATATTCTTGGAGCCTCCTCCTCCCATTAGTTGTTTAATAGTCCACCACCATTCACGACTGGCTGTGGCAGGACTGCAGAGCTTTGATCTGATCCCGTTGATTGTGGGATCGCTTAGCCCTGTCTATAGCATGCTGCTTCCGCTGTTTAGCATGCATGTAGTCCTGTGTTGCAGCTTCCCCAGGTTGGCACCTCATTTTTAGGTATGCCTGGTCCTGCTCCTGGCATGCTCTTCTACACTCCTTATTGAACCAGGGTTGGTCTCCTGGCTTGATGGTAATGGTAGAGTGAGGGATATGCTGGGCCATGAGGTTACAGATTGTGGTGGAATACAATTCTGCTGCTGCTGATGGCCCACGGCGCCTCATGGATGCCCAGTTTTGAGCTGCTAGATCTGTTCTGAAACTATCCCATTTAGTATGGTGATAGTGCCACACAACACGATGGAGGGTGTCCTCAGTGTGAAGATGGGACTTCGTCTCCAGAATGACTGTGCAGTGGTCACTGCTGCCAATACTGTCATGGACAGATGCATCTGTGACAGGTAGATTGATGAGGATGAGGTCAAGTAGGTTTTTCCTCGTGTTGGTTCTCTCACCACCTATCGCAGGCCCAGACTGGCAGCTATGTCCTTCAGGACTTGGCCAGCTCGGTCAGTAGTGGTGCTACCAAGCCACTCTTGGTGATGGACATTGAAGTCCCCCACCCAGAGTACTTTCTGTGCCGTTGCTACTCTCAGTGCTTCTTCCAAGTGGTGTTCAACATGGAGGAACATACTGATTCATCAGCTGAGGGAGGGCGGTAGGTGGTAATCAACAGGAGGTTTCCTTGCCCATGCTTGACCTGAAGCCATGAGACTTCATGGGGTCCGGAGTCAATGTTGAGGACTCCCAGGGTTACTCCTTCCCGACTGTATCCCACTGTGTCGCCACCCCTGGTGAGTCTGTCCTGCTGGTGGGACAGGACATACCCAGGGATGGTGATGGAGGAATTTGGGACATTGGCTGAAAGGTATGATTCTGGTAAGATTCAGCTCTTCAGATTCAGACTCATCTGTCATTGTCATTGGCACCAGAATGCAATGTGTCATCTTGAGTATTGTGTGCAGTTTTGGTCGCCTTATCTGAGGCAGGAGGTTCTTGCCATGGAAGGAGTTCAGCGAAGATTCACCAGGCTGATACCTGGGATGGCAGGAATGACGTATGAGGAGAGATTGGGTCGATTGGGCTTATACTCGCTGGTGTTTAGAAGAATGAGAGGGGATCTCATTGAAACTTATAAAATTCTGAAAGGACTGGACAGACTAGATGCAGGAAGGATGTTCCCGATGGTCGGGGAGTCCAGAACCAGGGGTCACAGTCTAAGGATAAGGGGTAAGACATTTAGGACAGAAATGAGGAGGAATTTCTTCACCCAGAGAGTGGTGAACCTGTGGAATTCTCTACCACAGAAGGCAGTAGAGGCCAATTCATTAAATATATTCAAGAAGGAGTTGGATATATTTCTTAAGGCTAAAGGGATCAAGGGATATGTGGAGAAAGCAGGGACAGGGTTCTGAATTTGGATGATCAGCCATGATCGCATTGAATGGCGGAGCAGGCTAGAGGGGCCGAATGGCCTACTCCTGCTCCTATCTTCTATGTTTCTATGTGTTAGATATTTCACCATTCTCTGGGGGTAATTTTAATCCCCAAAAAAGTGGGGGTTTGGGTCGGGTGCAAAGTTAAAATTTTAAAAATGTTGAACCTGCCCTCTACCAGTTTTAATGCAGGTAGAGGGCGGGGAGTGGTGGGGTGTGGGTGGCGGGTGACCAATCCACTCTCAGGAAGCTGGTTGGGTGGTTACAGCTGTTGAGGAGGCTGCGTGCCTCCATTTTTACAAGCTTTTTATTTTTAACTAATGTCGGCCGGGATTCCTGGGCCTCGGGAAATCTGCCAGGTAAAAGTAGGCACTGCTTGTGGGCCAGGGGCAACAGGAGTGTTTCCCTCAGGCCCAACAAGCTTACCTGCTTCAATCTCCACTATCGCCGACTCCCCGCGATTTCCCTCCTCCGTACTTCCGGGTTTCCGTCCATAACTCCTCCCCCTCACCCCGAACGCACAGCCCCGTAAATATTGGGGCCTCTCTCTCTGAACCCTCTGCATTCTCTGTTGACTTTGAACAATTACTGCTGCACAGTAGTTTCCAGCCAAAAGATTTCTTTTCATTCCCTTCTTTTTGCTCTGCAATTTTTCTCTGCTTTTCCTCTCTTTTTCTCAGCAGCTAACTTGCATGTTTTACTTTTGACTGTTTAATTTATTTACTGAGTACAGCCTGAGGCCCTCCCGAATTCCATTTTTCTGCGTTAATAGGTAATAGCTCATTATTTGAGGAGCAACAAAGGTGCGGAATATTCCATCAATCTTGATTTGTTAGCTTGCCTGGGCCTGGCATCACCGAGTGATGAGCGCATTCGAGGTATTACAAAAACATGTTTTTATTAAGTTTATTGCTTTTTTTGAATATAAAAGAAATAAGAAGTTAAAATTGATGGAAGTCATAGTTACATATGTTTTCTGTATGGTTAATGAAGCTATGTAGTGAATCTACAACAGTAACATAACATGCAGAAATCTATATTTTTTATAATATTAATTTATGAAATGATGAAAATTACAAATATTTGTTTCCTAAATTTGATTTGATTATAATCTAAAGCAAATTTTGAAATTGAACTCATTGGCAACTAACTGTGATTGGGCCTCGACGAAGGTGATATACTGGGCCGCCAAATCCCTCTCGATGAGCATGCATATACGTATACATATTGTAATGAACTGCGAGATATTCAGAAGGTTCATAAAAGAGAATAAAAGAGAGCCAGAGGGTAAACTCAGCAATCCTATGCTCCACCAAGGAGCAAGGAAGCAAGGGTTGGAGAATTGGTGCAACAGTGTTAATCCTCATCTCCAACTTACGCTCCTTTCGAGTGCAATTTCCCACTGAGAGAGCAGGATCACTAAAGTTAGCCTCAGGTTTACACTACAAGGTTTAAAAAAACAAAATGGGTTTGTTCAATTACTACAGGTCCAGATAAACAGCTACATTAACTGCAAGACTGTAAGCAAGTGTTATTGCTGTTTTGCTAGTCTGTTCCCAGGCTGATTACACACGACTTTTACTTCGTCTAAAGTATAACATTTCTAACAGGGACTTTCCAGAACTTGTCTTGTGTACAAACACAAGTAGATACACTGAAGAAGACCCTGACAATGTATCTAAACCATCAGGGTTACAATTAACAAAAGCATTCCCTAAATAAGACATTTTACCAGAATAGCTAGTACAGTAATATTTTTCTAAGCTGTGCAAAACTCCCCTTACATAACATATGCAACCAATAACACCACTCATTAGAATGGTTGAATCATAAAATGGTTACAGCACAGAAGGAGGCCATTTGGCCCATCGAGCCTGTGCCAGCTCTCTGCAAGAGCACTTCAGCTAGTCCCACTCCCCGCCCTTTCCCCGTAACCCTGCAAATTTTTTTCCTTCAGGTACTTATCCAACTCCCTTTTGAAAGTCACGATTGAATCTGCCTCCACCACCCTTTCAGACAGTGCATTCCAGATCCTAACCACTCGCTGTGTAAAAAAGTTTTTCCTCATGTTGCCTTTGGTTCTTCTGCCAATCACCTTAAATCTGTGTCCTCTGGTTCTCGACCCTTCTGCCAATGGGAACAGTTTCTCACTATCTACTCTGTCTAGACCCCTCATGATTTTGAACACCTCTATCAAATCTCCTCTCAACCTTCTCTGCTCTAAGGAGAACAACCCCAGCTTCTCCAGTCTATCCATGTAACTGAAGTCCCTCATCCCTGGAACCATTCTTGTAAATCTTTTCTGCACCCTCGCTAAGGCCTTCACATCCTTCCTAAAGTGCGGTGCACAGAATTGGACACAGTACTCCAGTTGAGGACGAACCAGTGTTTTATAAAGGTTCATCATAACTTCCTTGCTTTTGTACTATATGCCTCTATTTAAGAAGCACAGGATCCCGTATGCTTTTTTAACCGCTTTCTCAATCTGCCCTGCCACCTTCAATGATTTGTGCACATATACCCCCAAGTCTCTCTGTTCATGCACCCCCTTTAGAATTGCACCCTTTAGTTTATATTGCCTCTCCTCGTTCTTCCCACCAAAATGTATCACTTCGCACTTTTCTACGTTAAATTTCATCTGCCACATGTTCGGCCATTCCACCAGCCTGTCTATGTCCTCTTGAAGTCTATCACTATCCTCCTCACTGTTCACTATACTTCCAAATTTTGTGTCATCTGTAGATTTTGAAATTGTGCCCTGTACATCCAAGTCCAAGTCATTAATATATATCAAGAAAAGCAGTGCTCCTAGTACCGACCCCTGGGAACACCACTGTGTACCTTCTTCCAGTCCGATAAACAACCGTTCACCACTACTCTCTGTTTTCTGTCACTTAGCCAATTTCGTATCCATGCTGCCACTGTCCATTTTATTCCATGGGCTTCAACTTTGCTGGCAAGCCTATTATGTGGAACTTTGTCGAACGCCTTTTGGAAGTCCATGTACACCACATCAACTGCACTGCCCTCATCAACGCTTTCTGTTACCTCATCAAAAAACTTGATCAAGTTGGTTAAACACGATTTGTCTTTAACAAATCCGTGCTGGTTTTCCTTAATTAATCTACACTTGTCCAAGTGACTGTTAATTTTGTCCCGGATTATCGTTTCTAAAAGCTTCCCCACTACCGAGGTTAAACTGACTGGCCTGTAGTTGCTGGGTTTATCCTTACACCCTTTTTTGAACAAGGGTGTAACATTTGCAATTCTCCAGTCCCCTGGCACCACCCCCCATATCTAAGGAGGATTAGAAGAATATGGCCAGTACCTCCGCAATTTCCACCTTTACTTCCCTCAGCATCCTAGGATGCATCCCATCTGGTCCTGGTGACTTGTCTTCTTTAAGTACAGCCAGCCTTTCTAGTACCTCTTCTTTATCAATTTTAATCCCATCCAGTATCTCCACTACCTCCTCTTTCACTATGACTTTGGCAGCATCTTCTTCCTTGGTAAACAGATGCAAAGTATTCATTTAGTCCCTCAGCCATGCCCTCTGCCTTCATGCATAGGTCTCCTTTTTGGTCCCTAATTTGCCCTACCCCTCCTCTTACTAGCCATTTACTATTTATATACCTATAGAAGACTTTTGGATTCCCTTTTATGTTAGCTGCCAATCTATTCACATACTCTCTCCTTGACCCTATTTCCTTCTTCACTACCCCTCTGAACTTTCTATATTCAGTCTGGTTTTCACTTGTATTCTCAACCTGACATCTGTCATACATGCTCTTTTCTGCTTCATCTTACTCTCTATCTTTTTCGCCACCCAGGGAGCTCTGACTTTGATTGCCCTACCTTTCCTTCTCGTGGGAATGTACCGCCACTGTACCTGATCCAATTCCTCTTTAAAGGCAGCCCATTGCAGAATTGTTGCTGACAAATGTTGATATGAAGCTAATCCCATATATTTCAGATAACAAACAGAGAACCAAATTTCAGCATTTGAAAAAGAAACAAAATCTGAATCAACTGCACATTGGCTGTGAGAATCAGTGAACTCCAAGAAATAAAGAAATAATTTGCTTTTATATAGTGCCTTTCAAATCCTCAGGATATTCCAAAGTGCTTTACTTTTTAAGTATGGTAACTGTTTTGTAGGCCAGCTTTATTTGTAGCAACTGACTATGACTGGTAATTTATACAAGAACATAAGTAAAAATCAAGAATAAGAAAAGATTATATGCTCATTCCTCTAAGCCTCCCATTATAGTATTTTGAACTAATGTTTTTGTATCTAATACTCTGTCTGATGAATAATTTGAAAAATTAGTACCTTTGAGTAATACAATTCATCCTATATGTGCTTTAAGGTATTTTTCACTATTATAAATTTTATGTTCTTTGGTCTTACTATCTGGGCTTATTTTGAAGTAATATTCTGGGTTTACTTAGCTTTTTTTTGAGGTGTTAGCTTCGCTGTGTGGTAGCACTTTTGTGACTAAGTTCGAAGTTTGTGGATTCAAGACCCACTCCAGAACTTAAGCACGTAATCTAGATTGACACTTCAGTAGAATACTAAGGGAATCCTGCACTGTTGTTCGTTCATTCATTCGTCCTTCGATATCGAGGAAGACAGCCTTCAGATACCCTATCTTACCATTCAGGTGAATGTAAAAGATCCCATTTGAAGAAGAGCTGGGAGATTTTCCAGTGTCTCGGCCAACATTCCTCCCTCAATCAACATCACCAAACAGATTAACTGGGCAAAAGCAAAATACTGCGGATTCTGGAAATCTGAAATAAAAACAGAAAATGCTGGAAATGCTCAGCAGGTCAGGCAGCATCTGTGGAGAGAGAAACAGAGTTAACGTTTCAGGTCGATGTTCTGACGAAGGGTCATCGACCTGAAAGATTAATTGGGCATTCGTTTTATTGCTGTTTGTGAGACTTTTCTGTGTGCAAATTGGCTGCTGCATTTGCCTACAAAACAACAGTAACTACATGTCAAAAGTGCTTCATTAGCTGTAAATTGTTTTGGGCCGTCATGAAGACATGAAAGATGCTATATAAACATGAGCCTTTCTTTTTTTCTACACGAGTTAATATTTTATATGCCTCGATGAAGACCCAACTTCTTTCTAGATGGTAGAGCTGAAGCTTCTCTAATCTTTCCTCATATCTCATTCCTCCATACATGGGATTGGCCTAGTGGTGTGGTAACCAATATTAAATATAGCACTGAAAATATAGTCTAACTAATGGATTGTCACTGAAGACTTGTATTGTACTGTACTGGCTATATATTACAATATTTTTTTAATTGCTCTATCACATTGTCTAGACATTGAAAATGATGAGCCTATTAACACAGGCCCTTTCCAAATAGCCCTTTACAATTCTATTCATTGCAGACTCATGATGCATTTTGACTTATGTGCAATATTTTACATTTGTCACTTTTAAGATTTATTTATATAATCACTATAAATCCTACTACGAATCTTTTCCTGCATCCTCTGTCTTTCCTGCTCTCCTTATTTTAATAACATCATCAAATTTCACAAGCTTACATTTGGTATTGATATCCAGATACTTCATGTAGATTAGAAATTGAAAGACTCCATCAATACCTCCCTCAGTCTTATATTGCAGAACTCATGATCTCATAATAGCTCTCTGTTTTCTATTTCTAAGCCAATTTCTTATCCAATCCCTTGTTTTACTATGAATTTCTGTGGGTTTTAGTTTAATTAGAAGTCTTTTGTGTGGAACCCTGAGAAAATCTTTCTGGAAGTCCAAATAAATTATATCATAGGGAGTTTTGGTACATGGTTTATCTGTAATATTATTTAAGAAGTCAAGGAGGTTTTTAAGGTAGCATCATCTCCTTCTAAATCCTTGCTGGTTGTTTATCATTAAGTTATAGCTGTACATATATTCCTCCAGCCTACTGTTTAGAATAGTTTCCAATATGTTACCTGTTATTGATGTCAGACCAGTAGCCTATATTTGGCTGGATTTGTTGCCATTTAAAAAAATAGGTACTACATTGGCATTCTTCCATTCCTCCCTCAATTAACGTCGCCAAATCAATGGTTTCTTCATGATGATAGCCAGTGTCCCACACATTACATCCCTAGTCACCTCAGAACTCTAGTGTATACAGCATTTAGCCCAGGGCATTTGACAGTCTTGACTTGTCAAGTGCCTGTTGAATAATACTGTTATGAGATTTCTCTGATGCCATAGATTTCATTGCTACTCTTCATCAACATGGTTGATGAAGAGTAGCAATCAGCCAACATAATGGCTCTCTGAAATCACAAGCATCCGACCAAGCATCTTCTCGGCAACCATGACAATGCACCAATCGTATTCAGCTGCACACAAGGAAAGAAAACCAGAACATCCAATTAAAGTTAATTATTATAAAATAGATTTAATTTAAATGCTGATCCAGCCTTCATTTCATATTCATATCAATTTAGGGGACAATCTCCCGCATCCGAACAGTGTCAGAAGCACAACTGAGTCCCTGGCAGTCACCTAAAATAAGCATTAGGCCCCTTGAATATGATTACCTAAATCTCTTTAAAGAGTTGCATGAACCATGGTCTAAATCGTGCAACTCAAGATCATTTGAATTGTAATCTTTCTACCAAGTCTACACTGGTAATCATATTTGTCATACTGACAATTATTTTACTGCTTTAATTTCTTTGTTATTTCTATATTTATCTCTATGGATATTCAAGTACAAGTGATGCCATCTAAGGACAAGTTACAATCTTGCCAAAAAGTCAAAGTGACAAAATCCTCAGCAAAAAAATCAGCAGAAATGAAAGCTTAAGAATATACTCGGCTATACTCAGTTTGTATTGTGCCTTAGTCAATCTGGTCTGAAGAGGTGTTTCAAAACACTATCCAACCTTTAGTTCTAGTCAGCAAGCACAACTAGTGAAAGGATCTTTTGGGAGATGCCAAAGACCTTTTATTTATAATTTCTTATTCTTCTGAATGACACTTTTAAAATCCTATCAAGTATATTGTACAAGAGACTAAGGAAATCATCATGTGGCTTTTTATTTCAGACTATACTCTGGTCAATTTAGTTGGGGTTTGAGTAACGAAACAAACAGAAGAGCTTTATGAAGTTATAATAAGACTCAGAAACACCAGAGGCCACAATGCTTTGTCTAGTCTACTCAGGAACGAAGAAGGCCAGCTACTTTATATTTCATCCAGACTACACACATCATTAACCCAAAGGCAATTCTTCCATTTGTGGACAATTTCCTTTGGTAGTTCCAGACTGAATATCATTAGTGGATGGATAAAACAATCTCTGTCTCGGCTAAGGATTGAGCTGATTAAATATGCCATTTTTCTTCTCAGAGGTGCCTCTGTGAGCCTTTTCCCTCAGGTGGATCACAGTTTAAAATTCTGGTTGGATAGAAAGGTCCATGATTTTTTTTTCTGATTGAAAAGTATTACCAGATTACTATTAACAACAACCTTAAGTGATTTTACAATTAATACTGATTTTAAATCCAGGAATTACAACAAAATTTAAATAATGTTTAAGATTTTCTTATTTTTTTCCTGTATATTTCCATTGATTTAAAATATTTTTTCCTTAATAAAGAATGCTATAACATCAGAATAGCAAATGGTTTGGAGAACGTATTTAAGACTGACAGCATGGAGACTCAAAATGAATATCAGTGCAGATAGTAATTAACGCAATTGCAATTGCCACCCTTCACCAGGTCCAAAACTGGTTCGGGGATGGATTGCAAGTCAGGAGGGGTCATGGTAGTGGTTTGGCATAAGGTAAAAACGTTTTCAAAATTGCATTAAGGCAAATGATTTCCACTGTTCCGTGGCTTCATCATTCAACTGGTAGAGGGGGTCATTTATTTCAATGCTGTCTCTTTCCCTTTCCCTCTATTGCAAGATTTCATGGTTCCTGCTGTTATGTCTGAATAACCACTCAAATTAATGTGGCAACAACGAGCTACTTTTATTTCCAGACGCTCTACAATATTCCCGTCAAAGAATAACAAAGTAATTCAAGAGAAGACATTACAGTGTAATGCTACAACGTGTTATCTCCCATCAGGGGGCCATCTAGAGTTCAGTTAACAATGTGCAAGTACCTTCATATCCCTTCCAGTTTGCCAGCTCTCTGGTTAGATGCTGCGGATTTAGAAGCAGCACTGCTAACTCTCAGGACTGGCTGTTCCTCTTTTGCTTGGCGGCACTGAAATTCAGTTTGAGACCAACTTGGTTTTACAACCCGAGGAAAAATTCAAATGTGTTCAGTTTTGATAGTTTACTGTAAACCCTGCAAAACACAATGAAAAGAGTCACTGAAATTTAACGAAAAAAATGGTTAAAAACTCAGAAAACTAAATATATACTGCACGGTTTACATAAAGTGCACTCCACGAGTGACTGGCCACCATCACTTCTCCTGCGCCTCCTGCTCTGGTGGGTGGCCAAGATGCGCCCACAGGGGGAAAAATTCATCCCCTTACCACCTTCTGTTAGCACTAGTAGATGGCGCTAATGAGGCACTAGAGCAGTATCGCTGGGGCGGGGCGAGGCGAATCGAGCGCCGCACGGCAAATCCCACCCCCCCCCCCCCCCACCCCCGTAGCACCGCCGGTAAGAGGTATCGCAGGGAGCATCAACGCCAGGTGGATCGTGACATCGGTGAGTGTGCATCACTGACCGCCCGATCTGCTAAATTGATTCTCGCCATTTACCTTAGCACCTGGAGTAAACATCGACAGGGAGAGCTGGTGTGAAGCACCAGGAAGTCGGCTCCAGGGATGTTATTTAAAGGGATCATCAGGAATCACTCACAGCTGTCAGGTTAGTGCAGTTTCTGTGGTTTCTTATCAGTTTCACATACTGCAATAGTTTCATTCAGTAATTTCAAAGTTCTATAGTATCAGGAGTCTTGTGGCAACTAAAAAGTAGCTACATTTATTCTTCAAAAAATCAAACTGTTACACTTGGTAACATTAATGGGAGCTGTACTGGCAGTCGACCTCACCCTCCAGGATCTACGGCGGAGGGAGTGTAGGCAGTGAGAAAGACAGGAACATGTGGCCAGAGGGGGGAGGAGGGCCATCAGGGCTCTCACCAGGAGGCCTTACCCTCCAAGGGTATTCCGAGAGCACTTCTCCCGCCTTCAATTAAGTGAGGAGCAATGTATTAGAAGGCTTCGCTTCACCAAGGATGTGATCACAGAACTCTGCCACCTCCTGCAACCAGACTTCCAGCCTCAGACCAGGGAGACCACGGCTCTCCCAGTGGTAGTCAAGGTCACTGTGGCCCTCAATTTCTTCACCAGCAGATCCTTCCAGTCTGCAACAGGAGATACAGCTAACATCTCACAGTTCGCCGTCCATCGCTGCATCTGGGAGGTCACTGAGGCTCTCTACAGTAGGAGAAGGTATTACATTGGCTTCCCGATCACCAGAGAGAAGCACGATGAGTGTGCATGTGGCTTTGCCAGGATAGCGGGCTTCCTCATGGTGCAGGGCGCCATCGACTGCACCCACGTGGCTTTGCGGGCAACACATAACAATCCTGAGATCTTCTGTAACCGCAAAGGCTACCATTCACTTAATGTGCAGTAGGTGACCGCACACAGCGAACCCTTAATGTCAATGCCCACTATCCTGGCAGCAGCCACGATGCCTTCATCCTGCACCAGATCGGTGTGCCAGCACTCTTCCAGCCACCACAGCAAGCTTGAGGGTGGCTGCTCGGAGACAAGGGCTATCCGCTCTCCACCTGGCTCATGACTCCCTTCCGCAACCCCAACACTCCTGCCCAGCACTCATATAAGGAGAACCACGCTGCCACCAGGAACATCATCGAGCAGATCATCGGGGTGCTCAATTAATGGTTCCACTGCCTTGACCGCTCAGGAGGAGCCCACCAGTACTCGTCAGAGCAGGGTGTCCCATTTCATGGTGGTCTGCTGCATGCTCCACAACTTGGCCATCATGAGGGCACAGCCCTTGCCAGCAGGGATTGCAGGACCACCTCAGGAGGAGGAGGACGAGGCAGAGGATGAGGAGGATGACAAGGAGGAAGAGGATGAGGAGGAGGAGGAGGAACAGGAGGGAGGAGGAGGCAGCAAGACAATAGGCCTTCTAGACGGGCAGTCCGGGACCGGCCCATCAGACTCCGATTCACATGAATGAAACCCCAGATCCCCATAGCTCACCACATCCCTATCATACAATCCCTGTCTCACGCCATATCACTGCATCCTCCTGGGCGCAAAGGTGAAATGAGAGAGATCACAAAATATTCCTAAAACCATTAATACATTTATCTATAAACATAACACATGTATCACATCAATTCTAATAACTAATGACCCTTGTGGCTGCCATAGTTTAATTGCTGTCATTGTGTGCAAGGTGTGAGATGTGGGTGTGAGTGTTGCTCGATAGAGATTGTTAGTGGGTGAGTGCTGGAAGCATGGTGCTTTGAGCAGTGTGTGAAGATTGTGGTACTGCTGGTGGAATGCAGCATTTTCTGAAGCATTCACTCACCCTGACCACCTGAATTAGGTCGTTAAATTTCTTCCTGCACTGTGTGTGGGTCCTGGGGACCACAGTGCCACCCGACACGTGCTGCGCTACCTTCCACCACATGGTGCGGAAGACATGTGGCAAAGGCCTCCTGCCACTTGCCAGGTAAAGCACCGCCCTCCATCTCTCCACAGTGAAACCCAATGCCTCCAATGCTTCATTGGAGAATCTGCGGACTCTCTCCCTGGGGCGCGAATCTGGTTCAGTCCTCCGGCTCCTTCTCCTTGTTCTGCTTTTGTTTGCTGAGGCAGCTGCACAGCCAGCAATGCTAAGAATGAAGTGCTGCAGCATCAATGAACCTCCCCTTTAAGTAGTGAAAAAAGCCTGTGGCAATGATGAGCTGCGGTTAGACTACACCCGATATTGGTCCACCCTTTAAGTCTAACGCCAATGAGCTTGGGTTTTAAGACTTGATTTTGGACTCCAATCATTTTATTGAGCAGTGAGGACAAATTTTGCGTGTAGTCTAAAGTATTTGCACCTGGCGCTAATTCTCCAACTTTTGTACTGACACCGCCCATTCCTTGGCTATAACGAATTTCTAACCCATTGTGTCCAGGCCTGGATCATAGTGGCCCGGGTAGCAGCAGGTACCAGGAGCTTCTCATCAGCACCATGGTTGCTTACTATGTTGCTCATGAGAAGCTCCTGGTACCTGCTGTCCACCCAGCCAGGGCTCAAACCTGCACTTGTCACTAGTTGGTCATTAAACAACTGACTATCCTCCTTGGAGGGGAAGGTAAGTGGGCTCTCATCTATTCCCATGTGTAGCAAACCAACCAGCTCCCAGGTTGTTATTTATGCTCCTAATTCTGGTATGAGTCACTTATCATGACTCTCATTCTGGTCTAAATACCAACATTTGCACTTCACTACATCTCAGGTTTCAAGGGTTTCTAAGGGTTCCATTTTAATATGAGGAGAAAGTATAACTAATGATCTCTCTACAATTTTGCCTCGCAGTCAATATGGAAGAGTCCTCCGAGCACTGATCTCCACAAGACCCAGTTCAAGGTTCCCCAGCCTCCACTGGGCACCCCTCTTCCTGAGATTCCATTTCTGGTCCTTTCTGAACCGCTATGTTGTGAAGGGCACAGCAAATAATGATGATGCAAGGGAACCATTTGGAAGTATACTGCAGGATTTCTCTAAATCTGTCAAGGCAGAAAACCTTATCTTCAGAACCCCTATAGTCCTCTCAATGGCCACTCTAGTTGATGAACGGGTCTCATAACAGCAATGTTCTGCTGGTGAGTCTGGAACTCAAAGTGGGTTTATGAGCTATGGAAGCAGACCTTGTCTCCCAGATGCATTCTTGGCACTTTACTGTTTCTCCCCGAATGTTGCTGGAAGGTTGAAACCATTGGATTCATTGGTACTGGTCACAGATAATTTGAACACTGAGGGAGTGGAATCCCTTTTTATTGAGGAAAGTCAGTGGGTCCACGGTAGGAGCCCACAGTGCAATGTGAATGACATTTACTGCCCCCTTGAACCTTGGAGAAACTAGCAACACAAAAGAACTAAATAACCCATCCCAAAATGATCACTTGTCCAATGCAAGCCTGGAAGGCAACCTGGCTGATGTTACAAAAGTCCCCAGTTGCAGCTTGGAAGAAATTATTGGTATTAAAGTTGAAAGCTGTACTGACAGCCACTGGCAGAGTGTTCAGGCACTTGATCTTTTTTTCTTATTCAGTCACAGGATGTGGATGTCGCCGGTAAGGCCAGCGTTTATTGCCCATCCCTAATTGACCTTGAGAACGTGGTGGTGGTGAGCCGCCTTCTTGAATACAACTGAATTTCAGAGGGCAGGTAAGAGTCAACCACATTGCTGTGGGTCTGGAGTTACATACAGGCCAGACTGGGTAAAAACGACAAATTTCCTTCCCTAAAGGACATTAGTGAACCAGATGGGCTTTTACGACAATCCGATAGTTTTATGGTCACCCTTACTGATACTAGCTTTTTATTCCAGATTTATTTAATTCATTGAATTTAAATTCCCCAGCTGCCGTGGTGGGATTTGCACTCACGTCTCTGGATCATTAGTCCAGGCCTCTGGATTACTAGCCCAGTGACATTACCACTATGCTACTGTACTGCAGGACATTGTGCGGAAGATGGCATAATTCATTCAGCGCATCCTTTACTGAAGCAAATTCATCAAAAGCGCAGCTCCTCACTCAATTTATCATACGATCTCTAGAGCCTATAGACTTGTTGTGAGGGCTACTAATGGGTTGGTCTCATCCTCCTTGAATGCTGCCTGACTCTCCTTTGCTTCTTCTCTTCTCCTTCTTCATTAAGAGTGCAATCAGGGGAATTCTCATCGGGAAACACATGTTGCTCTATGGTATTGTGGGTAGAGGGCAAAAATGTGCTTGTTACCAGAGAGTCCCTCATTTGAAGTGCCAAAGGTTGTTCAGGCATGAGCACCTTTAAATTGATCATTTCTACCTCAGGTGAATCTGCTCCTGACAAGTTATGCCTCATTTACCTGCTCCTAGGTTACACCAATGGAAATAGTATCTAATGGGGGCAGAAAGGACAGAAATTTGAATACCTTACACCAGCCATCTCATCTGCACGCGAGCATTGGTGAAAAGACGGATATAAGAAATGGCTCCGCCCACCTGAACTGGAAATTTTGCATCAGAATGAAATCAGGACGTAAACGGGACCCGCCTGAAAATCCAACGTTCAAAATGGAGTCAATATTTTGATAATTATATTTTCTACATTGACACTGGTAAAGTACTTTGAACAGAAGTATTTTCATTTCTTTATATTTGTTCCATCTTTTTTATGTAGCAAATGCTGCTCCAACTAGCTTGAGCTTACATTTGTCTTTTACTGTCCCATGGTAACATGATGCTAAATCTTTAAAATGGCACCAGTAACATATTTCTTCTCGGCAACCTCACACCACCATCATTGCTGATGATAGCAGTGTCTGATTTCAGCTGTCAAATGAATAATTAACACACTGATTCACTCCTAAGTGCTAAAGGTATTACTGCTGACAGCCCTCCACCATATTAATGTGCAGCTGTTCACACATGTAGCAATAGATAAACATACACAGAAAGTGTCTTCAGATGTAAATGTTTTCTGATTTAACAAATAATTAATACGTACCTATTCACACATATGACACTGGTGTGTGTTTTGTTTGTGCTTTGTTTGTTTCAGTACACAATGTACTGTTTTTCACTGTTTTGTTAGGATTGCAATGAAAATGGAAATTAAATCAAATTAAATGATTTGAGCTAAAAGAAAATAGGAGTGAGGGGGGAATTTTGCCAGCCCTGGGGAGGCGGGTATGGAGGCGGGACTGCAGGGAAAATGGCAGAAACTGGGAGCGGGTACCGAACCCGCTCCCAACCCAACTCTGTGCCATCTTCCCGGGAGGCGGGTTCCCGACTCGCACAGGGACCCGTCTCCTCGAGGCGGGAAGGGGATTACAGTCACTTAACTGCCTGTTAACAGATAGTTAACAGGCAGTTAAGAGGCTTATCCCCATTTTACCCACACAAGTGCGGGCTTCCTGACGGCTGCGAACCTCGCCAGGGTCAGCGAGGCGAGCAGTGGGCCTGCGGGGGTGAGAGGGGTCAAAAAGTGCGTTGTGGAGGTGAGTGATGGGTGCAAGTGTGGACAGGTAAGTATGAGAGGTGAGTGCAAAGTGTTAGAAAAAGTTTACTTACCTTTGTTTCTTTCTGCAGGCTTCAACCCTTGGAGATCCGGAGGTGCCTCATCTCAACGGCAGAGATGACAGAATGGCTGCTGCATTCTCGGATGCAGGAGCCATCTGATTTCTGCTAAGGAGAGAGGTTTGGTAAGTCTTCAGTCCAAGGGCTTACCTTAGAACAGAGATTGTCAGTGTTTGACAGCTTCTCAAAGCTGTCAAGCGCTGACAATTCATGAAACGTCATACGCTGACGTCCTCTATCACTGGCTTTCCCTTAATTGGCCGGCTAAACCCGCAGGGCGGGCTTAACAAGGTCAATCAAGGGAAAATAGCGTGGTTGGCCGGATGTCGTTGGGGGCGGGACTGAAACCCGACAAGCAGCAGTCCCGCCCCAATGCATCCCCATTGATAAAATCCAGCCCTGAGAGTCTATAATTTTTACATTATCCTGCTAATGTACAAACTGGCAGTCAAGGTGTTGCTGCTAATTTGGACAGTATATAAACCAATTCACAGATTCTGACATAAGTTTAACATGATGGTAAACCTTTCTTTCACTGGTGGACTAAAAACATCAGATTATCCAATTATTGGAGTGGAGAGAATGGAGTAAAATCCAATTAACTTTAATCACACTGAAAATTCCATACAGTTGCATGCTGTAGTCTACTGGAGTTCGAAGTACATGTGGACAAGACCTTAATGGAGACCAGGAGCCCAATGTCAATACAATTGAAACCACTTTTTTCCTAATATCAGAATGTATCATTTAAAATAAGAGTGCATTGCATTCTAAAGTATATAAAGCCATCGTGAACTTGGATGTCATTTGTGAGGTTCGACCTCACCTTGTGGAGATTCACTCCATTGTGCAGTACCAATGTGCCTTCCTAAGTAAATTTCCAAATGTGATCTTTAGGATGAAGTGAGGAGGTTTCAATTGAAATGATGTGGAGATGCCGGCGTTGGACTGGGGTGGACAAAAATGAGAAGTCGCACAACACCAGGTTATAGTCCAACAGATTTATTTAATTTTACAAGCTTTCGGAGCAGTTCGCTCCTTCGTCAGGTAAGTTTAGCAGTGAGAGAATCTCCCAGAATTCACAATTTAAACACAGACAATATATATTCAAATCTTTCCCACATCAAAGAGCATAGCCAAGACAATGAGATGTGTCCCAGGGGGTCCAACGTGTCAAACCACCTGCTGGCTGCATATCCTGTCAATCTGTGTAGGTTCTTGTGTTAGCCTTTTTTTAAAAAAACACCTGGGAAGACCGGCCATGATGTCAAGTCACGTTCTGTATCGTGACATGAACCCGATATCGCGATTGAGGCCCTCCTCATGAGTGCGGAACTTGGCTATCAGTTTCTGCTCTATGATTTTGCGCTGTCGTGTATTTCGAAGGCCGCCTTGGAGAACGCTTACCCGCATATCCGAGGCTGAAAATTGAAATGGAGAGGGTAGGTGTCCACGTATGTGCTGCTGATGGGAATCCTCACTCTCCACCAGTGCATATCAGAGAATTGTTCCCTACTGCCGGAATGCACTTGGAAATAGATCCCTTTTGTATGAACTTTTATTTACACCAAATAGATTTCAGAACTGGTTAAAATGATCTTTGTATGATATTTTAAGTTGCATTTCCTTTGCACTATTACAGGTAGTAGACAGATGGTGTAACTCCCATACTGATAGCCACTTCATCCCATCAAGGAATTCAGCATAATCCACTTCCTGGGGAGAATCTAGGGGCGATTTTCTGTCTCTTACGTCCTGAAAATGGGCATTGATGAGCGTTAACAGAGCACAAAATTAACCATCTGGAACTGACTTAAAGCTATGGATGAAAATCAGCCCCACTATCTTTTCAGAATAAACAAGTTTTTAACTTGACAAAACTATTTATTTTTGCCTTTGTAATTAGGAAGAAGCACGTCTTCTTTATTGCTCATCTATATAATTAAAAGTCTTGTGTCCAAAATACGTCCATAATGCCACATGTGAAAGTGTCACATCTCAAGATGTTACACCACACAATGATACAACCTCAGGGTATTATATGTTTGTCAGATTAAAGGTAGCGATGGAGTGAAGAAGAAGAGCAAAAGAGTCTGAGAAGTCTGTAGGTGGTTTGCTTTGGTGGTTCGAATCACCCCCCCTACTTAGTTCTATACGACAGGAATTACGGTGAACAGGATTGGAACACAGACAAGCTTTTCGGACTCAACCGTATGGCGTTTAATGAGGTTAACACACACACCTGCCTCCAGTACGTTAAATGCCTGGTGGCGTAAAACAAACAGTACAACAATACAACTTGGTCCGTCAAACAGGCACCTGTCTCGTGTTAAGATGCCTAAAATCACACTGTGTTGCTATACAGAGTATAACATGGACTTGTCCCACAAACCCCGGAACATACACTATATAATACACACAGAACCTCCCCACTAAACCCCTCTGGATTGGTTGGGACACACAACACCCCCTCACACAGTACCGGTGGTCTTAAGGATGCGTGGGCTTGGACAATGCTCACCCCGATTGTCCGTTTTCTTGCTCGCTGCTTCCCTGTGTAGAGCGTGTCTCCTGGTTCCGTATCGCCGATGCAGTATCAAGTCCCAGTTTCGAGGTTCATTCCTACAGTTGAAGAGCAAGGCGAGTCTCTTGTCGCTTGTGGTCGTTTCTTCTCTCCGTCTCGGACGGAGTGCTCGGTTCTTGGTTTAGAGAAGGCGAGAGCAAGCGAGAGCGAGAGAGAAATGCCCAAAGCTGCCTTCTCTGTATACCCTAAAAATTCACTTCTAGGTCTGTGTATTGCAGTGATGTCTTTTAAATCGCCCTTCTATGTCTGGTTCCCGCCTTTTCGAGTCTGGGCCTTCCCCCAACTCTTGTATTCCAATCCACACCCAGTAATCCAAACCACAGGACATGTACAGGGCTGGGGGATGGAAGACAATTCCTTATCTTGTCTCCCCCTCCCTTTGGTACATATTTGATGTGATTTAGTCTTACTGCTGATGTGTTTTGCCCAAGGTTAAAGTGTTTATCATTGCGGCCAGGAAGTCCATTGTTCCAGCGAAACTGGCATCGTTGTCTTATCCAATTGAAGATCCATCGAAACCCATTAAAACACGAAGTCTCATTGTCCAAAGTTAAATCACCTATTCACAGTTAAATCACCTATCGAGACACTCATTGTCCAAAGCAAATGTCTTTTCCGTAGTTAAATTGAAACTCACAGGTGTGTCTGTGCTTCTAGGTCCAAGTGCACCACGCCCCTACCACTGGTCAAACAGCAGCAACAATCATACAAATCCTTGGGGCCTGCTCCGATGCTTACAAGTCCAAGTGGAAAGCAAAAATTGAATGATGAGAACAAGGGAGAAAGAAGAGAAGGAGCAGCGAAATAGTGAAAGATGAGACACACAGAATTGATATAAAAAAGAGACAGAAGAGGAGTGGGAGAGACAGAGACAGAAGTGGAGGATGGGGAGAAAGACAGAAAAGGAAAAATGAATAGGCGGCGGACAAGAGGAAATAAGAGATTGGCTGAGAAAACTGACCAGGAAAGTTGCTGGAACTGGTTCACTAATGTTCTTCAGCAAAGAGAACCTGCTTCCTCTACTCGGGCCTATACAGGACTCCAGTCCCACATGTGGTTGACTCTTAAAGGTTACTGAACTGGCCTAAGAATCTATTCAGTTGTACAAATAATCAGGCCCAAAGAAGGCCACAACCTTCTCAGAACAAGTGGGGATGGACAAAAAATATGACCTTGCCCAGATTCCAAGGATGGAAATGGGAGAATGCTGCACCATGCATGCAAGCAACACCTGTCACACAGGTGGAGAGCTCTGTCAGCAACTTTATCATAAAACCATCATTTTACTCCTGCTACTGCAAGTGAGATGTGAACTCTGCTCCTCAGCAACCCATTCTAACCTTTCTTCTTTTCCTCCTTTAGATGTACCAAAGAAAACAGAACTAGGAAGCAGTGGATCCAGCCCTGCCACTACTTCAGAGCATCTGCTGTTGCTCACGCTTTCCCTCGCAAGCACCAGCCCAGAGACATCCACCCTGGAAGAATTAGAGAGTTAACCAGTGGGGAAATGCATGGGTGACACGCAGATTAAAGTTAGCAAGAACACCTTGTTAAGAAAGAAGACATTGCTGACTAGATATATCACCCCTTGGCTGAAGACCTGGCGATTCAGATCTTAGAGGTCTTGCTTTTAAAGGAACAATGCTTGAAGGCACTGGGGCTTGTGCCAGACAATATACTGCAGATGGGAGATTGAGTGGACAGTTCCACTAGCGTCATGTGCAGTACCATGTTGGATGCATTGCAGTTCACCCTAGATCACGTGGCAACACCAGGGATATCTCATGACAGAGGCCCTTAGGGCAGTCTGTGCTTCTTCAATGGATGCTCCGACTGCTGCTATAGAGTCCTGTAGTGCCAGATTGGAGCAGACTACCTTTTCTGGCTTTGATAGGATTAGGGTTGAGTTGCAGACAAGCATCACAAGAGGCTTTACTGATATCATTGATACCATTGGGTTTGCTTTCGTACAGATCAGTAGCTGTGCTGAACCAATGCCCAGTACTGGTGGTGTGGCGAGAATAGACATGCGTAATGGTGCAGTCTGTCAACAAACTTATAGACAGATTTGTTCATAATCTAAATGCTAATTTCTCTGAACAAATGGCCAAAGGTTCTCTGATTTTGTTCATGAAAAACATTAAACCCCACGTCATTGTACTAATTGCGAGACTTTGCAACAACAAACCAGTGGCTGGGATTTTTTCTGCATAATAAATTAGCAAACAATTACACGAAACAATTTTGGTGTGAGCAGATATAGGAGTAAATTTTCATCTTCACCTCATGGCCAGTAATCTGGTGGAGCGGATCGACCACTCGTTATAGAATCTGTCAGATATTCTTTCCATTGAAATCAAGGGAATTAAATCAGACGGGTTCCATACGGCAGGCGATCCATTCCACCAAAATACCGGCCTTGAAGTGAATGTGAAAATTTACTCCATAACCAAATGTATAGTGGTCCAATTGCAGATATGCTACTTTTTATTTGTTGGCCAAGGAATCAAATAGAACAAGACAAAATCAGAAAAGTAGGGAATCGGAAAGTTGGAGAAAGATATAAAAGAACTGCAGTATTTCTAAGCATACTGGAAAAGGCCTCCAAATGAAGCAAGTTGAACTTAGTCTGTAACCTACAGATAAAATGAAAGCAGCCATCAAAAAGATCAAAGTGTCCTATTTGTAACATAGGGACCGAGCTTGGAGACTCCTGGCACATTCACAGAGGAAATTGGAATCTGACAGGGTTATCCCAGGAATTAGAGAAATTGACAAAGATATAATAGTTCCTCCTCCCAAAACAAAGAATGAATTCAGGAAGTTCTATGAACTCTTCCATTCCTCAGATTGCAGTCTGTCAAGGGAGAAATTGAATTGCTTTTTTGATTACCTCTCACTACTCTCCCTGTCTCCTGAACAAAGGATAAATTGGAAAGGCATTTTCTATAGAGAAAATCTTGAACACCATCAGAGCCCTGCATGGAAATTAAACTCCCAGATTCGCTAGGTTAATCATCTTAAGTCAATATTTTAGAGACAATTTTCCATTGGTGGTGCATTTGGGGGATTTCACGTGATGAGTGCAGGAAGGGGACCTTTGGGATTTTCCAAGACCATTCCATTTAAATAAAAATGGCATGCTTCCAACACTGATTGGGCCATGCACTGGGAGTGTTAAGGTCAGTCATGGTGATGGGACAGAAGAGCAGGAGCTGCTCATTAAAGAGGAACCTTCTGTGCTGGAGAATTGTTTGGCTTGCAGTGTGCTGGAATTGAGCCAGAAATCTGAAAACACACAGGGACGAGGGAGGACAGCTTCCTCTTGAACAAAGTCCTAGTACTCAAGCTAAGGGAGATCATGCAAAGGAGCATTGCTATATTTGGCTGTGATGACCACCATCCTCAAAAGGCATCTGTCAAGGCTAAATGGCAAGAGGTGCTGGAGCAGGTCATTGCAGTGTTTTAAATTCTTCCTTCCAGATGAGCAAAATGTCTAAGACGTTGAAAAGTTTGCTAAGTAAATATCTGCATGTTGTCTCTTTACAGTGTTCTGGTATGGTAAGGCACACATACACACTTTCACCTTAACCAACTGCATACTCATGTTGGATTCTTACCCATTTTTAGGGATCCCTTTGGTCTCTCTAATAATATTACAAGGCATTATACACCTTTCACATTCTTGGACACCATTAACTGATGGTGTGAAGCTCCACCGGAACCCATATTGAGCAACTATATGGAGTGTTATAGATATGCTTCAGATGGATTAGTCAAGAGCTTCTTGCCATATCACCAAACAAGGTCGGCAAAATTTTAACAGTATGCTACGTATTGCATAATATTGCCATGGACATATGAGCGGCCATTGCACGGCATGGAACAACAGGAGGATGATGGTGCAGAGGAGCCACCAGCAGCAGACAGGGCATTGCACTGAGGAAAACATATGCAATTCCCAATGATCCTTCCCTGGTGGATATCTGCAATCATTGAACAAATGAGTCAAAACTAGCCTTCACTGCTTCTTGGATTTTAATTCCTAAAGTAAAGTGAGTGGTCATGTGAGCTGTTCCTACTGTGTCTCTGGATTGCAATAATGCCAGGACCACTCGGCTCCAGACCTCATTACAGCCTTGGTTCAAACATGGACAAAAGAGCTGAATTCCAGAGGTGAGGTGAGAGTGACTGCCCTTGACACCAAGACAGCATTTGACCGAGTGTGGCATCAAGGAGCCCTAGTAAAATTGAAGTCAATGGGAATCGGGGAAAACTCTCCACTGGCTAGAGTCATACCTAGCACAAAGGAAGATGGTTGTAGTTGTTGGAGGTCAATCATCTCAGCCCCAGGACATCATTGCAGGAGTTTGTCAGGGCAGTGTCCTAGGCCCAACCATCTTCAGCTGCTTCATCAATGGCCTTCCCTCCATCATAAGGTCAGAAGTGGGGATGTTCGCTGATGATTGCACAGTGTTCAGTTCCATTTCCAACTCCTCAGGTAATGAAGCAGTCCATGTCCGAATGCAGCAAGGCCTGGATGACATTCAGGCTCAGGCTGATAAGTGGCAAATAACATTTGTGCCACACAAGTGCCAGGCAATGACTATCTCCAATAATAGAGAGTCTAATCACTGCCCCATGACATTCAACGCATTACCATCGCCAAATCCCCCACCATCAACATCCTGGGGTCACCGCTGACCAGAAACTTAACTGGACCAGCCACATAAATACTGTGGCTACAAGAGCAGGTCAGAGGCTGGGTATTCTGCGGCAAGTGTCTCACTCCTGACTCCCCAGAGCCTTTCCAACATCTACAAGGCACAAGTCAGGAGTGTGATGGAATACTCTCAACTTGCCTGGATGAGTGCAGCTCCAACAACACTCAAGAAGCTCGACACCATCCAGGACAAAGCAACCGCTTGATTGGCACCCCATCCACTACCTTAAACCTTCACTCTCTCCACCACCGGCGCACCGTGGCTGCAGTGTGTACCATCAAGGCTTCTTCTGCAGCACTTCCCAAACCCGCGACCTCTACCACCTAGAAGGACAAGGGCAGTAGGTGCGTGGGAACACCATCACCTGCAAGTTCCCCTCCAATTTACAAACCATCCTGACTTGGAAGTATATCGCCGATCCTTCATCGTCACTGGGTCAAAATCCTGGAACTCCCTCTTAACAGCACTGTGAGAGTATCTTCACGATGAGGACGGCAGCGGTTCAAGAAGGCGACTCACCACCACCTTCTCAAGGGCAATTAGGGATGGGCAATAAATGCTGGCCTTGCCAGCGACGCCCACATCCCAGGAATAAATTAAAAAAATAATGCAGTGGCTCTCTGCTAGATGTCAGACTGCAGTGTAGACAACTGTTCATCCATCTCTTATACTATTGTGGATATGAAATCAAGTTCTGCTCAACATGGTTCACATCTTGTAACATTACAAACGGGTTCAGTATTCATGGGGCCAGGTCCAGCTTAAGTTAAAAGGATCGTTAGAAGCAAGTCAGGGAATATTATTAATTCATATATTTGGCAGTTTTGAGCCTTCAGGATTACTTGAATTGCTTTCCATGCTCCTTCTGCAAAGTCCTCAGCCCTTAAATGATGCCTGCATCTCCCTCTGCCCCCGATCTGCCCATCTCTCCTCTTTAAGGTGCTGCTCTAGGGCCATTCTCAATGGCTGCCCTGACAGATTTTCCACCCTCCCAAAATGACTGAAATCGCATGGTCAGCTCGCCAACTACATTTAAATAAGGTCCGATCATCCAAATGGTTCAGGCCTCTTGCCAGCATTGAGCAGGCATTGCGATCGCTCTGCCCACTGCCCATCCGATAACCAAGAAGGACATTGATGTTGTGGGGAAGGAGGGGAGAAAAAATTGCAACAAATTCTCTAAGATTGAATATGATTTTGTTACAACTTTGATCGTGCTATATCCTTGGTCTAATTTAGCCTTTACACATAGAAATGATTAATAACATTTCCAATTTTGGTTTGTTACTATTAATGCTAAAAATTGCAGTAAGGAATATAAATACCTTAAGGGAGTTACATCACAGGCTCTAAAATAGTCAGGCTGCCGTCATCAGCTGTTGTTAGTATGGCAGTGAAACCAAAGTTAACTCCAGTTTGAAGATGCTGGAAAAATTACATACATTGTTTGTAGTACTCTTTCCTTAGCTCACCAAATTTACTTCTAAATGAACACAAACTGCTAGTTCAACTTCAGCCAGAGCAAATGGATCTTAAAAAAAATCAAATGCATGTTTGATGCAGTCAATCAGTGAGATAGAAGGGCTGCAAGATGGAAGCAGAGGATTAGAGGTTGAGGGACAGATACAACGATGTTGGTTGCAGTAGATGTGCTGCTCTGCTTTTTAGATTGTTATAGTTTAAAAATAGATTAGACAAAAAGGCACACATATTTTATTTTATATTCATTCATGGGATGTGGGCGTCGCTGGCAGGGGCAGCATTTATTGCCCATCCCTAGTTGCCCTTGAGAAGGTGGTGGTGAGCCGCCTTTTTGAACCGCTGCAGTCCATGTGGTGAAGGTACTCCCACAGTGCTGTTAGGGAGGGAGTTCCAGGATTTTGACCCAGCGACGATGAAGGATCGGCGATATACTTCCAAGTCAGGATGGTGTGTGACTTGGAGGGGAACTTGGAGGTGGTGATGTTCCCATGCACCTGCTGCCCTTGACCTTCTAGGTGGTATAGATCGCGGGTTTGGGAGGTGCTGCCGAAGAAGCCTTGGCGTGTTGCTGCAGTGCATCTTGTAGGTGGTACACACTGCAGACACAGTACGCCGATGGTGGAGGGAGTGAATGTTTAAGGTGGTGGATGGGGTGCCAATCAAGTGGGCTGCTTTGTCTTGGATGGTATCGAGCTTCTTGAGTGTTGTTGGAGCTGCACTCATCCAGGCAAGTGGAGAGTATTCCATCACACTCCTGACTTGTGCCTTGTAGATGTTGGAAAGGCTCTGGGGAATCAGGAGGTGAGACACTCGCTGCAGAATACCCAGCCTCTGACCTGCTCTTGTTGCCACAGTATTTATGTGGCTGGTCCAGTTAAGTTTCTGGTTAATGGTGACCCCAGGATATTGATGGTGGAGGATTCAGCGATGGTAATGTCGTTGAATGTCAAGGGGTGGTGGTTAGATGTTCGCTTGTTGGAGATAGTCATTGCCTGGCACTTGTGTGGCGCGAATGTTACTTGCCACTTATCAGCCCAAGCCTGAATGCTGTCCAGGTCTTGCTGCATGCGGGCATGGACTGCTTTATTATCTGAGGAGTTGCGAATGGCACTGAACACTGTGCAGTCATCAGCGAACATCCCCACTTCTGGCCTTATGATGGAGGGAAGGTCATTGATGAAGCAGCTGAAGATAGTTGGGCCTAGGACACTGCCCTGAGGAACTCCTGCAGCGCTGTCCTGGGGCTGTGATGATTGACCACCAACCATCTTCCTTTGTGCTAGGTATGACTTCAGCCAGTGGACTGTTTTCCCCCTGATTCCCATTGACTTCAATTTTACTAGGGCTCCTTGATGCCACACTTGGCCAAATGCTGCCTTGATGTCAAGAGCAGTCACCCTCACCTCACCTCTGGAATTCAGCTCCTTTGTCCATGTTTGGACCAAGGCTGTAAAGGGGTCAGGAGCCGAGTAGTCTTGGCGGAACCCAAACTGGGCATCAGTGAGCAGGTTATTGGTGAGTAAGTGCTGCTTGATAGCACTGTCATTGACACCTTCCATCACTTTGCTGATGATTGAGAGTGGACTGATGGGTCAGTAATTGACCGGATTTGATTTGTCCTGCTTTTTGTGAACAGGACATACCTGGGATGTTTTCCACATTGTCAGATAGATGCCAGTGTTATAGCTGTATTGGAAGTTTGGCTAGAGGCGCGGCTAGTTCTGGAGCACAAGTCTTCAGCATGACAGCCGGGATGTTGTTGGGGCCTACAGCCTTTGCTGTATCCAGAATGCTCAGCCGTTTCTTGATATCACGTGGAGTGAATCGAATTGGCTGAAGACTGGCTTCTGTGATGGTGGGGACCTCAGGAGGATGCCGATATGGATCATCCACTCGGCACTTCGGGCTGAAGATGGTTGCAAATGCTTCAGCCTTGTCTTTTGCACTCACGTGCTGGGTTCCACCATCATTGAGGATGGGGATATTCATGGAGCCTCCTCCTCCCGTTAGTTGTTTAATGGTCCACCACCATTCACGACTAGATGTGGCATGACTGCAGAGCTTTGATCTGATCTGTTGATTGTGGGATCGCTTAGCTCTGTCTATAAGCATGCTGCTTCCGCTTTTTCCACATATTGAATTATGTTTTGTGATTTTTTTGTCTCTGTGTGTACACTGAATTTTTTTGATTTTTTTTTTAAGGTTTTCATTCAAGTTAGCTGCAAGAAAAAGTTGGTCTCAAATACCAATCATTTTGTAAGGTTTTTAGTCAATTTGAAATAATGCTTTTAACTGTATGAGGCAGAGAATGCATCACAACTTTTGGATTAAAGTCAATTTGAATCACTGTCAGGAATGTGGCCGTTTCCAGTTGAGTTGACATTAAAGTACCTGAAGTTTAGGGCTGTAAGTACCTATTCTCCATTTCATCAAATTGTCACTCAGTAATGTTCAATTAATGAGCCAGCTGCTAATATAATCAAAGTCGTGATATTGTGAAATTATATTGTGCCAAAACTTCACTAAAGGGATACATGCTGTTTATTTTTTTAAATAAAATTGTTAAACACGTTACTTTTGCCCAAACTAGCTTCCCAATTCTCCCATCCTGATTATCTCTCTCTTCTGTTTTGAATATTTTTACTTTTATTAACTAATATAGATCATTCTATCTTTCTTCCAATCTTTTTCTTTAAAGCAGTAATTTTAAAAGACTTTGCCTACATTATTCTCCATAACTCCCAGGTCCCACTATTCATTTTGAAGGAGGAAGCAACTTTGGAAAAATTCTCCTCTGATTGATTAAAAAGCAGTTCTAATGCCTGCTTATTCAACCAGTCAAGTGCCAGAATGTAAAGGTTAACAAACGGATCAATCTTTGGTTTATTTTAAAGTATTCTATCGGACAAGTTATCTCATCTTGCGCATTGGCAGTGTGATTGCATGCGGATGAGCTTTCAGGGAAGGTTAAATTATGGTTAAAGAACCAGAGGACATGAATGCAAAATTAATCATCTTTAAGTAAGGCTAGATATTAGAAAACACCTTTTTGCACAATACAGTAGAAAGGTGGAATAAATACTATCTAAAGCTGAAAATACAGTGCCAACTGACATTTTAAAAAAGTGGATGAATAATTGGTCAGAAATAATATCAAAACCCATAAAAGTAAGGGAAAGTTATATAGGAACAAATACTCGATGAAGTCTATAGTTTCAGCTGGGATTATAAGGATCTCAGTTGGGAGCTGGAGTTGATCTAAGCTAAATCATAGAGTTTTTGTTGGATAACCTTTTGAGGTCAGAGAGAGAGTTTACTTGTGGTTATTTACTTTTATTCAGGCAATTAAGTAAGTTGAAAACAGCAGTGTAAATTGTATATAGTTTGTTATGTGAATCAGAAGGACTCTATTCCCTTCTCCCAGTTTCTCCGTCTCCGCCGCATCTGCTCCGACGATGCCACCGTCCATACCAGTGCTTCCGACATGTCTTCCTTTTCCCTCAACCGAGGATTCCCCTCTACCGTGGTCGACACGGCCCTCGACCGTGTCCGTTCTATCTCCCGCACTTCTGCCCTCACCCCGGCCCCTCCCTCCCGGAACCACGATAGAGTTCCCCTTGTCCTCACCTTTCACCCCACCAGCCTCCACATTCAACGGATCATCCTCCGCCATTTCCGCCACCTCCAACGTGATCCCACCACCAAACGTATCTTCCCCTCACCTCCCCTTTCAGCATTCCCTAGGGACCGCTCCCTCCGAGACACCCTAGTCCACCCCCAGCACCCCTTCCCCCTCGCCCGGCACCTTCCCATGCAAGCGCAGGAGATGCAACACCTGCCCTTATACATCCCCCCTTCCCACTCTCCAGGGCCCCAAACACCCCTTCCAGGTGAAACAGCGATTTACTTGTACTTCTTGCAATCTAGTATACTGTATTCGCTGCTCACGATGTGGTCTCCTCTACATTGGGGAGACCAAACGCAGATTGGGTGACCGCTTTGCGGAACACCTCCGTTCAGTCCGTAAGGGTGACCCCGAGCTTCCGGTCGCTTGTCATTTTAATTCACCGCTCCACGCCCACTCAGACCTCACCATCCTCGGCCTCGTGCATTGTTCCACGGAAGCTCAGCGTAAGCTTGAGGAACAGCACCTCATCTTTCGATTAGGCACTTTACAGCCTTCCGGACTCAATATCGAGTTCAACAATTTCAGATCATAACCTCGGCCTCTACCACATATATATATATATATATATATATTTTATCCACAGTTTTGGTTTGTGCCTTTTCCCTTTTTTTTCTCTCTCTCCCCCACGGCAGCTGTCTTTCATTCTGCCAGCATTTCACATTTCACACTTCTGAGCCATCTTTTGTTTCTTAACCTGTCCTATTACCATCTCGTCTTGCCTTGAGCATCTCTTAATGTCTCTACTTATCATAGACCTCCCCTTTTGTTCTTTTATTCCTTCCCCCAGCCTCCCTCTTGCTTTTTTATATCTGTTTCATTTCCTGCTTTTTTCTCAGTTCTGACGAAGGGTCTTCGACCTGAAACGTTAACTCTGTTTCTCTCTCCACGGATGTTGCCTGGCCTGCTGAGTTTTTCCAGCGTTTTCTGTTGTTATTGCCCTTTATCAATCTGTCCTTATAAAAATGGATTATGAAATCCAAAGATAGATTTTTTTTCTTTTTGGTTGTCTGTGGGCAGGATGGGATTGAACCACCTGTTTTATTTATATTTCATGTCATACAGCTTAGTAATAAAATTTGCATCTTTGGAAGATCTATTTCTGTGGAAGTAGGTAGAGGGGCAAAACTATTTGAGTGTGATGCTGGATGAAGCATCAGTTTAACCTTCATTACTGAACAGTTCAGATTATCCTATTCAAAGCAGACTGGGAGATAGAGAGCTAGAGAGAAAATGAAAAGGGAAGGAAATGAAGAACAAAATGAATCATATGACTCATAGGAATCTTAACCATATTATAGTAAGAGTTTATAAGGGAAAGGGAAGACAGGGAGTCAATGATGGAGAAAAAACAAATTCATCAGAAGTGAAAAAATTCCAAAGCTGTAGGAGAGAAATAGTGAGACTTCCAGGAGAGCAAAAGATGTGGAATAAATGAAAATTAAACCAATGAAAAATATAGCTGCAACTCAAAAGAGGGGCAGTGGTCCTACATGATATTGTCTTAAAAATGTACAAACCAGTGAATTAGTTTTATTATGGGGTGGGGAGGTTAATTCAACAATGCTAGAGGATTGCAGTACAAAACACTGCTTTTTCTTCAACCTACCCTTTTTCCTCTCCAACCATTCACCAATATATTCATTTCAACAGGCAGGAATTAACTGAAGACATGACTTTTGTGCATAGTAGAGCATATAGTGCGAGAGATAAAAACTTGCCTTAAATAATCTTACGCTCTATTTGTAGAGTAAATATACATTTGATTCTTAACGTATTTCAGAGTATATAGTAATTATTTAAATCCAAATGGAATCTTTTGTTATGGTGAATATTTAATTTTCAGACTTCTTAAATTATGTGGTAGTGCAAAGTCTAATTTATATTTAGAAATTATTTATTTAGATAATTTTTAACAGAATCTTTTAAAAATGTTATTATCAACTTTTTCACATTGCAAAAGGAAAAACAGTAAAAGGAATAGTCAAGCATACAGCATAAGCTTATATCTGGCTGAACTAGTCTTTTTTTTCTCTGTGACAGGCAGAGCTGTAAGATTCAGGTCAGTCTTGCTTTTAAAGGGCAGTCTCTGTGTTACTGATACTCCCAGTGCTGCTGTGGGTAAGTAACATAGCTTAACAAGTGCCAGACTATAAACTAGAGGTACATTCTGAAATCAGAATGAAGCTTTGTATTTTTATAATGACTTCACTTAAATACAGAAATAATAAAAAAATTATACACGAAAGTCTTCAAACTCAATCTTTGATGGCACGAAGATATGTAATTGCATTGTTCATGTGTGGCCTTCTCTCATGGGAACTCCTGTATATAAAAAAAAACAGATGATTGGGTTGCATTGCATAAATAAATAGAAAATCAGCTTGTCTGTTGTTTTGTTATTTATTCCCTTTTTCTTTTTCTTTTGCAAATAATAGAGTGTACAGTTTGTTTACTATTAATCTACTGCTGGCAAAGTATAATACTACAGTAACCACCAGACCATGCTATATGCCCTCATTTCTACATTGCTGTCATCTTTATTCACATTTTACCCATGCCAGGCAGCTCTTGCAATGTTCAGTGGACCCACTGGATAATGGCAATAAAAGGTAGAAATGAGCCTTATAAAATAAAATAAATTTATACCATACATATGAACTTTGTACCAATAGTGTACTCGAGGTGGGTTACTTCTAAAATTGGATTTTTTTATAATTTTGGGAGGCTTTCAATGAATCATGAGACATCTTTTAAACTATTCTTCTTCAGCACCCAGTTAACCTTTCCAACAACCTTTATTTCTTGATGATTAATGATATCATTCAAAAAGGTGGAACTTTTATCTGCTATTTTCTTCTGATCCCAATGAGAACGCCAGCCAACTAGCCTCCTCCCTGAACTCACCAATTGTAGTGTGACCACATCATATTTCAGCGGCTCTGTATGAGGAAACACACAGCAGCCTTCTACCCTGGCAAGTCCCCACAGAATAAAGTCAGCAATCTTTCTTTAAAATCAATCTTTTCAAAAAAAAATCTTCAAAACTAACAAAATCAGCCAGTATGTGGCATAAACAAGATATCCAGTGGAGTGTTTTTATCGAACAATGAATCACAGAATCAAGCCTGCAGAAAGCACTTACACTTGAGGCTTATGAGTTAGGCACCCAACATTGCTCAGTGGCTTATTTTTCAGTAAATCACTAAGTCTTGCCATATGCCACTATTTATTATAAAGAATGACAAATAACTGATAGTGAGTTCAAGTTAGTAACTCAATCTTGGGTTTCTTATGAGTTTCATGTACTGCTCAAACTTTGTTCTTGTAGTTTATAACATCAGCGCTGTTCGATTTAATTACTGCTTTTTAACCCACCCTCTAGCTATCTACTATTCTCTCTTTCTCTCCCCCCTCTATCAAAAAACATACAAATTTCTTAAAACATTTTTGTATGTTAGCTCTCTGTTGAAAGGCAGAAGCGCATGCATTTTTTTGGCAAAGTTCATGAGCTCTGCACAGGCACATCTACCATACATTCTAAGGACGGAATACATTGTTTTAAATCACCCACTTTGCCTTTGTCCCCTCTGTTCATGCACTTCTGACTTAGGTATAGAGAATAGTATAGTGAAATCAAGTAAATAGGAATGGGGTCACAATAGGAGAGAGACAATCTGCCCCGGTACATATTTTATTCTATCCTTCAATTGTTTTAAGTACAGTATCTGTAATGTTTCACATGGATGCAAGATTGGAATGTTGGGGTCAGCATGTGTGATCTTGTATCAACCGAATTGATGTATGAGGTTTCTTGCCTTAGCACAGCATATTACCTCTACTAAATTGGGAGACAACCAGATTGTCCCTAAGTTCCTGAGTTTCTTCTTTACCTGGCGTAAGTATTTGAAGTGCTTTGTCATCTACAGGCATCACATGGGGGAATTCCTTACTGACATTGAAGTGGAAACGCTTCTGAATGGTAGAGTTGTACTGTACGTAGAAGACCACAATCATTCTGCATTTTTTGCTTGTCTCATATTTTAAAGCCACACCCTAAGTAATGAAAGCAGTAAATTCACTTCTTAAGGACCCTGAAGACAGGCTCTTTCCTCCCATTCTGCCCGATTTCAGGTGGCTCTGGAATGGAAAGAGGCAAGACATCGAGCAGGAGATGTTCTGCTGGCTCACCACTGGTTGCCACCACTTTTGGGATTTTACTGCCCAAATATGAGTGAGCATAATCAAAGGGGCGGTAATGACTAGATGACGTCATGCTACATATTATCTGTCATAACTACCATAGCAGTCCCTGGAGGCAGCTGACCTTGCCTCATTGCTGCAGGTGCCTGCAACAGCTGTACTCCACACTCTCCTCACAGATATAGGCTCTCTAGTTCAGGTGGGAATCCTATCAGGAGCTCGCCAAAATATGGCCCGTATTTTCCGATCGCAGGCCACCCGCGGGCGGAGGCCTGCGATCTGGAAAAATCTGCGCCCTTACCCGAGGGCTCCAGGGACGTGCACGCTTCCGCTCCTGGGCCTCACCAAACTTGACGTGCGCAGGGCCCACGTATCCCAGGGGCGCAGGTAGTTCGCAGTGTCCCTGGGATCACGTGGGCCATGGGGAGCCAATCACAGAAGGGAATCTCCCTTCATACATTTGACAGGAAGACTTGTCAAATATATGAATGGAGATAAATGAAAAAACATAGCAAAACTTTAAATAATTTTTTTTTTTAAAATCACATTTTTAAAATGACTTGAAATTACAATAAATTAAGTATTTTAAACAAAAATTGAATTTTTTGAAAAAAATAATTTAAGTTTTTTACGGGGCTAAAAATAAACTTACCTTTTTAAAGTATTTTTAAATGATAAATAAGTGAATTTTTTTTTTTTACTTTTTTCAACTCTTATCCTGGTAAAAGCAGGCCTTATGCCTGCTTTTACCAGGCGTAAGAATTGTAAGGGTTTTCTGCGGGCGGAAGGTCTCCAAAAAGTGGAACTATCCGCCCGCAGAGGCCCTTCTCCAGGGCAGCCGGAGGATCTGTCAAGACCATTCTTGACAGATCGGAAATGCCGGTTTTCAGCACATGCGCTGTGCATGCCTGAAACTGGCATTTCCGATGTCCCTACGGGTGGGTACACAGCGCGTACACACCCGTAGGGATCGGAATATCTGGGCCATTATAATGAGGCTAACTTCGGGAAATTTGCTGGGGCGAAAACCTGACACACTGGCCGGAATTTTCTGTACCTGGGCAGGTCGGATGCGGGCGGTCACTGTGGCGGGTCGCGACCCCATTCTTCATACCATACCGCTGCTGAGATCGACTTTCCGTTAATGGGGCCTATTAAGGCCACCCTGCGCGTTACCCGGCCCTATTAAATGCTGCGGGTCTGATGACGTCAGCGTTTTCAGCCGGGATGTTTAAAGGAGCCATGGCCACATTGTATTTGAAGGTTCATCTAGGAGTGTGCAGGCAGCACACTGCACAATTGGACTGCTACAAAGAGTACCAAACAGGACTGTACTGAGCCAGAGGGCTGCACCCAGGTTCTCCGATGACTCCCTCCATATGCTTGTGGAGGGAGTGAGAGCATACAGGGAGGTCCTCTTCCCTTCTAATGGGCGCAAGAGACCTCGCCAGGAGACAGAAGGAGCCTGGCTCCAAATAGCAGAGGAGGTCAGCAGCAGAGATGTGGTCAGGAACACTTACCTTTTATAACTTATATGATGTTTAGGGATTGCTTCCTCCGAGGCAGCCAGCACTAGCAAACCAATGTTGCAGCTGAGATCTGAAGCAGGCGTTATGCCCCTTATTTGCATATTCCTCAGATGCCTCTTGTTTGGCCTTACCCAATTTGACAGGCTGCGCACTTCTGGTCGGAAGTGTGCGCACGTTTCCTGCCTGCCGTTTTGGGGTCTTCGGAGGCCGCGTAGCATCTGATAAACAGGTGCTACATGGCCTAATTTAACCCCCATTGAATCTGCCAAGTTCTGGTGAATGCACTTCTTTGACTAATGCCCAAGTTAATTGGAATTAGTCTGAGAGGATGTTCTCTGATTATTTGCTAATAACCTTCATGAATTGGTTCCCTGGAGTTCCTCAACATTCATGGACACTGCTCCTCCATTAGTCCTAGATATAACATTCTAGCCTCTCCCTGAGATATTTTCTATGCCTGACAGTCCTCTATTTTGCTGTCCAGATCGCCCATTCATCCTACTTTTCCTTATAAAGAACAGATGCCAAGTTACAATCACTTTGCAAGGATTGGCAAAATAGCCATCACTTATAATTAATGTGTATGTTTTGAAACTACAACAGTACTAAATCTAAATGGATGCACCCATCAAATAATGGCCTCATTTGCTGTTTTCCCAACAGTGTCGGGAACTCAATACCAATGTTTTGAACTTATGTTGGAAATTCTGCGCACATCAGAAAACTATTTTGTGTCAAGTTACAATGCAGTTTCCAGGTTTCATTAGATTGCTGGCAACTTTGCTGACACCCAAAAACTCATCCCCTTGCAAATTGACGAAAATGTTATCCTGAACCAGGAGACCCGAAATTGGACCTCGCGCAATCCAATATTGATTAGGACGTCTTTCAGGCATCCTTGGGAGGCAGGACGTTGGTCCCCGAAATTGGCCCTCATTGCCCCTGTTTTATGCCTGTAAAATGGGTGCAATGAGGTCCAATTTCTTGGCCGCTGTGATTTTCTATCTCTTGATTATTGAATTTGATGGCCACAATAGGTCTTGCTTTATATAGAATATCAACTGGAATAACAAATCTGCCATCAATAAGCAGCTCTATGAATTTGTTAATGGCCAAAGTCTTGGGCCATGTGTGTATGTAAAGGTGCATTGACTCAGTATAAACCATGACTTCCTTGACCAGGTTATCACAAGTTGAAGCTTAGCTGTTTGTATACCTTCTTCTACAACAGTTTGAGTATTAGAGGAGCACTATGTCTTGGTTAGGGTTACCTAATATATCTGATAGGCTTCTACCTAAGCTCTCTTGAAGTATGAATTTTACTCCATAGATTCCAAACACTTGGATTCCTTGGGCTGGATTTTTCCAACCTCAGTAGGTCCGGGGCGGGCGACGTCCGTGGCGTGTGGGGACCCCGCATCTGTCTCGATCCTGGCCTCCAACAAGATTTTCCATTGATGGGGCTTGTAAAGCCTGCCCTGCGAGGTCCCCGGCCAATTAATAGGAAGCGGGTCTGATGATGTCATTTGATGATGTGTCATCAGCCGGTTACCTTAAAGGGACCATGTCCACAATCATTTTGACAGTTGTGCTGTCAGTGTTCTACAGCATTGAGGTGCTGCAAACACTGACAAGCACTGCACAGAGGTGCACAGCTGCACCCAGGCTCTTCCATGACTCCCTCCATATGTTTATGGAGGGAGTCACAGCACGCAGGGAGGTTCTCTTCCCTTCCAATGGGCGGCAGAGACCTCCCCAGGAGATCAACGCAGCCTGGTTGCACATTGCACAGGAGGGCACAAGCAGAGATGTCATCAGGAGGACCAGGCTGCAGTGGCGCAAACCTTTCAATGATCTCAGTAGATCACAAAACGTTACTGCAAAGTCACACTCAACCTCATCCTGCTGTGCCACTTATCACATCCCCATCACTCTACCTTCTCTGCCCTACTCCTGCACATCTTTACTCACACCAACTTACCTTGCACCTCCACCCATCCCTCTCTATCTACATTATCACATTCCCATCTCACTAGCCACCCCTCACATTCACCCTCATCCTTGTCCAATCATACCAACTAACAACACTCAAGGGTAGGCAGTTGGGTGTTATCACCAATACTCATGTAAAGTTCCTGTTAATGTGTTGTCAAACATTGAAATCTTTATTTTCAATACTTTGCCTTCTTGGACAAATCTGTGTGCACCTTTGGAAGTGTCTTAGTGAGTTGCAATAAATGGTGAAACATAACAGTACCTCCACCCCCCCCCCCCCCCCCACCCCCAATGGTGATGAGTGTGAAAGGAATGGCTTGGGCATTGTAGGGATGCCTTATGGTGTTGGTGTGGGGTGGTGTCAACCTGGTGCATCATGTGGCAGCCAGGGCGTGCAGCACCAACTGAATACAAGTCATTGTTGTTATTGTCAAAGTAAATCTGGCCATGGTGAGGTCATCCCTGGCCTCCAAGGCAGCAATGTGATTGGGTGCTGATGCCCTGTGTCCTGTGCAGCATCAGGTGATTGCGGAGAAGGTTGGTGCTGTTGTTGGTGCTGCTGGTGTGCCTGGTGATGCTAGAGTGCCTGGTGATGTTGGTGTTGGGACTGATGATGGTGGGATTCTGAGGACCAAGGTGAGAATTTTTTAAGGGCACCGATGTTGCTGGAATAGATGGCAGGTGAAGTTGAGATGACAGAAGCGATCTGTCAATGGTGAGAGAGTTTGCTCCAAACACTTTAAGCCTCCATAAAGCTGAAAAGTGTGTTCCATATCCGGAAGGCACCAGCCTCTAAGATTGGAAATTGAACAGCTGTGAAATGGTAGCTTTTATACCACTATTGCAGCTGTCAACTATTCACAGCAATGCAGAGTTATTGAGAATCCGAGACACTTACCTGACGTGATCCCCGAGCGCCGGGAACCTCGTAAAAAAATGGGAAAATCGTTAGGGCTTGGTAAAATGCTGCTTAAATACCTTTAAGCAGCTTCTTAAGTATCTCAATTTCCTGACCTGCCGCTTATTGCCGGGTCTGCAAACCGCAGGCAGAGCCAGCACTTGGGAAATTAACAAGGAGGCGGGTTCAGAGTGGACTTCAGCCCCGCTGTCAATCACTGCCATTTTGACAGTGGACCCTCCTCCAAACCCGCCCTCTGAGTGCCGGCAAAATTCAGCCCCTTGTGTGGGAGCTCTGAACTGAGCAACATTGATAACTGGTTTGTAGAGACAACTTTTATATTTTTTCCCCCAGATAGATGGCACAGACATGATAGCTGGAATTTTTTTTACCTGGGCAGGTCGGGTGCGGGCGGTCGGTGTGGCGGGTCGGGACCCTGTTCCCCATTTCATGCCGCTCCTCAGAGCATCTTTCCCTTAATGATGCCTATTAAGGCAGGCCTGCGCATTTCCCGGCCCTATTAAATAGCGCGGGTCTGATGACGTCATTGATAACTCATTTTCAGCTGGGATATTTAAAGGAGCCTTGGCCACATTGCATTTGAAGGTTCGTCTAGGACTGTGCAGACACTGTATTGGAGTATTTGAGTGTTGTTAAGCCTTGGAAACATGACTGCACAGAGGCAGAGGGCTACACCTAGGTTCTCAGATGACTCCCTCCGTATGCTTGTAGAGGGAGTGAGAGCATGTGAGGTCCTCTTTCCTTCTGATGGGCAGAAGAGACCTCCCCAGGAGACAAAACGAACCTGGCTGGAGATAGCAGAGGAGGTCAACAGCAGGGATGTTGTCAGGAAGACCTGGGTGCAGTGCCGGAACGCTTCAATTATCTCATTAGATCAGGAAAGGTGAGTGCAAAGCCACACTCAACTTCATCCTGCTGTGCCTCTCATCACATCCCCATCACCCTACTCCTGCACATCATTACTCACACCAACATACCTTGCTCTTCCACCCATCCCTCTCTCTCTATCTACATTATCACATCCCCATCTCACTAGCCACCCCTCACACTCATCCTCATCCAAATGCAATCATACCAAGTAGTACCACACAAGGAGGCCATTTGGCATTGGCACCCCACTCCATCATAGTCACCCTCTAAAGATGGAACCCATTCATTCCTTATACTCATTCCATCACTCTCACTCAAATTTCTCTTCTTTTCCTCCTTGCAGGAGAAGGAAGCCCACAATAAGAGGGAGAGGGAGAGAACCGGATGTGGCCCTCCATCATTGGCCACCATAACTGCAACAGAGCAGATTGCCCTGGAAGTATCATCAGTGATGCGGAGATGCCGGTGTTGGACTGGGGTGGACAAAATTGAGAGGTCGCACAACACCAGGTTATAGTCCAACAGTTTTATTTGAAATCACAAGCTTTCGGAGCTATCGATTTGCTCCTTCCTCAGGTGAAGTAAATTAGATACAGAATCTCCAAAGCATATATAGATGGAAAACAAAGCATGTGTACTTTACAATTGCAGACCAATAAATTAAATCATCCTGACTATCTGCCGACTATCTCACCATGGACATCCTGACTATCTCACCATGGACTACTCCTCAGAATCAGTCTCATTCCTGGACACACGAATCTCCATCAAAGACGGACACCTCAGCACTTCACTCTACCGCAAGCCCACGGACAACCTCACGATGCTCCACTTCTCCAGCTTCCACCCTAACCATGTTAAAGAAGCCATCCCCTATGGACAAGCCCTGCGAATACACAGGATCTGCTCAGACGAGGAGGAACGCGATGGACACCTACGGACGCTGAAAAACGCCCTCGTAAGAACGGGATATGACGCTCGACTCATCGATCGACAGTTCCGACGGGCCACAGCGAAAAATCGCATAGACCTCCTCAGAAGGCAAACACGGGACACAACCAACAGGGTACCCTACGTCGTCCAGTACTTCCCCGGAGCGGAGAAACTACGCCATGTTCTTCGCAGCCTTCAACATGTCATCGATGACGACAAACACCTCGCTAATGCCATCCCCACGCCTCCACTACTTGCCTTCAAACAGCCGCCTAACCTCAGAAGTACCATCGTTCGCAGCAAATTACCCAGCTTTCAGGATAACAGCGACCACGACACCACACAACCCTGCCATGGCAAACTCTGCAAGACATGCCAGATCATCAACACAGATACCACCATCACACGTGAGGACACTACCCACCAGGTACATGGTACATACTCATGTGACTCGGCCAACGTTGTCTACCTCATACGTTGCAGGAAAGAATGCACCGCGGCATGGTACATCAGCGAGACCATGCAGACACTGAGACAACGTATGAACGAGCACCGCGCAACAATCGCCAGGCAGGATTGTTACCTCCCAGTCGGGGAACACTTCAGCAGTCAAGGACATTCAGCCTCGGATCTGCGGGTAAGCGTTCTCCAAGGCAACCTTAGAAACACACGACAACGCAAAATCATCGAGCAGAAACTGATAGCCAAGTTCCGCACTCATGAAGACGGTCTCAATCGGGATCTTGGGTTTATGTCACGATACATGATGTGATCCGGACTCGAGTCGTCGTTAGCTTGTTCACAGATGTGATTCCCAGTAAAAAAGTAAAAATTTTCCCAGTAAAAAAGTAAAAAAATGTTAAAGCTTTTCGTTTTACATACAGACGGCAGCTTTTGACACATTAGAACCCCTGCGACTACACCTCATTGTCTCAGTTGTATCTTGCTATGTCTTTGATGTGGTACCTTCCTGGCTGACTTAATTAACTTTATCACACCTCGGCAGATAGTCAGGATGATTTAATTTATTGGTCTGCAATTGTAAAGTACACATGCTTTGTTTTCCATCTATATATGCTTTGGAGATTCTGTATCTAATTTACTTCACCTGAGGAAGGAGCAAATCGATAGCTCCGAAAGCTTGTGATTTCAAATAAAACTGTT
This sequence comes from Squalus acanthias, assembly GCA_030390025.1. Classification (NCBI taxonomy): domain Eukaryota; kingdom Metazoa; phylum Chordata; class Chondrichthyes; order Squaliformes; family Squalidae; genus Squalus; species Squalus acanthias. The sequence continues at coordinate 28,205,631 of CM059436.1, read as the reverse complement.
GGACTATAACCTGGTGTTGTGCGACCTCTCAGTATCATCAGTCACAGAGCAGTTGGGGGTGGGAGACGGAGAGAGTGGGACAACCCAGCAACCTGGTGACAGAATTACATCTCATACAGCCACATGACATCCAGCAGTCACTCATATGGGGACTGATGTCAGCAGCCAGTGAATGTTCATCATGTGCATAATGGTATTGTTACCCATTCTTGATACGACATTTCTTAATCATCTCTTTACTCCCCCACCCCCCACTGTCTAGGAGGAAGAGGAAGACGACTCCTCAGAGGAGCCTCCAGCCTCTGAAGGTGCATTGTCAGCAGACGTAAGTGCACCCAGCACCAGCGCAGATACGCACACCTCGGTGGGTCCCACGCGAGATAGAGTAGTGTTGTCACCTGGTGTATCACAATTCACAAGTGAGCAAGAGCAGATGGTGGAGGCAGGGACAGCAGTGGAGACTCCTCGCTGGTGGGCGCAGGACGCTCCCAGCTCTGCTCAGCTGCATGCAGACGTTGAGCCTCGGGGGCCAACCAGAAAGAGGGTGTTCCTGGAGGTGCAGCAAGAAGTGCAGGAGGCTTTGCGATTGCGATGTCTGCAAATGTCTAGCGAATGGAGGAGTCCATCTCCAACATGAGCACCACCGTGTAGCAAGCGATGGCGATAATAGGCTCTCCATGGATAGGATGGCCACCTACATGGAGCAGCTAATGTGCCACTCATGTGAGCACACATGCTCTCTATGGAGGACAGAGGCTCATAGACCTCCTCTCTAGGAGGGATGTCAACATAGACTTGGGTCCTCATGGCCCCACTGATGTGCAGCAAGGTGCTCTCCAGCTCCTTTCTAGCAGGGAAGTGCGGGTGGACCATGAGAGGGGACATGGAAGTGGAGGCTCCTCTCAAAGTGCTCACACTTCTCCCCCATTGCATCCCCCTCAGTCAGAGCCACAGATGCCTCCTGGGATCGCGATGGCCGAGTCTGCTTCTGCACAGTCACAGGAGGAGCAGACTTTGGCAGGGGCCATCACAGGCTCCAAAATCCAGAGGACGTCCGCCAAAAGGGTCTGTGCAGTCAAGATAGGGAAGTGAGCAGGCTGCCTCTACCTCTGCTGAATCCAGAGAGGTTGCACCTTGTAGAAGCACGCGTAAGAGAAAGATGACACACAAGTATATGCACAACGGTAAGCACTTGGTGTTTTAATAAATGTTTATGTTAAGCTTCCGTTACTCTGATGTCACAGATAAAAATATTTATTTTCACCACTTTCCGATCATGGCCAATTTTGTCTGCAACTTTGGAAGTGGCTTTCTGAGTTGGAGTGAATGGTGAGACATAACGTTATTGTAGGGATGCTTTATGGTGTTGCTGTGGGGTGGTGCCAACCTGGTGCAGCATGTGGCAGCCATATGGGTGTAATGCGTAAAGTTAAGTAAATCTGGCCATGATGAGCCCATCCCTGGCCTCCGGGCAGCAATGTGCTTGGGTGCTGGTGGGATCTGGACCGCAGGGTCCTCCTGCTGCTCCTCCTCATCTTCCAGCTGATGATCCTCATCCTCTTCTGCCTCCTCCTCTGAAGAGGCTGGGTGCTCAGTGCCTTGCTCCTCATGCAGCGCTAATCCTCGCTGCTGCGCTAATCCTCGCTGCTGCGCTATGTTGTGCAGGGCGTAGCAGACCACAGGTGATTCTGGAGACCCTGGCTGGTGCATACTGAAGGGCTCCTCCAGATCTGGCAAGGCATCTGAAGCGCATTTTCAGCATGCCTATTGTCTGCTCTATGACACATCTGGTGGACATGTGGCTTTCATTGTATCTCTCCTTGGCTTCAGTACTTGGTCTCCTCAAGGGTGTCATGAGCCACGTCTTCAGTGGATAGCCCTTGTCACCAAGCAGCCGGCCTGAAAGTCTGTTTGGAGGTGCGAAGAGCTGAGGGAGGGTAGACTTCTGCAGGACGAAAGAGTCATGACAGCTGCCAGGGAATTTGGCACACACATGCATGATGATCTTCCTATGGTTGCAGTCCAGCTGCACATTGAGGGAGTGGATGCCCTTGTGGGTGACAAACACTCCTAGGTGATGATGGGGTGCCCTGGTGGCCACGTGTGACGTCGATGATGCCCTGCACCCATGCGAAGCCAGCCAGAGCAGCAAAGCCGAGTGCCCGCTCAGTAACACTGGCATCATCTGTGGCAAAGTTGATATAATTGGCTGACATGTCAAACGGCATCGGTGACCTGTGTGATGCATCTGTGGGCGGCCGACTGCGAGATGCTGCAAATGTCTGCTGCAGATCCCTGGAAAGAGCCTGAGGCGAAGAAGTTGAGGGTGCTGGTGACTTTAACAGCCACTGGTAAGGCGTGTCCACCCGCTCCTCTGGGCTGCAGCTCTTGCTCCAGCAATGTGCAAATGTCTACGATGACCTGGCACTGACGACCTCCTTTGGCACTGCTGCTCAGTCATGTTGTGGAAGCTCATCCTCTGCCTGTATACCCTGTGTTGGAGGTATCGCTTCCGGCGCTGATGCCCTCTGCCCTGTTCAGCATCAGGTCGTTGAGGAGAAGGTTGTTGGTGGTGTTGTTGGTGTGCCTGGTGCTGCTGGTGTTGGGGCTCATCGTGGTCCAATTCTGAGGACCAAGGTGAGACAGTATAAATGGCACCTATGCTGATGTAATGGAAGGCAGGTCAAGTAGAGATGAGAGAAGCAATCTGTCAATGGTGTGATAGGTTGCACCAATGAGGTGACAACGGTTCCCGAATTTGCTGAAAACACTTGCAACCTCTAGAAATCTAAATCTGTGCTGCCAATGCGCTCAGCAACAGCATCTGCCTTCGGAAAGTAACCAGGTGTCAGGTGAGAGTATTTATTGTGCTTTCCATACTGTGCAATAATAAGTTCCATCAATGGCCACTGAACTTCTGCCTCAGGTTCACAGACGTCATTCCCGAGCTGCATGATTCGCATGCTCATGCAGTGAAATTGGAAAGGTAGAGTTAAAAAGACCCTTAAGGATCTGACAACTACCTAATAATTATCTAAATTAGGTCGGCTGCTTCTGCCGTTCAGGTCATGGCCACACTGGCAGATACGCCCGAGTAAAAGGCGTGAGGAAGCGGGATGACAGCGGTTCCCGGCCCACTCCGATTTATTTCAACTGTCACTCCCGACCTGCCTCCAATCCTGCACGCGTGGCAGTGGTAAAATTTCGACCGATGGGTCGAGTGGCCTCCTTCTCTGCCATAAATCTCTATGATTCTATAACTGTATGCCAAGGAACTTTTATGTGGAAGTACTGTCTAAGATGCACTTAATGATATGTTTGCCCCAACTTAAGAGATTCTCATGGATGGTAAGTAACTTAAAGGTATACATATCCAGATTTATTTTGTAATCTCAAGTTTTGGACGAAGATTTTTTTTCCTGTTCTGATAACTGAACTCCACCCACCTGGCAGAAATCATGTGGGTGATGAGATGAAATTGCCCAGGCTACTTACCCACCCTGGAGCTGCCGGGTATTGATCATTCCTAATTTTAACCTGCTCTAAAGAGCCTTTTTTTCATATGCATGCTGGGTCCCAATGATGCCTGAGCGGGAAGTTGCAGTGGCTCTCCCGCCAAGTGAAGACAGCGGGGAAGAGGATCAGGGCCAAAAGAGGCCTTGGGCCCACAAGGAAATTTTAAAATTCCCTGCTGCTGAATCTCCCCACCTGATCCCGAGACCCCCACAGGATGGCGCTGAGGGTCGATCCCGCCACCTACCTGTTATCGGCGGGCGGACTCCAAGCCGAGAGATTCTCCGTTGCTTCTTGCCAACTTCTTGCTCAGACTGGTGGGCAGTCGGCCAGCAGGATTTAAATGAGGCCCAGCCGTTAAAATTATCCGGGTCTCATTCTGTCGCGGGCGGGCAGGAAATTAACTTGCCAGTGCAGTTTCCTGCTCACAGTTAAAACTCAGGGCAGCGTCGTGCATTAATGGAACATTGTGATCCTTCCCACTATTTATAAATGGAAACCGTTCAATTTTTCGTCATGAAAATAAATGTGTTAAATTGTTCTTATATTCACAGGAGTCAAACAATTACAACTGATGCAAATAATAGGGATAAACAACTAAAGGTATCTTTTACAGTGAGAAAAGAAAGATCTTCTGTGGAATGTTTGACAGATTAAAAATCATCACGAAACTCAGGAAGAATTTGTTAGTGTCTTTGCTACAAAAAGGTTTCTGAATCTCACTGCTTTATAAAGGGGTGCTGTCTAATGAGAAAGCAGTTTGCATTGGCTATATAAGCAGCTTATTAGATAGTATTCCACATGATGGGATGGTGCAAAATAGTATTAAGAGGTAAGAAAATATCCCCTATTGAACTAAGCTAGCTTCATGTTACCAATGTTGTGTGAAAAATATGGAAAAAAACTCAGTAACAGAAACATCTCTATTTTGGAAAAAATTATGATTCGGTTCTGAGACATTTACAAATTATTAAAATATTGGAAGAGATATGTATCCTTTCAAAATTCAGGTTAATAATCCAAGCGGTCAAACTTCTCAGTGATGAAATCATAAACAATATTCAAATCAACAACAACAACTTGTATTTGTATAGACCCTTTAACGTAGTAAAACGTCCCAAGGCGCTTCACAGGAGCATTATAAAACAATATTCAACACCGAGCCACATAAGGAGATATTAGGACAAGTGACCAAAAGCTTGTTCAAAGAGGTAGGTTTTAAGGAGCGTCGTAAAGGAGAAGAGAGAGTTAGAGAGGCGCAGATACTTAGGTAAGGAATTCCAGAGCCTGGGGCCCAGGCAGCTGAAGGCACGGCCGCCAATGGCGAAGCGAATAAAATTGCAGATGCGGAAGAGGCCAGAATTGGAGGAGCACAGAAATCTTGGATGTTGTAAGGCTGGAGGAGGTTACAGAGACAGGGAGGGGCGATGCCATGCAGGGATTTGAAAACAAGGATAAGAATTTTAAAATCGAGGTGTTGCCGGACCGGGAGCCAATGTAGATTAATTGTTATCAAAGCGGGTATTTGACTTTTTATGTTAATATTTGTATGTGATGCTCAACATATGCTCGAAGTTACAGTGAGTATTTCTTACATATTGGAAACGTGGAAATTAGATAGCTTCAGTTGAAGAGCCAGCATTGGTTCGATGGGCTGACATCGGTTGTGGGGAAAATGCTAGAGTCCATTATAAAAGATGTAATAGCAGAGCACTTGGAAAACAGTGACAGGATTGGACAAAGTCAACATGGATTTACAAAAGGTAAATCGTGCTTGACTAATCTACTGGAATTTTTTGAGGAAGTAACTGATAGAATAGATAAGGGAGAACCAGTGGATGTGGTGTATTTGGACTTTCAGAAGGCCTTCGATAAGGTCCCGCATAAAAGAGATTAGCGTGTAAAGTTAAGGCACATGGGATTGGGGGCAATGTACTGACTTGGATAGAGAACTGGTTGGCAGACAGGAAGCAAAGAGTTGGAATAAACGGGTCTTTTTTCGAGTGGCAAGCAGTGACTAGTGGGGTTCCGCAGGGATCGGTCCTAGGACCCCAGCTATTCACTATATATATTAATGATCTAGACGAGGGAACTAGATGTAATATCTCCAAGTTTGCAGATGACACAAAGCTGGGTGGGCGTGTGTGCTGTGAGGAGAATGCCGAGAAACTCCAGTATGATTTGGACAGGTTGGGTGATTGGGCAGAAGCATGGCAGATGCAGTATAATGTGGATAAATGCGAGGTTATCCACTTTCGTGGCAAAAACAGAAAGGCAGATTATTATCTGAACGGCAATAGATTGGGAGAAGGGGAAGTGCAATAAGACCTGGGTGTCCATGTGTACCAGTCGCTGAAGGTAAGCATGCAGGTACAGCAGGCGGTTAAGAAGGCAAATGGTATGTTGGCCTTCGTAGCGAGAGGGTTTGAGTACAGGAACAAGGATGTCTTGCTGCAGCTGTACAGGGCCTTGGTGAGACCACACCTTAAGTATTGTGTGCAGTTTTGGTCGCCTTATCTGAGGAAGGATGTTCTTGCCATGGAGGGTGTGCAGCGAAGATTCACCAGACTGATACCTGGGATGGCAGGAATGATGTACAAGGAGAGATTGGGTCGATTGGGCTTATACTCGCTGGAGTTTAGAAGAATGAGAGGAGATCTCATTGAAACTTATAAAATTCTAACAGGGCTAGACAGACTGGATGCAGGAAGGATGTTCCCGATGGCGGGTGAGTCCAGAACAAGAGGTCACAGTCTAAAGATAAGGGGTAAGCCATTTAGGACAGAGATGAGGAGGAATTTCTTCACCCAGAGAGTGGTGAACCTGTAGAATTCTCTACCACAGAAGGCAGTTGAGACCAAGTCAGTAAATATATTCAAGAAGGAGTTAGATATATTTCTTAAGGCTAAAGGTATCAAGGGATATGGAGAGAAGGCAAGGACAGGGTACTGAGTTTGGATGATAAGCCATGATCTCATCGAATGGCGGAGCAGGCTCGAGGGGCCGAATGGCCTACTCCTGCTCCTATCTTCTATGTTTCTATGTTTCTGCTGTAATTTCTGTGATTCTATATCTCTCTCTTTTTTGCACTAAAATAAAGGGTGGTGGAAATCTAGAACACTTTCCCCCAAAAGGCTGTTGAGGTTGGGTCAATTGAAAATTTAAAAACTGAGATTGATAGATTTTTGTTAGGCAATGGTATTAAGGGTTATGGAACCAAGGTGGGTAGATGGAGTTAAGATACAGATCAGCCATGATCTAACTGAATGGCGGAACAGGCCCGAGGTGCTGAATGGCCTACTCCTGTTCTTATGTTCCTATGACAATAAATTTAAAAGCACATAATATGTTTCATTCTGTAATTCAAAAGATTGTTCTGCTGCTTAAATATTTTCTCTTGTCAAAGTACTTTGTAGCTTTGAAATACATGCGGTAGAGGGAATTTTAACTCCTTCCACCCAATGCAATCCAGGCAGAACAGGAGTGAAAATCCAAGCAGTGGTGAGCTGCCTCTGGACACCTGTTTCCAGCAGGCAGATGGTCAGTGGAATGTTAACAAGGCCCGGCCGTTAAAATGGACTGGGCTGCCCACTGCAGCTCCCTGCAGTCGGCCCACACATCTCGCTGGCTTTCTGCCTGGAAGTTACAATTCCCCCTGTTGTGCCATACATCCCCAAAAATAATTTTCTATAATATTCTGGTGCCGAGTCCTGACTATTATACAATGTAATTTGATATATGTATAAAACACTGAACATTTCATTATAAGCACAGTTTCCAGCAAATTTAACAAAACATTCCATTTTAATTGTAATTTTGGTGTAAATATGGAACAAATGTTTCAATGTGTAATTAAAAAATATGGGGTAGAAATTGGTATGCATTGCATCTGTTTTTTGGTCATAATCCGCGCCGGCATTGGTCCAACAGCTAAATTCGTGGGCCCTTTTTGTAGGCGTCCCGGGCAGATGCCTAAAACAGGCGTTATGACCCTTAAGTATGTAAATTAGGGGCCTAACATCAGTTGAAGGACCCCATCCAGAAATTAATCAATGATGAGCGGGCAGCCAACAATCCTTTCAGATTCTTCAGCAGCCCCCACAGCTGCCAAACAAAGGAAAATTCATTTTTTCTTCTTCTTAAAAAAAAACGTTCCCGTGAAGCCATGAGGAGCAGGTGATCTGACATTGAGGTCTTCACTCGGGGTGAGCTGCCTGTGGAGGGACAACCACCTCTGGCAGCTCGTGCCGAGTATGCTTAATGATGCCTGAGGACCAATTTCCATCGATCCTCGGGCCTCTCAGCTCGGGCACATGCTGGTCATGCAGTGCCAAGTCTGGGCCTGAATACTGGCCCAGACCAAAATCTACCCCCCATGAGTTGTATGCCTTACGGAAAATGATTATTTGATTTCATTTTTCTATTATCTATATGTTGTAGATCACTGATATATAGCAGGAGTGAAGATTATCCAAATAACTATAGGCAACAGCTGGTCATATAAAGTTTGATATTTTAATTGGTCCAGCTGAAATAATAGGGACCCTGCAAAACACGTTGTTATATTTTATTCATTTTCTCTTTCATTGTCTTCATTTAAAGTGAAATATCCATCAGCAGTTCTAGCTATGGAGACGTTTTCCAATGAAATTAAGAAGCCCAAACTTTCTATGCAGCATTATGATGTCATTATTTTCTGACTCAACATGACAATGCCTTTGCATTCTCATGTGAAGAAAATCTTTTACTTAAACTTATTACCAAGACCATTGAAATTTCAATGACGAATGTGGTTTTGCAGAGATTAATCATGCCATGATATCTTAAGAAATGTAATTGAGCATTTCTTGAGCCATTATAGATTGCTATTTGTGCAACGTAGTAACAGCCACACTGATCTCCTTCATTGCTATCAAGATGCATAGAACAAAATAAAACAAAAGCATACTAAAAACATTCAACTTAAACCCCATTTTGATCTTATTAAAATAAATGTTATAAATATTAATAAATATTGTACAATTAAAATACACGAAGGCATAAAGGCTGATGTTAACCTTGCTAGCCCAGCGGATAGTGGGCGGGCGGGCGGGCAGTTAAAATAGCCATAGTGTCACCCCCACCAATCCAGCTGGCTTCCTACAGGTTGCAATTTTAATATGGCCTTTTGAGTAGGCAAGAGGAACACTTACCAGAAGGCAGCGGGTCCTTCTTTAAATATGCAGATCAGACGCTGATGAATTCATCGGGGCCTGACTGCAATTTTAATCCAAGGCCTCCGCGGTAACGCTGTCATGGCTTCCCCTCCAGGCCAATCAGGTGGCAAGAGGAGCCGGGGCAGAAGGGGCCCGTAAAACAAAAGTTTTTGTTTCCTTGTGGACCCACAAGGAAGCTTTGGGCCTACCCTGGCCCAGACTACCCTCCCCGTCTTACAACCGCGATGCCTCCTGACCCCTCTGCCAACTACCTTACCTGAGTGCTGGGGACCGTTCCTTCGAATCTCCGCTGGTGGCTTCCTGCTACCAGAAACCCCAGTCCTGCCTACTGGTCAGGTAATGTTTCCCAGTGGGTTAAGGCAGGAGACTGACTGGGCCTATGCAGATGAGGCCGGATGGTTTACCATGCGGCTTGGCCTCCACCCACACCACTCTTGGCTGGGAGTTAAAATCGGCCCTAAAGGGCCCGCAGTTCCACCAGCAGAAATGTGGTGGAGATGAACTCCTGGCTGCCCATGGCCAGCGATGCAGACTCTGTTTCAAATTGTTGTGGGCGGGCTCTTACCATAACTGAGGCAGATGACCTGCACTTGTAAGTGCATTTCAGAGGAACCCACCTTGTTCTACCAATGGAAGTTAGAGTGGCACCCAGTTACGCCAATAGGGGGACACTGAGTTGAAGAAAAAAATTACTTACATTTTTTTTTCTTTTCCGAATGAATCAAACAGACATAGGTTTGAAGGTTTAGGCATGCTACAGCCCTCTGGACTCAATATCGAGTTCAACAATTTTAGATCATAACCTTAGCCCCAATCACATTTATATTTTATTTTTTCATCCACCCTTTTATTTGCCCCCCCCCTTTTTTTTCCCTCCTAGAAGCTGGCAGCTGTCCTTCATTCTGCCAGTGCATTTCACACTTCTTTCAGCCTTAACCTGTCACATTAACACCACCTCTTGCCTTGAATATCTCTTAATGTCTCTTAATCTCTCCTTTTGTTCTTTCATCCCCTCCCCCTTTACCCAGCTTTATCCTTGCCTTAAATCTATTTGATTTCCTGCTGTTTCCAGTTCTGATGAAAGGTCTCGACCTGAAACGTTAACTCTGTTTCTCTCTCCACGGATGCTGCCTCGCCTGCTGAGTTTTTCCAGCATTTTCTGTTGTTATTTCGGATTTCCAGCATCTGCAGTATTTTGTTATCGTAATAGGTTTGAAGGTAACTGATCTCTTCCAGGATTGATTACTGTTACTTTGGGCAGTGTTAGGGCATATACTAGGCCCTCAACAGAACTCATGCCAGCTCTCAGCTGGTGAGAGTCCTACCAGGCCTAAGGAGGGCTTAATGGGTGGAATTCCTGGGGTAGCCATGCCTTGAATTTAAAGAGGGATAGGTGGAGGATTAGTCCACTCACCCCAATCAAAATTTGGGCCATAATATAAATGGGGCAGAAACCCAGATAATCCGGGTTATGCCTAAATCCTGGTCCTTGGTGGGTGATCCATTGACTCTACGCCCTCCCTGGTCACTACAATTTCGGCCCCATAAATATTAATGCAACACTGTTAACCTATACAATTAAGAGATGGTAACTCCAGGGCCGCAATTTTTACTTTGAAGAGAGTGCAAGTTGGCGAGCAGGTGGGCAGTTAAAAGCGCTGAAATTGACAACACATCGGGAAGCCGCCTTCAATCCGCCGACTTTCGCCTTTAACTCCAGTACATTTCTCAGCGTGCCAGAGACCCGCTCGGGAGAGGCAGGCGACCTAATTAAAGTATTTGAGAGCCTGTTAACAGGCCATTAGCAGCCTTTTTAACCTGATGTTGCAGCTTTTACTGACTGTCCACAGGATTCACGGGCATCCTGAACCTCACCTGTGAAAGCAAGGAGAGAGCGGAGCTGCCATTGTGTGAGTTGAATAATTGCCAGTTTAAAAAAATCACATAAATACTCACACCTTACACCTGCTTCCTTGCCTAAGGGAAAGGCTCTTGCTGACATCATTTGTGCTGAGAATTTGCTTTGAGGAGTTTGCAGGTTATTTCTATAACCTCGAAAGCCACTTTCGCCACATTGCAAGTCACTCTCACTACATTGGAGGATTGTGCCTCTGATCTCCACTTTACCTGGCATCTATCAGATCAGCATGGGTGTCGCTTATGCTGTTTCACCTTGACCTCAGATTCGGACCAAGATGAGCCCCAGCAACAACACCAGCAGCAGCAGCCTTCTCCTCAACAACCTGCTGCTCCACAGGCGAGAGCGGTTGAGCACAGGGGTGCACCTCGCCGGAGGCGATAACCCCAACACAGGGTATACAGGCAGAGGATGAGCTTCCTGGATATGACTGAGCAGCAGTGCCTCAGGAGGCTCAGGCTATCACGTCAGGTCGTGGCAGATATTTGTAACTTGCTGTAAGACGACCTGCTGCCAAGTGGACCTGGTGGACATGCCTTACCAGTGCCTGTCAAAGTCACCGCCGACCTCAACTTCTTCACCTTAAGCTCTTTCCAGGGATCTGCAGAAGACATTTGCAGGATCTCACAGTCGGCCACACACAAATGCATCACCCAGGTGACCGATGCCATGTTTCACAAGTTAGCCACTTATGTAAACTTTGCCACTGATGAAGCCAGGATTACTGAGCGGGCGCTCGGTTTTGCGGCTCTGGCTGGCTTCCCACAGGTACAGGGCGTCATCGACTGCACACATGTGGCCATCAAGGCACCCCCAGATCACCCAGGAGTGTTCGTGAATCGAAAGGGCTTCCACTCCCTTAATGTGCAGCTCGCCTGCAACCACAAAAAGATCATCATGCATGTGTGTGCCAGACTCCCAGGGAGCTGTCATGACTCTTTCATCCTGTGCCAGTCCACCCTCCCTCAGCTCTTCACACCCCCGACCAGGCTTACTGGCTGGCTGCTTGGAGACAAAGGGTATCCACTGAAGACATGGCTGATGACACCCTTGAGGAGGCCAAGCAATAAGGCTGACGAGCGCTACAATTAAAGCCACATGACAACCAGATGTGTAATAGAGCAAGCAATCGGGATGCTGAAGATGTGTTTCAGATGCCTTGACAGATCTGGAGGAGCCCATCAATACTCACCAGCTAGGGTCCCCAGAATCATCGTCATATGCTGCGCTCTGCACAACACAGCGCAGCAGTGAGGATTGGAGCTGCAGGAGGAGCAAGGCGCAAAGCGCAGAGCCTCTTCGGAGGAGGAGGAGTATGAGGAGGAGGAGCAGATGGAACACGAGGAGGAGGAACCTGAGGTGGAGATGGAACCAGCAGCAGCATGCAGTGTTGCCCGGGATGGCCTCATAATGACACAATTTAGTTAAGTTGCACCAGTCCACCCATATGGCTCCCAGATGCTGAACCAACATCCCCCCCACCAACACCACAAAGCAGTCCTAAAATGACCAAACCATTCCTGTCATACACACACCCATTGCTCGAGGTTAAGTAAAGTCTTTCCATTCACTCCAACTGACAAGGCCACTTCCCAGGTAGCAGGCAAAAATGGACAAGACGGGTAAGTGGAGAGGCAAAGAGGAATTCGAAGATGAGCCACTCATCACAGAGTACCCAGCCTCTGTCCTGCTCTTGCAGCCACAGTCTGGTCCAGTTAAGATTTTGGTCAATGGTGACATCCAGGCTGTTGGTGGGGGACTAGTTTAGAAACACAGCTGCCATCTGCTATTTGCCTACAGGTTCCAGCTCTATGATTGACAAGAACCCAGCTTAGGTCAGAGTTGAGGATACAGATAGCACCTAACACTGAAACTGACTTGTGCTACCAAGTTGCCATAATGGATGGAGTTAGTAAGAATTTTCTTTAACAGGCAGGCTGCCTTAACTGCTACTTCTTTATCTAAAACAATTATTTATGAGCACTGCTGCTTTAAATACAGTTGACTGTATTTAAAATTTTATGGGCTAATCCCACTCGTAACATTGAAAAATAAGGGTTCATATAAATGCTTATGTGGGCCCACATTAATTCTGACATTTTCAAACTTTATGAACTTTGCACTATTACATGATAGAGGTATGTAGCGCTGAAAAAAAACATGTAATGCTATTGCAAGTTGATAGTATAAACTACAATCCTTGGCCTTTAATACAAACATAAGAATCCATAACTATTTCTGTTGCTTTGCCTTGTGTGGTTCTGTCTGCAAGAGGTAGATAGCATCTAACATCACTGGTATTGGCCAGATACCAGATACTCATGTTGGTTTTGCATTTAATTGAACATGGTTTTTAATTTCAGTTTGTCTTTGAATACATCATCCAAACAACACTTGTACTCTCACTTGTTTGCAATAACAAATTGTTTGTGAGTATAAGATCTAACACATAATGTTTGACTAATCTGAACATATGCTCAAACTAATTATGTGACGCTGAATTTAAAGGAACAAAGAACCATTGGTGGCTTTTTGCAATTTGTTGCTACATAACAGGCTTGGCATCAACGATTCGTGGGATGTTTGAATCTTGCACAGCTTTTATTCATAATGGTAATGCACACTTCCAAATAAAAAAAAACTGCTACCCACATTCAGGCTTTCAGAATAGCAGACACCAACCATAATAACTGATCTTGTTTCAATTAGGGTAAAAGTTCAAATTTCTTTGCAAGCTGCACTTAAAAGAATAGAAAATGATATACACTATTTTTTTCCATATGCAGAAAAGGAAAACAAAATCTGTCGAAAAACAGAACTAATAAGGTTGAAATTTGATATAGAAGTTAAACACCATTTTATCTGTCACTGTCATTCTAACAGTTCCATTAGACATCGCCCTTAAGCTAGGTCATTTTCCCATGATTTTAGACACTTTCATTCTTGCCAGTGCATAACACTGATTGATCCAAATCTAGCGTTACACACTACCGCACTTTCCTATAATACTTTCCCTGTAGAAAGGAGAATGATGTATAAAAGGGAGGTCTAATGCATGACCTACAGTAGCTCTTTTGCAATGGAGCTCCGTATAAGATTTTGTCAAAAAGGATTCTTTGTAGTTTAAAATATTGCATAGCTCAAATCAACTTAAAGACCTTTTATTTCAAAGGCTGGCCCACTGAAGCATTAATAATCCAGAATGTACTGTAAGACCCATACAGTCGTGTCCCTGTCTACCTCTGTCTTGATTCATTCAGGGTGAATGGCAGATTCCTAAGCAGTGTCAAGTTTCAGATCACCATAGAAACAAACTAGGAGGCAGTTTCATTAATCATTTAGAGCACAAGAAGTCTAGGTCAGTCTGATTGCAGCATATAGAGTATCATCCTAGCGCCACATGGGACTCTGTTGATTTGAATTAAAAAAGATTAAGCTGGCCCTGCGACGCCCAGCATCATCAGTTTAAGTTCTCATGTAACAGTGGTCTCTGGAGCCGCATGGATTAAGAGATTGAAGCTACACATTTATTTTGCAGGACTCAGTGAAACATTAGAAGACTGCAGGTGTCTAAGGGGGGAAAAAAGGACAAAGAGCACGTATTGCTTTTTTGTACTTGTTGCTGTTCTTTTGAAACTGGAAACAATAACTCAACTTTATATCTCCACTGACATTTCCACTCTTTCAAGCCATGAAATGGTACATTTGTCATGATGTTATCAAACTTTACAACCGAATCTGAAATTTCTTTATGGGCCTTTGTGGCAATTACTCAAAACTGAATTGTTTGGTAGTAGATTTAAGACCATACTTAGGTGGTGTACCTTGGCTGTACCTATACATGTGTTTTTTTTATATTTTACGCAAGATCTCTTTAAAGAAACTAAAATCATCTAAATTAAGGAAAAAATTATAATTCATTTATTATTGCGGAGAAGAATTATAGTTTCTGGAAAATGGGATGCAGACAGCTACAAATCAAGCTGACTCCAAAATGCTTGTGCACATACACTGCAAGACTAGCTCCCAAAGGTGTCCATTTTATTTATGGTTCACTCCAAAACTTCAAAGAATCTTTTGGTAACTTAGTCCAGACTAATTTTTTTTTATTTTGTGGAAGTAAGATGACCGAACAGGAAAGACAAAGGGTAACAGGAAAAAATTTAAAGAGCAGAAGTATCAGGGAAAAAAAATAAAGAACCTTTTATCTTTCACTGGTATTTTCTCCATGCTGACACTGCATACTGTTCGTAACAGAAATAATAAATTACACAGAATTCAAAAAGTGTAATAATGGCATCATCCGGTTTTACACAGATTTATACATCTGCAGAATAAAATAACTGGGCCATAAAATTATTCTGGAATTTTTGTCTAAGAACAGCGAGTAATTTTTTTCTCATAGCTCCCCTCCCCCCTCCCATATACTCTAATCCTCTTTGGTCAACAAGTCAATCCAGACCAGTGTCATCTCCAAAGATACTACCAATGCTGGTCCTTGATCAACCTTCCAGGTGGTACTCCTCAGACTTGCAGAAAAGATGTGCCTATGCCATCCAGTCAGTTCTCCCTCACTCTCTTTCAGGAGACATGCCTAAGACTCGAAAATGTGCCCTCTGAGGAAGTTTGAGTGAGAATATCTGTGGATTTGGAATTCTAACTGACAGTCTAGTTAATTGTTTCAAGAGAATGTTGGTAACAGCCTCTTTCTGGTCTGGTTGGTAAAATAAACAATGGCCTAGAAATTGCTTACCTTAGCACCAGCCGTTAATGCTGGATTTCTGGATAAAAATGGCGGCCGCCTCGCTACCGACCTCCTCCGCACGGGACACAGCGACCCCCATTTTGGTAAGGGCCATGGCACTGCTGTTGACAGCACTGGCCCCTGAAATTAGCAGATCGTGATGTCAATCGGTGTGCAACGCCTGACTTGACGCCACGACTGCAAACTTGGATGTTCTCGCTCTCCTTTACGTTGGGTCCCAAGCACGCACAGAAAATCGTGCGTGAAGCAGCCCTGCACAGACGCTGTCAGCGCTTCTTGAAGGGACACACAATCTTTCAAGTTTGGAGTTAAGCTTTTGGGCTTTTAAAAAATATTTTATTGAAGTAGTGGCAGGGTGAAATTGATGACAAAAGCTTTTAAATTGTGCCGGGAGTGCAGGGAGTGCTGCTGGACGCTTGCATGCCTTCGGATGGTAAAGGAAGGCCTCTGAGAAGACAGAAAATGCTGGAAATACTCAGCAGGTCAGATAACATCCATCGAGAGAGAAACAGAATTCACATCTCAGGTCGAGATGCTACCTGACCTGCTGAGTATTTCCAGCGTTTTCTGCTTTTATTTGAGATTTCCAGCATCCGCTCCCAGAGGGAAGAGGAAGAAGCAGAAGAGGAAGACACAGAAGAGTAGGAAGTGGAAGAGGAGGAAGCAGAAGAGGAGGAAGCAGAAGGAGGGATGCAACCCAGACAGCCCCTTTCTGGTCGGGATATCCGGGATGGAATCATCCGCCTGCGGTACCAGTGACCATAACCCCAATTCCCCTTTCAACATTTGTCCCACACCTTACCTTCCCTCTGTTACTGAACTTTTGGCCACAATGCTGAAATAAAAGCTACCACAAAGCAAACTTTCTGATCCAACTTTATACATTATTCTGGAGACCGGAAGGAGCGGACCTGGTGGGAGCGCAGCGAGAGCGGAGCAGTTAAAAAGAGCAGTCCCGAGTGGCAGGAGCCTGAGACTGGAAGGAGCAGACCTGGTGGGAGTGCAGCGAGAGCGGAGCAGTTAAAAAGAGCAGTCCCGAGCGGCAGCAACTCAACAGAGGCAGTTTTTGAAAAAGTGATGTCAGAGTAAAAAAAAGTGACGTCGGCACAAAGGAAGGAGCTGATTGGTGAGTAGCTGGTGAGTGTATTCTTTTTAAAAAAACAATTAAAGTTTATAAGTTTATTTCTGCTAAGTTAATAGCCTATTAAATAGAGGGAAAGAGCTGATTGGTGAGTAGCTGGGGAGTGTTTTTTGTTAAGTTTTAAGTTTATTTCTGCTGGGTTAGTTCATAGTCTATTAAATAGAGGCATGGCAGGGCAGCTCAGCCCCGTGGAGTGCACATCCTGTGCCATGTGGGAAGTTCTAGACGCTTCACGTAGCCTGGACGACCACATGTGCAGGAAGTGTCGCCAGCTACAGCAAATCGAGCTCTGGGTTTCAGAGCTTGAGCGGCGACTGGAGTCTCTGCGGTGCATCCGCGAGGCTGAGAGCTACGTGGATAGCATGTTTCTAGAGGTGGTCACCCCGCAGCTTAAGTGTATGCAGGCAGAGAGGGAATGGGTGACCGCCAGACAGAAGAGGAGGACCAGGCAGGTAGTGTAGGAGTCCCCAGAGTGCATCGCGCTCTCTAACCACTATTCTTTTCTGAGTACTGGTGAGGGCGATGGTTCCTCTGGGGAGTGCAGCCAGAGCCAAATCCATGGCACCACGGGTGCCTCAGCTGCACAGGGGGGGGAGGAAAAAGAGTGGAAGAGCAATAGTGGTAGGGGATTCGATAGTTAGGGGAGCAGACAGGCGTTTCTGCGGCCATAGACGTGACTCCAGGATGGTATGTTGCCTCCCTGGTGCCAGGGTCAAGGATGTCACTGAGCGGCTGCAGGGCACTCTGAGGGGGGAGGGTGAACAGCCAGAGGTGGTGGTCCATATCGGTACCAACGACATAGGCAGAAAGAGGAATGAGGTCCTGCAGGCAGAGATTAGGGAGCTAGGAGAGAGATTAAAAAGCAGGACCTCAAAGGTAGTAATCTCAGATTACTCCCGGTGCCACGTGCTAGTGAGTACAGGACTAGGAGGATAGAACAGATGAATGCGTGGCTGGAGAGATGGTGCAGGAGGGAGGGCTTTAGATTCCTGAGGCATTGGGACCATTTCTAGGGAAGGTGGGACCTGTACAAGCCGGACGGGTTACACCTCAACAGAGCTGGGACCAATATTCCCGCGGGGAGGTTTGCTAGTGCTGTTAGGGAGGGTTTAAACTAGCTTGGCAGGGGGATGGGCACCAGCATATAGGAGTAGAAAAGAGGAATAAGGTGCATAAAAGAGTGAGTGTGTTGGATAGTACAGGAGAAGATAGTACTAGAGGCGGAAGTAGTACCATATTAGGTAGGAGCAGACTAAGAAAGACTACAAAAAATTCAAAAATGGTTTAGAATGCATATACGTAAACACACAAAGTGTGGTGAATAAGGTTGGTGAGCTACAAGCACAATTAGCCATGTGGCAATATGATGTTGTGGCAATAACGGAAACGTGGCTTAAAAACGGTGAGGACTGGACACTTAATATTCAAGGGTACAAGGTGTTCAGAAAAGATAGGGAAGGAAAAAAGGGAGGTGGGGTGGCAGTGCTGATTTAGGAAGACATTGTCGTGTTGGAAGGAAGGATGTTCTTGAGGGGACAAGGACAGAATCCATTTGGTTAGAGTTGAGGAGCAAAAAGGGTATGATCACGCTATTGGGGTATTCTATAGGCCTCCAAATAGTGAGAGGGAGGTAGAGGAGCAAATCTGCAGGGAAATCGCAGAGATAGGCAAGAGCTATAGAGTGGTGATATTGGGGGACTTTAATTACCCAAGTATCGATTGCGTTAATGCTAGGGTAAAGGGAAAGGAGGGGGAGGAATTTCTGAAATGTGTTCAGGAGAATTTCCTTGACCAATATGTTCTTCGCCCAACTAGGAAGGAGGCATTGCTGGATCTGGTGCTGGGGAATGAGGTGGGCCAGGTCGACCAAGTGTCTGTGGGAGAACACTTTGGTACGAGTGATCATCGTATCATAAGATTTAGATTAGCAATGGAGAGGAGCAAGGAACAATCTAGAGTGGAACTTCTAAACTGGAATAGGGCTAACTTCAATGGGATGCGAAAGGATCTAGTCAGGGTAAAATGTTGACCTCATTGAAATGTGCTTTTCTCTTCTGCCTCTTTGCCATGCTCATGGGTGCCTCTGCCAGGACATCCATTTGATGGCATGCTTTGAAAGTGATACAAAATCATAATTGAGCCATCCATTATAGCTAACCGACAGTCAATTCACTGTAACAAGCATTCTTCTACTTATGTGCTGCTATCCAGCCTGCTTTTGCAATCTACACTCATTCTTGGCTTTTTAATAGCTGCCCTCCCCATTTCCAAACTGTCCCAGTGCAATACTCCTTGGCTCTCGGTCTGACAACGCCTCAATTTTTAAAAATTCTCATCCTGGTTTTCATAACTCTCCAAGGCCTCGCCCCTCCCTATCTCTGTAACCTCCTACAGCCCTACAACCCTCCGTGATCTCTGCGCTCCTCCACTTCTGGCCTCTTGTGTAACCCCGATTTTCTTCACTCCACCATTGGTGGCCGTGCGTTCAGCTGTCTCGGCTCTAAGCTCCGGAATTCCCTCCCTAAGCCTCTCCGCCTCTCTACTTTTCTTTCCTCCTTTAAGATGCACCTTAAAACCTACCTCTTTGACCAAACCTGTCCTAATATTGTTGAGGCTGCTGCGAAACACGAACGGAGGCTGAATCCATATGTGGAAAACAAGAAACTTTTATTCACTGCATGCTACACAAAAATGGCTGAGAGAAAGCTGCTCCCAGAATTCTCTGCTAAAAACTCCCAGAATTCTCTGGGTAAAACCTGAGGCCCCGCCCCCTTTTGCCTTAAAGGTAATGTGCCTTAAAGGGGAAGGGGCTGGAAATTTGTCCACAGACGAAAGAGTGGATTATGCCCGTTTTAGGTGGCGATCCGCCACAATATCTCCTTATGTGGCATGGTGTCACATTTTGTTTGATAACGCTCCGGTGAGCGACTTGAGATGTTTTACTACGTTAAAGGCACTATATAAATGCAAGTTGATGTCGTTGTTGATCCGGAGTTGCTCTATTGGATGACCAATGGATATATCAATGAGAAGACCTTGCAATTTACAGTGAAACAACACTCGATTGCATTGGCAGGCACAGGTGTTGGTTAACAGGTGAAATACTGGCTCTGTGGAACTTCAGGGTCCCTATGTTTATTAATGCCATATCTAATCTAAGCATTGGTATATGATATGCTTTTACTGGACATATGATATCCTTTTATTGATCAGTGCGTTTGTAGGATGTGTTTAGTATTAAAATCCTACAGATCAGAAGTTTCCAAAAAAGAAAGTATTGTGCTTTATTTTGCATGTTCACCTATGGTAGATCAGTACAGAAGAGCACTAGGGAAAGGCCAGAGGAATGCAACTGAGTGGATAGTTCTTTCAGAGTGTCAGCACAGGTGTGATGGGCCACCTTCTGTACTGTAACACTCTATGGGGGGAATTTTTGGTGGGGCCAGCGGGCGCGGGTGGGGAAAAAATGTTTTTTGACAGCGGGTAAAGAACCCGCTGTCAACCTGCCACCATGCTAGTCTCCCAGATGTCGGGTCTGTCATTGCTGAACAGACCCGACACCAAGCGGTGGGGGAGGCAATTTAGGTGATTAAGAGCTTGTTAACAGCCACTTCAAAACTATTTTGGGTTCAATTTTAAATTTTACGAGGTCGCCCACAGGATCCACGCTGCTCAGGGATCACGTCAGGTAAGGAGGTCGGGAGTTATGTTACCATTAAATCATCTCTTTACTTGACAGCTGCAAATGTGCTATAAAAGTTCCCGTCTCACAGCTGTTCACTTTCCAAGGTCACAAGCTGTTGCTTACTGCATTTGGAAGACAGATTGAGCTTTATGCAGGTTACAAGTGTTTGGAGTAAACTCTCTATCTGGTGTCACCTCATTGGAACAACCTCTCTCACCATTGACAGATCGCTTCTGTCATCTCAACTTCACCTGCCATCTATTACATCAGCATCGGTGCCCTTGAAACTATCTCACCTTGGTCCTCATAATCCCACCACCAGCTGTACCAGACACACCAGCAGCACCAACAACAACATTAAGCTTCTCTGCAATCACCTGATGCTGCACAGGACACAGGGCATCAGCACCCGAGCACATTGCTTGCTGGGAGGCCAGGGATGGCCTCACCATAGCCAGATTTAGTTCACTCTGGCTGCCACATGATGCGCCAGGTTGGCACCACCCCACACCAACACCATAAAGCATCCCTACAATGCCCAAGCCATTCCTTTCACACTCATCAGCATTGTGGGGGGTACCGTTCTGTCTCACCATTCACTGCAACTTACTAAGCCACTTCCAAAGGTGCACAGAAATCTGTCCAAGAACGCAAAGTGTTGAAAATAAAGATTTCAATGTTTGACACCACATTAACAGAAACTTCACATGTACATTGGCTAAAACACACAAGTGCGTACCCTTGTGTGTTGTTAGTTGGTATGATTGGACTAGGATGAGGGTGAGTGTGAGGGGTGGCTAGTGAAATGGGGAAGTGATGATGTTGATAGAGAGGGATGGGTAGAGGTGCATGCTAAGTTGGTGTGAGTAAGGATGTGCAGGAGTAGGGTAGGGAAAGCAGAGTGATGGGGATATGATAAGTGGCATAGCAGGATGAGGTTGAGTGTGGCTTTGCAGTGATGTTTCGTGATCTACTGAGATCATTGAAAGGTTTGCGCTACTGCAGCCTGGTCCTCCTAACGACCTCACTGCTTGTATCCTCCTGTGCAATGTCCAACCAGGCTGCATTGATCTCCTGGGGAGATCTCCTCCGCCCATTGGAAGGGAAGAGGGCATCCCTGCGTGCAGTGACTCCCTCCATAAGCATATGCAGGGAGTCACGGGAGAACCTGGGTGCAGCCGTTCACCTCTGTGCAGTGCTCGTCAGTGTTTGCAGCACCTCAATGCTGTAGAACACTGACAGCACAAATGTCAAAATCAATTTGCGTACGGTCCCTTTAAGGAAACCGGCTGATGACGCATCATCAAGTGATGTCATCAGACCCACTTCCTTCAATTGGCTGGCATAGGCGCTGGGCGGGCTTAACAAGCCCAATCAACGTAAAATCACTTTGGACAGCGGGCTGGAGCCAGCAGTGGGGTCGGGACCCGCCACCGACCCCGGCTGCACCGGACCCGCCGAGGTAGGGGAAATCGCGGCCTACGATTCTGTGATTTCATTACACAAATGAACTGATACTCAAGGGGGATTTTAACCTACCCCGCCCGTGGGAACGGGATGGGTGCACAGTTAAAATAGCTGTGCAAAGACTTACTGCCCATTCCCACTCGATTCCTGCCTGCCTTAATCTTAACTGGGTCCTTTTTTAAGGGGGGGAAAGCGCCCACATGATTCAGGTGGGAGCCTTATTAATATATGCTAATTGGGTCTTACGATATCATTATGACTCCAATGGGATTTTAACATTCTACTGAGTGGACCACCCACAGCAGGCATCCAACTCAGTAAAACCTCACAGGATTGCAGAGGAGACCTTCTAAGGTTAGTCAAAAACTTTCCTTAGTGAGGCCAGGAGGAGCAGAAATGCTCCTGTGGGCCTCACAAAGAAAGTCTGGGCTTCTGCTTCCCGGCCCCCTACCCTTTCCCATCTGCACAATTTAAGCACCCCCCCCCCCACCTGGTAACTTACCTTGATGCCAGCGGACGGCATCCAGGCCCTGCAAATTTGACCTGCTCAAAGCGGGCCAACCACCTTTCTTTTGGGCGGGCAGCTGGCCAGTGGGATGTAAATGAGGGCCAGGGATTAAAATGGCAAATATCCCAGACCTCAAATTGATGATGTTGGGTGGGTTTGACACTCACCCTGCCCTCCGCTTGCCCAAAGCCTGCTTCCCAGTTAAAATCCCAACATGTTCAGTGAAGGCAGTATATTATTATATACCTCCGCTTGTCTTTGAAATTATTTAATTCTTTAATTTATATCAAAATTATATCATACAGAATTTTAACAGTAATGATGGCGGCAGAGTGGAGGAGCAGGGATGAAGATTTTGGACTTAATACATTGGGGGACAGGGAGTCACTGGTATGAGGGTGATGGTGAGTGAAACTTAGTGTGGACAGGACTTGTGTGTCTGTCTGGACTTGTTTGGACAAGGTGGAGTTTATGGAGGGTGGAGGATGGGAAGCTATGAAGAAAGCCAAGTTTGAAGGTGAAAAGTGCATGTAAAATAGTTTTAGTGGCAGAGGGCCTGAAATAAGGACAGAGATTGGAGTAAGGTGTCTGGTGATGGACAGAATGTGGGTTTAAAGCTCATTTAGCATCAAATTTATTTATACTGAAATAGATTTAAAGTGCCAAGTCATAAATGCAAATATTCAAGTCTTAACATGATATCTAAAACAACTTTGCAAATACTATCTGTTTGGAATGCTGTATTTTGCATATAGAAGTTTTATTTTTCTCTACGGCTTACAATAGCTCAGAACAACTCTTCTACTTAACCTGACAGAGACAATGCCCAAGAGCTTCAGATTCTCAATTCAAAGTCAGGATTCAAAAGCAAGCCTCAGGGTTGTCATGGATCCTACGACTCCTGGCAAAGCACTGGAGTAGCTAACGTGGCCCAGTGAAGTACTTCCAGTCAGTGTTTTCAGATGGTCTAAAATCCTGTTTGTTATCATTTATTGGTTCTGACTGAGCTCATGAAAACTCGGGCCTATAACCACTGGACCTCCAATTGGTGTCAGTAGTATTCTCTTTTCTAAATTAAATGATGCAAATTTAGAACAGTATTGTGAGATTTCCAATTGGCCTACCGACTGAAAAAATGTCTTTTCTACTTAAACTGACCCATTTATGTACAGTTGAATATTCTCAATACTGTATATGTGAAAATTCAGAGAAACTGACTTGAGACAAAGGGCTCGATTTTGCCAGGCCCGAGGAGACGGGCATGGAGGCGTGTGGGGTGTTAAAATTGCAAAAAATGGCGGGCGGGCCCGACCCCGCCTCCGAGCAATTTTCCCAAATGCGTGGTTTCTGATCCCGTCTCCGTCCCGCCTCCAAGAGGCGGGATAGGGCCTTAACAACCACTTAATTGCCTCTATAATCCCATTTTGAGAGGCCTTTCTGATTTTAACACTTTTCCGATGTGATGCACGCCTCCTCTGAAACACGACGGTGAAACCTGGCGGTAGCACACTTGGATTGCTGACTATCAGCTGCAGGTCCACCATTAAGAAGGACCAGTCAGCGGCGGTGGTGAAATCTGGGAGCAGACTTAGGTCTCCTGCTGCTCATTTTGCCTCCAGGTCCCTCTCACAGCAAAGGCCAAAAGCTTCCCAGTCTTTGCAGACCTTAACTGCAGCAGCAATGATGACATCATCAGAGGCGACTTTCAGACTGAAAAAGCTAATTGGGTCATGGGTTCCCACATGCTGGAACTCAATTGCCCAATTAAGGGAAAATCAAATAATTCTCCCACATCCTATTGGAGTCGGGTGGCTAACACATAAAGTGGATGACACGACCCCAGCCCACCCCAATGACAAAATCAAGCCCAAAATATACAAAATGCTAGGTAGTTAGTACACATTTTGTATGTTACTTTATTGACATGCAACCCCTTAAAGCACAGATCCAAGCGTCACTCATTGGGAATACAATTCAATTTGGTTTAAAAGTGTAGCCTATTTTAATAAACATCAGGCCAACATTTGCGATCGGAGGCTTCCCGCGGGAAGCTTCCCTCCGACCTGCAAAATGTCGACGAAAGTACCTGGTGGCCCGGGAGGAATGGCAGCTTGCGATCCTGGGCCTCCCCGGGTCTGCGCGGGCAGAGCCCCACGTATCCCAGCAGCGCATGCAGTTCGTAGGCGCTCCTGGGATCACATGGGCCAGCCCAACCAATAAAAGAAGGGAACCCCCATTCATACTTTTGACAGTTCCGTACATACGGAACTGTCATAAGTATGAATGGAGATCACTTAAAAAATACACCAACACATGAAATAAATATTTTTTTAAATTACATATTTAAAATGAATGAAAATGCCATTTAATATAGTATTTTAACCAAAAATGTAATTTTTTGAAAAAGAAAATGAAATGCTTTTACGGGGCTAAAAATAAACTTACCTTTTTGAAGAGTATTTTGAATTTATAAATGAGTGATAAAATGTTATTTTTCTATTTTTTAAAACTCTTATGCTGGTAAAAGCCTTATGCCTGCTTTTACCAGGCGTAAGAATTTGACAGGCATTCAGCGGCCGGAAGTTGGGCAAATAGCACAACTCTCCACCTGCAGAGGGATGCGGAGGATCTGTCAAGAGCATTCTTGACAGATCGCAAGTGCCGGGTTTCGGCGCATGAGCTTCGCATGCCTAAACCCGGAACTTGCGCGGCCCCTACGGCGCATACACACCTCGTACGCTTTGTGCACTAGGTGTAGCGAAATCATAAACTTTATCATAAATCAATAAACATTATCAATATATATATGATTTCAGTATATCTGACATACAAAGGAAATCTCCCCCATATTTTTAAATGGGTTTGTAAGCTATATTGGTCTTACTGATCGCAAATACCACCCCTCAGCTTTCCCCATTGTTGACAACTCTGGAAGTAGAAACATGAAGCTTCTTCTTTTAATTCTACAGAGTGAATTTGTGATCTTCGCTCAGCTATCTGGGGATGTAGGGATGATCAAAGGGCAAGTCAATCACTGTTGCTGTAGGTTTAACAGTGGCATAGACAGTGGCTTGGAATTTCCTCAATGTGATTTACACATCTGATACACCTTTAAAAAAAAGTGTTACATCTGCCATAAAAACAGAAAATGTTGGAAATACTCAGCAGGTCAGGCAGCACCTGTGGAGAGAGAAATAGAGTTAACGGTTCAGGTCGATGACCTTTCGTCAGAAGTGGAAGAAGTTAGAGATGTAACAGATTTTAAGCAAGTGTAGGGGCAGGGAAAGGTAGGAGGGGAGGAAAGAACAAAAGGGAAGGTCTGTGATAGGGTGGAAGGCAAGAAAGATTAAATGACAAAAGGTATGATTGTAGAAAGCAAAAGTAGATGGTAATGGGACAAGTAAAGAAACAAAAGATGAGTCTAGAAGAGGTATAAATGGGAATGGCAGAATCATCAACAGCTGCCAAGTGAAAAAATAAGGGCAGAGGTTATAGTCTGAAATTGTTGAACTCGATGTTGAGTCCAGAAGGCTGTAAAGTGCCTAATCGAAAGATGAGGTGCTGTTCCTCGAGCTTACATTGAGCTTCGTTGGAACAGTGTAAGAGGCCGAGGATGGAGAGATCAGAGTGGGAGTGGAGCAGAGAATTAAAGTGACAGGTGACTGGAAGCTCAGGGTCACGCTTACGGACTGAATTGAAGTGTTCCGCAAAGCGGTCACCCAATCTGCATTTGGTCTTCCCAATGTAGAGGAGACCACATCGTGAACAGCGAATACAGTATACTAAATTGCAAGAAGTACAAGTAAATCGCTGTTTCACCTGAAAGGAGTGTTTGGGGCCCAGGACAGTGGGCAGGGGGGAGGTAAAAGGGCAGGTGTTGCATCTCCTGCGCTTGCACGGGAAGGTGCCGTCGTACCTCTCGCACACTCCTCAACCATCTCGTACACCAGCTCTACAGCAGACGCCGCAACCTCGAAACCAAGATAGAGTCCATGCTCTCAGCCTGTGCTCAGGGCACAGCAGACCAGCTACGAAACACCGCCAAACAGACGAGGCAACGGAACTACGCTTCCTACATGCGCATCAAGAACAGGAAGCTTGAGAAACTCGGCATCACCACCAGCTGCAACCAAGCCTCCGCCGGTACCACGGTTGCAACCACAGGGAAGTCCATCGTCAACCTGTCGGACCACACCCTTCAACCAGACGAAATCGAAGTTCTCGCCCTAGGGCTCAAGTTCTGCCCCACCACCAAAATGGACCCCATCGGTCTCGCGGCAGACACAGAGGAATTCATCAGGAGAATGAGGATCCGGGAATACTACCACAAATCCCAAGAAGTCAGCAACAAACCCAATGAGACAATCAATGATCTGGAACAGCAGACAGAGGGAACCGCAGTGCTACAACCGAAGAAGAAAGAGTCAAATTGGACCCCTCCGGAGGGTCGCTGCCCTAAGCTTGACATGTATGCTCAAGCTGTCAGGAAATGCATCAACGCCTGATTCTTCAGCCGCACTCACAAGACAATCCAGAATGTCACCTGAGCACAATGCAACGCCATCCACGCTCTCAAGACCAACCGCAACATCGTCATCAAACCAGCGGACAAAGGAGGAGCCATCGTCATACAGAACAGAATGGACTATTGCAAAGAAGCATACCGACAACTGGACAACCAGGAACACTACAGACAGCTACCCGCAGATCCGACCAAAGAACACACCCGCCAACTCAATAGACTGATCAAGACCTTCGATCCAGACCTTCAAAACATCCTACGCGCTCTCATCCCACATACTCCTCACGTAGGAGACTTTTACTGCCTCCCAAAGATACACAAAGCCAACACACCCGGACGTCCTATCGTATCAGGCAATGGAACCCTGTGTGAGAACCTCTTTGGGTACGTCAAGGGCATCCTGAAACCCATCGTACAGGGAACCCCCAGCTTCTGTCGCGACACCACAGACTTCTTGCAGAAACTCAGCACCCATGGACCAGTTGAACCAGGAACACTCCTCGCCACGATGGACGTATCGGCACTCTACACCAACAACAGCCAATCTCCAGACGCCATCCTACAACTCATCCGCTTCATCCTTGACCACAATGTCTTCACCTTCGACAACCAGTTTTTTACCCAAACACACGGAACAGCCATGGGGACCAAATTCGCACCCCAATATGCCAACATCTTCATGCACAAGTTCGAGCAAGACTTCTTCGCTGCACAGGACCTCCAACCAACGCTGTACACCAGATACATCGACGACATCTTCTTCCTTTGGACCCACGGCGAAGGATCACTGAAAGGACTACACGATAGCATCAACAGGTTCCATCCCACCATCAAACTCACCATGGACTACTCCTCAGAATCGGTTTCATTCTTGGACACACGAATCTCCATCAAAGACGGACGCCTCAGCACTTCACTCTACCGCAAGCCCACGGACAACCTCACGATGCTCCACTTCTCCAGCTTCCACCCTAACCACGTTAAAGAAGCCATCCCCTATGGACAAGCCCTACGAATACACAGGATCTGCTCAGACGAGGAGGAACGCGATGGACACCTACGGACACTGAAAGACGCCCTCGTAAGAACAGGATATGACGCTCGACTCGTCGATCGACAGTTCCGACGGGCCACAGCGAAAAACCGCATAGACCTCCTCAGAAGGCGAACACGGGACACAACCAACAGAGTACCCTACGTTGTCCAGTACTTCCCCGGAGCGGAGAAACTACGCCATGTTCTTCGCAGCCTTCAACATGTCATCGATGACGACGAACACCTTGCTAAGGCCATCCCCACGCCTCCACTACTCGCCTTCAAGCAGCCGCCTAACCTCAAAAGTACCATCGTTCGCAGCAAATTACCCAGCTGTCAGGAGAACAGCGACCACGACACCACACAACCCTGCCACGGCAACCTCTGCAAGACATGCCAGATCATGAACACAGATACCGTCATCACAGAGGAGGTCATAGATAGAAGCTTCAGGGATGTAATTACTCCAAAGCATGAAGATAGATGGGTGACGGTGAGAGGGGCTAGGAGGAAGCAGTCAGTGCAGGGATCCTCTGTGGTCGTTCCTCTCAGTAACAGGTATACCGCTTTGAATACTGTTGAGGGGGACGACTTACCAGTGGTAAGCCATGGTGACTGGATCTCCGGCGCTGGGTCCGTCACTGTGGCTCAGAAGGGAAGGGGGGAGAGCAGGAGAGCAATAGTTATTGGGGACTCAATAGTCAGAGGGACAGATAGGAGGTTCTGTGGCAGCAAAAGAGACTCACGGATGGTATGTTGCCTCCCGGGTGCCAGGGTCCGTGACGTCTCGGACCGTGTTTTCAGAATCCTCAAAGGGGAGGGGGAACAATCACAAGTCATGGTACACATCGGTACCAACGACATAGGTAGGAGAAGGGACGGGGATTTAAAACAGGAATTTAGGGAGCTAGGTTGGAAGCTGACAGCCAGTACAAACCATGTTGTAATTTCTGGTTTGTTGCCGGTGCCACGTGCTAGCGAGTTGAGGAACAGGGAGAGAGTGCAGATAAACACGTGGCTGCAGGGATGGTGTAGCGGGAGGGTTTCAGTTATGTGGCTAATTGGAGCACATTCTGGGGAAGGTGGGACCTGTACAAACAGGACGGTTTGCACCTGAACCAGAGGGGCACCAATATCCTGGGAGGGAAATTTGCTACGGCTCTTCGTGGGGGTTTAAACTAATTTGTCAGGGGGATGGGAAAAAGGGCTGTAGTCCAGGAGCCAGTGGTGAGTGTAGGGAGGTACTGAGGAGGGTATCAAGGTCGCAGGAATGTACCGGCAGACAGGAAGATGGCTTGAAGTGTGTCTACTTCAATGCAAGGAGCATCCGGAATAAGGTGGGAGAACTTGGAGCGTGGATTGGTACTTGGGACTACGATGTGGTGGCTATTACGGAGACATGGTTAGAACAGGGACAGGAATGGTTGTTGGAAGTTCCGGGGTATAGATGTTTCAGTAAGAGTAGGGAAGGTGGTAAGAAAGGTGGAGGAGTAGCATTGTTAATCAAGGATAGTTTAACAGCGGCAGAAAGGCAGTTCGAGGGGGATCTGCCGTCTGAGGTAATATGGGCTGAAGTTAGAAATAGGAAAGGAGCGGTCACGTTGTTAGGAGTTTTCTACAGGCCCCCAAATAGTAATAGAGATGTGGAGGAAGAAATTGCAAAGCAGATTATGAATAGGTGTGGAGGTCACAGAGTAGTTGTCATGGGTGACTTCAACTTTCCAAATATTGATTGGAACCTTTATAGGTCAAACAGTTCGGATGGGATAGTTTTTGCACAGTGTGTGCAGGAGGGTTTCCTGACACAATATGTGGATAGGCCGACAAGAGCTGGGGCCACGTTGGATTTGGTACTGGGTAATGAACCGGGCCAAGTGTTTGATTTGTATGTGGGAGAGCACTTTGGAGATAGTGACCACAATTCGGTAACTTTCACTATTGCAATGGAGAGGGATAGGGCCATACGGCAGGGCAGGGTTTATAATTGGGGGAGGGGTAATTATGATGCGATTAGGCAAGAATTAGGGAGTATAAGATGGGAACAGAAACTATCAGGGAAAGGCACAAACGAAAAGTGGAGCTTTTTCATGGAGCAATTACTGCGTGTCCTTGATAGGTATGTCCCTGTCAGGCAGGGAGGAAATGGCCGAGTGAGAGAACCATGGTTCACAAAAGAGGTTGAATGTCTAGTCAAGAGGAAAAAGGAAGCGTATGTAAGGATGAGAAAACAAGGTTTAGTTGGGTCGATTGAGGGGTACAAGGTAGCAAGGAATGAGCTAAAAAAAGAGGTTAGGAGAGCTAGGAGGGGGCATGAGAAGTCCTTGGCGGGTCGGATCAAGAAAAACCCCAAGGCCTTTTACTCTTATGTGAGAAATAAAAGAATGACCAGGGTGAGGGTAGGGCCGGTCAAGGACAGTAGTGGGAACTTGTGCATGGAGTCAGAAGAGATAGGAGAGGTGATGAATGAATACTTTTCGTCAGTGTTCACCGAGGAGAGGGGCCATGTTCTTGAGGATGAGAGTGTGATAAAGGTGGATAGGCTGGAGGTGGTAGATGTTCTGAGGGAAGATGTTTTAGCAATTTTGAAGAACCTGAGGGTCGATAAGTCCCCTGGGCCAGATGGGATATATCCTAGGATTCTTTGGGAGGCAAGGGAGGAGATTGCAGAGCCTCTGGCTTTGATCTTTGGGTCCTCACTGTCCACGGGAATGGTGCCAGAGGACTGGAGAGTGGCGAATGTTGTTCCTCTCTTCAAGAAAGGAAATAGGAATGACCCTGGTAATTATAGGCCGGTTAGTCTTACTTCGGTGGTTGGTAAGATAATGGAAAAGGTCCTGAGGGATAGGATTTATGACCATTTGGAAAGGGGCAACTTAATCAGGGATAGTCAACACGGATTCGTGAAGGGTAAGTCTTGCCTAACAAATTTGATTGAATTCTTTGAGGAGGTAACTAAGTGTGTAGATGAAGGTAGAGCAGTTGATGTCGTATACATGGATTTTAGTAAGGCGTTTGATAAGGTTCCCCATGGTCGGCTCATGAAGAAAGTAAGGAGTTGTGGGATAGAGGGAAATTTGGCCGATTGGATAAGTAACTGGCTATCTCATAGAAGGCAGAGGGTGGTGGTGGATGGAACATTTTCGGACTGGAGACCAGTTACCAGCGGTGTGCCACAGGGGTCGGTGCTGGGTCCTCTGCTGTTTGTGATTTTTATCAATGACTTGGAGGAGGGGACTGAAGGGTGGATCAGTAAATTTGCTGATGACACCAAGATTGGTGGAGTAGTGGATGAGGTGGAGGGCTGTTGTAGGCTGCAAAGAGACATTGATAGGATGCAGAGCTGGGCCGAAAAATGGCAGATGGAATTTAACCCTGATAAGTGCGAGGTGATTCATTTTGGTAGGGCAAATTTGAATAAGGATTACAGGGTCAACGGCAGGGTTCTAAGGAACGTGGAGGAGCAGAGGGATCTGGGGGTTCATATCCACAGATCTCTGAAGGTTGCCACTCAAGTGGATAGAGCAGTAAAGAAGGCCTATGGTGTGTTGGCGTTTATTAACAGAGGGTTTGAGTTTAAGAACCATGAGGTTATGCTGCAACTGTACAGGACCTTGGTGAGACCACATTTGGAATATTGTGTGCAGTTCTGGTCACCTCACTATAGGAAGGACATGGAAGCATTGGAAAGAGTGCAAAGGAGATTTACCAGGATGCTGCCTGGTTTGCGGGGGGAGGTCTTATGAGGAAAGATTGAGGGAGTTGGGGCTTTTCTCTTTAGAGCGGAGGAGGATGAGAGGCGACTTAATAGAGGTTTATAAGATGATGAGGGGGATAGATAGAGTGGATGTTCAGAGACTATTTCCTCGGGTAGAGGCAGCTGTTACAAGGGGGCATAACTATAAGGTGCATGGGGGGAGATATAGAAGGGATGTCCGAGGTAGATTCTTTACTCAGAGAGTGGTTGGGGTGTGGAATGGACTGCCTGCTGTGATAGTGGAGTCGGACACTTTAGGAACTTTCAAGCGGTTATTGGATAAGCACATGGAGCACACCAGAGTGATAGGGAGTGTGATAGCTTGATCTTGGTCTCGGACAATGCTCGGCACAACATCGAGGGCCGAAGGGCCTGTACTGTGCTGTACTGTTCTATGTTTCTATGTTTCTATGAGGACACTACCCACCAGGTACATGGTACATACTCATGTGACTCGGCCAACGTTGTCTACCTGATACATTGCAGGAAAGGATGCCCCAGAGCATGGTACATCGGCGAGACCATGCAGACACTGAGACAACGTATGAACGGACACCGCGCAACAATCGCCAGGCAGGATGGTTGCCTCCCAGTCGGGGAACACTTTAGCAGTCAAGGACATTCAGCCTCAGATCTGCGGGTTAGCGTTCTCCAAGGCGGCCTTCGAGACACACGACAACGCAAAATCATCGAGCAGAAACTGATAGCCAAGTTCCGCACTCATGAGGACGGCCTCAATAGGGATATCGGGTTCATGTCACGCTACAGAACGTGACTTGACATCGTTGTCTGTCTTTCCAGTTTTTAAAAAACAAACACAAAAAAACAAACACAAAATACAAACCCAAAAAGGACAGAGAGAGAGAGGAAGGGACATGGAGAGGATATGCAGACAGCAGGATTTGACACGTTGGACCCCCTGGGACACATCTCATTGTCTTGGCTGTGCTCTTCGTGTGTCTTTGATGTAAGGAAAGATTGTATCTCTGCTTTTTCTGTGTTTAAATTCTGTGAACTTTTGTAGATTCACTCATAGTAACTTTACCTGAAGAAGGGGCGATCGATAGCTCCGAAAGCTTGTAATTTTAAATAAATCTGTTGGACTATAACCTGGTGTTGTGCGACTTCTCATTTTTGTCCACCCCAGTCCAACGCCGGCATCTCCGCATCATGCACAGGAAGGTGCCAGGGGAAGGGGTGTTGGGGGTGATTGAGGAGTGGACCAAGGTGTCGCGGAGGGAGCGGTCCCTACGGAATGCTGAAAGGGGAGGTGAGGGGAAGATGTATTTGGTGGTGGGATCACGCTGGAGGTGATGGAAATTGTGGAGGATGATCCGTTGAATGTGGAGGCTGGTGGGGTGAAAGGTGAGGACAAGGGGAACTCTATCATGGTTCTGGGAGGGAGGGGAAGGGGTGAGAGCAGAAGTGCGGGAAATGGAACAGACACGGTCAAGGGCCGTGTCAACTACGGTAGAGAGGAATCCTCGGTTGAGGAAAAAGGAAGACATGTCGGAAGCACTGGTATGGAAGGTGGCATCGTCAGAGCAGATGCGGCAGAGACAGAGAAACTGGGAGAATGGAATAGAGTCCTTTCAGGAAGCGGGTGGAAGTGTAGTCCAGGTAGCTGTGGGAGTCAGTGGACTTATAGTGGATGTTTGTCGATAGCCTATCCCCAGAAATTGAGACCGAGAAATCGAGGAAGGGAAGAGTCGGAGATGGACCATGTGAAGGTGAGGGAAGGGTGGAAATTGGAAGGAAAATGAATTAAATTTTCTAGTTCAGGACAAGAGCAGGAAACGGCACCGATACAGTCATCAATGTACCGGAAAAAGAGGTGAGGGAGGGAACCTGAGTAGGACTGGAACAAAGAATGTTCCACATATCCCACAAAAAGGCAGGCATAGCTAAGACCCATGTGGGTTCCCATAGCAACACCTTTAATTTGGAGGAAGTGAGTGGAGTCAAAGGAGAAGTTGTTTAATGTGAGAACAAGTTCAGCCACGCGGAGGAGGGTGGTGGTGGATGGGGACTGGTTGGGCCTCTGTTCAAGGAAGAAGCGGAGCGCCCTCAGACCGTCCTGGTGGGGATGGAGGTGTAGAGGGATTGGACGTCCATAGTGAAAAGGAAACGGTTGGAGCCGGGAAACTGGAAACTGTTAACGTGGCGGAGGGCGTCTGAAGAGTCACAGAGGTAGGTGGGAAGAGACTGGACAAGGGGAGAAAAAAATAGAGTCGAGATAGGAAGAAATCAGTTCCATGGGGCAAGAACAGGCTGAAACGATGGGTCTACCAGGGCAGTCCTGTTTGTGTATCTTGGGAAGGAGGTAGAAGCAGGCTGTGCGGAGTTGGGGAACTATGAGGTTGGCGGCCATGGAGGGAAGATCTCTAGAGGAGATGAGGTCAGTGACAGTCTCGGACACGATGGCTTGATGTTCGGCAGTGGGATGATGGTCCAGGGGGAGGTAGGAGGAGATGTCAGAGAGTTGGTGTTCAGCCTCCGCACGGTAGAGGCTGATTCACCAAACAACAACAGCGCCACCCTTGTCAGCAGGTTTAATGACAATGTTGGGGTTGGATCTGAGAGAACAGAATGCTGCAAGTCAGAGGGAAGTAGGTTAGAGTGAGTGAGGAGAGCAGAGAAATTGAGACAGCCAATATCACACCGGCAGTTCGTAATGAAAAGATCTAGAGAGGATAAAAGGCCAGAGGGAGGGGTCAGGTAGAATTCTGAAAACGGGAGAAAGGGTAAGCTGTGCGGGGGTGGGGGGGAAGACTACTGACCAAAGAAGTGGGCACGGAGACGAAGGCAGCGGAAAAAGAGCTCAGCATCGTGCCGAGCTCAAAATTCATTGAGGTGGGATCGTAAGGGGATGAAGCTCAGGCCTTTGCTGAGGACTGATCATTCGGGGTCAGAGAGGGGAAGGTCAGAGGGGGTAGTGAAAACACGGCAGGGGATGAGATTGGAAGAAGGGATGGGGTCAGAGGAAAGTGAAGGGGAAGAAGGGTCCGGAGGGGCGTTGGTGTCCAAGAGTTGTTGAAGCTTGTGATCCTTGACACCTGAAAGGAAGAAAAAAAGGTTTTTTGTTAAAGCGCCGGATGAGGCGAAGGATGAAATGGAACTGCGGACCAGGACAGTTACATCTGCTGCTTGCCTCTAGAGGGAGATAAGCGGAAGTTTCCTAGGTATATTCATTTACATACTCATTGGTGCAAGCATAGATTAATAGAGTCATACAGCACAGAAAGAGGCCCTTCGGCCCATCGTGTCTGCGCCGGCCATCAAGCCCTATCTATTCTAATCCCATTTTCCAGCACTTGGTCCGTAGCCTTGTATGCTATGGCGTTTCAAGTACTCATCTAAATGCTTTTTGAATGTTGTGAGGGTTCCTGCCTCTTTCAGGCAGAGAGTTCCAGATTCCAACCACTCTCTGGGTGAAAAAGTTTTTCCTCAAATCCCCTCTAAACCTCCTGCCCCTTACCTTGAAACTATGCCCCCTGGTTACTGACCCCTCTACTAAGGGGAAAAGTTCCTTTCTATCTACCCTATCTATGCCCCTCATCATTTTGTACACCTCAATCAGGTCCCCCCTCAGCCTTCTCTGCTCTAAGGAAAACAACCCCAGCATGTCCAGTCTCTCTTCATAGCTGAAACGCTCCAGCCCAGGTAACATCCTGGTGAATCTCCTCTGCACCCTCTCCAATGCAATCACATCCTTCCTATAGTGTGGCGACCAGAACTGCACACAGTATTCCAGCTGTGGCCTAACTAACGTTTTGTACAGCTCCATCATAACAACCCTGCTCTTATATTCTATGCCTCTGCTAATGAAGGCAAGTATCCCATATGCCTTCTTAACCACCTTATCTACCTGTCCTGCTGCCTTCAGGGATCTATGTACATGCACACCAAGGTCCCTCTGATCCTCTATCCTTCCTAGGGTCCTACCATTCATTGTGTATTCCCTTGCCTTGTTAGTCCTCCCAAAATGCATCACCTCACACTTTTCAGATTTAAATTCCATTTGCCACTGTTCTGCCCATCTAACCATCCCATCTATATCGTCCTGTAGCCTGAGGCTTCCCTCGTCGCTATTTACCACTCCACCAATTTCCGTGTCATCTGCGAACTTACTGATCATACCTCCTACATTCATATCTAAATCATTAATATACACTACAAACAGCAAGGGACCCAGCACCGATCCCTGCGGTACACCACTGGACAGAGGCTTCCAGTCACAAAAACAACCTTCGACCATCACCCTCTGCCTCCTGCCACTAAGCCAATTTTGGATCCAATGTGCCAAATAGCCCTGGATCCCATGGGCTCTTACCTTCTTGACCAGTCTCCCATGCGGGACTTTGTCAAAAGCCTTACTGAAGTCCATGTAGACTACATCAACTGCACTACCCTCATCCACACACCTAGTCACCCCCTCGAAAAATTCAATCAAATTGGTCAGACATGATCTCCCCCTGACAAAGCCATGCTGACTGTCCTTGATTAATCCTTGCCTCTCCAAGTGGAGACTAATTCTGTCCCTCAGAATTTTTTCCAATAATTTCCCTACCACTGATGTTAGGCTCACTGGCCTGTAATTCCCTGATTTATCCCTACTACACTTCTTGAATAATGGTACTACGTTAGCTGTCCTCCAGTCCTCTGGCACCTCCCCTGTGGCCAGAGAGGTTCTGAAAATTTGTGTCAGAGCCCCTGCAATCTCCTCCCTTGCCTCACACAGCAGCCTGGGATACATCTCGTCTGGGCCTGGGGATTTATCCACTTTTAAGCCCACTAAAACTGCTAGCACCTCCTCCCTCTCAATGCTAATTTGTTCAAGTATATCACAATCCCCCTGCCTGATTTCTATGTCTACATCGTCCTTCTCCATAGTGAACACAGATGCAAAATATTCATTTAAAATCTCACCTACATCTTCCGGCTCTACACACAGATTGACACTTTGGTCCCTAATGGGCCCTACTCTTTCCCTGGTTATCCTCTTGCCCTTAATATATTTATAAAACACCTTGGGATTTTCCTTTATTTTGCCCGCCAGTGTTTTTTCATGCCCCCTCTTCGCTCTCCTAATTTCTTTTTTAAGTAACCCCCTGCACTTCCACTGTTTTTAGTCCTTTGTATCTGCCAAAAGCCTCCCTTTTTTCTCTAATCCATTCTTGTATATCCCTTGACATCCAGGGTTTCCTGGACTTGTTGGTCCCACCCTTGACCTTTACGGGAACATGTTGGCGCTGTACTCTCTGTATTTCCTTTCTGAATGACTCCCACTGTTCTGATGTGGATTTTCCTACAAGTAGCTGATCCCAGTCCACTTTGGCCAGATCCTGCCTTATCATATTAAAATCGGCCTTCCCTCAATTTAGAACCTTTATTTCCGGTCCATCTTTGTCCTTTTCCATGACTACCTTAAATCTCACCGAATTATGGTCACTGTCACCAAAATGCTCTCCTACTGACACTTCTACCACTTGCCCGGCTACATTCCCTAGAATTAGGTCCAGTACCCCCCTCTCTCTTGTAGGACTTTCTACATGCTGGCTCAAAAAGCTCTCCTGGATGCACTTTAAGAATTCCATACCCTCTAAGCCTTTCACACTCTGACTATCTCAGTTAATATTGGGGATGTTGAAAGCCCCTACTATTATTACCTTATTATTTCTACACTTCTCTGAGATTTGCCAACATATCTGTTCCTCTATCTCTCCCTGACTGTTTGGGGGCCTATAGTATACTCCCAGCAAAGTGCTTGCCCCCTTTTTGTTTTTAAGTTCTACCCATGTGGCCTCATTAGAGGAACGTGCTAAGATATCATCCCTCCTTACTGCAGTAATTGACTCCTTGATTAATATTGCGACACCCCCTCCTCTTTTACACCCCCCTCTGTCTCGCCTGACGATTCTATACCCCGGAATATTGAGCTGCCAGTCCTGCCCCTCCCTCAACCATGTCTCTGTGATAGCAACAATATCATACTCCCATGTGTTCATCAACACCTTCAATTCATCTGCCTTACTCGTAAGAGAAGTTGCACAACACCAGGTTATAGTCCAACAGTTTTATTTGAAATCACAAGCTTTCAGAGCGCTGCTCCTTCGTAAGACTCCTTGCATTAAAATAAATGCCATCCAGCCTTGCCATACTCCCTTGTGTTACATATTTGCTCTGCCTTCCAGACTGACTTGTTTTTTCCTCTATATTTGGCTGTGTATCACCCCCTACTATAGCTCCACTCCGTATCCCATCCCCCTGCCAAGTTAGTTTAACCCCCTCCCAACAGCACTAGCAAACCTCCCCGCAAGGATGTTGGTCCCGTTCCGGTTCAGGTGCAACCCGTCCGACTTGTACAGGTCCCACCTTCCCCAGAAAGAGACCCAGTGATTCAGGAAACTAAAGCCCTCCCTACTGCACCAACTCTTTAGCCACGCATTCATCTGCTCTATCCTCCTATTACTATACTCACTAGCACGTGGCACCAGGAGTAATCCAGAGATTACAACCTTTGAGGTCCTGCTTTTTAATCTGCTACCTAGCTCCCTAAATTCATGTTGCAGGACCTCATCCCTCTTTCTACCTATGTCGTTGGTACCAATGTGAACCACGACCTCTGACTGTTCGCCTTCCCTCTTCAGAATGCCCTGCAGCTGTTCAGTGCACTGGTGTGAAACTGGTGCAAAGCTGGTGCAAACAGTTGTATCCAACAGGAAACTACTGTGCAGCCTTTTAAATGCACTATTCAGTCTGAGCTATTCAACAGCATACTGGGAGAGAAGAAGGTAAGGCAGGAACACTGCTTGGCTTTTTCATTTCTGTCTCTAATTACTTCACTGCACGTCTTACCAGCATTTTTATTACACTTGGTTAGAATTATTACTGCCATCTGTTCCCAGAGAAGAATGCACAACTTCACTCCTTCAGACCTCCAGGCAGTCCTAGAGGGCATTAAAGGCAGAAGAATAGACTCCTGGGTGTGTGTTCCACCAAGTCACCCAGAATTATCATGCAGAACAGAAATTCCAAATTCCGGCACGGACTCGTTGGGCCGAATGGCCTCCTTCTGTGCTGTTATGACTCTATGGGGGAGAAATTCAGTATCGCCCCATTTGGGGCGCAATTATCGGCCGGGCGCAAAGATTAGCGCTTGGTGCTAATTATTGCCACCGACTGCAAACTTGACTTTTATCGCCCCTGGAGGTGATTGGAGCGCTAAATCAGGCACTTCACACCTGTCTTAAGGCGCAAAGGCCAAGGAGCGAGGCGCTACCTCAGAGCGCTGGCAAAGCTCATGTGATGTCAGTCAGCAATGGAACACACACACAATGGCACGGGCCAGTTCTTAAAGGGGATGGTTAATCTTGCTTTCCATCCACATCCTGCTCATTGCAGCCTTGAATCTCGGCCTGGAGAGACCTGCACATCAAATCTGCTGGAAAGAACAATGGAGAGTACCAGGCAAAGAGCTCAGAGTGCAGCCCCCACAGTGTCTTCTAGATCGATACAAGGAATGGCAAATCAAAATGAACCTGCAAAGTGCTGCTCAGTACCCAAAACTCCTTCACACAACGTTGAATCTCTCCAGAAGTCTCTCTCTCTCTCTCTCAGAATACGTAGTTCAAAAATGGCACCAACAATAAAAGGCAGGAAGCGGTCACCTTTAAATAGCGCTCCCCCTTTCCCTTCATGACTGCAGAACGCTCCCCTCAACCTGTCGTTGCTAGCGTCAGGTGGTAAGGCAGGGGGCGCCACTCAATATCCGCTCCGGGGCAATACCGGGGTGTTGCGCACTCGACTGACATCACGATCTGCCGGCGCAGGAGATTGTGGCGGTAGTGTTTAGCGCCGCCGCAAAATGTCTAGTTAATTTCGCGAGCGGCGCAAACATCGCCGCGCCTGGGTGCTAGATGCTTTGCGCCC
This sequence comes from Squalus acanthias, assembly GCA_030390025.1. Lineage (NCBI taxonomy): Eukaryota > Metazoa > Chordata > Chondrichthyes > Squaliformes > Squalidae > Squalus > Squalus acanthias. The sequence goes on along the minus strand of CM059436.1, from coordinate 28,166,175 downwards.
CATTAGCGCCCTCTTAAGGCGCTAACGGGAGGCACAACCAATTGAATTTTTCCCCCTATGACTCTATGACTCCTCACCAGGGCAGGCAAGACAACACACCACACACCTCTCCCTTTTCTTCTTTGCCCACCATGGGCACCAGCACATTCTTCACTCTCTGAAAGCAACACTTCCACAACTAACCTTTCACAGAGCTCTCTGATTAAGTGCACCTCCAGCTCCCTTTCCTACACTATGGCTACACAGCTCCATGAACAACTATCTGGAACAACCCTAAAACCCCTTCCTACACTTTAACACCCTTATACCCCCACATCTATTTCCCATGATACTTGCCACAGACTCCTTAATTGCCACCCTTACACTCATGTACTTATCTCTTTGAAGGAGAAATTAGGATACAATGCCCACCAAAGGCAGGCCAACAAGGGGATTCCCACCTTTAAACCCCTCAGCCACTCCAAGCACAAGTACATGCAAATTGTTGGAGGCACTCAGCTCTTTATATGGGAGATGGTGAGCTCAGCGCATCTTGCTGGTGCCAGGTTACTGACCGAGGAACTGCACTGTCACCCTGGCATCATTGTGAAGCACCACACTGCCACAACCTACCACCCCCTTTCCTGTCTCCTTAATCCCAAGGGGTGATGCTCACCCGTTCTTGCTTTCGACGCTCCCATCCTGGAGATCAACCACAGAAATAGGGGGCACAGGAGCACGAAGATGATGGTGAAGATGATGATAAGGACCGAGCCACCCAGAATATGATACCGTCATCCCTCAGGACAGCAGCACATGGTAAGCCTGCAACTGTCCCCCTCCATGCCAGTGGAATGTGGGAGGAGATGCCAGGCAGCCCAGGCCACCCAGAGATGCAGCCAGCAGCGGCTGTATGCCAGGGCCCAATTGCCATGAGCTGAGAGCCACCTCAGTCCCATTCCCCTCTGTTTGGCATGAGGAGCCAGCCACTTCCGCAATCCTGGCCCTTGGGTGGCACCTAGAAGAAGCACAAGAATACCTACTCCTGAGCTCTCCTGATGTTGGGTGGGGGGGTAGGATGGGAGGGTCTGGAAAATCTATCGCTGCTCCAATCCTGTGAGAAGCAACCAGAGGCAAGTGCAGGTGCTTGTCGGCAGAAAGGCAAAAAACTGCTTTTAAAATGTGTTTCCTACCTGCAGAAATCTGCTTTTAAAGATCTTCTCCTCTTCTCTGTCAGGAACTCCGCACTTTCATCTTTAATAGCTGATTCTGGCAGCTGCTGTGTTGAACTGAGTGTAACTTGCTCCCGGCACAACAGCTGTTTAAAGTGCTCGGAAACTCGAGGGGTCTTTTGCCACCAGCTCTCACTTTGACTCGTGCAGATTAAGCCAGTGGCAACTCGGCATGTGGGGAGGAAACTCAGGGGAAGCAGTTTAAACGCACAAGTTCAGCAGAAACCGCTTCCACCCAACTTTCCTCATCGAGAAATCCGGTAACATCATTTCTGCACCGTTAAAGCGCTGGAAATGATGAGGAAATTATCCCCAGAGGCATAAAGGTCTCCTGTCTGTACTCTTGATTCAAGAATGTTGCATGCCATAGGGGCATAATAAAAATAAGTTTCAAAAAAATCCAAAATGCTCTATTGAGGAAACTAATTTCCACTGGGGAACACTAGTTGCTATTTGTACTTCCTTCTTAACTCTTAAGACCTGAACTGCCATATGGAGGCAACTTATAAAATGTTAAAAAGTCAGTCAACTCTCATAATTTTCCAAAAACACATTTCACTGGACACTCAATACTCTTGCAATAAATTTGGAAAGTGAATAACCGGAATTCTTCCAAATAACAAGTGGGAACCATCATATTATGGTGTGGTATTACAAGATTTAGTTTGTACTTACTTTTTTTAAAAAAAGGTTCTACCATTTTACAAAGGGAATAACAGGGATCTAAAGGTGTAAATCCATATCATGCTGTGGTCAATTATTTGTAATGTAATTGGCAACTGACATCCACACCATGAAAAGGTTTTCTGCATCAATGTTAGATAATCTGAGGTTACATTTTAAACAATGCAACTGAACAACATTAAGAGCATTACAAAAAACTTCAGGTTCTATATAATTATTATTTAAAGAGGAGTGCAAATCTCTAACGTATATGAGCATTTATAATTTATATTATCACGGCTACTAATGAAAGCTGAGTTGGAAACTAAATTTTTTGGACATCTCAAGCTCATTAGCCTACTACCAGAAACCCACTGGGAGACCTGGGACTTGTCACAGATCTCCAAAGGAAGGAAAAGTCATGACTAAATACAGTCAAACCTTGTTATTACAAATATGGGGACTAATAAAGTAGATTCTCTAATCACAATTTCATTTTATGGAAGCTTGAGGTTCTTTATAGACTGTGATTGAAGTTCAGCTGGGACCCGGGGAAATGTCTGTTTGTTATAGTAGGAGCTTTGTTTATGTCAGTTGGTAATGACAAGGTTTCGTTCCACAGTAAGGGAGAGAGATAGACAGGTCTACAGAATTGTTGTAGTAAGATTCAAGACTGGCAGATCATTTCCTTTTTTTTTATTCGTTTATGGGATGTGGGCGTCGCTGGCAAGGCCAGCATTTATTGCCCATCCCTAATTGCCCTTGAGAAGGTGGCGGTGAGCCGCCTTCTTGAGCCGCTGCAGTCCATGTGGTGAAGATACTCCCACAGTGCTGTTAGGTAGGAAGTTCCAGGATTTTGACCTAGCGACGATGAAGGATTGGCGATATACTTCTACGTCGGGATGGTGTGTGACTTGGAGGGGAACTTGGAGGTGGTGGTGTTCCCATGCGCCTACTGCCCTTGTCCTTCGAGGTGGTAGAGGTCGCGGGTTTGGGAGGTGCTGCCGAAGAAGCCTTGGCAAGTTGCTGCAGTGCATCTTGTAGATGGTACAGACTGCAGCCACGGTACGCCGGTGGTGGAGGGAGTGAATGTTTAAGGTGGTTGATGGGGTGCCAATCAAGCGGGCTGCTTTGTCCTGGATGGTGTCAAGCTTCTTGAGTGTTGTTGGAGCTGCACTCATCCAGGCAAGTGGAGAGTATTCCATCACACTCCTGACTTGTGCCTTGTAGATGGTGGAAAGGCTTTGGAGAGTCAGGAGGTGAGACACATTTGAGACAAAATAAAACAACTAATGAACTTAGTAAGAAAATAACAGCAGCCCACAGTTTTAATGTGGAGCCAGGAGGAGTATTCCGCATGACACACTGGACCCTTCAACGCCCAATATTCGCCTGAAAAATGGGCACTGTGTGGTCCAACTTCTAGGCCGTTGACTCACCAGATTCACTAAGCCTTCAGTGGCCATTTAGATTATAAAATCTCCTTTCTAAGCTCTCTCTTCCTACAACCGCTTTGTAGGACATTGTTTCGCACCCAGTCTTTCCATTTTATGCTTTTTTGACTGTTCACATGTACTGAGGTCTTTCTGGGTTTTACTTTTGTTTCAAGGGTAACAGTAAAAACATTAAGGCTTACCAGCCTTCTGAAGTCTTTAGAAAAGTTCAAATTTAATTAAAAGAAAATCTAACAATACAACTTTACCGTTTTTAAGTAAAGCTGTAAAGTTTTAAAACAAACATTCTTTTTCAGATTAATCAGCAGAACGTAATATCCCCCCATGATAGTGCTGAAAAGGAGGCTCTCCATAAGGGTCCATAGCAACAACCTGGGAAGTTTTTTTTCCTGCCAATATTCTCCCCTCTCTACCTTTCTTGAAGGTGTTGATTCCTTGCTGGGGTATAATTACGCAAGTACTGAACACCATGTTGCTTCTCACCAAATGGCTATGTAAGCCTTGATTATGAGTGTCAGCAGATTATTTGACTGTGGGGGGGACATTAGAGCTGAGACCAATACTTCCCTCATCTGATCTGCACGCATGCACAGATCCAGCAGGAGTCACGATATAATGATCAGTAACAGAAACCTTGGCTAATTGTTTTCCCTCCCTAACCCAGAGATAGTGAAGCCAATGGTAGCACCCCTACTGCCACCCCGGATGAGATCAGCTAGCCTCAGTACAGACTGAGAATCAAACCTGGGCCCTTCTTGGTCTGTAGCCTCTTTCGACTGAAAATCATTTATCTCCCTCTGAGAAACTCACCACCACCATTTTCCCAACAGAGAGGGCAGGCAGGAAACTTGTCACTACCCAGGTGGTCTGATTGAGACTTGGGGACTCAGCAATTGAAGATTCTCAAGTGCAAATTTGTTTTCTAGTAGTCTGACTCACAGCACATTGTTGCGCCAATCTGATGTTCTGTCATCCTTTCCTATCTTAAAATGTAATTAATCCCAGGAATTACATGTTACGAGATGCGTTCTCTGTTTTAAAATGTTATTATGGGCAACCTGGAGTTCTATTATAAGGGTTATAGTGGTAAATGATTGCCAATATGTAATAAACCAGAAGAGATCAGACATGATTGCACATCAGATAGTACTTCTGTAATAACAGAGCCAATATATTAATACTTAGGAATGTATTTATATTCTATTTCTGATCTAATTTCCAATTTATACTTGTCTATTTCTTTGTTAAAATTAGCGAGCAGAGGAAAATATAGCCCTTAGCATCTTACATGGTTTTTATTATACCCTTTGGACACTGCCATTTGCCAGCAATTTTAAGAAAAAATAATCACTGAAATACCAGAACAAAGGTTTTTCCATGGCGATGTCTCCCAGAGGACAATGTTAAGTGCTAGTGTACCTTTGGACTAAATTTGCGAACATGTTTAGCTAAAATGCAATTACATAGCATTAAATAACTTTCATTTGAGCCTACTCATTCACTGGAGAGAACTATAATTTTCAGGAAGTGACATCAGAGAGAAAGAAAACAGAAGAATATTTTCCCCTTAAGAGCTGTAACAAAGCAATGGCCCGGATTTTGCTGTAGTAATAATGGCGAGGCTGTCAGCGCTCACCATTATTACTGGGTAACTCTGACAGCAACTTCTGTCATTCGCACATGCGCAGTTAAAAGTGGAAATCCAGAAGTTGCTGTCAGAGATACTCTGCTCCTCCACAGCATGCGCTGTTGCAGTACTTGCCAATAGACTCGGCACTGAAATCACTAATGGCGTGAACTTGGGATACTTACCAACGAGTTCCACGCTAAAGATGGCTGAAAAAGTTAGGACTGGTGCATTTAGGAGTAAATTAATTTTTAAATGGTATAATAAGTGATAATTACAGCTGAACAACCTCTCTGGCCCTGAAAAATTAATTTTACATGTGTGGAGTCCCATTCCCTCAGAAGAAAATTAATGTTGCAGATTTTTTTTTATTCCATTTTTTTCTTACTTTTTCTGCTGTCCCTTTTATCTCGCTCTCTTAATCCCATCTGTAATTATTTTGCTTCCTGTGCATGACTTCCTGGTTTGCAGTCTGTCATAGCTCAGTGAGGATACTTCAATCTGATTGTTTGAAGAGCATAGTTGTTGCTTGCTCTGTTCATAGATGCCACCAATCCCCTGTAGAGGGCGCCACACTGAAACAGATGCTGGATCAGTGGAAATCCCCGCTGACAAGCCCATAAGAAGTCCCTGGGCAACTGTATGCAAGGTAAACAACTAAACCGTTCCTTCACTGCTGAGAGAAAAATCTAGGCTATTGTGTTTTGATGTCAAAGTGAACACTATTATCCCATGTAATACTCACTGAGCAGAGATGGCCATTTATGGCCTATTAATATTCACTGCAAAAAAAAACCATAGGCAAGAAATCTGCGAAGGAACTATCCAAATAAAACATTCATGTATCAAATCAGCTCAAATGAATACTATTGGATTGCATACTATCCACTTTTTTAACTTTGGATAGATAGATTACCTATCTTGTAGGGTCAGTTTCATTCTTCAAATGGTAGATATCCTCCAGACACATTACGAACTTGGCCAACCTTGATTGATTCTGGGCTAACTGCACGTTAAGCATGCCCATAAAAAATTGCAGCACAGCATCATTCTGAAAAGCAACACACATGGCCATCTGATCCCAACTTGTATGACAGCCCAGAACCAGAATTCTTAATCAAATCAGAACAAACATAGCAGGGCCTGTTAAGATGATTGAAAGGTAGTATTTTTAAAAATTAATTTATGGGATGTGGGTGTCGCTGGCAATGCCAGCATTTATTGCCCATCCCTAACTGCCCTTGAGAAGGTGGTGGTGAGCTGCCTTCTTGAACTGCTGCAGTCCGTGTGGTAAGGTACTCCCACAGTGCTGTTAGGTAGGGAGTTCCAGGATTTTGACCCAGCGACGATATATTTCTAAGTCAGGATGGTGTGTGACTTGGAGGGAACTTAGATGTGGTGGTGTTCCCATGCGCCTGCTGCCCTTGTCCTTCTAGGTGGAAGAGGTCGCAGGTTTGGGAGTTGCTGCAGTGCATCTTGTAGATGGTACACACTGCAGCCACGGTACGCCGGTGGTGGAGGGAGTGAATGTTTAAGGTGCTGGATGGGGTGCCAATCAAGCGGGCTGCTTCGTCCTGGATGGTGTCGAGCTTCTTGAAGCTGCACTCATCCATGCAAGTGGAGAGTATTCCATCACACTCCTTACTTGTGCCTTGTAGGTGGTGGAAAGGCTTTGGGGAGTCAGGAGGTGAGACACTCGCCGCAGAATACCCACCATCTGACCTGCTCTTGTTGCCATAGTATTTATGTGGCTGGTCCAGTTAAGTTTCTGGTAAATGGTGACCCCCTAGGATGTTGATAGTGGGGGATTTGGCGATGGTAATGCTGTTGAATGTCAAGGTGGTTAGACTCTCGCTTGTTGGAGATAGCCATTGCCTGAACGTCGTCCATGTCTTGTTGCACGTGGGCATGGACTGCTTCATTATCTGAGGAGTTGTGAATGGCACTGAACACATCCCCATTTCTGACCTTATGATGCAGGGAAGTTCATTGATGAAGCAGCTGAAGATGGTTGGGCCTAGGCCACTGCCCTGAGGAACTCCTGCAGCTGAGATGATTGACCTTCAATCACCACAACCATCTTCCTTTGTGCCAGGCATGACTCCAGCCAGTGGAGAGTTTTATCCCCGATTCCCATTGACAGTTTTACTAGGGCTCCTTTATGCCACACTCAGTCAAATGCTGCCCTGATGTCAAGGGCAGTCACTCTCATCTGACCGTTGGAATTCAACTCCTTTATCCATGTTTGGACCAAGTAAAGAGGTCGGGAGCCGAGTAGTCTTGGTGGAACCCAAACACAGTGAGCAAGTGCCGTTTGATAGCACTGTCGATGACACCTTCCATCACGTTGCTTAAAGGTATGATTCTGTGAGTATGACTTGGAAGTTTGGTACAAGTCCCCAGATGTTGGTGAAGAGGACTTTGCAGGGTTGATTGGGCTCGGTGTGCCGTTGCCGTGCCCGTAGCCGGTGCCGACTGGTCCGTCTGGTTTCATTTTTATTATTTTGTTTCGTAGCGGTTTGTTACAACCGCTAGGCCATTTCAGAGGGCAGTTAAGAGTCAACCATATTACTGTAGGCCAGACCAGGTAAGGACGGCAGATTTCCTTCCACTAAAGGACATTAGTGATGGGTTTTTACGACAATCCAATAGTTTCATGGTTACCATTACTAGCTTTTATTCCAGATTTATTTAATGAACTGAATTCAAATCTCCAGCTGCCGTGGTGGGATTTGAACTCACGTCTCTGGATCATTAGTCCAGGCCTCTGGATTACTAGCCCAGTGACATTACCACTACACTACCGCTCCCTGAATGATATCTGAAGGATACCTACCATTTGAAGGAAGTCGCACAACACCAGGTTATAGTCCACCAGCTTTATTTGAAATCACAAGCTTTCGGAGCACTGCTCCTTCGTCAGGTGAAGTCTCCGAAAGCTTGTGTTGGACTATAACCTGGTGTTGTGCGACTTCTCACATTTGTCCACCCCAGTCCAACACCGGCATCTCCACATCATGGCTACCATTTGAAGAATGAAAACTCTACAAGGAAGGTCATCTATCCTGACCAACATTTATCCTCAAGCAACATCACTAAAACAAATTATCTGCTCATTATCTCATTGCTGTTGTGAGACCTTGCTGTGTGCAAATTGGCTGTTGCACTTCCCCAAATTACGACAGTGACTACGTTTCAAAAGAACTTCATTGGCTGTGGACATCCTGAGGTTGTGAAAGGCAAGTTCTTTCCTTCTTTATCTATCTTGCCTCTTCATTCTGGCATCCATCACACACCATAGGAGCCATACCAGAGTAATACCAAGTTAGGAGTAGGGAGGCCCTAGCTCAGGAGTACTGATCCCTGTTGCCAAGATAATTCTGCCAAAAACATTGCATTAGCCAACTTAAATAGTCATCTGTTATATATTAAATTTGGTACATGGGATGCACATTTCAGTGTAAACTTTCATGAGAAAACCCCATTATAGTAACTGTAGTACTGGTTACACCCGCAGGTGGCACCACGATCAGACTTTTCAAATTTAAAGGGAGTCACACCTTGCCTGTCACAGATCCATCCAGCTTGGTGTTCCACATAGTAGCTGCTATTTGTACAGATATATATGTGCTCAATTTATTGAATCATGATTAATTTCTATTGGTTTTGAGGAAAACATTTTATTAGTTGTTTTGTTTCCTTAGTTTTAAAGATTTTTTTACTTTCAATGTCAATTTATGTCATCTATACATTAAATAAGGTTTGCCTTTCTCATTTCAATTTGTATGGTTTCAAAGTTTATACATGTATTCATTCTGTATATATTTGTTGAAATTTTATATGTTTTAAATAGTTCTTTGTAGATAAATTATTAAAAAGAAACCTGTTTCTTTTTCAAATGTTCCCATTTTAAAAAATCTATTTGTGATCTTTTGCACCTGGCATGACAATGGATTTATGGTGGGTGGGCTGGATAAATGAAAAGTTAATTTTAATACCATGGATTTAAATGTTTTCATTTTTGTCTTGTGTTTGATTCTGGAGATTAGTTTTGCACCCATTTTGGGGATTATTTTTGCACATTTTTCCCTGTGTTCACAGTTCAGTCTTATAATTCATGTTTAAAAAATTGTGGTTGCTGTCCACAACTCAAGTTAACGGACTTCTGAGGAGTGGAATTTATTTCCACAGATTTTCCCCCGCGTTTAACATTTTGTGTTGTGAAAATGGTGGCTATCAGTTTCTGGGCGGATTCCAGTGTGAAAATAAAGCCAGAGGTGGGCGATAGTACAGATGTGTAACTAAGCGGTCTTGGTGATGGATAGGTTATGGGGTTTGAAGCTCAGCAGACTGAGGTTGTGCAAATGTCTGGTTCAGTGAGATTGTTCTCAGTGCCGTGGGCAGGATGAAGCGGATTGAAACGATGTGAACAGGGAAATATGGTGACGATGCATTCAAGCTTCTTGGAGAGGAAAGGATAGTTAGAGATGGGGACATAGATGGAGAGGATGGAGGAGTTGAGAGTGGGTGTGATGATGGCAATTTTGAAGGGAATGGAACAGTGACAGTGCAAAGGGAGTCTTTAACAATGTCGGTAAACACTGGGGCAAGGAAAGTCAGTTGAGTGCAAGGAAAGGAAAGGACTTGTCTCGATATAGTGCTCTTTACATCCTCAGGATGTCCCAAAGCACTTTACAGCTAATTAATTACTTTTGAAGTGTAGTCGCTCATTGTAGGCAAATGCAACAAACAATTTGCACAAAACAAGGTTCCACAAGCAGTAGTGTGATAAATGATCAGTTAATATATTTTAATAATGCTGGTTGAGGGATAACATTGGCTAGGAAACTGGGAAAACTGGCCCTGCTCTTCTTCAAATAATGCTATGGAAACTTTAATATTCTTGTAAAGATAGGTAGAGTCTCAATTTAATGATTTATCTGAAAGATGGCACCTCTGACAATGCAGCAGCCCTTCAGTACTGCACTGAAGTGTCAGCCTAGATTATATGCTTAAGGCTCTGAAGTGCAGTTTGAAACCATGACCTTCTAACTAAAGAGCCACGGCTGACACTAAAGATGATGAATGGGGACGAGATCAAATTAACAGAGGCTGGGTGTGAAAGAAATGTACTTTTTGTTTGTGTTGAATTTTTAACTTGCAGATAAGATACTCTTATTACTCGAAACAGCACATGTGATTAATTATGTTTTTTGTGAATTGGGGATCTGCAAGACATGTTACAGCAGATGATGCTCAATTAATATGTATTTGGGGTAGTGGTCTCTGTGAAACAAAGATATTCTCATGTATTAATGCAGACTGAATGCAGAGACACTGGGCTAGATTTTTCTTTGTGGTGGATTTATCACCACAATAGCACCAAAACTGTACTTTCTCTGGTTAGTGTACAGCTCCTAGAACCAGCTCAATTTTGTTCCAGAGCATCTTCATTACATATTCATGACAGATTCCTGGTCACTATTAGTGCCTTCTGTAAGCAATCTGCCTCGGGGAAAAGGAACATCCAGTACTACTGCAGCACCTGTAACAATATGACTCACAGCAATGTCTGAAGTTGCTGCTTCTTCAGGTCACCAGGCCAATAAATGTAAAGACTTTTCAGTTGAGGTGTTACTGTCTGTAATCCTGCAAATGAGCACTGTGGTTTTAGGGCTGTGGAAGGAGAAGGCCTTCGCAGTGAGTGCCACCCCTATTAAGGTATGCCTTCTGAAACCTGATTTGTCTTCCATATGAGGGCATACAGGGTGCCTTTAATCTCTCTTCTTAAAGGGAAATAACCCATAAGTAACGATAACTACGTTCCATATCAGTCTTCCAAGGATCCTGCTGCAAATAGTCAGGCAGTCACCTCAGAACCTTCTGCCACGTAGGAGAAGTAAATGGCTAAGGCTGAAAGGGTATACAAGAGTAGGCATCAAGGGGCGGTGCCATTAAACAGTAGGAACGTTGACAGATTAGTTGTCAGTGAGATAGTCTTGTCACTGAAGAGATATCTGTAGAACGATTTGAGGCAAAGCGAGAGCAAGCCCGTGTGAACAGACAGCAAAATGATCTCCAAATTGGAGCCTCGGGAGTTGTGAAGGAGAACTTAATGTTAGCAAGTGACTGAGTTGGGTTTGTTGCCAAAAGGGGACTACGATGGCTGGCCTGCAGATTTTCAGGGCCTCTATGTTTAAGTGTTGGGCCAGCCAGCAGAACGGCTGAGCTGGTGTTCAAATAGTAGTTGGTTCTACAGGGCAAGAATTAGAGCGACTGGCATCTTTATTATTTTATGTATCGAGAAAAGTAGAGAAATATATATATCACTGCATTATATTGTATACTGGTCATTCATCTGTCTTATGTAAATAAACTTGTTGGCTCAGAGCCTGAGTCTTGTACTGATAAGAATGATATTCAATCTGCTTTCAAAGGGTAGAGAATCATGTGGTGGCATGTGGTACAGTCCAGTAGCTGGTCTACAGAGTAAAGGTTCTCTGTTACAATCACTAGGTCTCGCCATCATTTACTAAATATTGGATAGAACAGGGTGCACACCAGATTGTAGGGGACACAACGTCCACTTATGAGAGTGGTCAGTGATGCTAAACCCAAGAAAAATCTAGCAGAAAAACCCCAAAACTTGACAGTGGATTTCACAAATTAATGCAGGTTAAGCACAGGTTACTTCTACCAGACCTACCCATCAGACCAAGGGTCAACACTAAAAGTGCTCTCTTCAAGTATCATGCAAATATTGCAAGGATCACTTACGAGGTCTAATAATTACTAATTTTAGTTTAAATGTGATCTATGTTTGCACATGTCACTCTTTAGAATAATTATGATGTGGAGATGCCGGTGTTGGACTGGAGTGGACAAAAGTGAGAAGTCGCACAACACCAGGTTATAGTCCAACAGAGACAAAAAAAAAGTAAAAATTTTAAAGTTTATGGTTTTCCATACAGACTGCAGCATTTGACACATTAGACCCCCTGTGACCCCACCTCATTGTCTCAGTTGTATCTTGCTATGTCTTTGATGTGGTGCCTTCCTGGCTGACCTGATTGTTTCTCTGCCGAGGTGTGACGAAAGGCAGTCAGAAGGATTAAATGTAGTCGTCTATATATGCTTTGATGACGCGTCATCTGCCGGTTTTCTTAAAGGGACCACGCACATTTTTTCTTTGACAGCTCATTTCTCAATGTTTGACAGCATTGAGGTACTGCAAACACTGACAGTGACTGTTCACAGGTGAGTTCTTGCACCCAGGCTCTCCAGTGACTCCCTCCTTAAGCTAGAACAGATGACAGCTGCAGGTGAGGTTACAGAAGCGATCTGTCACTGGTGAGAGAGGTTCTCCTAATGAGGTGGGACTAGACATACAATTCAAAACTTGTTACCTACAGAAAAGTCTAAATACATTAAAAATGAATTTCCCAACATTTCCTTACCTCTGAAACGCACCACAGAATCACAGAATCCCCACAGTGTAGATAGAGGCCATTTCGGCCCATCGAGCCTGCACCGACACATATCCCACCCTATCCCCGTAACCCCACATGTTTAATCCCCCTAACACTAAGGGTCAATTTATCATAGCCAAATCAACCTAACCCGCACATCTTTGGACTGTGGGAGGAAACCGGAGCACCCGGGAGGAAACCCACACAGACACGGGGAGAATGTGCAAACTCCACACAGACAGTCACCCGAGGCCGGATTCGAACCCGGGTCCCTGGCGCTGTGAGGCAACAGTGCTAACCACTATGCCACCGTGCTGCCTCACCAGTGCACCATTGGATCCTTCACACCACTTCTGCAGCTGTCATCAATGCAGAAACATTACAGCAGACTCACAACACACCACACTTACCTGGCGTGGTGTCCAAACGTCGGGAAGCCCGAAGTAGAAGTGTCAAAATTGCAAAAGAGCCTGTTAACTGTTTGTTAACAACCTATAATCCTTTTCCCGCCGCTAGGTGTCGGGTCCATGCGCAAATCGGGGACCTGACACCTGGGAAGATTGTTTGGAGGTGGGTTGACAGCGGGTTTCTGACCCGCTGTCAATCTTTGCGATTTTGCCAGATGTCCCACCTCCAAACCCGCCCCCTGAGCACCGGCAAAATTCTGGCCTTGTGCTTCCCTCAAATGAGCAACACTACAAAAATTCCTGGTTTTAAGCCAAAAATAAAAATAACAAAATCAAACCAAGATGTTAAAATGAAAACAAAAATATTGCAGTGCACATAGAAAACATGCTCAGCGATGAACTATAGCCCAAAACATGGGAAAGCAGTCAGAGAATTCCTGCCCTATAATTCTGGACCTGTGAGTGGGAGACTTGACCAGGCCCAAGAGCAGAAGCACCAGGAGGTCTTCCATTCTGACACAAAGAGATCAGATTTTAAGTAGGCCGGTGGGTATTGTGTCCAACCCAATTGGGGCAATACCATTAAATTTAAACAAAATCAAACTAAAAAAAATCTAAACTGGCAAAACCAAGTCAAAACAGCTAAATCAGGCAAAATCAAAATTAAAATTCCATGAAGTGCTCACCAGTCACAGAAGGTATCCAGGAGGCCAGCAGATAAAGCAAGTTGTTGCTCAAGGGTCGGAAGAACACTGCGGAGGGATCTTACCCACGATGGACCTGTGGAACAGCAGATATGGCTGACATTCTTAAACTAACAGGAAGGGGAAATAAGGGAACACAAATGAGTAAGATAACAAGCTCAAAATCAGATGCAATCAAAACAAAAGTTCCATGGGGATAGATTTTTGACTTCACCGCTGGGATTTAGTCCCTCCAAATTGATTTTTTAAACAAAATTAACTCAAATAACCAATTAAATCAAAACAGTAAAACCAGAGAAAATAAAAATAAAAATTCCATGTTGTATCCTTCGGTCACAGAAGTCATCTATTAATTGATAAACGCTGGACCAGCAACTTTGCAGTTATTGAGATTGAGGGGATAGCACTGGTGGTGTCACAGTGCACAGGTGAGGAGCATCAAGTTGGGTGGTGATAAATAATTTTTACACCACTTAGAAACCTGACTGGATAATTAACTTCTGATGTTGTTCTATATTTAAGTACATATTACAACAATTTTAACAAGGTCATTATTACAAAAATAGGTTAATAAATGTTTGTTTAAACCATTTGCCTACTGAACATTCCTTTTGACTTTCAAACACTTTTTTTCACGCATCCGCCAGAATAATTTTGCATGCATTATTAGTGATCAGTACCTTTAAATGTTGCTTTGTTATAATATATACAGAGTATTCCATTCCCATTTAATGTGGGGAGCTAAAAACTGAGTATCACCTTTGCTCAAATCATGCTGCGTTACAGAATTTCAATTTAAATTCAATTATGGCAACCTGCTTTCTGTTCCAATCCGCCCAGATAACAGCAGTTTGCATTTATAATGGCCCGCAAATAGAAAAAGATCCCATAGCACTTTATGGAGGGAGGACATCTAGCAGGATTCAGGAAACATAAAGGGATGTACCAAAAGCATAGTTAAAGAAATAGGCCGGGAAATTCCACCGCCCCCGCCCCACCCCCCCCCCGCCACCCCCCGCCAACAGCCTAAGTGTGGCGGAGTGGAAACCCCACCCACCCTCGCTCAAGGCCGGAGACCCCAACCCAAATTCCAGGATCAAGGTCATTTGCATAGCTACAGTGGGCCACCGGAGATTAAAAGGGCTAATCAGCGGTGGCCGCCCTGACTCGAGCAGATCTTCCTTTCTAAATTGAGTCCTCTGGAGGCCCAAATAGGCGAAGACATTTTTAAAAATCTCTTTGGCTCCCACTGGAGCCACACCAGCTAAAGATGGTAATCTATCCACTCAGGAACTGAATACTTTACTCTAGTGTAAATTTAGGGCATTTAGAAGACCTCGAAGGGTCAGATGTCAGATGTCAACTTGCGTGAGTTCTACCTTTCAAGGGCTTTAAGGGAGGAAATTCCTGGGGTAGCCTGGGAATTCTTCCCAACATTCACTCTAGATGATCCCCTCAACTGAAATATAAATGTCCAGTCCAAATGGGGTGGAGTCCCAGCACAGTTGGGATCCAACCCAGACTCCAGGCCTCTCCTCAGGCTTAAATGCATCTTACATCCTCTCCAGGTCCAGGAATTTCAAAAGTTTTTGAGGCAACTTTTGAAGGAGGGATGAGAGGAAGCACAGCAAAGTTGTTTGGGAGAGCGTTCCTAAAAGCAGTCATGCAATGGCTGAAATATTCTCCTCCTTGGTTGAGCCAAGGGATCACTAGTCCAGAGGAGAGTTTAGTTTTGCCAACATTGAGCTCATGGAAGTGTCATAGAAGATTTGATGCTGAAGAGGCTGTCACACAGTACAGAAACAGCTGCGGTGACAATGGTGGTCACTCGGATGTAGAGCTGCATGTCACTGACACGCATGTGAAAGCTCACACCATGCTCCTGATCATGTTGCCAGGGGGGAAGTAAGCAAGAAGCTGAAACTGTTCAAGGAGATGTAATGACTACATTGGGATAGGTAGGATTTGCACCTCCCATTAACACCTCCAGCTTTACAATGATAAACGATTCAAGCTTTGCTATGTTGTTTGCAATCCCTCCATGTGTTACTGCTTTGAAGCGCACGCCAGTCTTTGCATTTTCTTATAATTATTTCCTGTTCATTACTAATTATTGATTTAGAATTTTGCTAAAGTATCAGTTGTGTTGCATCTAGCTTATGTGTAATTCAGAAGTATAAAATCGAGGTTTTCAAACTAGAAAAAACAGAGATAGCAGTGCAGACAGGAACACATGAATTCTGTCTGGAGTGCAGTTTCTTCAGATGAAAATATAGGTTGCTGTCATTAAGGGTATTTGGACAGTAATAACTGTAATTATGTGAATTACTTGTAAAGCATTGCCACACTATTTACAGTGCCTTCGCGTGGTAATTTACTGTTGGCTGTAAGTTAAGCCATCCAATCAAGCCTTTGATAGACTCATTGAAGTCCAACAGCTTAACAACTGGAAATGAGCCACTTGACTTTTGTCAATGAGTGTGACCTTGTTTCCCCATGCAGCAAAGGGTGAATGGCTAATTTATCTCCAGTAAGGTGTAAAGGACATTTCAGTGAATAGAAGTTGTATGTTTTACTTAAATAGTCTTGAAGAGAAAAGAAGAGAACATGCACGCGAGAAAAAAACATACTTATAGCAAATGGATGTTAAAGTGTGTGGCTAAAATTTCCCACAAAAATCAATAAAACAAGAGTGATGAAGACAACTGCCAAAGATAACTCAACAACCTCAAAACCGTGGAAAGAAAAAAATGATAAAATAAAAGTCTGCAATAAATGGCAAGGATGTTTAAAATAAAGAGGTTAATGTCTCTATTAAAACAATGGATAACTGGAATGTTAAAGGAACACAATAATCATTAATATTCATATTCATTTTCCCAACATTACAACAGTGACTACACTTCAAAGGTACTTCATTGGCTGTAAATCGCTTTGGGATGTCCTGAGGTCGTGAAAGGTGCTATAGAAATGCAAGTCTTTCTTTCTTTATATACTGATACTGCAAGCTGTAATTTCTAGGCTTATATTGTATCATTCAGGATTTTCCTGATCACTCAATGAGTAGATCCACTGAGTCATACAGACTAGGAATTTTATATTCCCCACCCCCCCCCCCCAATTTTAACTAAATTGATCTCAGCCAGGGCAGTAGTGCAAGCAATTTAATAGGTAGGGGATAATCCAGCCAGGGTTCCCACTCCAAATTGATATTGTTGCCTTTTACAAGCTATTCATGTGTGCCTGTTCTTTTAAGTGGCAAATGCCCGAGTGTGAGCTAGTGTGAGCTAGTCAAGATCTGTCATCCTCCCTTTACTCATTACTCCAGGACTGTAAACCATACTGAGAAGAATTGGCATAAGGGGAGGAATTTTCCCAGCCCTGGGGAGACGGGTATGGAGGCAGGACTGCCGGGAAAATGGCAGAAACTGGGAGCGGGTACCGACCCTGCTCCCAACCCGCCTCAGTGCCATCTTCCCAGGAGGCAGGTCCCCGAGTTGCGCAGGGACCCATCTCCTCAAGGCGGGAAGGGGATTAGAGCCAATTAACTGCCTGTTAACAGGTAGTTAACAGGCAGTTTTCAGGCTTTTCCCCATTTTACACCTGCAATTGTGGGCTTCCCGACGGCTGCAAACCTTGCCAGGGTCAGCGAGGCGAGCAGTGGGTCTGCGGGGGTGAGAGGGGTCGAAAAGTCCGCTGTAGAGGTGAGTGATGGGTGCAAGTGTGGAGAGGTAAGTATGACAAGTGAGTGTAAAGTGTTGGAAAAAGTTTCCTTACCTTTGCTTCTTTCTGCAGGCTTCAAGCTTTGAGGATCCGGAGGTGCCTCATCTCAACGGCAAAGATGACAGAATGGCTGCTGCATTCTCAGATGCAGCAGCGATCTGCTTTCTGCTGAGGAGAGAGGTCTTGGTGAGCCTGTGTGCAAGGGCTCACCTTAGAACAGAGATTGTCAGTGTTTGACAGCTTCTCAAAGCTGTCAAATGCTGACAATTCATCTGTCAAAATATTTTCGACAGATGAAGTGTCATACGCTGACATCATCTGTCACCGGCTTTCCCTTAATTGGCCGGTAACAAGGCCAATCAAGGGAAAATAGCGTGGGTTGGTCAAACGTCACTTGAGGCGGGACTGAGACCCGGAAACCAGAAGTCCCGCCTCCAGCATGTCTCCATTGAGAAAAGGAGTGCATTATTTTTTTCTGCTCATGTAATTTTACATAATAATTTCACAGCAGCTATATGTGTACCCTACCAGATGGTATTTCAATCTGTTCTTATTATACTAAAATATTAAGAAACATAGTACTTTATTCAGGGGAGAAGGTAAAATAATATCCAGTCACACCTTTTGACAAAAAAAAAAGCATGGAATGTTATAAAGGCCATTTGTCCCACCAAAAATAACTCCTCCCCCCTCCAGACTAATTAAACAAAACTCTATTATTCAACTCTGGTCAATACCAATCCCTATAACCTCTTATTCAATTCCTGACTAGATATCATACCTTCCGTTCCTTTCTGAAAGAATTAATCGATGGAATATCAACTTCTTTCACTGAGAATCTTCTCTATGTATTTTATACCCTGCTGAAAAAATCTTTCAATTTCTTGT
The DNA here is from genome assembly GCA_030390025.1 of Squalus acanthias. Taxonomy (NCBI): domain Eukaryota; kingdom Metazoa; phylum Chordata; class Chondrichthyes; order Squaliformes; family Squalidae; genus Squalus; species Squalus acanthias. The sequence continues at coordinate 28,148,029 of CM059436.1, read as the reverse complement.
TAATTTTAATCCTGTGTCCCACAGCTCTGCATCAGCTACTCCTCTCAGCATTTTAAAGACCTGAATCATGCCCCATGTGTCTATTTTTCACCAAGTAAATCAGTTTTGCTGACCTTGTCTTATAAACGTCATGCTCTGGCTACGATTGGATAGGTAAGAGTGGAACCACGTGAAAGCAGTCCCACTAAGCTGGATAACAGAGGTGAGACATTGGAGGAGTATTTTGTGGTTGACCGTGTCAAAGGCTGCAGAGAAGTCAAGAAGAACAAAGAGTGATAGTGCACCACCATCATGGTCACAGAGGATGTGATTTGTGACTCTTTCAATGCTGTGGCAGGGGAGGAAACCAGATTGGAGATTATTAAACATAGAGTTGTGAGAAAGACGGACACGGATTTGGAAGGCAGCAACCTGTTCAGGGACTATGGAGAGCAAAGGGAGGTTGGAGATGGGGCAGTCATTTGAAAGGCTGAGGGGTTGAGGGTAGATATTTTGAGGAAGGAGGTGATGATGACAGTTTAGAAAAAGAGAGGAGGACAGTACCTGAGGACAGGGAACCATTGACAATGTCAGCTAGCATGAGGGCAAGGTAGGGAAGTTGGGTAGTCAGCAATTTAATAGGAATGGAGTTAAGAGAGCAGGAGGTGGTCTCATGGATAAGTTGAGCTTAGAGAGGACATGTGGGGAGATAGGCAAGAATTCAGAAAATGGTGCAGTTTTTTGGGCTGGGGGTGAAAAAAAACAGAATTCTTTACTAATTTCTTTAAGGCGTTCTAAATATAAAAAAGCTAAACTTAGTTAAGTTGCGTTAGATTTATTAATTAATTCTGCTGGAAAGTTATAAGGATAACTTAGTGACCTACATTATAAATGGGCTATGACCACAGTGATGGTTTTATTCAATAGTCTCCACTTTGATTATATAAAGATTTATTATTTTCTTCCTTCCTCTCCTGAATACGACTCATGGTGGGAGATGGTTCTATTGGCACCAGCTATTCTTTGATACCTTATTCAATTGGTCATTCTTCATATGCAAATCTGTTTTTGGCAGGATATTTAACTCTCACCGCTGAGCCTGATCCTATCCTCATCAGGCACGTGCGTATGCACACACACATTCGCACACCCTCTAGCAGAAGTGGCTAGGGAGTCATTATAATCAGGAACCCTGACATTTTCCCCCTACCTAGCCCAGTGGTGCTGGGGCCAATAGTAATGCTCTACTGCTGCCCCAGATAAGATCAACTCACGTAGATCAGATCAAAAATTGAACCTAGGGCTCCCTACTCTGTGGGACATACTTCAACATTAGATAGTGCACTTCCCAACTGAGCTATCATGAGCTGAAGGACTAATTCTGAGAATGGGATAGGGAAGATGAATGGACAAGCATGATGCCTCCTGCTGACTGATTATGAGCAGGTAAATGCCACCAAGAGGACGGTGTCAGGGACACTTAAGTCCACTCCAACTGAATGGCTCCAGGTGCTTTCTCATATTGCCCCGCTGTGATGCCATCGTGCTCCGTGAGATGGAAAATATCATGAGCAACATCGGCCTTCCCATTCATGAAGACTTGAAAAATCCACCACAAAAGCGCTTAAAATCACACCAGCCATTCTGGGAAACAGCAGCCAATAGTCATGCAGTTGGTACCAACCGACTATCCAGATGGACGAAATCGTGGGACGCATGTAACATAAAGAACCAACACCTCATCCCTGACCCAACAGCAGAGGTGCCTGGCTTCGCCCTCCCTCGGAGACAGTGGACAGGCTCAACCGAATCCACACAGGACATGGACGATGCGCCCACCTGCTCCACTAGTGGAAGATGAGGGATGATCCGAAGTGCAACTGTGGCCATGATTCCCAGACCATGGAACACATCGCATCAACCTGCCCACTGAGATCTGTTGCGGGAGGCACCTCATTTCTCCACTTGGCATCTCAGGAGGCCATCGAATGGATAGTCAAACTAGACATCCCATTCTAAGCTTTTCCCATCAGATGAAAGTAGTACACTGTATGATGGCAGCTCATACAGTGCGGTTCTCCCAGCTAGAGAAGGAAGCAAGGTAGTTAGGTGGGTCATTAGGGAGGAAATAGAGAAAAAAATATAAATTTTACAGTTGACCTTTGAAAACCTTTTATAGAGCTGATGCATTATTTGATAAGTTTAGTAAGAAAATATCCTGCAAGTCATGTTACCCTTTTGAATTATTAAAACCTGGAAGTAGATGTAAAATCACTTGTAATGAAATAGCATTTTAGCAAGATACATGAAACAATCCAGAGCCAATATACTCTTCAAAAAACTATTTTTTTTTAAAAAGCTATATCTTTTCCTTGATAACTACACAGTAGCAAATAACATGTTTGAGTTGCTTGTTAATTGTGGTCAAAAGCACTCAGATGTGGATAAATCAATATCAATTTGCTTGCTTAGCTGCACTGATGGGTACACTCAGACCATCTTTCATACATGCTGACACTATCAATGTTATTTCTTATATTTCTTGCTGTCTGCCCCTTGGTTTGATAATATGTCTCTGTGGAGAATAAAAGCCTGGAAATTGGAGGCAGGCCAACTCTGCAACATTCTGGGAATGGTACTTTGGAAATTATAGAAACTGTTTGGCATAAGTGGGTTCGAGCCAGTTTCAAACATTCAAGTAGAATTCAATCTCTGTGACAAAAATGAAGCATTTTTAATTTTAAGTTGGTATTTCAGTGACAGTACATAAGGTGTTAAAAAACCAACTGTACTGAGAAATTAAAAGTCTCAGCTAACTCAATATAAATGTTGTGAGGACTACTGCTCGGTTATAGAAACATAGAATCTAGGAGCAGGAGTAGGCCATTCGGCCCGTCGAGCCTGCTCCGCCATTCAATACGATCATGGCTGATCATCCAAATCCAGTACCCTGTCCCTGCTTTAATCCCCACAGTACACATATCCCACCCTACCCCCGTAACCCCACGTATTTAATTCCCCCTAACATATCCCATCCTATCCCCATAACCCCACATATTTAATCCCCCCTAACACTAAGGGTCAATTTATCATAGCCAAATCAACCTAACCCACACATTTTTGGACTGTGGGAGGAAACCGGAGCACCCGGAGGAAACCCACGCAGACACGGGGAGAATGTGCAAACTCCACACAGACAGTCACCCGAGGTCAGATTCGAACCCGGGTCTCTGGCGCTGTGAGGCACCAGTGCTAACCACTATGCCACCGTGTTGCCCGTCACATGAATCATGGGGGTGATGGGGTTTCCGCCCATTCATTTTAATAGATGGGAAATGCAGGAGTGGAACATCCCAGCCCTGGAATTCTACAGCACAGAAGACTACTTGACCCATCACGTCAGTGATGGTTTAGTGAAAAAGCGATACACATTGTCCCATTTCCCTCTTTTATAAAAATAGTTGTCCTATACAAACATTTATTCATTTCCTTTTAAAATCTATTGTGAATTATGCTTCACCACTGTTTCTAATAGGGCATTCTGTCCTAACAATCCTCTACATTAAAAAAACCTCTCATAACCACTCCCTTCATTCTTTTGGTGAAGCTCTTAAATTTATGCCCTCTAGTTCTGACTCACCAATCAGAGGACATAAGTTTTCCCTATTTTCCTTAGGTGCCCTTTCAGTGTCCGAAAAATAGCCACGATACCATCAAATTTCTCAGTCACACATTATTCACTGCTCTTTATTTTCTATCCTTTAACCAACTTTCTATCCATGCTTCCACACTCCTTTTAATATTGGCTGACCTATTTGTATCAACAAGTTGTCTATGTAGCACTTATCAAATGGCTTTTGAAAAACCATATACACAACATCCACTGTGTTTCCTTTATCAATATACTTTCTTACTTCCTCAAAGAACTCGATTGAATTTGTCAGACTCAACTTCCTTCTACAACTTCATGCTGGAGGTCCTTAATTTACCCATGCCTTTCTAGACAAGTGTTAATTTTATCCCATATTACGGCCTCTAAGAAACTTACCACTACCAATTTTAGGTTGATAGGTCTATAGTTACATGGGCCGCGATTTTCCCTACCTTGGCGGGTCCGTGGTGTGCGAGTTCGGTGGCAGGTCACAGCCTCGCTGCTGGCTCCATCCCGGCCTCCGACATGACTTTCCCCTGATTGGGCTTGTTAAGCCCGCCCAGTGCATTTCCTGGCCAATTGAAGGAAGTGGGTCTGATGAAGTCATTTGATGACATGTCATCAGCCGGTTTCCTTAAAGGGACCATACGCAAATTCACTTTGACATTTGTGCTGTCAGTGTTCTACAGCATTGAGGTGCTGCAAACACTGACCAGCACTGCACAGAGGCACAGGGCTGCACCCAGGCTCTCCCATGACTCCCTCCATATGCTTATGGAGGGAGTTACAGCACACAGGGAGGTTCTCTTCCCTTCCAACGGGTGGAACAGACCTCCCCAGGAGAACAACGCAGCCTGGTTGGACATTGCACAGGAGGGCACAAGCAGGGATGTCATCAGGAGGACCAGGCTGCAGTGGCACAAATCTTTCAATGATCTCAACAGATCATGAAACGATACTGCAAAGCCACACTCAACCTCATCCTGCTGTGCCACTCATCACATCCCCATTACTCTGCCTTCCCTAAGCTACTCCTGCACCTCCTTACTCACACCAACTTACCTTGGACCTCCACTCATCCCTTTCTACCTACATTATCACTTCCCCATCTCACTAGCCACCCCTCACACTCATCCTAGTCCAATCATACCAACTAACAACACACAAGGGTAGGCACTTGGGTGTTTTAGCCAATGTTCATGTGAAGTTTCTGTTAATGTGCTGTCAAACATTGAAACCTTTATTTTCAACACTTTGCGTTCTTGGAAAGATCTGTGTGCACCTTTGGAAGTGGCTTAGTGAGTTGCAGTGAATGGTGAGACATAACGGTACCCCCGCAATGCTGATGAGTGTGAAAGGAATGGCTTGGGCATTGTAGGGATGCTTTATGTTGTTGGTGTGGGGTGGTGCCAACCTGGCGCATCATGTGGCAGCCAGTGTGTGCAGCGTCAAGTGAAGTAAATGTGGCCATGGTGAGGCCATCCCTGGCATCCCGGGCAGCAATGTGCTCGGGTGCTGATGCCCTCTGTCCTGTGCAGCATCAGGTGATTGCGGAGAAGGTTGGTGTGGTTGTTGGTTCTGCTGGCGTGCCTGGTGATGCTGGTGATCGTGGTCAGATTCTGAGGACCAAGGTGAGAGAATATGAGAGTATGAGAGTATGCTGATGGCAGGTGAACTTGAGATAACAGAATCAATCTGTCAATGGTGAGAGAGGTTGTTCTGATGAGGTGACACTGGATAGAGAGTTTGCTCCAAACACTTGCAGCCTGCATAAAGCTCAATGGGGGGAAAATTCAGCTGGTTGTGCCTCCAGTTAGCGCCTTAAGAGGGCGCTAATGGGGCGCAAAGCATCTAGCGCCCGGGCGCGGCGATGTTTGCGCCGCTCGCGAAATTAACTAGACATTTTGCGGCGGCGCTAAACACTACCGCCACGATCTCCTGCGCCGGCAGATCGTGACGTCAGTCAAGTGCGCAATGCCCCGGTAGCGCCCCGGAGCGGATATTGAGTGGCGCCCCCTGCCTTACCGCCTGCCGCTAGCAACGACAGGTTGAGGGAGCGTTTTGCAGTCAGGAAGGGACTGGGGGAGAGCTATTTAAAGGCGACCGCTTCCTGCCTTTTATTGTTGGTGACATTTTTGAACCACGCATTCTGAGAGAGAGAGAGAGAGACTTCTGGAGAGATTCAACACTGTGTGAAGGAGTTTTGGGTACTGAGCAGCACTTTGCAGGTTCATTTTGATTTGCCCTTCCTTGTATCGATTTAGAAGAGATTGTGGGGGCTGCACTCTGAGCTCTTTCCCTGGTACTCTCCATTGTTCTTTCCAGCAGATTTGATGTGCAGGTCTCTCCAGGCCGAGATTCAAGGCTGCAATGAGCAGGATGTAGATGGAAAGCAAGATCAACCCTCCCCTTTAAGAACTGGCCCGTGCCATTGTGTGTGTGTTCCATTGCTGACTGACATCACATGAGCTTTGCCAGCGCTCTGAGGTAGCGCCTCCCTCCTCGGCCTTTGCACCTTAAGACAGGTGTGAAGCGCCTGATTTAGCGCTCCAATCACCTCCAGGGGCGATAAAAGTCAAGTTTGCAGTCGGTGGCGATAATTAGTGCCAGGCGCTAATCTTTGCGCCCAGCCGATAATTGCCCCCCAAACGGGGCGATAATGAATTTCTCCCCCAATCTGTCTTCCAAATGGAGTAAGCAACAGCTTCTGAGCTTAGAAAGTAAACAGCTGTGAGATGGGAGCTTTTATAGCACTTTTCAAGCTGTCAAGTAATGAGATGATTCCATGGCCATTCAACTCCCGCCCAGCTTAACAGACGTGATCCCCGAGCAGCGTGGACCCCGTGGGCGATCTGGTAAATTCTAAAGGTGAGCTTAAAGTTGTTGCTAATCCTCTGTTAACAAGGTCATAATGACCTGAATTGCCTCCCCCGCCGTTGCGTGTCGGGTCTGTTCAGCGCTGACAGATCCGATATTTGGTAAAGGTGCGTGGCGGTGGGTTGAGAGGGGTCCCGACCCGCTGTCAAAAAAAAACACTTTCCCACCAGACCTGCCACTGATCGCGCCTGCTGACCCCCTGGAAAATTCCCCCCATGGTTTATGCTCTCTCCCTTTTGAACAGGGATGTTACATTATCAATCCTTCAGTCCTCTTGCATAACTTCCATATCTAAAGATATTTGAAAGGTTGTGACCAGATCCTGCTTTTTCCTCTCTGATTTCCCTCATCATTCTAGGATGCATGCCATCAGAGCCCAGTGCCTTCTCCACTTTGTGTCCCACCATTGTTTTCAGCACTACTTCCTTATTTATGCCAGCTGTGGCTCAGTTGGTAGCACACTCGCCTCTCAGTCGAGAAGATTGTGGGTTCAAGTCCCACTCCAGAGACTTGAGCACACAAAGCTAGGCTGACACTCCAGTACAGTGTTGAGGGAATGCTGCACTGTCGGAGGTGCTGTCTTTCGGATGAGACGTTAAACCGAGGCCCCGTCTGCTCTCTCAGGTGGACGTAAAAGATCCCATGGCACTATTTCGAAGAAGAGCAGGGGAGTTATCCCCGGTGTCCTGGTCAATATTTATCCCTCAACCAACATAACAAAAACAGATTATCTGGTCATTATCACATTGCTGTTTGTGGGACTCTTGCTGTGTGCAAATTGGCTGCCGCGTTTCCTACATTACAACAGTGACTCCACTTCAAAAGTACTTCATTGGCTGTAAAGCGCTTTGAGACATCCGGTGGTCGTGAAAGGCGCTATATAAATGCAAGATTTCTTTTTATAGTTACCCAATCTATTGCTCCACCTCCTCCTCTTTCTCTTTTCATTCCTACCACCACACGTTCCTGTGAAATCCCTGGAAAAGTATTCATTTAGTATCTCCACCATTCCTTTATTCCTCCATAAGACAATTTCCTTTTTGATTTCTAATTTGGTCTAGAATTTCTTTAGCTACTCTTTTACTTTCTATGAGTGTGAAATTGGGTGCCTTAGCGCCTCCCGTTAGCACCTCCCAGGGGGAACCAACAGGGCACAATTGACTTTGCGACCAGGCGCGGCGCTGACATCGACTCCCCCATATTCGGCGGTAGTTTTGCGGCGACGCCATGGCTTTGCGCCCCTATCTCCTTCGCCCGGAGATCGTGACGTCATCGCCGTGCACATCGTCCCGGTAGCGCCTCGGACCCGAAATTTACTTCCGCCCACTGCAGCAGCGCCGGCCGAAAACACCGGAGGCGTGCAGCGGGAGGCCGGCCGCTTCGGGGGCGTTGATTAAAGGTGAGGCAGCCGAAGTAAGTGGGAAAAAACTTACCTTTCCTGTTCTAGTTTTTTTCGCTGGTTCCTGCCCGTGATCAATCAGCCTGGCGCTCTGCTTGAGTGCCGGGCTGATCGCACGGGAACGCGGCCGCCTTGGTGGTCCAGGTAGGTACTTTTTAAATTGCAGAGCCTGCAGCGATGGCCCTTTCCTTTAAGGGAGGGAAGGAGCCTTTGAACGCGGCAGTGCTGCACGGCCCAGTGTGCAGCACTGCTGAAGTCTCCGCGCCGCTCTCCGATGTTAGCATCCTAAGAAGGAAGTGGAGCGCTTGATTTAGCGCCCCACTTCCCTCTTGGGGCACTAAAACTCAATTTTGCGGAATTAGCGCCGGCGCTAAAGTTAGCGCCCAGGTGATGTTAGCGCCCCAAAATGGTCGATACCGAATTTTTCCCCCTATGTCTTTATAAAATATTTTTACTGTTACCTGGCAGTTTTTCTTCATACTTCCTCTTAGCCTTTTTAATTTTTTTTGCTTCCCTTCTATATTTTTCATATTTACTTTGAATTTCTTTGTGTTTGGCTAATTATGTCATATGTCTCTTTAAGGTTAATTACAATTTAAATTTCTCTACTTAGCCAATGAACCCTAGCATTTGCTGCACCACCTTTACTTCTTGTGGGAATACGTCTGTTGCCTGTCAGCCAGCCAGCCCAGACTGCTGCCGCCTGTGCCAAGATGGTGCAGTCTGAAGCTGCACCTTCTGGGCCCAGAGCTGCTTGAGGTCGTCCTCCAAGGCCATCTGCAGTCTCCTCCACTGAAAGTCAGCAGCCTTCCACCAGCTATGCTGAACTCACTGTGGTAGCAATTAGTTTCATAGAAATTTACAGCACAGAAGGAGGCCATTCGGCCCATCGTCCCAATTCGGAGGAGCACTAGGACAGGCAACGGCACATGGAAGACAGGCACTAAGGGAATGCAGAAGGGTGATTAGTTTAATGCTGTATGCAATATGGCATGATTTAATTTATAAATTTGGTTTGGAATGTTTATTTTGTGTTGGCTTTTATTTTTTCATTGTGGCCAAGAGGACACTGTGATGGTCAGTGACAGAGGGAAGGTAAGGAGTGTGGGACTGTTGGTGAATGGGGAATTGGGATTGAGGTTACTGGTATTGCACTTGAATTAGTTCTTCACATACAGCCCAGGCAGAAAGGGGCTGTCGAGGTTGCAGCCTCCCTTCCTCTTCCTCCTCTTCCGCCTCCTCCTCTTCATTGTCCTCCTCTTCCTCCTTCTACTCCTCCTCCTCATGCTCCTGCTCCTCAGCTTCTCACCTGATAGGTGGTGGCAAGGGCTGTTCCCTCACGATGGCGAGGTTGTGCAGCGTGCAGCAAACCACCACAAATCTTGAGACCCGCTCAGCCGAGCACAGCAGGGTTCCTCCAGAGCGGTCCAGGTAGTGGAATCATTGCTTCAGCACGCCAATGGTCTGCTCTATCAGATTTCTTGTGGCAGCATTGTTCTCATTGTATGCATGCTGCACACGTGTGCGTGGGTTGCGAACTGGAGTCATCAGCCATGCCATCAGTGGATAGCCCTTGTCGTCCAGTAACCACCCTTTGGTTTGCCGTGGTGGCTGAAATACAGCTGGCACAGTGGTCTGGCGCAGAATGAACACATCATGACTGCTGCCAGGATACTGGGCATTGACCTACATGAAGCGCTGTCTATGGTCACACACCAGCTGGACATTGAGGGAGTGGAATCCCTTTCAGTTCCGATATATGGCTTGGTTGACATGAGGCACACACAAAGCAATGTCCATGCAGTCAATGCAGCCTGCACCATGGGGAAGCCTGTAATCCTTTCAAACGCTCGTGCTCGCTCTGCCTGCTTGTCTCTGACAAGAGGGAATGAAATGAAGTTATCTCTCTTTGAATAGAGAGCCTTAGGACCTCCCTTATGCAACAATGCACTGCAAACTGCGAGATATTGCTAATATCTCCAGCACCAGCCTAGAAAGAGCCCGACGCATAAATGTTCATAGCCACGGTCACCTTCACAGCCACTGGCAATGCGGTCATTGCCCTGCTCTGAGGTTGCCGTTGTGGCTGCAGCAGTTGCCAGATTTCAGTGATGACCTCCTCAGTTACAAGGTTACTGTTCGCAACCTTGGTGTCTTATTTGACCCTGAAGTGAGCTTCCGACCACAAATCCGCGGCATAGCAAAGACCGTCTATTTCCACCTCTGTAACATCGCCTGTCTCCGTCCTTGCCTCAGCTCATCCGCTGCGGACACCCCCATGCCTTTGTTACCTGTAGACTTGACTATTCCAACGCACTCCTGGCTGGCCTCCCACATTCTACCCTACGTAAACTTGAGGTCATCCAAAACTCGGCTGCCCGTGTCCTAACTCGCACCAAGTCCCGTTCACCCATCACCCCTGTGCTCGCTGATCTACATTGGCTCCAGTTAAGCAGCGCCTCGATTTCAAAATTCTCATCCTTGTTTTCAAATCCCTCCATGGCCTCGCCCCTCCCTATCTCTGTAATCTCCTTCAGCCCCACAATCCCCCCGAGATATCTGCGCTCCTCTAATTCTGCCCTCTTGAGCATCCCTGATTATAATCGCTCAACCTTTGGTGGCCGTGCCTGCTGTTGCCTAGGCCCTAAGCTCTGGAATTCCCTGCCTAAACCTCTCCACCTCGCTACCTCTCTTTCCTCCTTTAAGACGCTCCTTAAAACCTACCTCTTTGACCAAGCTTTTGGTCACCTGCCCTAATTTCTCCTCATGTGGCTCGGTGTCAAATTTTTTGTCTTATAATACTCCTGTGAAGCGCCTTGGGACGTTTTACTACGTTAAAGGCGCTATATAAATACAAGTTGTTGTTGTTAGTGAAGCGCAGACGTCTCTAACATTGGTTGTTGCTGAGGTTCAGGTAGGAGAATTGCTCCCTGAACACCCTGAGCAACTTGTCCTGCTCTGCGTAGCCTCTGCTCATTCTCCCCGTCATGCTCAATTCCAAGAGGAAGGCCTACCCATGTCTTGGAGCAATTGGTTTGTGCAGAAACCTTGAAGTCAGCAAAAGTACTTCAGCATCTGGCACTGCACTCCCTGAACACTTTTGAAACGTGAAACAAATATGGAAAGCACCAAAAATGTGTAGAATTGTACCAACAGCCAGAAGAAATAAACCAGCAACTAACCTGTAAGTAGTTGATAATCCCTTTAAATAGCACTGGTGGGCGGTCCTTTGTGCTGCTTAACGCGTGTTCAGCTGTGCGAGGGTAAGAGAGGGTGTTGGCTGGAGTGTGGCGCTCCAAAATGGCAGCACCGGCATCAAATCAGCATTGCACGCTGATTAACGTCATGATCTACCTGCTCTGCATCCTTCCAGAGGATGTTAAGTGTGCGAATGCTAACCCCTTTACCAAGATGGCTCTCGGTGAGCTTCACGTCAGAAGTGTGCACGTGCGCGCCGCAGACGTCATTTGGAGCCCTAAGGGCACTCGTAGCTCCCAAAAAATGGGTGCTGCCGAGTTCAATTTTGCCCCGTTCTCTTTCAACTTTTCTACACCCCTTGTCACTTTTGCTCTCCTTTCTGCTTCTTCATCTTGTTTAACCCTTCCCCTTACTGTATTCGATCCTACTCTTCCATCCAGCACTAGTTGCTCTTCCAGTGGGGTCATTGATTCCAGCCTTGTTCAAGTGAAGTGTGCCCATCCTGTACAGCCCATTTCTACCCCGAAAACGGGTCTCAGTGGCCCATGAATCTGAAGCCTTCCACGCTCCCCCCAGCCCCCCCCCCCAACACCATTTCTCTGGACACACATTTAACCCCCTCATGTCCTCTTCATATACTGACTAGCTCATGGCACTGGGGCTAATTTTGAGATTACCACCCTCAAGGTCTTGCTCTTTGATCTATCTCCTAATTGAAGAAACTCCCTGTGCATGACCTGAATTCTATTTCTTCCTACTTCATTGGTTCCAAAATAAACCATAACTCTTGGCTGTTCCCCATTGCTCCTCAAAATCTTTTCCACCTACTCCATGATGTCCCTTACCCTGAAACCTGGAAGGCAACATACTATCAGGACTCCAGGTTACAATTAGAAAAGCATCTGTCTATGCCCCTGGCTACGGAATTCTCTATTACGATTCCACTTTGGCACTTCACGACCCATTCTTTGACAACTACTTCCTGCATGGTGCCATGATTTTGCTTGTGGTTTTCCTCTTCTGAGTTGTCACTATTACAGGCATTCAGTACTGAATAACTGTTTGTCAATTCAACAATCTCAGGATTTCCCTGAACGACCTATCTCCTTTCTGTGCTTTCTATCCCAATGGATAGTTACCTACTTTCTTTCTTCATTAACCTGCTCTGCTGCAGGGTGATCACTTCCTGAAATGTTCACTTCAGGAACCCTTCAGCCTCCTGAATGTGATGAGTGTCATCAGCTGCTCCTCAAGCTCAAAAAGCTTGAGCTTGAGCACAAGCAGTCAGAGACACTTCCTGCACATGTGGACACACAAAGCATCCAAGACCTCCCACATCATGCAGGTAGAGTTTAGAAGAATGAGAGGGGATCTCATTGAAACTTATAAAATTCTAACAAGACTGGACAGACTAGATGCAGGAAGGATGTTCCCAATGGCAGGGGAGTCCAGAACCAGGGGTCACAGTCTAAGGATAAGGGGTAAGCCATTTAGGACTGAGATGAGGAGGAATTTCTTCACCCAGAGAGTGGTGAACCTGTGGAATTCTCTATCACAGAAGGCAGTTGAGGCCAATTCATTAAATATATTCAAGAAGGAGTTAGATATATTTCTTAAGGCTAAAGAGATCAAGGGATATGGGGAGAAAGCAGGGACAGGGTACTGAATTTGGATGATGAGCCATGATCTCATTAAATGGCGGAACAGGCTAGAGGGGCCGAATGGCCTACTCCTGCTCCTATCTTCTATGTTTCTATGTTTCTATGTACCACATATAGGCTTCAGCTACCACCCCATACTAAACTAACCTGTTTTCTTTTAAAAGATCAATAAATTCAAATGCAAAAACTTAGTGGTTTACCTCAAGTATAATTTGAGGCCAACTATACCTCAAGACTGAACTCCAGCTAAGGCTGAACACCTGCTGAGGCTAAACTCCATACTCTCCTGACCTTCTCACTCCATTGGCCTCTCACAGCTACTTGTTTCAGAGAGGAGCCAAGTCACGTAATTCAAACACAAACATACTCTGTGATTTGTTCAGTTACCTTTTCAATTTAGCTGAGAATTATTCAAATTCATGAAGCCCAGCAACTGTTTTTGGGGATATCAATTAGCCTGGGCTGCTCAAACTGGAGTTGATCGGACCGTTTGAAGAGACTGCGCGGAGGCTGGGGGGGGGGAACGGTAAAATTGGTCAATGGGAAAGAAAATTGGGCGCAGAGTGAAACAGGCTGTCGATTCGCTATCAGCCTGTTTTGCACTACTGGCATAGATCAATTTCGGTCCCTAGATCGGGCCAGATAGCTCCCTTAGTTGGTGAGAATATCAGAAGAAAAGTGTATATAAATAGAGAGATTGCAAACAATGTATTACTTTCCGTGATCAAGGAGTTAGTATAGTTTAGCTTCTACTATAAATATATTACCATGAAATTAGCATGAAAAAGTATAATTCGGAAAAATAAAAAAACATGCTGTATGCGCAAAGTGTGTGTGCACTACTTTTTATTTTGGACAAGGCAAAATGCCAAAACAGCTCATAGTAGGCTTTCGCGGGGATCCTATCTTCTTTAATTTGCCACTTCCTTATCTTTTGGTTGTCAATCTAACATCATGATTACAAATACTGTGGATGAAGAGAGAGGTCGTGATTAAAGAGACTATAATACTCTTTACCCACTATTGGAGCCATGTTGCTCTTTGATTTATATGTTTTGCTATTAAAAAAATAGTTGAGTTCATAAAACGTACAATTAGTTTGGCAAGATGTGTTATGCTTAGATAAGGATTTCTACCAATGGCAAGAAAATCATTCATTCTTTCAGCAAGTTAATCCAAGTATAATCTAGTCTGTGCTCATAGTCCAAATCTAAGTAGTTTGCTTGCATCACAGACCTGACAGCATTTTGAATCATGTCCCCTTAAAATCTTCTTTTCACCAATTAAAACAATTTGATTGGTGTGTGTCTCTCTTTATAATTTACAGTCATAAAATCATTTTTAGCACTATTCTTGAACCCTTTCCAGTGTATTAATCTTTCAAGGACAGTGCCCAAAATTGCTCCATAATATTTAAAATTGCACATATGTCATGACATAACCAAATTCCCTTGAGATACATCTTAGTACTTGATTAGCACTATTGATAATGGCTCAGAATTTGCTGGGAAAATAACGGCAGGAGCAGCTCCGAGGAACTTTCTGGCCTTCGAAATAGTTCCAATTGCTGATATACTAGCTTAGATTTTCCCTGGTGGAGGGAGGCATGATTCCCGCTGAATGTGTCATGTGAATCATAGAATCATAGAATCATAGAAAGTTACAGCACGGAAGGAGGCCATTTCGGCCCATCGTGTCCGCGCCGGCCAACAAAGAGCTATCAAGCCTAATCCCACTTCCCAGCTCTTGGTCCGTAGCCCTGCAGGTTAGAGCATCCCAAGTGCACATCCAAGTATTTTTTAAATGTGGTTAGTGTTCCTGCCTCTACCACCCTTTCAGGCAGTGAGTTCCAGACCCCCACAACCCTCTGGGTGAAGAAATTTCCCCTCAAATCCCCTTCCACCAATTACTTTAAATCTGTGCCCCCTGGTTTTTGATCCCTCTGCTAAGGGAAATAGGTCCTTTCTATCCACTTTATCTATGCCCCTCATAATTTTATACATCTCAATAAGGTCTCCCCTCAGCCTCCTCTGTTCCAAGGAAAACAGACCCAGCCTATCCAGTCTTTGGATTGTCAAACATTCACTACAAGCCCACTGACTCCCACAGCTACCTGGACTACACTTCCTCCCACCCTGCCTCCTGTAAGAACTCTGTTCCATTCTCCCAGTTTCTCCGTCTCCGCTGCATCTGCTCTGACGATGCCACCTTCCATACCAGTGCTTCTGACATGTCTTCCTTTTTCCTCAACTGAGGATTCCCCTCTACAGTGGTTGAAACGGCACTTGACCGTGTCCGTTCTATCTCCTGCACTTCTGCCCTCACCCCTACCCCTGCCTCCCAGAACCACGACAGAGTTTCCCTTGACCTCATCTTTCACCCCACCAGCCTCCACATTCAATGGATCATCCTCCGCCATTTCCGCCACCTTCAGCGTGATCCCACCACCAAACGCATCTTCCCCTCACCTCCCCTTTCAGCATTCCGTAGGGACCGCTCCCTCCGCGACACCCTAGTCCACTCCTCTATCACCCCCAACACCCCTTCCCCTTCACCCGGCACCTTCCCGTGCAAGCGCAGGAGATGCAACACATGCCCTTATACCTCCCCCCTTCCCACTGTCCAGGGCCCCAAACACCCCTTCCAGGTGAAACAGCGATTTACTTGTACTTCTTGCAATTTAGTATACTGTATTCGCTGCTCACGATGTGGTCTCCTCTACATTGGGGAGACCAAACGCAGATTGGGTGACCGCTTTGCGGAACACCTCCGTTCAGTCCGTAAGGGGAACCCCAAGCATCCGGTCGCCTGTCACTTTAATTCACTGCTCCACTCCCACTCAGACCTTACCGTCCTCGGCCTCTTGCATTGTTCCATGGAAGCTCAGCGTAAGCTCGAGGAACAGCACCTCATCTTTCAATTATGCACTTTACAGCCTTCTGGACTCAACATAGAGTTCAACAATTTCAGATCATAACCTCGACCCCTATCATATATATATATATATTTTATCCACACTCTTTGTCTGTCTTTTTTTCTTCTCTCCCACATGGCAGCTGTCTTATATTCTGCCAGCGCAATTCACACTTCATCTACAGCCATCCTTTGTTTCTTAACCTGTCCCATTACCACCTCCTTTTGCCTTGAATATCTCTTAATGTCTCTTAACCTCTTCCGCCTTCTATCCTATCACAGACCTTCCCTTTTGTTCTTTCATCCCCTCCCCCTTTCCCAGCCTCTACACTTGCTTAAAAGTCTGTTCCATTTCCTGCTTTTTTCCAGTTCTGACGAAAGGCATCGACCTGAAACGTTAACTCTGTTTCTCTCTTCACAGATGCTGCCTGACCTGCTAAGTATCTCCAGCATTTTCTGTTTTTATTTCAGATTTCCAGCATCTGCAGTATTTTCTTTTTCTATCCAGTCTTTCCTCAAAGCTAAGATTCTCTACTCCCGGCAACATCCTTGTAAATCTCCTCTGTACCCTCTCTAGTGCAATCACATCTTTCCTGTAATGTGGTGACCAGAACTGCACGCAGTACTCTAGCTGAGGCCTAACTAGTGTTTTATACAGTTGAAGCATAACCCCCCTGCTCTTGTATTCTATGTCACGGCTAATAAAAGTGAGAAGTCGCACAACACCAGGTTATAGTCCAACAGTTTTATTTGAAATCACAAGCTTTCGGAGCTGCTGCCCCTTCGTCAGGTGAAGTGAAGGAATACGAATCGGCAAAGCATATATAGACAGAGAACAATGCATGTGTAGCGTACAATGTCAGATGACTACATTTAATCCTTCTGACTGCCTTTCGTCACACCTCGGCAGAGAAACAATCAGGTCAGACAGGAAAGCACCACATCAAAGACATAGCAAGAAACAACTGAGACAATGAGGTGGGGTCACAGGGGGTCTAATGTGTCAAATGCAGTCTGTATGGAAAACCATAAACTTTAAAATTTTTACTTTTTTTTTACTGGAAATCACATCTGTGAACAAGCCAACGATGACTCGAGTCTGGATGACTCTACGTCATGTAGCGTGACATAAACCCAAGATCCCGGTTGAGGCCGTCCCCATGAGTGCGGAACTTGGCTATCAGTTTCTGCTCGATGATTTTGCGTTGTCATGTGTCTCGAAGGCCGCCTTGGAGGACTACACGATAACATCAACAAGTTCCATCCCACCATCAAACTCACCATGGACTACTCCTCAGAATCGGTTTCATTCCTGGATACACGAATCTCCATCAAAGACGGACACCTCAGCACTTCACTCTACCGCAAGCCCACGGACAACCTCATGATGCTCCACTTCTCCAGCTTCCACCCTAACCACGTTAAAGAAGCCATCCCCTATGGACAAGCCCTGCGAATACACAGGATCTGCTCAGACGAGGAGGAACGCGATGGACACCTATGGATGCTGAAAGACGCCCTCGTAAGAACGGGATATGACGCTCGACTCATCGATTGACAGTTCCGACGGGCCACAGCGAAAAATCGCACAGACCTCCTCAGAAGGCGAACACGGGACACAACCAACAGGGTACCCTACGTCGCCAGTACTTCCCCGGAGCGGAGAAACTACGCCATGTTCTTCGCAGCCTTCAACATGTCATCGATGACGACGAACACCTCGCTAAGGCCATCCCCACGCCTCCACTACTCACCTTCAAACAGCCGCCTAACCTCAAAAGTACCATTGTTCGCAGCAAATTACCCAGCTTTCAGGATAACAGCGACCACGACACCACACAACCCTGCCACAGCAACCTCTGCAAGACATGCCAGATCATCAACACAGATACCATCATCACACGTGAGGACACTACCCACCAGGTACATGGTACATACTCATGTGACTCGGCCAACGTTGTCTACCTCATAAGTTTTAGGAAAGGATGCACCAGAGCATGGTACATCGGCGAGACCATGCAGACACTGAGACAACGTATGAACGGACACCGCGCAAGAATCGCCAGGCAGGATTGTTACCTCCCAGTCGGGGAACACTTCAGCAGTCAAAAACATTCAGCCTCGGATCTGCGGGTAAGCGTTCTCCAAGGCGGCCTTCGAGACACACGACAACGCAAAATCATCGAGCAGAAACTGATAGCCAAGTTCCGCACTCATGAGGACGGCCTCAACCGGGATCTTGGGTTCATGTCACGCTACATGACGTAGAGTCATCCAGACTCGAGTCATCGTTGGCTTGTTCACAGATGTGATTTCCAGTAAAAAAAAAGTAAAAATTTTAAAGTTTATGGTTTTCCATACAGACTGCATTTGACATATTAGACCCCCTGTGACCCCACCTCATTGTCTCAGTTGTATCTTGCTATGTCTTTGATGTGGTGCCTTCCTGTCTGACCTGATTGTTTCTCTGCCGAGGTGTGACGAAAGGCAGTCAGAAGGATTAGATGTAGTCGTCTGACATTGTACGCTACACATGCATTGTTCTCTGTCTATATATGCTTTGCCGATTCGTATTCCTTCACTTCACCTGACGAAGGGGCAGCAGCTCCGAAAGCTTGTGATTTCAAATAAAACTGTTGGACTATAACCTGGTGTTGTGCGACTTCTCACTTTTGTCCACCCCAGTCCAACACCGGCATCTCCGCATCACGGCTAATAAAGGCAAGCATTCCTTATGCCTTCTTAACTACCTTATCTCCCCAACAGAATGAACGCTAACCCTGCCATTATTTCCAGGGTCAGCGTAACTTGCATTATGTGGGCAAGCTCCAGGGTTCTGATTGACCTGAAACGTCAACTCTCTTTCTCTCTCCACGGATGCTGCCTGGCCTGCTGAGTTTTTCCAGCGTTTTCTGTTGTTATTTCGGATTTCCAGCATCCGCAGTATTTTGCTATTGTATTAGTGTTTGGTTCACTGCCACCTCTCTTCTTGGAATGCCTACCTTGAAGAAGTTCTGCTCTTCTCTTCGACGGGATTTCCGTTTGGCTCTTCAACCTTGTTCATCTTCATTGATTTCAGTTTCCCTTCTCGTGTTTGATCAGGTATCTGCCAAGACTCGGTTTCACAGCCACATTACTTTCCTCAGCAACTGTCTCCGGTTCCGACTTATCCCACGTGGATTCCAACTAAACTTCCACCCTTCGTGTTTCGGATCCACCCAGGATTACAAATATCTCCAAGATATTCATCGTTCCTCGAACTACTGCTCTCGCCGCATCTTGAGATCCACGCTCAATGCCATGCGGCGCCACATGAACACTCTCGACATCTCTCTTCAGCAGCACCGACGCACTCTATCTCAAAGCTGTCCGGGTCCACAGTTCCATTTCATCCTTAGACTCATCCGACGCTTCAACAAAAAACTTTTCTTCTTCCTTTCCGATGTCAAGGATCGCAAGCTTCAACAACTCTTGGACACTAAAGCCCCTCCGGAACCTTCTTCCCCTTCACTTTCCTCTGACCCCCCTTCTCCCAATCTCACCCCCTGCCGCGTTTTCACTATCCCCTCTGACCTTTCCCTCTCTGATTCCGAACGATCAGTCCTCAGCAAAGGCCTGAGCTTCATCCCCTTACGCCCCCATCTCAATGAATTTCGAGCTCGGCACGATGCTGAGCTCTTTTTCCGCCGCCTCCGTCTCCGTGCCCACTTCTCTGGCCAGGAGTCTTCCCCCCGCACGGCTGACCCTTTCTCCCGCTTTCAGAATTCTCGTTCCACCTGGACCCCTCCCTCTGGCCTCTTACCCTCTCTTGATCTTTTCATTGCTAACTGCCGCCGTGACATCGGCCAGCTCAATTTCTCTGCTCCCCTCACTCACTCCAACCTACCTCCCTCTGAACTTGCAGCACTCCATTCTCTCCGATCCAACCCTGACATTGTCATTAAACCTGCTGACAAGGGTGGCGCTGTTGTTGTTTGGCGAACTGACCTCTACCTAGCGGAAGTTGAACGCCAACTCTCTGACACCTCCTCCTACCTCCACCTGGACCATGACCCCACTACCGAACATCAAGCCACCATTTCCAAGACTGTCACTGACCTCATCTCCTCTGGAGATCTTCCCCCCACGGCCGCCAACCTCATAGTTCCCCAACCCCGCACAGCCCGCTTCTACCTCCTTCCCAAGATCCACAAACAGGACTGCCCCGGTAGACCCATCGTTTCAGCCTGTTCTTGCCCCACGGAACTTATCTCTTCCTATCTCGACTCTATTTTTTCTCCCCTTGTCCAGTCTCTTCCCACCTACATCCGCGACTCTTCCGATGCCCTCCGCCATTTTAACAGTTTCCAGTTTCCCGGCCCCAACCGTCTCCTCTTCACTATGGACGTACAATCCCTCTACACCTCCATTCCCCACCAGGATGGCCTGAGGGCGCTCCGCTTCTTCCTTGAACAGAGGCCCAACCAGTCCCCATCCACCACCACCCTCCTCCGCCTGGCTGAACTTGTTCTCACATTGAACAACTTCTCCTTTGACTCTACCCATTTCCTCCAAATTAAAGGTGTTGCTATGGGTACCCGCATGGGTCCTAGCTATGCCTGCCTTTTCGTGGGATATGTGGAACACTCTTTGTTCCAGTCCTACTCGGGTCCCCTCCCTCACCTCTTTTTCCGGTACATTGATGACTGTATCGGTGCCGTCTCCTGCTCTCGCCCTGAACTAGAACATTTCATTCACTATGCTTCCAATTTCCACCCTTCCCTCACCTTCACATGGTCCATCTCCGACTCTTCCCTTCCCTTCCTCGACTTCTCCATCTCCATCTCTGGGGATAGGTTATTGACTAACATTCACTACAAGCCCACCGACTCCCACAGCTACCTGGACTACACTTCCTCCCACCCCGCCTCCTGTAAGGACTCTATTCCATTCTCCCAGTTTCTCCGTCTCCGCCGCATCTGCTCTGATGATGCCACCTTCCATACCAGTGCTTCCGACATGTCTTCCTTTTTCCTCAACCGAGGATTCCCCTCTACCGTGGTCGACACGGCCCTCGACCGTGTCCGTTCTATCTCCCGCACATCTGCCCTCACCCCTGCCCCTCCCTCCCGGAACCACGATAGGGTTCCCCTTGTCCTCACCTTTCACCCCACCAGCCTCCACATTCAACGGATCATCCTCCGCCATTTCCGCCACCTCCAGCGTGATCCCACCACCAAACACATCTTCCCCTCACCTCCCCTTTCAGCATTCCGCAGGGACCGCTCCCTCCGCGACACCCTAGTCCACTCCTCTACCACCCCCAGCACCCCTTCCCCTTCGCCCGGCACCTTCCCGTGCACGCGCAGGAGATGCAACACATGCCCTTATACCTCCCCTCTTCCCACTGTCCAGGGCCCCAAACACCCCTTCCAGGTGAAACAGCGATTTACTTGTACTTCCTGCAATTTAGTATACTGTATTCGCTGCTCACGATGTGGACTCCTCTACATTGGGGAGACCAAACGCAGATTGGGTGACCGCTTTGCGGAACACCTCCGTTCAGTCCGTAAGGGGGACCCCGAGCTCCCGGTGGCCTGTCACTTTAATTCACCGCTTCACTCCCACTCTGACCTCACCGTCCTCGGCCTATTACACTGTTCCACGGAAGCTCAGCGTAAGCTCGAGGAACAGCACCTCATCTTTCGTTTAGGCACGCTACAGCCCTCTGGACTCAATATCGAGTTCAACAATTTTAGATCATAACCTCAGCTCCAATCACATTTATATTTTATTTTATCCACCCTTTTATTTGTCCCCCCCACCTTTTTTTTTTCCTCCTAGAAGCTGGCAGCTGTCCTTCATTCTGCCAGTGGATTTCACACTTCATTCAGCCTTAATCTGTCACATTAACACCACCTCTAGCCTTGCATATCTCTTAATGTCTCTTAATGTCTCTTCATCTCCTCCTTTGTTCCTTTATCCCCTCCCCCTTTTCCCAGCTTTACCCTGGCCTTAAATCTATTTGATTTCCAGCTCTTCCCAGTTCTGATGAAAGGTCATCGACCTGAAACGTTAACTCTCTTTCTCTCTCCACGGATGCTGCCTGGCCTGCTGAGTTTTTCCAGCGTTTTCTGTTGTTATTTCTGATTGAGGTACAGCTATTTGAGGCAGGAATCTCTGTGCTGCTGCAAACTTCAAATGCTTCCAGCAGCTTAAAGGATCAGCCATCCTTCGAAGAGTTTTTCATACCAACCACAAAGATTTGCTGTATAGATTTCTGCTGCAGGACACAAAGCCTCAGATTTTCTGATACAGAGGTGTTAAGTGCTCCTCCAGAAAGTCAGGGACAAGAGGGAGGCCATTTTTCAGGCAGAGAGTTGGAGATCCCAAATAAGGACAGCTCAGGGCTAGTGGCGAGAGGTGGCCAGGGTTGTAAGAGCCCACTTCACAAACCCATGCAGTGACTTTCAGTACAGAAGAAAGTTTATTTCCTTTGCCTGGTGAGGCAATGTAAATCATGTCAGCCACATCTTCTCCCCCTCCCCATCTTCCCCTTTCCCTTGGCTTGGTCCAATTATCTTCCACTTTCTAACACTCCTTTCCCTGGTCTTGACTTTTCAAGTGCAATGCCATAGGATATTGACTAGTGTATGTGTGTGTATTTCTAATATATTTTCAGGTCTCGTAATAGATATAAGACACATGCTGCCACACAATTTCCATCTCTTTACAGAAGACAGACTGAAACAGCATTTTAGCAAGATGAGGCACAACTTCAGACCATCAACTGATTTACATAAAATACAGGAATGATTTCCATAGCTATGGAAATTAATAGACATAACTTATTAACTCTAAGAGGGGAATTTTCCGGGGGGGGGGGGGGGGGCAGTGGGTCAGGACTCCAATGTCCACTCGCCGCAACGCGCCTTTCCCACAGGCGCGTGTGTGATCTCCGATCCGACCCAACCCGCAGAGGCGGGCGACCCAATTAAACCAATTATTGGGTTGTTGACAGACCCTTAATAATGCTTTTAACCTTTAACTGCTCGCCCAAGGGGTCCACACTGCTCAGGGTCCACGCTGCTCGGGGACCACGTCTGTGAACCTGAGGCGGAAGTTGAATGGCTATTACTCCAGCTGATTACTTGACAGCTTCAACTGTACAATAAAAGCTCCCACTTGACAGATCATCACTTTCCTCAGCCATAAGCTGTTTCTCAGTCAATTTCCAGCACAGATTCTGTAGGCTTTCCACTTTCCACTCTCCATCCAGGCTCACCTCATTGGAAGAACTCTCTCACCATTGACAGAATGCTTCTGTCATTTGTACTTCATCTGCCATCTATTCCATCAACATGGGTGCCCTTTGTACTGTCTCACCTTGGTCCTCAGAATCCGACCATGATCAGCCCCAGCATCAGCAGCACCAGGCACACCAGCAGCACCAACAACAACACCAACCTTCTCTGCAATCACCTGATGCTGCACAGAATAGAGGGCATCAGCATCCGAGCACATTGCTGCCTGGAAGGCCAGGAATGGCCTCACCATAGCCAGATTTACTTCACTTGACGCTGTACACCCTGGCTGCCACATGATGCTCCAGGTTGGCACCACCCCACACCAACAACATAAAGCATCCCTACAATGTCCAAGCCATTCCTTTCACACTCACCACCATTGGGGGGAGGTACCGTTATGACTCACCATTCACTGCAACTCACTAAGCCACTTCCAAAGGTGCACACAAATCTGTCCAAAAACGCAAAGTGTTGAAAATAAAGGTTACAATGTTTGACAGCACAGTAACAGAAACTGCACATGAACATTGGCTAAAACACCCAAGTGCCTACCCTTGTGTGTTGTTAGTTGGTATGATTGGACTAGGATGAGGGTGAGTCTGAGGGGTGGCTAGTGAGATGGGGAAGTGATAATATAGATAGAGAGGGATGGGTGGAGGTGCAAGGTAAGTTAGTGTGAGTAAGGATGTGCAGGAGTAGGGTAGGGAAGGCAGAGTGATGGGGATGTGATGAGAGGCACAGCAGGATGAGGTTGAGTGTGGCTTTATACTAACATTTCGTGATCTAATTAGATCATTGAATTGTTTGTGCCACTGTACCCAGGTCCTCCTGACCACAGCCCTGCTTGTACCCTCCTGTGCAATGTGCAACCAGGCTGTGTTGATCTCCTGGGGAGGTCTCTTCCGCCCATGGATAGGGAAGAGGGCATCCCTACTTGCTGTGACTCCCTCCATAAGCATATGGAGGGAGTCATGGGAGAACCTTGGTGCAGCCCAGCACCTCTGTGCAGTGAGTGTCAGTGTTTGCAGCACCTCAATGCTGTAGAACACTGACAGCATAAATGTCAAAAGAAAGTTGGCATGGCCCCTTTAAGGAAACCGGCTGATGACATGTCATCAAATGACTTCATCAGACCCGCTTCCTCTAATTGGGCCAGGAAGCGTGTTGGGTGGGTTTAACAAGCCCCATCAATGTAAATTCATTTTCCGGATCGAGATGGAGCCAGCAGCGGGGCAGCGACCCCCCACCGACATCACCCGCCCCAGACCCGCCGAGGTAAGGAAAATCCCGACCTAAATGTGAGTTCACTTTCTGTAGCTAAGCTTTTGAAGCTAAGCTGGTTAAGACTTTTAAAACAGAGATAGCTTCTTGCTGCGGCTGTGTAAACACGGACCACTGCGTGGTGCCAATTTTAACTTGCTGAACTTGGCAGTAACGGGGCGGCCCAATACTGCAGTAGCCTGAATCCAACGAGTTGCACCAGGATGCCTGTATGGGACAGAACCTGTATGGTTCAGTTTATATGAGGTCCATGCCTTAAAATGGCTCCGGCCTCTTTGCTGGCGGAATGGACGGGCGACCGGCACACTCCACCGGGATGGACGGGCGACCAACACATTCCACCGGGATGGACGGGCGACCAACACATTCCACCGGGAAGGACGGGCGACCAACACATTCCACCGGGAAGGACGGGCGACCAACACATTCCACCGGGATGGACGGGCGACCAACACATTCCACCGGGAAGGACGGGCGACCAACACATTCCACCAGGATGGACGGGCGACCAACACATTCCACCGGGATGGACGGGCGACCAACACATTCCACCGGGAAGGACGGGCGACCAACACATTCCACCGGGAAGGACGGGCGACCAACACATTCCACCGGGATGGACGGGCGACCAACACATTCCACCGGGATGGACGGGCGACCAACACATTCCACCGGGAAGGACGGGCGACCAACACATTCCACCGGGAAGGACGGGCGACCAACACATTCCACCGGGATGGACGGGCAACCAACACATTCCACCGGGATGGACGGGCGACCAACACATTCCACCGGGATGGACGGGCGACCAACACATTCCACCGGGATGGACGGGCAACCGGCATATTCAGCTGGAACAGATGGGTGATCGCCGCACTCTGCTAGAACAGACGGATGACCAGAGCACAGTTGATGAGATGAGGGCCCAGTCCATTGACCTGTTAATCACAGTTACTACACTGAGGTGAACACCAACCCTTTGACGTGAGATAACAGACTCCCCAGTATCTACTCAGCTAAGTGCCCCTACAGTGTGAATGAAATGGAATGGCACCTGAACCTTACCTATAATACTGAGCCACAAACTCTGTAGCCTCACCACCAATTCCAACCCCGACTCCCCATCCCCTCCTTCCCCACCGCCCCCCCCGCCCCCCACTCCCACCCCCCCCCCCCACTCCCGCCCCCCCCCCCCCCCACTCCGCCCCCCCCCCCCCCCCCCCCCAGTCCCAACCAGCCACCGTCTCAGGTCGAAGCAGACTGTGTGCAACCTCAGTTGTCTATTTAACCCTAAGCTGAGTTTCTGATCTCCATCCTCTCCATCACATCACAAAGACTGGCTACTTTCACCTCCATAGCATCACCCACCTCACCTCTGCCTCTCTCCATCTGCTGCTGAAACCCTCATCTATGCTTTGTCACCTCCAGACTCAACTATTCCAATGTTCTCCTAGCATGCCTCCCATCCTCCACCCTCTGTACACCACAGCTCATCCAAAACTCTGCTGCCTCTATCCTATCTTGCACCATGTCCCGCTCACCTATCGCTCCTGTGTTAGTGACCTACATTGGCTCCCAGTCCCCCAATGCCTCAAATTTAAAATACTAATCCTCATGTTTAAATCTCTTCATTGGCTCAGCTCTCCCTATCTCTGCAACCTCTTGCAGCTGTAAAACCCTGCAAGAACTCTGTGTTCCTCCAACCCTGGCCCTTGTGCAACCCCCACTCCCTTCGCTCCACCAGTGACAGTTGTGCCTTCAGCCGTCAGCCCTATTACACTCTGGAATTCCCTCCCTTGACCTCTCCACCTTTCTACCTCCCTCTTATCCTAATGACGCTGCTTAAAACCCACCTCTTTGACCAAGCTTTTAGTCACCCTTCTTGATATCTGTTTCTTTGTCTTGGCATGAGGCTGGCCATCATGGTGTGGGGCAGGCTTGGTGGGCCAGCTGGTTATTTCCTGCCTGTCAATCTTGTATGTTCGTATGTTTGGCATCTATTTTCGGCAAAAGATCTAGAGGAGAGATGAGGAGAAATTATTTCACTCAGAGAGTTGTTGGGATCTGGAACGCTCTACCTGAAAAGGTGGTGGAAGCTGATTCCATCAATAATTTTAAAAGGGAGTTGGACAGGTACTCGAGGATGAGGAACTTACAGGGTTAGGGACAAAAAGTGGGAATGTGGGAGTAAGCAAGACTGTTCTTTCAAAGAGCCAGCACAAGCACAATGGGCTGAGTGGCCTCCTTCTACGCTATAAGTTTCCATGATTCTATGATTTTTATCTGATTAGAATAGTACAGCACAGAAGGAGGTCATTCAGCCCATCGAGTCTGATTATACTTCTGTGAAGTGTTTTGGATTTTTTCTATGTTAAAGGTGCCTTCAGTAACTGATTCAAATTAAATAAATAATAACAGCAAAGTGGGAATTTATTGCCTATAGACTTATTTAATTCAAATAAGGTGACTGAATTAAGAGTAGTAGATGCTTATCGCAGTGATAAAGTCTAGCACAGAAAAAGAGAAAGATCGAAAAAGGAAGTGTTTGCACCATCTTTTGTTTCTACTAAGAAATTGTCAACAATTATTGTTACAAGAAATGTCTTTATTTTTCTGAATAGAAACATTGATTTGTGTCTTTTCTCAGGCTTTAACAGTACTTGTACTTTAGTTGTTTTTTCAAATGGTTAGCCCAGTACCTTAACCAACACAATACCATGCCCTCAGCTCCTGTTTACTTAACAATTAGCCTTTGTGGCCTTAAACGTTTAAGAAAGAGAAAAAAAGAGCCAATCTGACCTGTAACTGGCTTCAACATTGATTTCAGGAGTGCAGAACAATTACACCTTTTAGCCTTAAAGCGGTATACATTTACATTTTAGTAACAGATTGATACATTGTGAATTACATGGTATAATGCTCCGATCCTTAAAAAAAACGCATCTCCTGAATTAGGAGCACCAAGGGAGATCCACTGGTATTATTTGTCCATCTTCACAAAGCTTTTATTTTATTATTTTTTTCTTTTTTAGTGATGAGCAGCTTTTCTTCATATCTTGATGCCAGAAGGTTGGAAGTCATTAGTCACTGACAACCTTTTTGTGCATTTCATAAACTGCTGGCCTGTCAAATTTCCCATTTATATATCCAGAGGTTTTTCTTAACAAGTACCAAGGATTATGATTTTATAATTGGTTTGATTTTACACTTGATGTAAATAGTATGATTTAGAGCTACTGGTCCAGAAATTCATGCGACGGGACTATGTGTTGGATATTTGGGTACGAAGGTCAGCATTCCCAATTCGTGGCCCATGCAATTAACAATCGATTAAAATGGGCGGATGGAAAATTGTGCAGGCTGCAAATTGAGCACACTGACCTCTACACCCAAATTCCTGACAGGCACTCCTGTCCTGTGAAGCTCTGCGCCAGAGTACTAAATCCTAACATGTACTCATTAATTTATTGGATATATTCTGAATTTTAAGCCAGCTACCTGAGGCTGCCCAGATTTTCTACTTTTACTGGCCCAAAAATTCGGCCGTTCTCGGGTGAGTACTCAGTGCGTACTCACCCGTATTCATTCCCGAAGTGCCGGTTTCCTGCATGCACTGCGCATGCACTGCGCATGCACTGCGCATGCACTGCGCATGCGCGGGAAACCGGCACTTCCGGTATGGCGAAGGGGGCGGTTCCTAGGTGAACCGCGTGCGCACTACAGGCTGTGCGCATGCAGCACACTTAGGTTTTTTTTCAGGTTTCAACGCGAGGGTAAGTATTGAAGATTCTACGCTAGTAAAAAGGAGGTGTAAGACCCCTTTTGAACAAGGTAAGTAGTTAATTAAGTATAATTTTAAATTTTTTTCAACAGGTTTATCTTTTTTAGAGACTTTAAAGAAAGGTAAGTTTATTTTTATAACTTTTAAAAAGTATTTTAATTTTTTCAAAAATTTTAATTTTTGTTTAAAGTGGTTAATTTATTTAACTATAGTTATTTTATTAATGTGATGGTTTTTTAAAAAATTTATTTGAGGTTTAGCTGTTCTTTTGGGGCCGATTTCAATTCACAGATTTGACAGTCTCCTGTCAAATCTATGAATGAAAGATAGTCTGCTGCCATTGGCTCTCCATGGCCCACGTGATCCCAGGGGTCGCATCGCACTAACTGTGCCCCCGGAACACGCAAGCACTGTGCGCCGGCACCAGGGAGAGGCCCAGGACCCGAAGTTCCTGCGGGGGCAAACAAGAACGGCAGACGCGGTAGGTGATATAGCGCGCGATCCTTACCCCCGCGGCAAGCCTCCGAATCGAATTTCTAGGCCACTGTCTCAGAGCTATAAAGAGAGAGAGGAAGAAGGAGTCAGAAAACGTCAAAGACAAACTGAAAGAGAGACAGAAGACAAAGAAGTAGAGAGAGGGAGACAAGTGGAGGCACAGTTACATGAAGAGAAGGACAAACAAATTTTGGTTTCCCTTTTGTCCATGGGAAATACACAGAAGATCTACTATGTTTTCCCACAAAATTTCAGTGATTTTACATGGATAATCCCACGTTTATGACATTGAAATGAATTGTGCATAGTTATGTGCCAATTCACCAGGTATAAAAGAACTTGCATTTATACAGCATCTTTAATGTAATTTCCCAAGTCATGTCACAGTTGGGGGACATATTTGAGCAAGAGAAGTTAAGGTGAGTGGCCAAAACCCAGTTGAAAAGATTGGTTTTAAGGAGGCTTTTGCAGATGGGAGAGATGTAGCAAGGGGGAGGGGTTTAGGGTTCCAGGGTGAAGGGCAATATGACTGAAACATCTGACACTGACGCTAGAGTGAATGGAGAGGGGAGTGACAACAGATCAGAGATGAAAGAGCAGAGGGGACAAGCAGAAATTTAAGACTGAACAGGGTTGCAGCAGAGAGAAATGAAAGAACTTAAATAACAACAGAAAACGCTGGAAAAACTCAGCAGGCCAGGCAGCATCCGTGGAGAGAGAAAGAGAGTTAACGTTTCAGGTCGATGACCTTTCATCGACCTGAAACGTTAACTCTCTTTCTCTCTCCACGGATGCTGCCTGGCCTGCTGAGTTTTTCCAGCGTTTTCTGTTGTTATTTCGGATTTCCAGCATCCGCAGTATTTTGCTATCGTATTAATGAAAGAACTTACATTTATATAAGGCCTTTCACATTCTCAGGATGTCTCAAAATGCTTCACAAACTACGAAGTACTTTGAAGTGTCGTCATTTATATGTAGGCAAACACAGCAACCAATTAGTGAACAGCAACGTCCCACAAACGGTAATTAGATAAATGACCAGTTAATCTGTTTTGGTGGTGTTGGCTGAGGGGTAATTGTTAGGCAAGATACCAAGAGAAGTCCCCTACCTTTCTTCAAATAGTGTAATTGGATCTTTTACATCAACATAGGGCCTTGGCTTAATCATCAGACAGCATTCCCTTTCTACTCCATTGAAGTGTCAGCCTAGATAATGTGTTAAACTCCCTGTGGTACTTGAATTCATGACTGAGCCAAGCTGACATTAGTTTGAGGTGAGGCCATGGAGGAATTTGGAGATGAGGTCCAGAATCTTAAAGTTGATGCACTAAGGGACAGATAGCCTTTGTGGGAGTGGGGGGAAGAAAAAGGGTTTTGCGATCCAGTTACGTCCTTAGATCAACATTTTCAAACCTGAACGGAAACCCTACATACGCGGAAGATGACTTAAATCATAAGAATTTTATTTTGTCTATCTTGGTACTTAGTTTTCAGTTATATGATCACACCGATTTGCTCCATTGGTACTAATTTGCCCATATGTTATTTTCCACTGAATAGTCTATAAGTGTCTTTACATAGTGTTCCATCTTGTTCTTGAAACAGAGCAATAAGATCTTTCAGTGTTTTGGCACACATGCAGGAACAATCAGTCTTTCATTTATCATAATCTCATGCAAAGCAGCCTTAAGTAAAAACATACTGAATCTCATCTACAGTAGGTTGTCATGCTAAGCCGCCAAAATTAAATTCTCTAAATCTAAAGTCCAAAGTGAACACATGAAAAAGAGTTAGACAATGACAGCTATGTTGCATCAGCTTTCATTTCATTATCCAAGGGTTTCTTATTGGAAACCCAGTAAGTACTTTTTTAAATTATTAATCATCTCGAAATAGTAAAAAGGTTGGAAAAAGTTTGGCAAATCAAATTTGACAGTTATGCAGGAAACATTCAATTTACAATGAAATGTGAAAATGTGATTAAGCCTTTAAACTCTTAAAATGAAACATGTATTGACATTAATATATGTTTGTTTCCATTTACTATAAAATATTATTTGAAAGAACTGCAATGTTCTATTTTTATGAAAGCAACATGCAGAATGAGTTGTATCTTTCAATTTTTCAGTGGCTGCTTATTTATTGTATTTGCATTCATGTTTTTCCCTGACTGCTGTTACTTTCATCAAAATATGCAAGCATTGTTTGAAACAGTCATCTAAAATATCGATACCAGAGATATTAAGCACCTTCAGTTCATATTATTGTAACATATAGGTAGCAATGTTTGTGATAATGGAAATTTGTTTTCTTTTTTAAAGGTTTTACAATTAACCCTTCGACTGTTCAGCTTAGATTTTAACCCGCAGTTAGAGGAGACAATCATCTCATCAGTTTGGACTGGGTCTGATCCCAGGTCCCATGGATAAAATAATGACTTGCTAACCAACTGCACAATTCATTTCCCTTCTGAGTTCAGGTTCCACATTTACACTTAACGACACCCAGCTCTACCCCACCACCACCCCTCTCGATCCCTCCACGGTCTGATTTGTTACACTGCTTGTCCAACAACCAGTAATGGATCAGCAGAAATTTTCTTCAACTAAATATTGGGAAGACCGAAGCCATTGTCTTCGGTCCCCACCACAAACTCTGTTCCCTAGCCACTGACTCCATCCCTCTCCCTGGCAACTGTCTGAGGCTGGACCAAACTATTCGCAACCTTAGGGCTGGATTTTGCCAGCCGAGATGAGTTGGGGGCGGGACTGCTGCCTTCCGGGTTCTAGTCCCACCCCCAGCGACATCTGATGAATCCATGCTATTTTCCCTTGATTGGCCTTACCGGCCAATTAAGGGAAAGCCGGTGACAGATGATGTCAGTGTATGACACTTCATCTGTTGAAAATTTTTTGACAGATGAATTGTCAGCGTTTGGCAGCTTTGAGAAGCTGTCAAACACTGACAATCTCTGTTCTAAGGTGAGCCCTTGCACAAAGACCTCTTTCCTCAGCAGAAAGCAGATGGCTGCTGCCTCTGAGAATGCAGCAGCCATTCTGTCATCTCTGCCGTTGAGATGAGGCACCTCCGGATCCTTAACGGTTGAAGCCTGCAGAAAGAAGCAAAGGTAAGGAAACATTTTCCAACACCTTACACTCACCTCTCATACTTACCTGTCCACACTTGCACCCATCACTCACCTCTACAGCTGACACTTCGACCTCTCTCACCCCCGCAGACCCACTGCTCGCCTCGCTGACCCTGGCGAGGTTCGCAGCCGTCGGGAAGCCCGCAATTGCAGGCGTAAAATGGGGAAAAGCCTCAAAACTGCCTGTTAACTACCTGTTAACAGGCAGTTAATTGGCTCTAATCCCCTTCCCGCCTCGAGAGAAAGGTGGCTCAGGGTTAAGGGGAGCAAGAAGATTGATTCAGGACAATGTGGCTGTATAATTATTTCTCCAGAAGACTGGCGCAGAGGATAAGAGCAATATAGCAATGTGTTCAATTGATGATCCCTGCACACTGGGAGTAAAAAAACACACCAGTATTCCTGAGAGGGTATAAAGAACGTGAGTGAGAGGAGTCTGTTCATGGAATAATAATTAAGCAAAAGGCTGTTTAACAACATTCTGAAGTGTTATGCTACCCAAAGCTCCATAGCATTGGAATCAGTAAGGGAGCGAGCCTGAATTGTATTCAGGAGTCAAAATGAAGCAGAGAAAGGCCCTCCTTGATTGACATGGACTGCAACCAATCAGGAGGAACTAAGATATTGGCACAAAAAACAGACAACAACCCCAATTCAACAACCAAAGCTCCTCAGGAAGCCAATTGAGCTCGAAGCTCTTGATCCAGGTGTAGACCTCTCCCCAAAAATAAATTCCAAGGATATACGACGCTGAACCGGCAACTTTATGAGTGAGAAATAAGCATTTCATTCTGAATTGATTTTTTTATAGGTTGATGTTATAAATGTTCCTTATGCTAGTATATTTACACATGATGAAAAATTCATGATGGCTGCTCAAACAGATTTCATAAAATTAGTTATTTTACTTGCTTGGCTGCATTCTGTCACTTGAGAGTTTGACTTTTAACCTTAAAAAAAATTGAGCTGTTTGATTGTTCCATTTTCTGCTGTTTACTCATTCCTCTGAATCAAAATGTTTTTGGGCTGGATTTTACCAGCCCTGAGGAGGCGGGTTTGCAGGCGGGACTGCTGGGAAAATGGGAAAAATTGGGAGTGGGTTCCAACCCTGCTCCCAACCCGCCTCCAAACCATCTTCCCGGGAGGCGGGTCCCCGAGTCGCGCAGGGACCGTCTGAGGCAGGAAGGGGATTAGAGCCAATTAACTGCCTGTTAACAGGTAGTTAACAGGCAGTTTTGAGGCTTTTCCCCATTTTACGCCTGCAATTCCCGACGGCTGCAAACCTCGCCAGGGTCAGCGAGGCGAGCAGTGGGTCTGTGGGGGTGAGAGGGGTCGAAATGTCAGCGGTAGAGGTGAGTGATGGGTGCAAGTGTGGACAGGTAAGTATGAGAGGTGAGTGTAAGGTGTTGGAAAAAGTTTTGCTTCTTTCTGCAGGCTTCAACCCTTAGGGATCCGGAGGTGCCTCATCTCAACGGCAGAGATGACAGAATGGCTGCTGCATTCTCAGATGCAGCAGCCACCTGCTTTCTGCTGAGGAGAAAGTCTTGGTGAACCTGTGTGCAAGGGCTCACCTTAGAACAGAGATTGTCAGTGTTTGACAGCTTCTCAAAGCTGCCAAACGCTGACAATTCATCTGTCAAAAGATTTTCAACAGATGAAGCGTCATACGCTGACATCATCTGTCACCGGCTTTCCCTTAATTGGCCGGCTAAACCTGCAGGGCGGGCTTAACAAGGCCAATCAAGGGAAAATAGCGTGGGTTCGTCAGACGTCGCTGGGGGTGGGACTAGAACCCGGAAACCAGAAGTCCCGCCTCCAGCACGTCTCCAGAGGTAAGATCGCGGCCTTTGATTTATTTACATTTAATGAATCAGATATTTGATAATTTAGTAGAAAAATCCTCATTGTGGCTAACTACTAATTTTTGCAATGTGAATTTTTGACATCTAGGGCCTGATAATCTACATCCTAGGGTACTTAAGGAAGTGGCCCTAGAAATAGTAGATGCATTGCTGGTCATCTTCCAAAATTCTGTAGACTCTGGAACAGTTCCCATGGATTGGAGGGTAGCTAATGTTACCCCACTGTTCAAAAAAGGTGGTAAAGAAAAAACGGGAACTGTAGACTGGTAAGCCTGACATCGGTTGTGGGGAAAATGCTAGAGTCCATTATAAAAGATGTAATAGCAGAGCACTTGGAAAACAGTGACAGGATTGGACAAAGTCAACATGGATTTACAAAAGGTAAATCGTGCTTGACTAATCTACTGGAATTTTTTGAGGATGTAACTGATAGAATAGATAAGGGAGAACCAGTGGATGTGGTGTATTTGGACTTTCAGAAGGCTTTCGATAAGGTCCCGCATAAGAGATTAGCGTGTAAAGTTAAGGCACATGGGATTGGGGGCAAGGTACTGACTTGGATAGAGAACTGGTTGGCAGACAGGAAGCAAAGAGTTGGAATAAACAGGTCTTTTTCCGAGTGGCAGACAGTGACAGTGGGGTTCCGCAGGGATCGGTCCTAGGACCCCAGCTATTCACTATATATATTAATGATCTAGACGAGGGAACTAGGTGTAATATCTCCCAAGTTTGCAGATGACATAAAGCTGGGTGGGCGTGTGTGCTGCGAGGAGGATGCCGAGAAACTCCAGTATGATTTGGACAGGTTGGGTGATTGGGCAGAAGCATGGCAGATGCAGTATAATGTGGATAAATGCGAGGTTATTCACTTTGGTGGCAAAAACAGAAAGGCAAATTATTATCTGAACGGCAATAGATTGGGAGAAGGGGAAGTGCAACGAGACCTGGGTGTCCTTGTGCACCAGTCACTGAAGGTAAGCATGCAGGTACAGCAGGCGGTTAAGAAGGCAAATGGTATGTTGGCCTTCGTAGCGAGAGGGTTTGAGTACAGGAACAAGGATGTCTTGCTGCAGCTGTACAGGGCCTTGGTGAGACCACACCTTGAGTATTGTGTGCAGTTTTGGTCGCCTTATCTGAGGAAGGATGTTCTTGCCATGGAGGGTGTGCAGCGAAGATTCACCAGACTGATACCTGGGATGGCAGGAATGACGTACGAGGAGAGATTGGGTCGATTGGGCTTATACTCGCTGGAGTTTAGAAGAATGAGAGGAGATCTCATTGAACCTTATAAAATTCTAACAGGGCTAGACAGACTGGATGCAGGAAGGATGTTCCCGATGGCGGGTGAGTCCAGAACAAGAGGTCACAGTCTAAAGATAAGGGGTAAGCCATTTAGGACAGAGATGAGGAGGAATTTCTTCACCCAGAGAGTGGTGAACCTGTGGAATTCTCTACCACAGAAGGCAGTTGAGGCCAATTCAGTAAATATATTCAAGAAGGAGTTAGATATATTTCTTAAGGCTAAAGGTATCAAGGGATATGGGGAGAAGGCAGGGACAGGGTACTGAGTTTGGATGATCAGCCATGATCTCATCGAATGGCGGAGCAGGCTTGAGGGGCCGAATGGCCTACTCCTGCTCCTATCTTCTATGTTTCTATGTTTCTAACGCCCACTACGGTGATGTATTTACTTTTAATTGAAGTTATCCACAAAATACCAAACTTTGATTACTCATACTGAAGCTTTGAATATAAAATGAAGTCTAATAGAGATTATTGTATTGCTTCTTTTTTGTCTAAAGTCACTTGTGGTTGGTTGTCAACCTTTCACCAGCTGACATAATGGCCCGGAATTTGCTGTCAGTGGCAAAGCAAAGGCATTCGCTGCTGGCCCCGAAGTAAGCTTCGCACAAAGATCTCGCGATCTCTGTGTCGAGAAGTTTGGGTTTTCCGACACGTAATTCAAATCAACATAATATAGTGAGAATCTCATAGTGCGAGCTGCTATGACGTCAACAAGCTGTCTAAGCAGCCAATCAAAACGCAGAATCCTCACAGGCCGCAAACTAGGAAGTGGGTAAGCTCTTAAAATTCTTATGTTTTAAAAATGCTAGAGAGAGCAAAACAAAGATTAGGGCTTTCACATGGAGAAAAGGCAAACCTGAAATAAAGATGAACAAACTTTAAAAAAATATATATACTGTATTTTTTTTAAAGTCTCTTAAAAATTTTCATTTTTATTTAAATGGATAAAATTGACACTGCACAAAATTAAAATTAGTTTTTCAGGACCATAACTTTGTTTAGCTGTCAATACGCTGTTAAAACCCCAGTTACACCTAATCCAACAAGGTTAACTTTTAGTGGGGAGTTTAACAGCGGTATTACTGCAGAAGAGCCGAAGTTTTCGTCAGTTTCCCTGATTTGAGAGATTTCACTGATTGCCGGCTCTGTGGTAGGGTGTGGCGGGCGGAGGAGGGCCGGTAGCACAGCGCAGCCTGTGGAAGAGCAGTGAATGACAGACCACAACTTCAGGATTTCCATGTTAGGCTGCGCATGCCCGAAATTCTGAAGTTACGGTCAGTTTCAAAGGCAAAATGACGGCGAACGCTGCCAGTTAACCATCATCAGGACCGCAAATTCCGGGCCTGTACCTGGGTCTTGATTATGACAGTGGAGGGAAAAGAGTGTTTCCTCTCACTGGCGGTCTAGATTTACTCATATTACTAAAAGTTTAGATTAAACTTTATAAAATAGATCCAGGTGTTATCTATTTGCATGTGATCTTATCGAACGGAATGCTGTCTCACATAGTGTTCAGCCATTGTATATCATCAAAGGATTTCTGGTTGACAAGAATACATATTTTAGCAGCAATAAGAATGAGATTAACTAATTTAATAATCTACATGTCCAAAACGTTGAAAGGGAGCCATAATGGGAAAACTCAGAGGAGAAAGTGTATTTATGTATTAGGGCGCGACTAAAATGCATGTGTAAATATTTCTAATTCAGTACTGCACTTAACCCTGTGCTGAGTTTTGAGAAGAAATTCTGTTCCTAATAAAGGGGTATGACAAAACCTGTCCGAACGTTTATGTTGAATCTTTTAATTAGTTGCAAATTGAAATCTTATGTGGAAATATCAAGATATCATTGCAGAGTTGATAGGACCTCCCAAATTCTTTCCCCAGATGTATTTGATAGAATTACAGTTTCTACGCGCATTTCTAAAAATAAACTATGTACACAAGAAACCAATTTAGTTGTACATTCATTTTTATCATAAACATGTATAATGAAGAAAGGGGTTTATTGAAGCACTCAAGCTCGCCTTGAAATATGAAACAGTGAATTTGCAAGTACAGTGGAATCTTGTTACATTTAATAGTTTGGGGCAGACAAAAATGTTGCACATAACCAAATTCATATCTGACAGGACAGTGTAATGCTGAAATGGGTGGTTATTTAAGAAAATTTGATCACTCAGAATTAAAACTAAGCATTGCTCAAATAAGGAGTATAAAGAGTTAAAGTCTTAAGTAGTGAAATGGGAATGGAAATTGAAACAGAATATCTATGAGCAATTGGTTGGAGACATCATGTCTGGGGGAGGTGTGAAGTTGCATAAGGAGCCTGCTTCTAAGATTTTATTATTGTTCTAAAGAGAGGCCTATGCACTCCAAAAGAGTGATGAAAATTGCTGTAGGTTTAAAATGCAACTAGTTGATACATGTATGTACGAGGTATAAGTACTAAAGGGCAGTTATGACATCCCTTTCAGCACCTCAGTTCACTATTTTAACTAGTGGAATTATCATCTGAAACTTAGATACAACTGAGATATGAGTTGTCACCAAATTGATGTTTTAAATCAAATATCAGAAAGATGTTACTAATGACAACTTTTAAATATATATTCATTGTTACACTTAATTGAATTTAAGTTTTGATCTTTCATCAAATAATTAAGCCGTACAATACTTAAGGTGTAATTATACTACAACCTTAGCATTAGTATGAAGCTATAGTGTCCAAATCTGCAGGCAGAACCCAACCTGACTCTTTTTGTGAAACAGTGAAACTCTGGAAGAGGCAAACTGATTCCACTTTGCACCAGAGTTATTTTGGAATTACACTGTACAAACTCAGCCAGTACTTGCAGTCTAAATGCATCATCTACACTGTATCTATCTGTAAATAAAGGCCCGGAATTTGTGGTCAGCAGCGGAGCAATGGCGCTCGCCGCTGACCTCGAAGAAAGCTGCTCACAAAGACCTAGCAATCTGTGTGGCGTACATTTCAGCTGTCCCAACGTTAATTTGAATCTGGCACCAAATCAAGCAAAGCTCCAGCATCCAGCAACAGTGATGTCATCAAGCTGGCTAAGCAGCCAATCACATTGAAGAATTCTCACTGACAGCAAGCCAGGAAGTAAAATGCGCAGATAATTTACCTTTTTATAAATTTTACAGAGAGCAAAATAAAGATTGGGACATCCACATAGGATTAAGGTAAAAGCTGAAATATCATAAATAAACTTTAAAAAAAACATTATATTAAAAAATATGTAATTCTTATCATATTTATGGAAAAATTTGACATTCCACAATTATAAAATTAGTTTATCAGTCAATACGCCATTAAAAGCCCAGTTACACCTCTTTTAACAAGGCTTAACTTTTTCAGGGGGCTGGATTTTGCCAGGTCCCACCCGCACAGTGCGGGGATCCCGGGATATGGCGGGAAACCCGGAAGGTTTCCCAGCAGGCTGTGCAGTTTTAACAGCGTGCGTGAGATGTCAGGGACGGGTTCCCTGCCTGGAGGACAGCCTGATTGGCAGGCTGGCTTCCAGTCATGCAGGGATCGCATTCCAGGAGGCCACAGGACCAGGTAAGTGCTGGGCCCAGGATGGTTGGGGGGGTGGGGGGGGGGTGGTTCTAAGACCGGGGGAGGAGGGGGGTTCTGATTCCTCGGAGTGGGGGGGAGGGGGGGTCCGATCCCTTGGAGGGAGGTTCCGATTCCCGACTCCAGGGGTGAGCTCGATCCCCAGGAGGGGTCCCGATCCCCAACCCCGGGGCCGAGTCGTCATCCCGGGGGCGGGGTGGCGGGGGGGGGAGGAGGGGGTGTCCGATCCCGGAGAGGGATCCGATCCCCGATCCTGTGGCTGAGTTGCAATCCCGGGGAGGGCGGGGGTGTTCCAGGCCCGGGGGGGGGAGGGTCCGACCCCGGGGAGGGCCAGGCTGATGGTGGGGGAACATGAGGGGTTATAAGGATTGCTCCCCGAGGCTGAGGCAGCCTCGTTGCAGCTACCGGGAATCCTGAGCCCTGGGATCCCCGGCCGCCTGCAGTAAAACCTGCAAAGTAGGTTAAAGTAGAGGCTTCAGGCCTCAGTATACTATTTAAATTGGCAACCTGCCTCCTGGCAGCGGGTTGGCAGCCCTACCCCCGTCCCTCCTGAGTTAGGGGTTGGGGTTGGGGTTGGGATTCACATTTTTTCAACTTTCACTCCCCCCACCCCCCACGCCTCCAACTCACCCGTTCGTACCTCTGAAAATTCCTGCCAGGGTTTTTTAACAGCGATATTCCAACGTAATAGGGGAAGTTTCCATCAGGAACTACATTTCAGCATACCCTGTGGAAAAGCGTAAAATCACTGACAGCAACTTTTGGATTTCTGCGTTTATCTGCACACGCGGGTGGGTGATTCCAGAAGTTGCTGTCACTTTCAGAGGTGTAACGACGGCGAACACTGACAGTTTCATTGTCATTACCACCGCAAAATCCGGGCCATATGTTTCCTGTTCATCCCACTTTCAGTGTCACACTTTGGCACAACACTTTCTTACATGTAACTTTCGTGGCAGCTGGTTGGTTTAAATTTCATATTTATAAAACAGCTGCAAATCAGAACCCTATAGCTAGGACCAGTGGAAAAAAAATCTATCAATAAAAACCAGAGATTAAAACAATAGGATTGCTCAAAAACAAATTTCAAAATCCTCTTAAGTGCAATTGATCAAAATTCCATAACTATGTGAAGTGAGAAAAGCCTACCAATAGAAAAAAGAAACTGAATTGGTCAAATGGCTCCGAATAGTTTTTAAAAAACCTTTTGGTTAATATTTTTATTTCTTACAAATGCAAGCATCCAGGAATCAACACAGGATTCTAATATAATAAAAGCAAAAAAAATACATATTTTACAATAACATCATTAAACTTCCCTATAAAATTATCTTTTGTGTCTTTGTGACTTTAGGATTTTTAGCCACAGGCCTCCGTTTCTCTCAAAATCCTGGAGTTGGAATTGATATATTAAATCCATCACTCTGCCAACTGAAGGGAGTTACTAACTACTTCTGTGCCTGCAATTCCCATTAATTCTTAAAAATTATATAGAATTTTGTTAGGTAAGAGTATCAAGGGATATGGCCCAAAGGCGGGTAAATAGGATTGAGGTACAGATCAGCCATAATCTAAATGAATGGCGGAACAGGCTCCGGGGCTGAATGGCCTACTGCTGTTCCTAATTTCCTAAAACTCAACTGGTTCACTAATGTCTTTTAGGGAAGGCAACCTGCTGTCCTTACCCAGTCTGGCCTAAATGTGACTGCAGTCCCACACCAACATGGCTGACTGTTAACTGCCCTCTGAAGTGACCTAGAAAAACTGCCCTCTGAAGTGGCCAACAAAACCATTCAGTTGTATCAAACCACCACCACCTTCTCAGGGCAACTTGGGATGGGCATTAAATGTCGACCTTGCCAGCGATTCCCACATTTCAAGAAGTTTTTTTGAATTTCTGAGAGTCTGAAGATGCAAGCAACAAAAATTGGGAAGAAAGAAGAGAGCCATAGTATGGAATTGTGACGAAAAGGGGATCATAAGCATTCTTTGAAATTATCCCTACCCTGGTGAATCTTTGCGTAAGATCAGAAAAGTTGGCAGCAACACAGCTGACATCTTTATTAAAAGTAGGAAGTTGAACACAACAGAATAGATTTAAACATTAGTAAAAAGCAAAGTACTGCAGATACTGAAAATGTGAACAAGTTAGAAACACTCAGCGGATCAGTCAGCATCTGTTAATTTGAATGCATAAGCTATTATATTTTCTTGTGTGTCCCACTACTTTGAGGTCCTGGTCTTCAAACACTCTCTTCCTCAGGCGACCGAAGACTGCACTGGCACACTGAAGGCGGTGTTGGACTTCATCATCGACGTCTGCCCTTGTTGACAGTAGGCTCCCGAGGTATGGAAAGTGGTCCACGTTGTCCAAGACCTCGTTGTGGATTTTGATAATCGGGGGGCAGTACTGTGTGGCGGGGGCAGGTTGGTAGAGGACCTTTGTCTTACGGATGTTTAGTGTAAGGCCCATGCTCTCGTACGCTTAGGTGAAAGTGTTGACGATGGTTTGGATTTCGACCTCCGAGTGTGCGCAGACGCAAGCGTTGTCTGCATACTGTAATTCAATGACAGAGGATGGGACGACCTTGGATCTGGACTGGAGGCAATGGAGGCTGAACAGTTTCCCATTTGTTCTGTAGATTAGCTCCACTCCAGCGGGGAGCTTACTGAGGGTGAGATAGAGCATTGCAGCAAGGAAGATCGAGAAGAGCGTTGGTGCGATGA
Organism: Squalus acanthias; assembly: GCA_030390025.1. Taxonomy (NCBI): domain Eukaryota; kingdom Metazoa; phylum Chordata; class Chondrichthyes; order Squaliformes; family Squalidae; genus Squalus; species Squalus acanthias. The sequence continues at coordinate 28,106,862 of CM059436.1, read as the reverse complement.
CACAGCCTTGCTTGACCCCGGTCCGTACGTGAATTGGGTCTGTGGTGGATCCATTGGTCAGGATCACGGTTTGCATATCGTCGTGAAGCAGGCGGAGGATGGTGACAAACGTTTTGGGGGCAGCCGAATTTGAGGAGGACACTCCATAATCCCTCACGGTTGACAGTGTCGAAGGCCTTTTTGAGGTCAAAGAAGGCCATGTACAATGGTTGGTGCTGTTCCCTGCATTTCTCTTGTATTTGACGTGCGGTGAAGATCATGTCCATTGTGCCCCTAAGTGGGCGGAATCCGCATTGCGACTCTGGGAAGAGCTCTTCAGCCACTGGGAGAAGGCGATTGAGGAGGATTCTTGTGATGACTTTCCCTATGGCAGACAGCAGAGAAGCTCCTCTGTAATTACCGCAATCGGACTTGTCACCTTTCTTGAAGATGGTCACGATTACGGCGTCTCTGAGATCCCCTGGCATGCTCTCCTCCTTCCAAATAAGAGAAATGAGTTCATGTATTCGCACCAATAGTACTTCTCCGCCATGCTTTAGTGCCTCGGCGGGGATTCCATCTGCTCCTGAGGCCTTGTTGTTCTTCAGTTGTCAGATAGCCTTTTCAACCTCATGCCGGGCTGGGGTTGTGCTGAGGTGGTGGCGGGTAGCATGCTGCGGGATGGAGTTGAGGACACTCGCATCGAAGACAGAGTCTCGGTTAAGGAGATCTTCGAAGCACTGACTGCCTCTCTGTCCTTGATGAGTACCTCTCCATTCTTGGCCCGCAGTGGGGTAGGACCTTGGGTGCTTGGGCCGTAGGTGGTCTTGACTGCGCTGAAGAATCCACGCACGTCGTGGTTGTCGGCTAGCTGCTGGATCTCCTGCGCTTTCTCCACCCACCATCTGTTCTTTAGGTCGCGAGTTTTTTGTTGGACCTCGGCCTTCAGGCGTCTGTAGAGCTGCTTTCTTGCTCTCGAGTTGTGTTGCTGTTTCCAGATCAGGAATGCTTTGCGCTTGCGGCTTATTAGCTCCTGGATCTCCTGGTCGTTCTCGCAACACAGCTAACATCTTTATTAAAAGTAGGAAGTTGAACACAACAGAATAGATTTAAACATAAGTAAAAAGCAAAGTACTGCAGATACTGAAAATGTGAACAAGTTAGAAGCACTCAGCGGATCAGTCGGCATCTGTTAATTTGAATGCATAAGCTATTATATTTTCTTGTGTGTCCCACTACTTATCAAGCGCCACTTCAATATCTTAACATTCCAAGTGACAGCCCATGACGGAATTATCAGTAGGGTAGAAAATAGTTTAATTTCTTTTTCTTTACTATTGGCAATTTATATACTGTTGGTTGGGGCCCCAAACTCCATGGCTTGATCAGATCTTTGTATGTCTGAGTGAATAATCTGGGTATCCAAGTGTGGAATGACTTCCTCTAGAATTTGAAAACCTGAATACAAACATCCTGTGTGACTTTCAGGTATATTGGATATTATAATCCACTCAAAACCAACAATTCACAGCTTTTTCTTTAGGAAGCTATAATCCTTTCTTTTTTTTTATAGAAACATAGAATCTAGGAGCAGGAGTAGGCCATTCGGCCCGTCGAGCCTGCTCCGCCATTCAATACGATCATGGCTGATCCTTGATATTGTAACTCCAATAAAAAAATCTGGATTAATTTAGATTTAGGCTCCAAACTATTATTGGACCTTAATACAATAGCAAAATACTGCGGATGCTGGAAATCTGAAACAACAACAGAAAATGCTGGAAACACTCAGCAGGTCAGGTAGCATCCGGGGAGAGAGAAACAGAGTTAACATTAACATTAACTCTGTTTCTCTCTCCATGATGCTGCCTGACCTGCTGAGTGTTTCCAGCATTTCCTGATGTTATTACTGGACCTTTCTCCCTAACCATTCACAATATTAAAACCCTATTTCATAGTATATAAAACGGTCAGCTTGAGTTTGTGCCTTCATAGAATCACAGAATCATAGAAAGTTACAGCACGGAAGGAGACCATTTCGGCCCATCCTGTCCACGCCGGCCAACAAAGAGCTATCCAGCCTAATCCCACTTCCCAGCTCTTGGTCCGTAGCCCTGCAGGTTAGAGCATCCCAAGTGCACATCCAAGTACTTTTTAAATGTGGTTAGGGTTCCTGCCTCTACCACCCTTTCAGGCAGTGAGTTCCAGATCCCCACAACCCTCTGGGTGAAGAAATTACCCCTCAAATCCCCTCTAAACTTCCCCCAATTACTTTAAATCTGTCCCCCCTGGTTTTTGACCCCTCTGCTAAGGGAAATAGGTCCTTTCTATCCACTTTATCTATCCTTCCTACCTGAATATCTTCCTAGTCGGATTCCATTCATTTCATTTGGACAGAAAAAACTTGTTACTTGAGGGCCTGTGCTTGATATCCGACAAAGCATTGTTGTGTCAAGTCCCCTCACTGTTTTCCATTCATTCTTGCACTGGCAATAGGTTGCTGATTCTTTTATTTGGAATAATTTACAAACATTATACCAGTGGTGTCCCTTGGTTCAGAAAAAATCCATCCCTTGAGTTTTGAATAAGATATTGCAACTAGAACTGAACATTGATACAGCAATTAGGAGATAATTAGTTGGGCTAATTCCACCACTTCTGGAGTTGTTGCTGGTAATGCTGCTAATAAAGCAAATAATTAGCAACTGTTCTCTCAACCCAGAAGAGGGCCAAGGCTTCCACTGGACAATCATTTTACTCCCTGTGCTGCTTAAGGTTGCAGTAAAAAGTGACTAATCAACACAGAGGCTGATAAGCATCTATTAAAAACCTTACCAAGCCCGAATAATTGTGATTTTACAAATGTCTGTAGCTGCTGAAATAGCTATAGGGAGCAAAGAAACAGGAGGAATTATGGCAGCTACCCATAGAAAGAAGGAAGGAACATTTCATTGACCATACCAGCAGCATATATTCAGATCAGCAGATTATACAATAACTAAAGCCCACCAATGTTGTGCAGAGGAAGATAAATGGTATCAATTCTATGTTTCACAACAGGAGAACCAGCACAGCAAGAGTGGCCAACTGGCATCTCTAACTCGCATACAGCTTTTCCATGGCTGTATGCGAGTTCTTTTTCATCTGCTCTACCCATGCATTCAGTCTGGGCATGAGAGAAGTAGAGAACGTGATCAACAATAACAATATAGACATCATTCAATCCAGTCTGACCCCACTTTGACTTAATTATTATCTACTAACTACATAGCGTTAGGTGTGCAAGAATAACGAGTGCTGTCATCATCGAAGTGCAACACACTAATGTAAACCAAGATCTGAAACTCATATTTGACTTTTCTCAAAAATGTTATTTTTTGTGATGGACCTATTTAATGTGAAATAGACTTTGAGCTCATTAACCAACCCCTCCCCCACCTGCATGTTAATAATGAATTGAGTGGATTTTTTCCCCCAAAGTAAGTCTCATCTTGGTTTTCAGTAAAATTGCTTAAATTGCTTGTGAAAGAAACCTTTGTAAAATAATTTTTGTAAGTTGATTTTTTTTGGGGGGGAGGCTTACAAGAACTTGCATTTATATAGCACCTTTAACGCAGTAAAACATCCCAAGGCACTTCACAGGAGCGTCATCAAACAAAATTTGACACCGAGCCATATAAAGAAAGACTTGCATTTCTATAGCGCCTTTCACGACCACTGGACGTCTCAAAGCGCTTTACAGTCAATGAAGTACTTTTGAAGTGGAGTCACTGTTGTAATGTGGGAAACGCGGCAGCCAATTTGCGCACAGCAAGCTCCCACTAACAGCAATGTGATAATGACCAGATAATCTGTTTTGGTTATGTTGGTTGAGGGAGAAATATTGGCCAGGACACCCCTACTCTTCTTCGAAATAGTGCCATGGGATCTTTTACGTCCACCTGAGAGAGCAGACAGGGCCTCAGTTTAACGTTTCATCCGAAAGACGGCATCTCCGACATATAAGGAGATATTACGACAGATGGCCAAAAGCTTGGTCAAAGAGGTAGGTTTTAAGGAGCGTCTTAAAGGAGGAGAGCGAGGAGGAGAGGTTTAGGGAGGGAATTCCAAAGCTGAGAGCCTAGGCAGCTGAATGAACGGCCGCCAATGGTGGAGCGATTAAAATCGGTGATGCTCAAGAGGCCCGAATTGGAGGAGCGCAGTGATCTCAGAGGGTTGTTGTAGGGCTGGAGGAGGTTACAGAGATAGGGAGGGGCGAGGCCATGGAGGGATTTGAAAATAAGGATGAGAATTTTAAAATTGAGGCACTGCCGGACAGGAAGCCATGTAGCTCAGCAAACACAGGGGTGACGGGTGAATAGGACTTGGTGCGAGTTAGGACACGGGCAGCAGAGTTTTGGATGACCTCAAGTTTACGGAGGGTAGAATGTGGGAGACCAGCGAGGAGTGCATTGGAATAGTCAAGTCTAGAGGTAACAAAGGCATTGATGAGGGTTTCAGCAGCAGATGAGCTGAGACAGGGGAGGTGTCGGGTGATGTTACGGGGGTGGAAATAGGCGGTCTTAGTGATGGCACATATGTGATCGGAAGCTCATCTCGGAGCCAACTATGACACCAAGGTTGTGAACAGTCTGGTTCAGCCTCAGACAGTTGCCAAGGTGAGGGATGGAATCAGCGGCTAGGGAACGCAGGTTGTGGTGGGGACCGAACAAGATGGCTTTGGCCTTCCCAATATTTAGTTGGAGGAAATTTCTGCTCATCCAGTACTGGATGTCGGACGAGCAGTCTGACAATTTAGAGACCGTGGTGGGGTTGAGAGAGGTGGTGGTGAGGTAGAGCTGGGTGTCGTCAGCGTACATGTGGAAACTGATGCTGTGTTTTTGGATGATGTCGCTGAGGGGCAGCATCTAGATGAGAAATAGGAAGGGGCCAAGGATAGATCCTTGGAGGACACCAGAGGTAACGGTGAGGGAGCGAGAAGAGAAGCCGTTGCAGGTGATTCTCTGGCGACGACTGGATAGATAAGAATGGAACCAGGCGAGTGCAGTCCCACCCAGTTGGACGACGGAGGAGAGGTGTTGGAGGATGGTGTGGTCAACTGTGTCAAAGGCTGCAGACAGGTTGAGAAGGATGAGGATCGATAGTTTACCACAGTCAGTCACATAGGCTGTCGTTTGTGACTTTGATAAGGGCCATTTCAGTACTGTGGCAGGGGCGGAAACATGATTGGAGGGATTCAAACATGGAGTTCCGGGAAAGATGCGCATGGATTTGGAAGGAGACAGTGTGTTCAAGGACTTTGTAGAGTAAAGGGAGGTTGGTGATGGGATGGTAGCTTGCAAGTACAGAGGTGGGGTTTTTTGAGGATGGGGTGATGATGGCAGATTTGAAGGAGAGGGGAATGGTACCTGAGCAGAGGGAACCGTTAACAATATTAGCTAACATGGGGGCCAGGAAGGGAAGTTGGGTGGTCAGCAGTTTGATGGATATAGGGTCGAGGGAGCAGGAGGTGGGTCTCATGGGCAAGATAAGCTTGGAGCGGGCATGAGGGGAGATAGGAGAGAAACTAGAGAAAGATGAGAGTTCAGGGCTAGGGCAGGGGGGAACCTTAAGGGGAAGTTTGGCCCGGTGGTCTAGGGGAAGGGAGGGAAGCGACAGAGGCAGCTGAATGGATGGTTTCAATCTTAGCGACAAAGAAGTCCATGAGCTCCTCGCACTTCTTGTTGGAGAAGACAAGGGAGAGGGCTTTAAGAAGACATTTTGTAGAAAGAGAAAGAGAAGAGAAGCCGGAGGTTATCTTTGCATTCCAGGATGAAATAGTGAGCAGTTTTGGCAGAGCAGTGCAGGACCTAAAAGTGCTTTATGTGGCCCAGCCAGATCTAGCGATGAATGGCATTGTCTGCCATAAACTTTCAATCTGTTTCCCTTGGACTTAAGGGAGCGGAGATGAGGGTCGTACCAGGGAGAATGACCAGGGTGAGAGAGAGTAACGATTTTAATGGGGACAAGGGCATCAAAGGTGGAGGTGAGGGTATCATTGAGCAGATCAGTAGCTGCAGAAATGTCATGGTGAATAAGGGTCAAAGGCCAGATGGCAGACTTATTAAATAAGATTTTTAAAATAATTTCCGAAGTACAGTTACTGAAATTTGATTCTCAATAATGATTTTATCATTAGGTTCTCCCTCTAGTTTGTGATTCAAGGCTCTCGAAGTTCTCTGACACGGACAAACTTTTGATTCACTTTTACTTTACGCTTGCCTTGGAGGTATAACTCTGTTTGTGACAATAGATGAGGGCAAAATTGATATCAACTCAAATTCCTAAATTTGTCGAGTATGGCTCTGGAAAACAAAATAGACTGAGAATCTTTTGTGATAGAAACCATGGGAAGAATTGTTTTGGTTGCTATATGTAGTGAAGTTGTAAATGTGTTCATTAAGATTTTCTTTGTTCTATATTTCTAGTGAAATCATAAACACATTGGCCCGGAATTTGCGGTCAGCGACGAAACAAAGGCGTTCGCCGATGGCCCCGAAGAAAGCTGCCCACTTTCCTGCACTATCCCCATATCCCTTGACACCCTTAATATTCAGAAATCTATCGATCTCTGTCTTGAATATACTCAACAAATGAGCCTCCACAGCCCTCTGGGATATAGAATTCCAAAGATTTACCACCCTCTGAGTGAAGAAATTTCTCCTCATCTCAGTTCTAAATGGCCGACCTCTTATTCTGAGACTGTGACTCCTGGTTTGACTCCCGGTTTGACTCCCAGCCAGGGGAAACATCCTCCCTGCATCTACCCTGTCAAGCCCTGTAAGAATTTTGTATGTTTCAATGAGATCACCTCTCATTCTTCTAAACTCTAGAGAATATAGGCCTAGTCTACTCAATCTCTCCTCATAGGACAATCCCCCCATCCCAGGAACCAGTCTGGTGAACCTTCGTTGCACTCCCTCTATGGCAAGTATATTCTTCCTTGGGTAAGGAGACCAAAACTGTACACAGTACTCCAGGTGTAGTCTCACCAGGGCCATATATAATTGCAGTAAGACATCTTGGGGGAAAAGTTCGGTTGGATTGCGCCTCCCGTTAGCGCCTTAAGAGGGCGCTAATGGGGTGCAAAGTAACTAGCGCCTGTGCGTGGCGATGTTTGCGCAGCTCACGAAATTAACTAGGCATTTTGCGGCGGCGCTAAACACTACCGCCACGATCTCCTGCACCGGCCGATCGTAACGTCAGTCGAGAGTGCAACGCCTCGGTAGCGCCCCGGACCGGATATTGAGTGGCGCCCCCTGTCTTACCGCCTGCCATTAGCAACGACAGGTTGAGGGGAGCGTTTTGCAGTCTGGAAGGGACTGGGGGAGCACTATTTAAAGGCGACCACTTCCTGCCTTTTTTTGTCGGCGAAATTTTTGCACCACACATTCTGAGTGAGAGAGAGAGACTGCAAGAGATATTCAAAGCTGTGTTGAGGAGTTTTGGGTACTGAGCAGCACTTTGCAGATTCTTTCTGGTTTGATCTTCCTTGCATCGATTTAGAAGAGAGTATGGGGGCTGCAGACTGAGCTCTTTCCCTGGGCCTCTCCATTGTTCTTTCCAGCAGAATTGATGTACAGGTCTCTCCAGGCCGAGATTCAAGGCTGCAATGAGCAGGGTGTGGATGGAGAGCAAGATCGACCCTCCCCCTTAAGAACTGGCGGGCGCCAGTGTGTCTGTGTTCCATTGCTGACTGACATCACATGAGCTTCGCCAGCGCTCTGAGGTAGCGCCTCGCTCCTCGGCCTTTGCGCCTTAAGACAGGTGTGTAGCGCCTGATTTAGTGCTCCAATCACCTCCAGGGGCGATAAAAGCCAAGTTTGCAGTCGGAGGCAATAATTAGCACCAGGCGCTAAACTTTGCGCCTGGCCGATAATCGCGCCCCAAACGGGTCGAGACTGAATTTCTCCCCCCTTTACTCTTATACTCAAATCCTCTTGTAATAAAGGCCAACATACCATTTGCTTTCCTAATTGCTTGCTGTACCTGCATGTTAACTTTCGGTGATTCGTGTACAAGGACACCCAGGTCCCTCTGAACACCAACATTTCCCAATCTCTCACCATTTTAAAAAAAACTCTGTTTTTCTATTTTTCCTACCAAAGTGGATAACTTCACATTTCTCCACAATGGCCCAGAAATTGATCCCGCGACGCGAGAGTACGCACTGCGTACTCTCGCGTATTCCCACTCCAATTGCCGGTTTTCTGCATGCCCTGCGCATGCGCTGAAAACCGGCAATTGCTCTTTTGAAAAGGGGGCGGTTCCTCGGTGCATCGCGTGCGCGCTACAGGCTGCGCGCATGCTGTGCACTTCATGCTTTGGACGCGCAGGTAAGTACTGAAGATTTTAGAAATGTAAAAAGGAGGAGTAAGACCCACTTTTAACAAGGTAAGTAGTGAATTAAGTATTTTTTTGAATTTTTTTTAACAGGTATATCTTTTTTAGAGACTTTAAAGACAGGTAAGTTTATTTTTATAACTTTTTAAAAGATTTTAAATTTTTTCAAACAAAAATTTAATTTTTTATTTAAAATGGTTAATTTAATTAACTATACTTATTTTATTAATGTGATGGTTTTTTTAAATTTAATTGAGGTTTAGCTGTTATTTTGGGGGGGTGTAAGATTCATAGATTTCACAGCACCTGTGTGAAACTTATGAATGGAAGATGGTGTGCTGCCATTGGCTCTAACTGAGTCACGTGATCCCACAGCTCGCACGAATTCACTACGCCGCTGGGATACGCAAGCACTGCCCAGCTGATCTCTAGAACATCAAGTTCGTGCGAGCTGGATCTGAAAAAGCACAAGCGAGGTGAGAGATCGCGGGAAAGCCTTACCCCCGCGGGAACAGAGTGAGATCAATTTCTGGGCCATTATATTCCATTTGCCATGTTCTTGCCCACTCACTTAGCTTGTCTATATCCCCTTGAAGCCTCCTTGCATCCTCCTCATAACTTACATTCCCACCCAGCTCTGTATCATCAGCAAACTTGGATATATTACATTTGGTCCCCTCATCCTGTAAAGGAATAGCCATATTTCAGAAAAATACACCATCCTATGAAAGAATTTTGATTATTAAAATATGACAAACTGGGTTTAAAAATCTAAAAGCCTCAACAACACAAAGCTGTAAATACAGGTTTCAGAGATAAGATGTGCTTGTTAACACAAAGCTGTAAACACCATACAAGCTTTTGAAATGGGAATTGGTTGTTGACACTGAGACAATGGCCCTATTGAAGCAAAGGGTTGGAGTTTCCAAGAAGTCTGCAGTTTGGAAAGAACACAATAGCTATACCCAGTTTAAAGTGTTATAAACTAACACTTCGAACAGAAACACAGAACATTAAAGAGCCATATGCCTTCATAAATATGAAATCAAATGAAAGACAGGAGACATAAGTCTGTAATACAACCAATTGAAGTAGCTAGGAAAACAATCATGTACTCGGTTGAAGTGGGTTTAAATTTACATGTTGTAAAAGATACAAACAAAAGACTTTGTAAATATGACATCAATAGATGCACCAAACAATCACATGGTTTTTGTATTGAACTTGGAACAGTTAGGAGACGCAAAGTCTGGCTTACAACCAGCTGAGATGATTTAAGAATTCAATAGAAGACCTTCGTAAAAATGGCACCAAGTAGATATATCTGTTATAACCATTTTTTATGATAAGTTATGAACACCTACACAGCAGACACAAGTCTGCAAGTTAACAGCTGAATTAACAGTAAGAATAGAAAGAAGTCAACAGAAATGTGACTAGAGATAATTAGCTTACATCAGCAGAAAACTTCAAAGAATATACCACTGAGAAAGGGTATAAAATATAGAGCTTTCAGATAGGAAGTCAGAATTCGCTGGAAGGGGCAAGCGCTTCTCAACTTCAGAGGCAAGCTCTGTAAGTTTTCAACTGTTTGAGTCTCGGGTGATCAAAGGTACTTTTATTTGATTTTGGTGGATATTCTGGATTAAGAATAAGTAGAAATGTAAAAATGTAACGAAGTTAAGATTTGAGAATAAGGATCTCTGAGAAGAATTGTAAGCTATTTGTATTTTAAACTGTTAAAGTTCTGATTGACTCACCAATTGTTAACTGCATGTCAGCTTCTTTAATAAATCTATATATTTTTAGAATTGTCTCAAATAGTATTTCTGTATCAAACTCGCGAACTCAATCTCTGTACACTCTTTGGTGAGGAGTTGCAGAATTCTGGGGGAGTTTTCCGGACCCTCATAATATCCGGAAGGTTACAGTCTAGTTAAACTTATTAAAAGTGCTATCTGGAGGACGGTAACATCTTCAAGTCGTTCCTTTCCTTTAGGGAGAGATAGTCTGACCTTTAGACCCAATTAAGCATCTCTAGGATTCGGCTATCTCTAACTTTAGTTGAAGGTGAACGTCTGGGGAATATGCCTGATCTGGGGTAGCCCGAAAAGGGCTAGGGTAGTAATTATCCCTTCAATCCAAATCATTGATGTAGATTGTGAATAGCTGAGACCCAAGCACTGATCCTTGCGCTACCCCACTAGTTACAGCCTGCCAACCCAAAAATTACCTGTTTATTCCTACTTTCTGTTTTCTGTCCACTAACCAATCCTCAATCCATGCTAGTATATTACCCCCAATCCCATGAGCCCTAATTTTGTTTAATAACCTCTTGTGTGGCACCTTATCGAATGCCTTCTGAAAATCCAAATATACCACATCCATTGGTTCCCCCTTATCTATTCTGCTAATTACAACCTCAAAGGCTCTAACATATTCATCAAATATGATTTCCCTTTCATAAATCCGTGTTGACTCTGCCCAATCCTATTATTATTTTCTAAGTGCCCTGTTACCACGTCCTTAATAATAGATTCTAACATTTTCCCTACTACTGATGTCAGGCTAACTGGTCTGTAGTTCTCTGTTTTCACTCTCCCTCCTTTCTTAAATAGTGGGGTTACATTTGCTACCTTCCAAACCACGGGAACCGTTCTAGAATCTATGGAATTTTGGAAAATGACAATCAATGCATCCACTATCTCTATAGCCACCTCTTTCAAAACCCTAGGATGTAGGCCATCAGGTTCAGGGGATTTTATGTAGAGATAAGTTGTATTGATTTAACTAAGAAAATCTGATCATAACTATTACTCTGTACATTCACCTTACTATGGAATGAAGCAGTTTAATGATTTGAACAATACTCATCTAGTGTTAACATGGACCCCTTTCAGAGTGATTGAAGAAAGACACGAGGATCTAGTCCAGATCACAGGGATGCTATTGTTACATCCTTAGGTATCTACAGCAGACTTGAATTTGTAACAGTTACATTATTGTGGCATTTATTGTGTCAACTTTTAAAATTGCTTCCATGGGGAGAGAGGCTTGAGATTTATAATCATAGATATAATGGGCCGAAAATTGATCCCGGGACGCGAGAGTACGCACTGCATACTCTCGCGTATTCCCACTCCAATTGCCGGTTTTCTGCATGCCCTGCGCATGCGCTGAAAACCGGCAATTGTTCTTCCGAAAAGGGGGCGGGGCCTGGGTGCATCGCGTGCGCGCTACAGGCTGCGCGCACGCTGTGCACTTCATGCTTTGGACGCGCAGGTAAGTAGGGAAGATTTTGGAAATGTAAAAAGGAGGAGTAAGACCCGCTTTTAAGAAGGTAAGTAGTGAATTAAGTATTTTTTTGAATTTTTTTTTACAGGTATATCTTTTTTATAGACTTTAAAGACAGGTAAGTTTATTTTTATAACTTTTTAAAAGATTTTAAATTTTTTCAAAAATTTAATTTTTTATTTAAAATGGTTAATTTAATTAACTATACTTATTTTATTAATGTGATGGTTTTTTTAAAAATTTAATTGAGGTTTAGCTGTTATTTTGGGGGGGTGTAAGATTCATAAGTCTCACAGCCATGCTGTGAGACTTATGAATGGAAGATGGTGTGCTGCCATTGGCTCTAACTGAGTCACGTGATCCCACAGCTCGCACGAATTCACTACGCCGCTGGGATACGCAAGCCCAGCACAGCTGATGTCTGGAACATCAAGTTCGTGCGAGCTGGATCAGAAAAAGCATAAGCGAGGTGAGACATCGCGGGGAAGGCTTACCCCCGCGGGAACACAGCGAGATCAATTTCTGGGCCAATGTTAAAATTCTTTAAACTTACATTTAATCAGTTTATCAGTGTCTTGTTAATTTGTTCATACTCACATAATTTGACTTAAATTTTGCTCTAGTTTGCTTTTAGTTCACAGTACCTAATAATTATGGTAAACTTGCTGTTAACCTCTGGAAATAAATGCTCAATGAATCTTTGGAATTCTCTACCCCAGAGAGCTGTGGAGGCAGAGTCATTGAATATATTCAAGGTGGAGATTGACAGACATTTGAACTACAAGGGAGTCAAGGGGTATAGGATGAGAGCGGGAAAGTGGTGTTGAGGCCAGGATTGGATCAGCAATGATCTTATTGAATGTCGGAGCAGGCTCGAGGGGCTGATTGGCCTACTCCTGCTCCTGTTTCTTATGTTCTTATGACATCTACAATCATCTTTATCAGTATTTGAACGATGGAAACAATGCAATACTTGGCGCTCATAGTGTTTGTTTATGTGCAAATACCATGTATTATTGGACACTGAAGCTGGCTATGTGGTGGGAATGGGCCTGTGCATTGAAATCCTGCGCATCAGACATGTGCTAAATTCATTAAGGGGCCAAAAATATGTTATTGAGGTGCTGGCAGTATACTGTGATCTCAGTGTCTGAAGTGCTGCAGTTGCTCAGTGTCTATATGAAACAGGCACTGGATTTTGTGCCCCCAGAGTCAACCATGCTGGAGCTTTATCTTAAAGGAGATTCTGCTTGATAATTGTAAGAAGTAGCTGCATTTTAACCCAGCAATTTGTCTGCTTCAATTTTTTTGCTTTCACGACTGAAGCTATCAGTATTCTCAAAGCTGCACCCCCTCTCTCATCTGCAGCTATTTGTCAAAGCAGCTGCAATGTACACAACATATATAGTGGGGGGAATTTTCCGGGGGGTCAGCGAGCGCGATCGGTGGCGGGTCGGGTGGGAAAGTGGATTTTTTTGACAGCGGGTCGGGACCCCTCTGTCAACCCACCGCCACGCGCCTTTACCAAATGTCGGGTCTGTCAGCACTGAACAGACCCGACACGCAGTGGCGGGGGAGGCAATTCAGGTCATTATGACCTTGTTAACAGAGGATTAACAACAATTTTGAGCTCACCTTTAGAATCGAACAGCTTGCCCACGGGGTCCACACTGCTCGGGGATCACGTCTGTTAAGCTGGGCGGGAGTTGAATGGCCATAGAATCATCTCATTATTTAACAGCGTGAAATGTGCTATAAAAGCTCCCATCTCACAGCTGTTCACTTTCCAAGCTCAGAAGCTGTTGCTTACTGCATTTGGAAGACAGATTGAGCTTTATGCAGGTTGCAAGTGTTTGGAGCAAATTCTCCATCCAGTGTCACCTCATTGGAACAACCTCTCTCACCATTGACAGATTGCTTCTGTCATCTCAACTTCACCTGCCATCTATTCCATCAGCATGGGTACAGTTTATACTCTCTCACCTTGGTTCTCAGACTCTGACCACGATCAGCCGCAACACCAGCGTCACTAGGCACACCCGCAGCACCAACAACCACACCAACCTTCTCCGCAATCACCTGATGCTGCACAGGACAGAGGGCATCAGCACCCGACCACATTGCTGCCCGGGATGCCAGGGATGGCCTCACCATGGCCACATTTACTTCACTTAACGCTGCACACCCTGGCTGCCACATGATGCGCCAGGTTGGCACCACCCCACACCAACAACATAAAGCATCCCTACAATGCCCAAACCATTCCTTTCACACTCATCAGCATTGCGGGGGTTGCCATTATGTCTCACCATTCACTGCAACTCACTAAGCCACTTCCAAAGGTGCACACAAATCTGTCCAAGAAAGCAAAGTTTGACAGCACATTAACAGAAATGTCACAAGACCATTGGCTAAAACACACAAGTGCCTACCCTTGTGTGTTGTTAGTTTGTATGATTGGACTAGGATGAGGGTGTGTGTGAGGGGTGGCTAGTGAGATGGGGAAGTTAGAATGTAGATAGAGAGGGATGGGTGGAGGTGCAAGGTAAGTTGGTGTGAGTAAGGATGTGCAGGAGTAGGGTAGGGAAGGCAAAGTGATGGGGATGTGATGAGTGACACAGCAGGATGAGGTTGAGTGTGGTTTGCAGTAACATTTCGTGATCTATTGTGATCAATGAAAGGTTTGCACCACTGCAGCCTGGTCCTCCTGATGACATCCCTGCTGTGCAGTGTGCAACCACTCTGCGTTGGTCTCCTGGGGAGGTGTCTTCCGCCCATTGGAAGAGAAGAGAACCTCCCTGTGTGCTGTGACTCTTATGGAGGGAGTCATGGGAGAGCCTGGGTGCAGCTGTGCACGTCAATGTTTGCAGCACCTCAATGCTGTAGAACACTGATAGCACAGATGTCAAAGTAAAGTTGTGCATGGTCCCTTTAAGGAAACCGGCTGATGATACGTCATCAAATGACGTCATCAGACCCGCTTCCTTCAATTGGATCAGGAAACTCGCTGGGTGGGCTTAACAAGCCCAATCAGGGGAAAGTCATGTCGGAGGCCAGGATGGAGCCAACAGCGAGGCCGCGACCCGCTGCCGACCTCGCCCGCCACGGACCCGCCAAGGTAGGGAAAATCACAGCCAGTATGTCTGTTATCCCACTAGGTATCACTCTCTGAGGTTTAGAAAGAGGAGGAGGATCCGTCAAAGTCTTAAGGCAGGTGCCTTTACACCTTAGGCCCTCAAGAAGGAGCCCCTAAAACGGCCGCTTGTGTACACAGGCTAAAGTATTTGTAGATGTCATCTTGGCTCAGTGGTAGCACTCTTGCCTCTGAGTCAGAAGGTTATGAGTTCAAGCCCCACTGAAGGACATAATCTAGGCTGACACTCTAGTGCTTTTGGAGGTGCTGTTTTTCAGATGAGATGTTAAACAGATGCCCCATCTGCCCTCTCAGGCAAATGGAAAAGAGCCCATAATACAATCTGAGAAGAGGTGGTCTCTTGTTGTCCTGGACAATATTTATCGCTTAGCCAACATCACTCAAAAAAAATGAGCTGGTCATTTATCTCATTACTGTTTGTAGGACCTTGCTGTGTGAAAATTGGCAGCCACATTTTCCTACATTGCAAGTGACTGTTCTTCAAAATTACTTCATTGACTGTGAAGTGCTTTGGAACATCCAGAGATCATGAAATACACTATAAATGCAAGTTCTTTCTTCTTTACATAACAACATAAGAACATAAGAAATAGGAGCAGGAGTAGGCCAATCGGCCCCTCGAGCCTGCTCCGCCATTCAATAAGATCATGGCTGATCTGATCCTAACCGCCAATCTACTATCTATCACAGAACCATCTCCTGCATCTAACAGAATTGCACACACGAAATAGGAGCAGAATCAGGCTACACGGTCCCTGGGCCCGCTCCACTACCCACAGGGCCATGACCGATCCGAACCTAGACTCATGTCCAAATTCCTGCCCGCTCCCCGTAACCCTTAATGCCCTTTACTTCTAGGAAACTGTCTATTTCTGTTTTAAATTTATTTAATGATGTAGCTTCTACAGCTTTTTGTGGCAGCATATTCCATGGACCTACCACCCTCTGAGTGAAGTAGTTCCTCCTCATCTCAGTTTTGAAAGAGCAGCCCCTTATTCTAAGACTATGTCCCCTAGTTCTAGTCTCACCCGTCATCGGGAACATCCTCCCCGCATCCACCCGATCCAACCCCTTCACAATCTTATATGTTTCAATAAGATCGCCTCTCATTCTTCTGAACTCCAATGAGTAGAGTCCCAATCTACCCAACCTCTCCTCATATGACCACCCCCTCATCCCCGGGATTAACCGAGTGAACCTTTTTTGCACTGCCTCGAGAGCAAGGATGTCTTTCCTTAAGTAAGGACACCAAAACTGTATGCAGTATTCCAGGTGCGGTCTCACCAATACCTTGTACAACTGAAGCAATACCTCCCTATTTTTATATTCTATCCCCCTAGCAATGAAAGCCAACATTCCATTTGCCTTCTTAATCACTTGCTGCACCTGCATACTAACCTTTTGAGTTTCGTGCACCAGGACCCCCAGATCCCTTTGCACTTCAGTACTCTCCAGTTTCTTGCCATTAAGATAATAAATTGCTCTAGGATTTTTCCTGCCAAAGTGCATCACCTCACACTTTCCAGTGTTGTATTCCATCTGCCAAATCTCTGCCCACTTACTTAGCCTGTCTATGTCGCCTTGCAAGTTTTTTATGTCCTCCTCACTCACTACTTTCCCTCCCATCTTTGTATCATCTGCAAATTTTGATATGTTACACTTGGTCCCTTCCTCCAAATCGTTAATATAGATTGTAAAGAGTTGGGGACCCAGCACTGACCCCTGTGGAACACCACTAGTTACTGATTGCCAGTCTGAGAATGAACCATTTATCCCAACTCTTTGCTTTCTGTTAGATAGCCAATCCTCTATCCATGCCAGAATATTACCCCCAATCCCGTGATTTTTTACCTTAAGCAATAATCTTTTGTGTGGCACCTTGTCAAATGCCTTTTGGAAGTCTAAATACACTACATCCACTGGTTCCCCTTTATCCACTCTATATGTTACTTCCTCAAAGAACTCCAGCAAATTTGTCAAACATGACTTCCCCTTCGTAAAACCATGCTGACTTTGTCCTATTAAATTATGATTATCCAAATGTCCTGTTACTGTTTCCTTAATAATGGACTCCAAAATTTTACCTACCACAGATGTTAGGCTAACCGGTCTATAGTTACCAGCCTTCTGTCTACTGCCCTTTTTAAATAAGGGTGTTACATTAGCAGTTTTCCAGTCTGCCGGGACCTTAGCGGAATCCAGGGAGTTTTGAAAAATTATTACCAATGCATCTACAATCCCTACCGCCACTTCCTTCAAGACTCTAGGATGTAAGCCATCAGGTCCAGGTGATTTATCCGCCTTGAGTCCCATTATTTTACCGAGTGATTTTGATCGTGTTTAGCTCCTCTCCCCCTATAGCCCCCTGTTTGTCCAGTGTTGGGATATTCTTAGTGTCCTCTACTGTAAAGACTGATACAAAATATTCATTCAGTGTTTTTGCCATCTCCATATTTCCCACGATTAATTTCCCGGTCTCATCCTCTAAGGGACCAACATTTACTTTAGCCACCCTTTTTCTTTTTATATAACTATAAAAACTCTTACTATCTGTTTTTATATTTTTTGCTAATTTACTTTCATAATCTATCTTCCCTTTCTTAATCAATCTTTTTGTTATTTTTTGCTGCCTTTTAAATTTTTCCCAATCCTCTGTCCTCCCACTAGATTTCGCTACCTTATAAGCCCTTGTTTTTAGTCGAATACTATCCTTAATTTCTTTACTTAGCCACGGATGACTGTCCTTTCTTTTACACCCTTTTCTTTTCAGTGGAATATATTTTTTTTGGAAGTTGTAAAATAACTCCTTGAATGTACACCACTGATCATGTGTCGTCTTACCCTTTAATCTATTTTCCCAATCCACTCTACTCAATTCCGCTCGCATGCCTTCATAGTCTCCTTTATTCAAGCTTAGCACGCTTGTTTGAGATCCAACCTTCTCACCCTCTAATTGAATATGGAATTCAACCATGTTATGGTCACTCATTCCAAGGGGATCCTTTACTAGGACATTTTTAATTAATCCTGTCTCGTTACACAGGACCAGATCTAAGGTTGCTTGCCCCCTGGTCGGTTCAGTTACATACTGCTCAAGAAACCCATCCCTAATACACTCAATGAACTCATCCTCAAGGCAGCCCTGCCCCATTTGATTTGTCCAATTAATATGATAGTTAAAATCCCCCATAATTATAGATGTTCCCTTATTACATGCCTCAACTATTTCCTGATTGATACTCCGTCCAACAGAGTTGCAACTGTTCGGAGGCCTATAGACTATGCCCACTATTATTCCCTTATTATTTCCCCTTATTATTCCTTATCTCCACCCAAACTGTTTCATTATCATGATTTTTTGACCCAATATCATTACTCTGTATTACAGTGATTCCTTCCTTTATTAACATAGCCACCCCACCTCCCCTTCCTTCCTGCCTGTCCTTCCTGAACGTTAAATAACCTGGTATGTTTAATTCCCAGGCATTGTCACCCTGCAGCCATGTTTCTGTAATGGCCACAATATCATAACCATATGTAGTTATTTGTGCCATTAACTCGTCTATTTTTGTTACGAATGCTACATGCATTCAGATAGAGAACTTTCAAATATGCTTTGTGGCACTTAGTTCCTGCTTTTTCACTTTTTACCACTTTACCTTTTACTCCACACACTCTGTCCCTTCCTGCCACGCTCTGATTTGTGATTCCCCTACTGCTACCTATGTCTATGACCCTCTCTGTTGTCATTTTTATTTTTTGCTCTCTTGAAACCTCCCCCCCACTAATTAGTTTAAAGCCCTCTCCACAGCCCTAGTTATTCGATTCGCCAGGACACTAGTCCCAGCACTGGCCAAGTGAAGTCCGTCCCAACGGAACAGCTCTCTCCTGCCCCAGTACTGGTGCCAGTGTCCCAAGAAGCAAAACCCATTTTTCCCACACCAGTCTTTGAGCCACGCATTCAACTCCCTGATTTTATTTACCCTAGCCAAATTTGCTCGTGGCTCAGGTAGTAATCCAGAGATTATTACCCTCGAGGTTCTGCTTTTTAATTTGGCCCCTAGCTGCTCAAACTCCCTCAGCAGAACCTCTTTCCTTGTCCTATCTATTTCATTGGTACCAACATGGACCACGACAACTGGATCCTCCCCCTCCCACTCCAAGTTTCTCTCCAGCCCAGAGGAGATGTCCTTAACCCTGGCACCGGGCAGGCAACACAGCCTTCGGGACTCTCGCTCTTGGCTGCAAAGAACCCTATCTATCCCCCTAATGATACTATCCCCTACCACTACAACATTTCTTTTTACTCCCCCCACTTGAATGGCCCCCCTTACCACGGTGCTGTGGCCAGGTTGCTCATCCTCCCTGCAGTCCCCGCTCCTATCCACACAGGGAGTAAGAGCCTCGAACCTGTTGGACAAGAGCAAGGGCTGCGGCTCCTCCAACACTACCTCCTGGATCCCTGTAACTGCCTCACTCATAGTCACACCTTCCTGTCCCTGACCACGGGCTACTTCTGAATTAGTTACTCTAATTGGTGTGACTACCTCCTGAAACACGGAGTCCAGGTAACTCTCCCCCTCCCTGATGTGTCGCAGTGTTTGAAGCTCGGACTCCAGCTCATCAACACGGAGCCGGAGTTCCTCGAGCAGCCAACACTTACTGCAAATGTGTTCACCGTGAACATCAATAGTTGCCATATCTAAGGAGAACTGCATCAACTTCACACTCCTCACTCGGTTGCCTACAGGCCCAGAATTTCTAGCATCCTCTCCTCATAAAAAGTCAAAGGTTTTAGATAAGCGAAACCCTCTGGTTTGTATGCACATCTGCATGTTTTGCGTGCCTTCTGCAAGTAGATCGAGAAGGGAAACATATTTGAATAAGGAATATGACAGCGGAGAATAGTTTTGATGGCCCTGAGACTTGCCATTGCGGGTCAAATATTGTTGGGAGCACTGTCTGCCTTGAAATTAATCCATCATGACAAGCTTCCCTGAAGCCTCTTTGGCAGAAATAAGGCCATTAAAGCCATAGAGAGCATACAGTGTAGGTTCACTAGGATAGTGCTAGTGATGGGAAGCGATAGTTATGAGGAGAGATTTAGATACTAAGGGGGCGATTTTCTCACTGGAGGCGGGTTTCAGTTTGGGTCGGTTGGAAACCTGCCTCCACTAATAGTTTTCAAACATTTGCGATTTTCCCATGATTGGCCACTTGATTTCAGAGGTGTGGGATGCCCTTGGTCAATTAGTGTTTTGGGACTGAAACTCGCCTCTGCTGACATCACTTTTCCAGTCTGATTTTATGGCTTCTTGCTGCCTTGGCTCATTCCACAGGATTTCTGCTTCTCCTGCACCACCTGCAACATATTCTGAGAAACCACTAGGTCCAATTTCAAGGCAAGGGCCTCTCCAAGGCTCTCGGATGAGGCACTGCAAAAGTTGTTTGAGGGGGTGACAGCTAGCAGGGAGGTGCTCTTCCACTCATCTGGGAGGAAGAGGCCTCCCAAAGAAACCAAGGCTGTGTGGGTACATCTGGCAAGGGATATAACCTCCAGATCTGTTTGCAGATTGGGAGAATGTTTCTGTGTATTGATGAAATGCCATCCCTGTTGGAAAGCATTAAAATGATTTGATGCCAAAATGTTGGTGTTATGGCATCTGTTCTTTCGCCTTAGACAGCTCCACATTGCGGGCTCCACCACACTTGCATTGTCAGGTTGGTGGCCTGAGTGAAAGGAGGCCATAAAGTCATGTGCATTGTCAATGGTGTCTTAGGATGGAGCCAAGGACATGTGCCAGCTTGGGCAACCTATGCAAATCTGGCCATGATAAGTTCATCCCTTGCATCCCGGGCAGCCATGTGCTCGCGTGCTGCCGCTGCTGCTGGTCATTACACTGGCGCTCTGACCTCCTCCTGCTCCTCCTCCAGATCCTCCTCCTCCTCCTCATCTGAGGAGGCCTGGAACTGAGCCACTTGCTCCTTAGGAAGCTGCAAGCCACGACGCTGTGCGATGTTGTGTAGTCCACAGCAGTCCACGACCATTCTGGAGACCCTGTATGGTGTATACTGCAGGGGTCCACCTGATCGGTCAAGGCAACGGAAGCACATCTTCAACAACCCAATGGTTTGCTCGATGATGGACCTGGTCGAAGTGTGGCTGGCATTGTAGCGCTCTTCTGCCTCGTTAGCTGGCCTCCTGATCGGCATCATTAGCCACTTCTTCAGGGGGTAGCCTTTGTCACCAAGGAGCCATCCGTTATGTTGGTTTGGTGGATTGAAAAGCGGAGGAACACTAGAGTGCCGCAGGATGAAAGAGTCATGGCAACTACCACAGAACTTGGCGCAAACATGCATGAACTCCTTCTTCAGGTTACACACCAGCTGTACGTTGAGGGAGTGGAAGCCCTTGCGGTTGACAAAGATAGCTGGGTTGTGATGGGGTGCCCTAAGGGCCACATGTGTGCAGTCTATGACGCCCTGCACCAATGGCATGCCTGCCATATTTGCAAAGCCAACCAAACGGGCGGTTAACTTCCGGTCGCCTGTCACTTTAATTCTCCACTCCACTCCCACTCAGACCTCACTGTCCTCGGCCTCTTGCATTGTTCCACTGAAGCTCAGCGTAAGTTCGAGGAACAGCACCTCATCTTTCGATTAGGCACTTTACAGCCTTCTGGACTCAACATAGAGTTCAACAATTTCAGATCATAACCTCGGCCCCTATCATATATATATTTTTTATCCACACTTTTTGTTTGTGCTCTTTTCTTCTCTCCCACATGGCAACTGTCTTTCATTCTGCCAGCGCAATTTACACTTCATCTAGAGCCATCCTTTGTTTCTTAACCTGTCCCATTACCATCTCCTTTTGCCTTGAATATCTCTTAATGTCTCTTAACCTCTCCTGCCTTCTATTCTATCACAGATCTTCCCTTTTGTTCTTTCATCCCCTCCCCCCTTTCCCGCCCCTACACTTGCTTAAAAATCTGTTCCATTTCCTGCTTTTTTCCAGTTCTGATGAAAGGTCATCGACCTGAAACATTAACTCTGTTTCTCTCTTCACAGATGCTGCCTGACCTGCTGAGTATCTCCAGTATTTTCTGTTTTTATTTCAGATTTCCAGCATCTGCAGTATTTTCTTTTTGTATGGGCGGTTATACTTGCTTGATCCCTTGAGAACAGATCTCTCGGACAACCTCTCGCGAAAGTCTCAGCCTCCTTTGGCACTGCTGCTCACTCATGTTGAGGTAGCTCATCCTCTGTCTGTAAACCCTCTGTCGGGGGTATCTCCTGCGGCGAGGTGCCTCGATGCGCTGGTGCCTTCTGCCCTGCACAGCATCAGGTGGCTGAGCAGGAGGTTGGGGCTCCTGCTGCTGTTGCTCCTGAGCTGCCTGGTTCTGCTGCTGCCGTAGATGCTCTCATCCTCATCTGAGGTCCATGGAAAAAGAAAACGAATGGTTCCCATGCTGCTTGCAGATGCCTCCGTTGGAGAAGCGCTCATTGCAAGCGGGGAGAGGGTCTTCCAAGGAGGTCCCACAGTTGATAGATTCAAGCTGCAGCACCTCCGACTTCAGAAGGCCTTCTAAAAGTGCTCAAAGACCTTTTAAAGCAAAGTTCTGGCACCTGCAAGTAATCCCTGATGAAATAAGTGATTTATTGTTGGACCTGCAGCTGTGAGGAGACCACCCACGACTCAACCTGCCAGGTTTAGCTGGCGTGGTTTAGGAGGGTCATGGAACATGCTGAAATGCTCGAAAAATCACGAGGGCCTCTCAAAATAGGCTTAGAGAGGCCATTAACGAGCATTTAATCATCTTAACTAGCACTATGGCCAGCTGGAGGCGGGACTGTTCCCCGCCCTCCAAAACTGGCACCGGCAAAATCCCGCGGAGGCGGGTTCCGAACCCGCCCTCATTGTTTCTGATTTTCCCGCCTTTCCCGCCTCCAAACCTGCTTCCTCGGACATCAGAAAATCGCCCCCTAAGACGATTTAATACTGTCCATTCCATCAGTCCCCCTCCCTCTCACACAATTACCAGTAACTCTTTGTATCATAAATCTGACTCGCATTCTGACTCCAGGTGACACCATCTGGCTTCTTCTACTGCAGAGTCCAGTCATGTTGAAGGTTTCCTTGTGATGGGCATAGGTGATGCCGCTTCCAGTTTGTTCCTCTTTCTGGATTGTAACTGATTGATTAAGTGTGCACAGCAGGCATTGTGCTGCACATGGTGGCACATTCAGACTAAAATGACATGAGTCAGTAACGTTTCCACAAATATACATACAGATATACTAGTTAATCTTATGACAGATTCTGGAATCCACATGAGAAGAATTGCCTGGTTCTGATGTCGAAATTGCATTCATAATGATTTCCTTTGGTCAGTATTTCTAGCAAAATTGTACATACATTGAAAAAGAGTGGCCCGGAATTTGCGGTGGGTAATAACGGCGAACTATCAACGTTTGCTGTTATTACCCCTTTGAAACTGAGGTCGCAACTTGAGGATGTAGCGCATGCGCATCTAAACGCAGAAATCCTGAAGATGCGGTCAGTCGTTCACTGCTCCGACACTGGCTGCGCTGTGCACCCCCCGCACTCCCCCTGCCCCGTCCCCACCCCCCCACCCCCACCCCGCCCCTGCCATAGCCAGCAATCAGAGTAATCAATGAAATCAGTGAAACTGACAAAAACCTGGGCTTTTCCACGGTAATATCGTTGTTAAATACCCAATTAAAAGTTAGGCCTTGTTGGATAGGGTGTAACTGGGGATTTTACAGCCTATTGACTGCTAAACAAACGTTATGGATCTAAAAAACTAATTTTAATTTTGTGGAGTATCAAATTTCTCCATTATGATAAAAATTAAATTTTTTAAGAAAATTAAAAAAAAGTTTTTTTTAGATTTTTTAAAAGTTTGTTCATATTTATTTCAGGTTTACCTTTTCCCCATGCGAGGGCTCCAATCTTTGTTTTGCTCTCTGTAACATTTTTTAAAAGTCTGACTAAAAGCAACTTCTTCACTTCCTGGTGTCTAAGCAGCCAATCAATTCTGCATTTTGATTGGCTGCTTAGACAGCTTGTTGATGTCACAGCAGAGTGCTCTCAGGGATCCCCATCATCTTACACAGCGCGTCGAAAAAGGCAAACTTCTCGCCACAGAGGTAGAAGATCAGCCATGATCTTATTGAGAAGTCGCACAACACCAGGTTATAGTCCAACAGTTTTATTTGAAATCACGAGCTTTCGGAGCGCTGCTCCTTCGTCAGGTAAAGAGGAGGAGCAGCGCTCCGAAAGCTCATGATTTCAAATAAAGCTGTTGGACTATAACCTGGTGTTGTGCGACTTCTCATTTTTGTCCACCCCAGTCCAACACCGGCATCTCCGCATCATGATCTTATTGAATGGTGGAGCAGGCTCGAAGGGTCAAATGGCCTACTCCTGCTCCTATTTCTTATGTTCTTATAATAACATAAAAATAAGAACAATCTACGCTACCCCACTTCAGTGGGTCATCCTGCTTGGCTTAACAAAACTAACTTCTCTGCATTCTAACTTTTTGAGCCTACATTTTCTGGGGACTTTCTGCCTCAGCAGCTACTCTGTTACAAAAGCCTTTTAAGTGTCTGTATCTTTGATTTATTCCTGACTGCTTTCTGATGGTGAACAATCAAAAAAACTTCCAAAACAATGAGTGTGAGGTGTTCAATTATGAAGACTTATTATTCACAGTCTATGAGGAAACAACATCAAAGTTAGCTCCCCAGGATCTTAAATACCTACCACCTCAGGCCTTTTTTATTATTTGCAGTATTTTTCTAATTTTTCCAAATCCTTTCTGTGGAAAAATGGTGAAAAGATCTTGAACCAGGACAGCAACACAAAGTCATATTTAAAAGAGAAATTTAGTGGAGGATTAAGTTTCAGCACTATAAGTCATCAGCCTGAGATAAGTGCTAGCTAGTTCTATTAAAACAAAGTTTAAATGATGCTTGATACAGAGATCCTTTGCAGAGAGAAAAAAATTCCAACACTGGAAATCTGAAATACAAATAAAAATACTGGAAATACATTGCAAGTCTGTAAAGACGAATGGTGGACTAATGTTTCGGCTGTATGGCCAAAATATAATGGCCCGGATTTTGCGGTAGGAATAACGGTGAGGCTATCAGTGCTCACCGTTATTACAGAGTAAATCAGACAGCAACTTCTGGTGTCCACACATGCGCAAATATGGAAATCAGGAAGTTGCTGTCGGATTTGCCCTGCTCCTCCACACACCAGTAGCTTGTCAAAAGACTCGGCATTCAAATACATGAAGGGTGTGAAGTTGCAATACTTACTCACGAGATACCCACTAAACATGTCAGAAAAAGTTAGGGCTTGTCCATTCAAGTGTAAGCGAATTTTTAACTTACATTGAAAATTTACTTTTACAAGTGTGGAGTCTGAGGGGTAAAAATTCAGTTGGTTGCGCCTCCCGTTAGCGCCTTAAGAGGGCGCTAATGGGGCGCAAAGCCGCTAACGCCCGGGCGCAGCGATGTTTGCGCCACTCGGGAACTTAACTAGAGATTGTGCGGCGGCGCTAAACCTTACCGCTGTGACCACCTGCGCGCGCAGATTGTGACGTCATTCCATGGTGCAACGCCCTTGTGGCGCCCCGGAGCAGATATTGAGTGGCGCCCCCTGCCTTACCGCCTGACGCTAGCAACGACAGGTTGAGGGGAGCGTTCTGCAGTCATGAAGGGAAAGGGGGAGCGCTATTTAAAGGTGACCGCTTCCTGCCTTTTATTGTTGGTGGCATTTTTGAACTACGCATTCTGAGAGAGAGAGGGAGAGACTTCTGGAGAGATTCAACTTTGTGTGAAGGAGTTTTGGGTACTGAGCAGCACTTTGCAGGTTCAATTTGATTTGCCATTCCTTGTATCGATTTAGCAGAGACTGTGGGAGCTGCACTCTGAGCTCTTTGCCTGGTACTCTCCATTGTTCTTTCCAGCACATTTGATGTGCAAGCCTCTCCAGGCCGAGATTCAAGGCTGCAATGAACAGGATGTGGATGGAAAGCAAGATTAACCATCCCCTTTAAGAACTGGCCCGTGCCATTGTGTGTGTGTTCCATTGCTGACTGACATTACATGAGCTTCGCCAGCGCTCTGAGTTAGCGCCTCACTCCTTGGCCTTTGCGCCTTAAGACAGGTGTGCAGCGCCTGATTTAGCGCTCCACTCACCTCCCGGGGCGGTAAAAGTGAAGTTTCCAGTCAGTGGCGATAATTAGCGCCAGGCGCTAATATTTGCGTCCAGACGATATTTGCGCCCCAAATGGGGCGCGACCTAATTTTTCCCCCTGATTCTTTCAGATTTTAATTATTGTTGGAGATTTTTTTTTAAATTAAAATAAAAAGGATTACATTTTCTTTGTCTCTCTCTCTCTTAATCCCATCTTTCTTTCCCTCTCTTTATTTCACTTTCTGTACATGATTTTACATTGAATTAAATATTCGAACTTGCATTTCCTGGTTTAGACACTGTGGGGGAGAAATTCAGTATCGCCCCATTTGGGGCGCAATTATCGGCCGGGCGCAAAGATTAGCGCCTGGCGCTAATTATCGCCACCGACTGCAAACTTGACTTTTATCACCCCTGGAGGTGATTGGAGCGCTAAATCAGGCGCTTCACACCTGTCTTAAGGCGCAAAGGCCGAGGAGCGAGGCGCTACCTCAGAGCGCTGGCGAAGCTCATGTGATGTCAGTCAGCAATGGAACATTCACACAATGGCACGGGCCAGTTCTTAAAGGGGATGGTTGATCTTGCTTTCCATCCACATCCTGCTCATTGCAGCCTTGAATCTCGGCATGGAGAGACCTGCACATCAAATCTGCTGGAAAGAACAATGGAGAGTACCAGGGAAAGAGCTCAGAGTGCAGCCCCCACAGTGTCTTCTAAATCGATACAAGGAATGGCAAATCAAAATGAACCTGCAAAGTGCTGCTCAGTACCCAAAACTCCTTCACACAGCGTTGAATCTCTCCCTCTCTCTCAGAATGCGTGGTTCAAAAATGGCACCAACAATAAAAGGCAGGAAGCGGTCGCCTTTAAATAGCGCTCCCCCAGTCCCTTCATGACTGCAAAACGCTCCCCTCAACCTGTCATTGCTAGCGTCAGGCGGTAAGGCAGGGGGCGCCACTCAATATCCGCTCCGGGGCGATACCGGGGCGTTGCGCACTCGACTGACGTCACGATCTGCCGGCGCAGGAGATCGTGGCGGTAGTGTTTAGCGCTGCCGCAAAATGTCTAGTTAATTTCGCGAGCGGCGCAAACATCGCCGCGCCTGGGCGCTAGATGATTTGCGCCCCATTAGCGCCCTCTTAAGGCGCTAACGGGAGGCGCAACCAACTGAATTTTTCCCCCTGTGTGCCTCAGTAAGGATTCTTCAATCTAATTGGTTGAAGAGACATGCTGTTGCTTGCCCTGTTCACACAGGCCCCAGCTCACCTGTAGAGGGCGCCACACTGTATGAGACTCCCGATGACCATAAGTTGCCGCACAAAAGCCCACGTAAAATCTGTCGGCAGCTATAAGCGTAATGAACTGGCGCGCATTCGTCGCTGACCATAAAACCTATCAGATACTTTGTAGGCCCTGTTTACATCCATTTCAGTGGAACAGATGCTTTAGGGGATTTAGGGCCAGGGAATTCCCTTACTGCCCATCCTCTTCATTACATTCTTGTCAGTTGGATCATTTTGTTGATAGACCAGCGTAATGCTGTCTTTCTTTTTCAGTCTCTGTTCAGTATTTGTTATGTTTCAATGAACTAGTCTCTAACCAGACCAGTCCCATTGACATCAATGTTATAAGTCCTACGAGCAGATTCCCTTACCCCATGTCAGTCCAGTCTGTTTGCTCCAATAAAATGGATATAAGCAGAACTCCACAAAAGAGCTGTGCAATTGTGGTTATTTATGGTGCCTTTCTACACAGGGACTGATTTGAGATTGGTACCAGATTAGAGCTGTGCAGAGCTGGAACACCTGTGTTACATTGTTGGCTTTGTATTGCCCTTTGCCTTGCTATACCCCAGTCATCAGTGTCCAAATGACAGTTAATATTACATAGAACATAGAAACATAGAAGATAGGAGCAGGAGTAGGCCATTCGGCCCCTCGAGCCTGCTCCGCCATTCGATGAGATCATGGCTGATCATCTAAACTCAGTACCCTGTACCTGCCTTCTCCCCATATCCCTTGATACCTTTAGCTTTAAGAAATATATCTAACTCAACCTTGAATATATTTAATGACTTCGCCTCAACTACCTTCTGTGGTAGAGAATTCCACAGGTTCACCACTCTCTGGGTGAAGAAATTCTTCCTCATTTCTGTCCTAAATGGTTTACCCGTTATCCGTAGATTATGACCCCTGGTTCTGGACTCTCCGACCATCGGGAACATTCTTCCTGCATCTAGTTTGTCCAGACCTGTCCGAATTTTATATGTTTCGATGAGATCCCCTCTCATTCTTCTATACTCCAGTGAGTATAAGCCCAATCGACCCAATCTCTCCTCATATGTCATTCCTGCCATCCCAGGTATCAGCCTTGTGAATCTTCGCTGAACTCCTTCCATGGCAAGAACATCCTTCCTCAGATAAGGCGACCAAAACTGCACACAGTACTCAAGGTGTGGTCTCACCAAGGCCCTGTACAACTGCAGCAGGACATCCCTGTTCCTATACTCAAACCCTTTCGATATGAAGGCCAACATACCATTTGCCTTCTTCACCGCCTGCTGCACCTGCATGCTTACTTTCAGCGACTGGTGCACAAGGACACCCAGGTCTCATTGCACTTCCCCTTTTCCCAATCTATTGCCATTCAGATAATCGTCTGCCTTTCTGTTTTTGACACCAAAGTGGATAACCTCGCACTTATCCATGTTATATTGCATCTGCCACGCTTCTGCCACTCACCCAACCTGTCCAGATCATCCTGGAGTTTCTCGGTATCCTCCTCGCAGCACACACGCCCACCCAGCTTTGTGTCATCTGCAAACTTGGAGATATTACATTTAATTCCCTTATCTAGATCATTAATGTATATTGTGAATAGCTGGGGTCCAAGGACCGATCCCTGCGGTATCCCACTAGTCACTGCTTGCCACTCGGAAAAAGGCCCATTAATTCCTACTCTCTGCTTTCTGTCCGCCAACCAGTTCTCTATCCAAGTCAATACCTTGCCCCCGATCCCATGTGCCTTAACTTTACCCGCTAATCTCTTATGCGGGACCTTATCGAAAGCCTTTTGAAAGTCCAAATACACCACATCTACTGGTTCTCCCTTATCTATTTTCCCAGTTACATCCTCAAAAAATTCGAGTAGATTAGTCAAGCATGATTTACCGTTTGTAAATCCATGTTGACTTTGTCCGATCCTGTCACTGTTTTTCAAATGCTCAGCTATTACATCCTTTATAATGGACTCTAGCATTTTCCCCACTACCGATGTCAGGCTTACCGGTCTGTAATTCCCCGCTTTCTCTCTACCACCCTTTTTGAATAGTGGGGTAACATTAGCTACTCTCCAATCCATGGGTACAGTTCCAGATTCCATCGAATGTTGGAAGATGATCAGCAATGCATCTACTATTTCTAGGGCCACTTCCTTAAGTACCCTAGGATGTAGATTATCAGGCCCTGGGGATTTATCGGCCTTCAATACCGTCAATTTCCCTAACACCATTTCCCTGCAAATACTGATTTCTTTCAGTTCCTCCCTTTCATCAGACCGTATGCTCTCCAACATATCTGAGAGCTTATTTGTGTCCTCCTTTGTGAAGACAGAACCAAAATATGCATTTAATTGGGCTGCCATTTCTTTGTTCCCCATTATAACTTGCCCCGCTTCTGACTGCAAGGGACCTACACTTGATTTCACTAATCTTTTTCTCTTCACATATCTATAAAAGCTCTTACAGTCAGTTTTTATGTTCCCAGCAAGCTTACTTTCATATTCTATTTTCCCCTTCTTAATTAATCCCTTTGTCCTCCTTTGTTGAATCCTAAACTGCTCCCAATCCTCAGGGCTACCGCTTTTTCTGGCCAATTTATATGCCCTCTCCTTGGATCTTATGCTATCCCTAATTTCCCTTGTTAGCCACGGTTGAGTCACCCTTTTTGTTTTATTCTTATGCCACACTGGGATGTACAAATTCTGTAGTTCATCCATGCAGTCTTTGAATGTTTGCCATTGCCTATCCACAGTCAACCCCTTGAGTGACATTCCCCAATCAATCCTACCCAATTCGCGCCTCATACCATCGTAGTTTCCTTTATTTAAATTCAGGACCCTAGTCTCTGATTCAACTACTTCACTCTCCATCCTAATGAAGAATTCTATCATATTATGATCACTCTGACCCAAGGGGCCTCGTACAACAAGATTGCTAATTAATCCTTTCTCGTTACATAATACCCAGTCTAAGATGGCCTGATCTCTGGTTGGTTCCTCGACATATTGTTCCAGAAAACCATCTCGTAAACATTCTAGGAATTCCTCCTCCACAGTATTTTTACTAATTTGGTTAGCCCAATCTATATGCAAATTAAAGTCACCCATGATGACTGCTGTGCCCTTACTGCATGCTTCTCTAATTTCCCTTTTAATGCCGTCTTAGTTAATGCTACTGAAGAGCCAATAGGACAGTTGGTTTATTGGTAGCCTTAAATAGTTAAAAAATGAATTTTTACAATTTCCTCGGTGGTCCAACTGAGCACTTGGGAAGTTTGCTTTGTTTTGCAGTTATACAGCAGCTGGCGCAAATGGTGTTTTGAAATGGTGTGAAATTACCTTCTTGAAGTGGTCTCATATCACTTGCATCGAGTCCAGTCTAGCTGACATCACTCCCAAGTTATACTATATAGCTTGCATTGATGGGAAGTTGAAACTGTTTTGCGATGACACACTATGCAATATGACTGACCTTCAAAACAGCAATTGTTTTTGAGAAAATCAATTTGTCAAGACTTTTCCAGGAATACTATTCAAAGTTCATGCTTCCCTACAGACTATAAGCTAAAAATTGCTTTACACCGACAGAAATAGTGTGATAATGACCAGCATTGTTGTGAGTGCATTCATGTTTTCCCACACTAATAAAATTGCTGAATGGAGAATTTGAAATACAAGCACTAATGTGCTCAATTCATGTATTAGGATAATTAAGCCAGCCCTGTACAACCCAAAAGGTTTTTTTTAATTTTAATGTGGATATTATATGCCTTCACCAGCACATAATTGTTTTCCCAGAAACTCTAATGTTACCTTCATTTTCAGGTAATTATCTATGCCATCCTTATTTGAAATGGAAGGTAAAGTAGTAGGATGGCATCAGGGAGACCAAGGCTACCCATGCACCAAGCAGCTGATTAAGTGGATGAGTGCTTTTCCCTTTTCATTGGCTGGCCTGTTGTGTGGGAGATATAGCCCAAGTTTTAGCCTACAGGTTGAAAATAGAAAAACTGTAAATAAACAAGCAGGCTTCATTGCTCCAAAGACTTTTAGTAACTCACAACAAGGCTACGGACCAAGTGCTGGAAAATGGGATTAGAATAGACAGGGCTTGATGGCCGGCGCAGACACGATGGGCCTCTTTCTGTGCTGTATGACACTATGACTATGACAACTATTGCCCGAAAATCACATGCATAGCAATTTCATGGCTTATATTGCTCCTTTAAGAGCTACTCTAGTACTTAGATATGGGTGTGGTAGTTGGGTGCTTATGGTACTGGATTAATAACCATGAGTTCAGATCCCAATAGCAATTTCACATGTTGGGATTTGTACCAGAAAAATGACCATGAAGTTGTCCCCACACCAGACACCTTCCATTGCATTTTGTAGCGCCTCTCTATGCCAGGTACTAAGATGCGCCCCCAGTGGCATAAGTGTCCACTTGGTTTATGTAAAATAGGTGACCCCTCTTTGACCTGCAAACTTTAGCATGATCAGCATCGGCGTTCACTGGTGGGTGCATCCTGGTATTTAAGCTATTAAAGGCCAACAGGTTTCAAGCCCATTATCGCAAGGACAATCAACGTTGGGGGTTTTATTAACTTTCTCAACTGCATTTAAAAATATAATGAAAGTTTATCTCATCCAGGACACACCTCAAAATGACACTTAAGCTACTAGCTCCCCACTGTATCCTTAAGCCTTTATCAAAAATAATCGAGTTTTAGATATACCATATTTAACTAAAAGCAACACTTTTTAATTTTCGCAATCCTGAGAGGGCTTTGAGTATTGCGTCATTGGCAGTTTTTAAATAATGAATCTTGAAAGTATTCCCTTGTCATATCAGTAATTACAGATCCAAACAAATGATCTATTCCATTGTGATAGTGAAATCAATAGCTAGATAATGTTATTGTGTATCTTATTTGTACAAAAGTAACTTTTTACCTACTTGAATATTAACTTAGACTATCAGGTTTATTCAGCTCTGAGTAAGAAATATTCTAATATGGTAGATTTGGTGACAAGGACTGGGAAAAATAGATATAGCGACAGTTGTTACCCTACAGATGGGGACAGAGTGCCAATCTGCTCTGTTGACTCATTGATAGGGCTGAACTATATTGTTGAGGCTGCCGCGAAATACGAATGGAGGCTGAATCCATATGTGGAAAACAAGAAACTTTAATTCACTGCATGGCACACAAAATGGCTGAGAAAGCTGCTCCCAGAATTCTCTGGAAAAACCCTGAAGCCCCGCCCACTCCTGTCTTAAAGGTAAGGTGCCTTAAAGGGAAGGTTCACCGATATATTGTCCACAGACGGAAAAGTGGGTTATGCCCGTTTAGGTGGCGATCCGCCACACAGCTCCCCCAGAATCCGCTTAGGAGGTGTGGACGAGACGGTGCGGCGGTCTGATGGGCCGGCCGGAGCGGCTCTTGTAGGACGCCGGTGGACGTGGAACGGCCGGGCGTGGAGCAGCCGGGTGAACCGGCTTGAGGGCAGGTCGGCCGCGTGGAGGTGGACGAGCTACAGGGAGCTGCTCACCGGGCTCCGAGTGTGCTGGCTTGAGTCCGTCAACCAACACTTTTTCGGTCCTGTCGCCCACTTGCAGGGTGAAAAATTTGTCCCCAGCCTGTAGCACCTTGTAGGGCCCGTTGTACGGGGGTTGAAGGGGTCCGCGGTGGGCGTCGTGCCGGACGAAAACAAACCATGCCTGGTGCAGGCTTAGTGGGATGTGTGAGGTGGATTTGCCGTGTCGAGCAATGGGCACCGGGGCGAACTGCAGCGCCGGTGAGACGAAGTCGTGGCGTTGCTGGTCGGCTGACCAGGGTGTCGTGGCGGTGGAAAGGAACTCGCCGGGTATGCGTAGCAGCTGACCGTACACGAGCTCTGCTGCCGATACGTGGAGGTCTTCTTTAACCGCGGTGCGCAGGCCGAGGAGAACCCACGGAAGTCGGTCGGTCCAGGCGCCGTCTTGGAGGCTGGCTCGAAGAGATGCCTTCAAGGATCTGTGGAACCGCTCACACAGTCCGTTGGCTTGGGGGTGGTATGCTGTGGTACGGTGAATGGTCACCCCGAGATTGCGTGCAACGGCGGTCCAGAGGTAAATTGCGGACCTCTGTCCGACGTCATGTCGGAGGGGACGCCGAACCGTGCGACCCAAGTGCTGACGAAGGCTCTGGTGATGTCGGCAGAGCTCAGTGGAATTGCCTCAGGCCAGCATGTGGTGCGGTCAACGATGGTCAGCAAGTGCGTGTGGCCTTGCGACGGCGGCAGGGGCCCGACGATGTCCACGTGGATGTGGTCGAATCTCTGCGAGGGGACGGTAAACTCCTCGAGGGGTGCTTTCGTGTGTTGCTGTACCTTGGCCCGTTGGCAGGCTAGGCAGGAGTTGGCCCAAGTACGCACATCCTTGCGAAGGCCGCGCCAGACGAAGCGGTTGGCTACCAATTTGATGGATGCGCGGGCGCCGGGGTGGGAGAGGTTGTGGAGAATGTCGAATACCCGGCGGCGCCAGGACGCTGGGACGAGGAGCCGAGGTTGACATAGGGATATGTCGCACTTGACCGTGACTGCGGTCGGGCCACAGGCGACGTCGGCCAGGCGTAGCCCTGGTAGGTTGGTGGGTGCGGAGAGCAGATAAGGGTCGGTGATCTGGTCTGCTGCGAGTTGAGCGTAGTCGACTGCTAGGTGTGCGGCGTGGATGGCGGGGCGGGAGAGGCAGTCGGCTACCACATTGTCTCGGCCGGAGACGTGTTGGATGTCCGTGGTGAACTCGGACACTGCCGCGAGCTGGCGCTGCTGCCTGGCGGACCAGGGGTCGGTTGTCTTTGCCATTGCGAATGTCAGGGGCTTGTGGTCGACAAACGCCGTGAAGGGGTGGCCCTCAAGCAAAAACCGGAAATGGCGGACCGCCAGGAACAGCGCGAGGAGCTCGCGGTCGAAGGTGCTGTACTTGACCTCCGGGGGGCGTAGTTGGCGGCTGAAGAAGGCAAGTGGTTGCCAGGCGCCATCGACCCACTGCTCATACACGGCGCCGACCGCGTGGTCGGAGGCGTCCGTGGTGAGCACTACCCTGGCATTGGGCCGTGGGTGCGCGAGCAGGGTGGCGCTGGCGAGCACGGTCTTGGTGGAGTCGAAGGCGGCTGACGCGTCTGCCGTCCATTCGACTGCCATGTTGCCGCTCCTGCCCCGGAGGGTTTCATCCAGGGGCCTCATGAGGGACGCCGCTTTGGGGATGAAGCGGTTATAGAAGTTCACCATCCCAAGGAACTCCTGGAGGCCTTTGATGGTGGTGGGGCGGGGAAATTGTTGGACGGCCTGCATCTTGGTGGGCAGGGGAATGGCCCCAGCATGGGTGATGTGGTGGCCGAGGAAGTCGATCTTGTCCAGGCTGAACTGGCATTTGGCTGGGCTGAGGATGAGCCCGTGGTCGCTGAGGCGCCCGAACAGGTTGCGGAGGTGTTCCAGGTGTTCCTGCTTGGAGGAACTGGCTACCAGGATGTCGTCCAGGTAGACGAACAGCAACTTCAGGTCCCGAAGGACCGAGTCCATGAGCCGTTGGAATGCCTGGGCCGCGTTTTTGAGGCCGAAGGGCATCCGCAGGAACTCGAACAGGCCGAAGGGGGTGATTACGGCCGTCTTGGGGACGTCCGCGGGGTGGACGGGGACTTGGTGGTAGCCGCGCACCAGGTCGACCTTGGAAAAGACTGAGCGGCTGGCCAGTCTAGCCGAGAAGTCCTGAATGTGCGGCACGGGGTACCGATCAGGGGTGGTGGCGTCATTGAGGCGGCGGTAATCCCCGCAGGGGCGCCAACCTCCACCTGGTTTGGGGGCGATGTGGAGTGGGGAGGCCCAGGGACTGTTGGAGCGGCGGATGATGCCGAGCTGTTCCATGGTGGCAAACTCGGTCCGCGCGATCTCCAGTTTGGCCGGGTCCAGCCTGCGGGCGTGAGCGTACACTGGGGGGCCTGTGGTGGGGATGAAGTGTTCCACCCCGTGTTTGGCGGCCTCCGCGGAGAAGGTCGGATTGGTAAGGGCTGGGAATTCGGCCAGGAGTGCCGAGTAGTCATCCGTGGCCCGGGCGTGGCACTGTGACGCCATGTCGGCGGGTTGACGGGGGGCCATGGCGCCCAGGATGGGGGACATGGTGTTCATGTCCACGAGGCGGTGATGGGGGATGTCTACCAGTAGGCCGTGGGCGCACAGGAAATCTGCGCCGATGAGAGGGGAGAGCACCTTGGCAGTGATGAACTCCCATCGGTAGCGGCGACCAGCGAGGTCGAGGGTGACTGTCCGGGTGCCATTTGTCCGGATTTCCGAGCCGTTAGCAGCAGCCAGCGCCGGTCCTCGTTCGCCCTTTTGGATGTCAAGGGAGGAGGCCGGGTTGATGCTGTGCTGAGCCCCAGTGTCGCACAGGAACCGGCGGCCGGTTTTGTCATCTGTAACGAACAGCAGGGAGCCCGCGTGGCCCACAGCCATCGCGGGGGCTGGTACGGGGGCGGACTTGAAAGAGCAGGGAGGTGTGCACCGTTGTGCCCTGGCGCCGAACCATGCGTGGTAGTAACAGTGGCCCGGGTTAGTGGGGCGTGAAGGCCCCGTGGGCCTGGTGACGGGCCCTTGTGGCCGCGTGCTGGATGGTGAGGGGCGCGCCCAGGCATTGGCTGCCAGGTCCGGAGTGACGTCGCGGCTGGAGTGAGCGGACAGCAGCTTGTCGGCCTCATCGGCCAGGGCTTCCAGGTTCGTGAGGCCGGACGCCACGATCTCTGGGCGGATGCTGAGAGGGAGCTGGCGGATGAACAGCGTGCGGAAGAGGGATCCGGGTGGGCTCTCGTCGGTGAGGGAGAGCATGTGGGAGAGGAGGTCTGACGGTGAGGCATCACCGAGGCCTGGAAGGTCGAGGAGGTGGCAGTTTCGCTGATATGCCGAGGCCGTAAAATTTTTTAAGGAGCGCTGTCCTGAGATGTGCATACTTGCCTTCCTCTGGTGGGTTCTGCAGCGTTGTCCAAACCTTCGAAACTGTGGCGCTACTGAGTGATGTGACGAGATAGTCGTACTTTGTCCCATCTGTGGTGATATTTCGCAGCCGGAAGCGAGATTCAGCTTGGAGAAACCAGGCTTCGGGCTGGTTTTCCCAAAACTCCGGCAGTTTCACGGAAACTGCGTTTGTGTCCGCCATTGCAGTGCTCAGAATACGTTCTGAGCGTCGGGGTCACCAATGTTGAGGCTGCAGCGAAACACGAATGGAGGCTGAATCCATATGTGGAAAACAAGAAACTTTAATTCACTGCATGGCACACAAAATGGCTGAGAAAGCTGCTCCCAGAATTCTCTGGAAAAACCCCGAAGTCCCGCCCACTCCTGTCTTAAAGGTAAGGTGTCTTAAAGGGAAGGTTCACCGATATATTGTCCACAGATGGAAAAGTGGGTTATGCCCGTTTAGGTGGCGATCCGCCACAATATGTTATATAATTGTGATTCCACGATTTTGGATCTCACATAGAGTGTATCTTGGGAAATTGCGGTGCACAGACTGTGATTTTCTAACTGTTATTTTAATGAATGGAAATCTGTGGGCAAATGCAGCAACTACTTTGCACACTGTGATGTTTTACAAACTGCAATAAGGTGAAATGACCAGTTAATCTATTTTTGGTGTTGTTGGTTGACTGTTGATCAGGACACTAGGAGAACTCCCTGCTCAAATAGTCCCATGGAATTTTAATGTCCAGCAGAACCATTGGAGCAGGCAAGACAAGCTTTGGTTTAATAGTTCATTGGAAGAACATCACCTCTGATAATACAACACTTCCTCAGTTCTACAATGACGTATCAACCTAGATTATGTGCTTAAACCCTGGAGTGGGATTTGAACCTATAACCTACAGATTCAAATGGAAAAGTCCTACCAACTGAGCCAAGCTGACACACACAAATAAATAACTGTATATGAATTGTAAGGAGTAACCTAATCTAGGGGGTCAAATGTTTTAATAAACCACAACAATAAAACTTGAGTGGTTTATGTTCATTGTGAGAAGCCCTGATATTGGATTATTGTCATTAAATTCACTTACAGGTATCTGTTATCACAGATAATATGTACCAGATAGAGAATTTTAATTTCAAATCTTTTTTTCTTACTACTATGGTGGTCATTTTATTTGATGTGGAGGTTTTCTGATGTTGTTTAAATTTGAAAGTGCCATTTGATGTAAGACAAAGGGTATCATTTTACAACGTAAGACTTGAAGGTATATTGGATTACATGACCTGACCTGCAGTAGTGCCATTTTTTTCCACAGTAAATTGCAGAAAAATTTACGATCTGGTATTTATTATATGTCCTTAACAGTTTATTAAGTTGTGATAATCTTGTTGCAAACCAGAGCCAGTTAAACATATATAGATTTAAACAACTGGAGAAATATTCAAGAAAACAATAGTGCCTGCAAAGTTCATAAATAATGGGCATACCCACATTTTATATTGTTATCATGGCCAGTCACTATACCAGTTCTGACTATACTACTAGAGCACTTTTAAGCCTGTAAATTAATATTTTGAATAATGCTAATTTCCTATTATCACTTTTACTTCCATTATTCTCGTATGCAAACACAGAAAAAATTGTAAATTTATTTTCCTATACCAAAAGCTTTCCCTCTAGCTCCAAGCAACATTCTCTATCCATCATGCTAATAGGTGGGAAATTAATGAGGGTAGATTTTAACTCTCAGGTGGATGGCCAGTGGAGCATGTGGGCCGGCTGTCTGATCCTGCCGGCAGGAGGCCCAGGCCATGTCAAGCCATGCAGCTGGCGAGCTGCACACCCTGAACGAGCTTCCTGCTGCAGCTCGCCAGCTCCATCCGATGCAATATCAGGTGGCCCACAGACTTTCCTGACTGGCAGGAATGTAGTTATAGGGGAGGCTGGGGCAGCAGGGGCCCATGTTATTCTTGTAATGGCACATCTACGATGTAGGAGACCTTGAACGAAGCAGTGAAGGTTCACCAGACTGATTCCTGGGATGGCAGGACTGTTGTATGAGGAGAGATTGGGTCGACTAAGCCTGTATTCACTAGAGCTTAGAAGAATGAGAGGGGATCTCGCTGAAACGTATAAAGTTCTGACAGGGCTAGACAGACTGGATGCAGGGAGGATATTTCCCCTGGCTGGGGGGTCTAGAACGAGGGGTCACAGTCTCAGGATATGGGGTAAGACATTTGGGACTGAGATGAGGAGAAATGTCTTCACTCAGAGGGTGGTGAACCTGTGGAATTTTCTTCCACAGAAGGCTGTGGAGGCCAAGTCACTGAATATATTTAAGAAGGAGATATAGATTTCTAGACACAAAAGGCATCAAGGGATATGGGGAGAGAGCGGGAATATGGTATTGAGATAAGGGATCAACCATGATCATATTGAATGGTGGAGCAGGCTCGAAGGGCTGAAGGGCCTACTCCTGCTCCTATTTTTCTATGTTTCTATGAACGGCGCAAAAGGAAGTGGAAATTATGGTATTTATTATATGTCGTTAACAGTTTATTAAGTTGTGATAATCTTGTTGCAAACCAGAGCCAGTTAAACATATATAGATTCAAGAAAATATTATGGAATATGCGGTCAGTGGTGAAGTGACGGCACTCGCCGCTGACCTCGAAGAAAGCTGCCGACAAAGATCTAGTGATCTTTGTGGTGAGAATTTCAGCTCTCCCGACCTTTGTTTGAATGTGGCGCCAAATCGAGCGAATCTCCAGCATCCAGCAACAGTGATGTCATCAAGTAGGCTGAGCAGCCAATCACATTGAAGAATTCTCGCAGACAGCAAACCAGGAAGTAAAATGCACAGATTCTAATTTACTTTTTATAAATTTTACAGACAGCGAAATAAAGATTGGGACATAGACATAGGATTAAGCTAGAAGCTGAAATATCATAAACAAACTTAAAAAAAATATATATTGGCCCAGAAATTAAACATCGATGGTTCCCGCGGGGGTAAGGATTCCCCGCGATATCGCACTCCGCGCCTACCTTTTTGTTTCGGGCCCACACGAACTTCAGTTTCAGGGCCTCTCCCTGTTGCAACCGTGCAGTGTGTGCGTGTCCCAGAGGCGCAATTAGTTTGTGCGAGCTCTGGGATCACGTGATTCAGTTAGAGCCAATGGCAGCACACCATCTTTCATTCATAGTTTTGACAGCAAGGGCTGTCAAAGCTATGAATACTACAAGCCCCCAAAAGAACAGCTAAACCTCAATTAAATTTTTTTTAAAAGCCATCACATTAATAAAATAACTATAGTTAAATAAATTAACCACTTTAAACAAAAAATTAAATTTTTGAAAAAATTAAAATCTTTTTAAAACTTATAAAAATAAACTTACCTTTCTTTAAAGTCTCTAAAAAACATAAACCTGTTGAAAAAATTTTAAATAACACTTAATTAACTACTTACCTTGTTAAAAGGGGGTCCTACGCCTGCTTTCTTTATGTGTAAAATCTTCACCACTTACCTGCGCGTTCAAACCTGAAAAAAAACTAAGTGCACTACGTGCGCGCAGCCTGTAGCACGCACGCGGTTCACTTAGGAACCGCCCCCTTTGCAATACACGAAGTGCCGGTTTCCCGCGCATGCGCAGTGCATGCAGGAAACCGGCAATTCTGGAACTAATACGCGAGAGTACACAGTGCGTACTCTCGTGTATTAGGTCTAATTTTCGGGCCACTGTTTTAAAAACCATGTAATTCTTAATCATATTAATGGAAAAATTTGACATTCCACAAATATAAAATTAGTTTTTCAGGGCCAGAATGGTTGTTCAGCAGTCAATATGCCGTTAAAAACCCAGTTACACCTCTTTCAACAAGGCTCAACTTTTATAGGGGTGGGCGGGGGGTGGGGGGGGGGGGGGCGGGGTGGTAGGGTGGGTACGGGGTTTAGCAGTGATATTTTAGCTTGATTGGGGAAGTTTTCATCCTTCAGTGTGATATGAATTGATTGCTGGCTCTGAGGAGTTCCACAGCACAACCTGTAGTGGAGCAGGGAATGACTGACCGTAACTTCTGGATTTCCGCGTTTATCTGCGCATGCGCTAAATCCTGAAGTTATGGTCAGTTTCAGAGGGGTAATGACAGCAAATGCTGACAGTTTTGCTGTCATTACCACCGCAAGATCCGGGCCATTGGAGGTTGTGACTTACATCATTACTTACACCACAATATATATTCCTGGGACTTTTGCACTGCTCCACCATTGCCCTTGCCGAAAACAGTTAGATGGTAATTATAGCTCTGCTCCCATTAAAATCAAAGGCAACTGTGATTTTCCTGGATTAATGCTAGTTTTCACGCCACTGCCACTTAGACTTAAAAATAATGGCACTGGTGGTCTAGCGACGCCATGATTTATTGACTTGAAATACATTCTATAATTGCATTTAAATGAGGTACTAATGTGTTTGCTGATTGGGACTTGTTGAAAGACCGGGTTTTAAACCATTGTATTATCATGCCAATAAAAATGTATTATTAATGATTCTTTTCTTTTACGTATTTTTTTTATTATGTTCTTTTAAGCCTTGATGGTTGCTATGAAGACTATAATTGTTTTAAAACAGCGACAGAAACACTTGTACAAATAAAGTGGGCTCGAGGGTGCGACCAAAACGTTACAAAGAATCGCGGTCCCTAAAATCATGAGGTTGAGTCTTTGATGATGCTTACCCCAGTTCATCGTTTATATTTAGATTGAAATATTCTGCATCTGTATGAAATGCCAGTTTTATGGACATGTTAATCTAATAAAATTTGCTTCACCTTTGCTCAAAATTAGGAAAGGCCTGGAATTAATTGGAATCCTAAACTGCTTTAGTCCAAGGTTTTTTTTCTCAATCATTAATTTTGAAGATAAAGATGCTCCTGTCCCTATTTCTGGCAGCTAATCCCTGCCGCCCCAAACCCCTTGCAATACTTGAAATATTTTGCATCGAATGTATTCGTCGAATTGCTGGAAGAAAATGGCCACTCTGCTTTTGATCCGTCCCCATGCTCACTGTGGTGTATTCCAATTAGAAATGTAGGAAAATATGGGGGCGAGATCAGCGCGCTAGAAAGCTAAATTCACGGAGTACGTCGCCGACCTCACCATTGCCAGAAAATCTGTAATTTTGTAATTTGTATGTCTCTTTAGTTTTGTTTCATTTTTTTCCCATATATTACATGTTGCATTTATAGGTGTTTCCAGCAGGGAGCATAGATTGGGAAATCACAGGTGCATAGCCCATGATTTGCCATCCAACCATTAATTGTCAGAAAGTCACAGGCTGCGTGCCTGAAATTTCCCCAGATATGCTTCCTGTGAGCATCACTCACTGTTGAAAGTACTAGATAGTAGAATCATTCCTTATTAATTCTACATTAGGATAAAGAAAGTATTTAGCAGACGAGTCTTTCAGATTACCAACTATAAAGATACATTTGATCCATCTTGCACACACCTTGCATGAACAAAACACTGTCAATGATCCATAACACTTAAAAAGCATAATTAATATACTTCCTGTTTCTCACATGACAAAGGATAATTTTAATTAAAAACTGAGGATAAAAATTGACCATTAAACAGTTACGTACTGAAATTCTGCTTGGCATATGTACCTTATTTAAAGAATTATTTTTTGTAGTAGTTGAACTAATGTGCTGCCAAGAACACCTGAATTTATGGATTTCCCTGTTCTGAATCTTGCATTCATTGGAACTAATGCAAGTCGGAATAGTCAAGAGCAAAAAGATGCAGTTAGGTATTTTCTACCCTAAATAAGCCTATAAAAGGCTTCTTAAGCATCTTAAGGACTGATTTGAAAATAAGGAATACCTGTGCTGCAAATAGGGCTTTCCAAAAGGGAAAAAGGGAAGAAATCTAGAAAAAGTCCTTTCTTGAAGAGATTGCCCTGCAGATGTTAATTAACAGGGTGCAGCAGCATAGAAATGTAGCCTTTCAGTCAGAGGAAAAACCCCAACTACACCAAATTAAAGCAGATCATTAATACAATAGCAAAATACTGCTGGAAATCCGAAATAACAACAGAAAACGGTGGAAAACCTCAGCAGGCCAGGCAGCATCCGTGGAGAGAGAAACAGAGTTAACGTTTCAGGTCGAAGACCTTTCGTCAGAACTGGAAAAAAGCAGGAAATGGAATAGATTTTAAAGCAAGTTTAGGGCTGGGAAAAGGGGGAGGGGATGAAAGAACAAAAGGGAAGGTCAGTGATAGGATAGAAAGCAGGAGAGATTAAGAGACATTGAGAGACATTAAGAGATATTCAAGGCAAGAGGAGATGGTAATGGGACAGGTTAAGGAACAAAGGATGGCTCTAGATGAAGTATGAATTGCGCTGGCAGAATGAAGGACAGCTGCCATGTGGGAGGGAAGAAAAAAAGGCCAAACAAAAAGTGTGGATAAAAAAAAGTCTCTTCCCACCTACATCCGCGACTCTTCCGACGCCCTCCGCCACTTTAACAGTTTCCAGGCCCCAACCGCCTCCTTTTCACTATGGACGTACAATCCCTCTACACCTCCATCCCCCACCAGGATGGTCTGAGGGCACTCCACTTCTTCCTTGAACAGAGGCCCAACCAGTCCCCATCCACCACCACCCTCCTCCGCCTGGCTGAACTTGTTCTCACATTGAACAACTTCTCCTTTGACTCCACTCATTTCCTCCAAATCAAAGGTGTTGCTATGGGTGCCCTCATGGGTCCTAGCTATGCCTGCCTTTTCGTGGGATATGTGGAACACTCTTTGTTCCAGTCCTACTCGGGTCCCCTCCCTCACCTCTTTTTCCGGTACATTGATGATTGTATCGGTGCCGTCTCCTGCTCTCGCCCTGAACTAGATAATCATCGTTCCTCGAACTACTGCTCTCGCCGCATCTTGAGATCCACGCTCAACGCCATGCAGCGCCACATGAACACTCTCGACCTCTCTCTTCAGCAGCACTGACACACTCTATCTCAAAGCTGTCCGGGTCCACAGTTCCATTTCATCCTTCGACTCATCCGACGCTTCAACAAAAAACTTTTTTTCTTCCTTTCTGATGTCAAGGATCGCAAGCTTCATCAACACTTGAACACCAACGCCCCTCCGGAACCTTCTTCCCCTTCACTTTCCTCTGACCCCCCTTCTCCCAATCTCACCCCCTGCCACGTTTTCACTATCCCTTCTGACCTTCCCCTCTCTGACCCCGAACGATCAGTCCTCAGCAAAGGCCTGAGCTTCATCCCCCACCTCAATGAATTTCGAGCTCGGCACGATGCTGAGCTCTTTTTCCGCCGCCTTCGCCTCCGTGCCCACTTCTTTGGCCAGGGCTCTTCCCCCTGCACAGCTGACCCTTTCTCCCGCTTTCAGAATTCTCGTTCTACCTGGACCCCTCCCTCTGGCTTCTTACCCTCTCTAGATCTTTTCATTGCAAACTGCCGCCGTGACATCGGCCGTCTCCATTTCTCTGCTCTCCTCACTCACTCCAACCTACCTCCCTCTGAACTTGCAGAACTCCATTCTCTCAGATCCAACCCCGACATTGTCATTAAACCTGCTGACAGGGGTGGTGCTGTTGTTGTTTGGTGAACCGACCTCTACCTAGCGGAAGCTGAACGCCAACTCTCCGACACCTCCTCCTACCTCCACCTGGACCATGACCCCACTACCGAACATAAAGCCACCGTTTCCAAGACTGTCACTGACCTCATCTCCTCTGGAGATCTTCCCCCCACGGCCGCCAACCTCACAGTCCCCCAACCCCGCACAGCCCGCTTCTACCTCCTTCCCAAGATCCACAAACAGGACTGCCCTGGTAGACCCATCGTTTCAGCCTGTTCTTACCCCACGGAACTTATCTCTTCCTATCTCGACTCTATTTTTTCTCCCCTTGTCCAGTCTCTTCCCACCTACATCTGCAACTCTTCCGATGCCCTCCACCACTTTAACAGTTTCCCGTTTCCTGGCCCCAACCGCCTCCTTTTCACTATGGACATACAATCCCTGTACACCTCCATCCCCCACCAGGATGGCCTGAGGGCACTCCGCTTCTTCCTTGAACAGATGCCCAACCAGTCCCCATCCACCAGCACCCTCCTCTGCCTGGCTGAACTTGTTCTCACATTGAACAACTTCTCCTTTGACTCCACTCAATTCCTCCAAATCAAAGGTGTTGCTATGGGTACCCGCATGGGTCCTAGCTATGCCTGCCTTTTCGTGGAATATGTGGAACACTCTTTGTTACAGTCCTACTCGAGTCCCCTCCCTCACCTCTTTTTCCGGTACATTGATGACTGTATT
The DNA here is from genome assembly GCA_030390025.1 of Squalus acanthias. Taxonomy (NCBI): domain Eukaryota; kingdom Metazoa; phylum Chordata; class Chondrichthyes; order Squaliformes; family Squalidae; genus Squalus; species Squalus acanthias. The sequence continues at coordinate 28,062,189 of CM059436.1, read as the reverse complement.
GGTGCTGTCTCTTGCTCTCGCCCTGAACTAGAAAATTTAATTCACTTTGCTTCCAATTTCCACCCTTCCCTCACCTTCACATGGTCCATCTCCGACTCTTCCCTTCCCTTCCTCGACTTTTCCGTCTCCATCTCTGGGGATAGGTTAGTGACAAACATTCACTACAAGCCCACTGACTCCCACAGCTACCTGGACTACACTTCCTCCGACCCCGCCTCCTGCAAGGACTCTATTCCATTTTCCCAGTTTCTCCGTCTCCGCCGCATCTGCTCTGATGATGCCACCTTCCATACCAGTGCTTCCGAAATGTCTTCCTTTTTCCTCAACCGAGGATTCCCCTCTACTGTGGTTGACATGGCCCTCGACCGTGTCCGTTCTGTCTCCCGCACTTCTGCCCTCACCCCTGCCCCTCCCTCCCGGAACCACGATAGAGTTCCCCTTGTCCTCACCTTTCACCCCACCAGCCTCCACATTCAACGGATCATCCTCCGCCATTTCCACCACCTCCAGCATGATCCCACCACCAAACGCATCTTCGCCTCACCTCCCCTTTCAGAATTCTGTAGGGACTGCTCCCTCCGCGACACCCTAGTCCACTCCTCTACCACCCCCAGCACCCCTTCCCCTTCACCTGGCACCTTCCCGTGCCAGTGCAGTAGATGCAACACATGCCCTTTTACCTCCCCCCTTCCCACTGTCCAGGGCCCCAAACACCCCTTCCAGGTGAAACAGCGATTTACTTGTACTTCTTGCAATTTAGTATACTGTATTCGCTGCTCACGATGTGGTCTCCTGTACATTGGGGAGACCAAACGCAGATTGGGTGACCGCTTTGCGGAACACCTCCGTTCAGTCCGTAAGGGGGACCCCGAGCTCCCGGTGGCCTGTCACTTTAATTCACCGCTTCACTCCCACTGAGACCTCACCGTCCTCGGCCTCTTGCATTGTTCCACGGAAGCTCAGCATAAGCTCGAGGAACAGCACCTCATCTTTCGATTAGGCACTCTACAGCCCTCTGGACTCAACATAGAGTTCAACAATTTCAGATCATAACCTCGGCCCCCATCACATATATATATTTTTATTTTATCCACACTTTTTGTTTGGCCTTTTTTTCTTCCCTCCCCCATGGCAGCTGTCCTTCATTCTGCCAGCGCAATTCACACTTCATCTAGAGCCATCCTTTGTTCCTTAACCTGTCCCATTACCACCTCCTCTTGCCTTGAATATCTCTCAATGTCTCTCAATATCTCTTAATCTCTCCTGTTTTCTATCCTATCACTGACCTTCCCTTTTGTTCTTTCATCCCCTCCCCCTTTTCCCAGCCCTAAACTTGCTTTAAAATCTATTCCATTTCCTGCTTTTTTCCAGTTCTGATGAAAGGTCTTCAACCTGAAATGTTAACTCTGTTTCTCTCTCCATGGATGCTGCCTGGCCTGCTGAGTTTTTCCAGCATTTTCTGTTGTTATTTTAAAGCAGATCATTGTCCTCTTTCTAGAAGAGTTAACTTCATTTGTTGAGTGACAGAGGGCAGGTAGTGACAAAAAGAGAAGAAAGGTGTAATTCCCTTCAAGAAATCGGTTGGCAACATCATTGACACTGAGTCTATCAACAGAATGGGGAAAGGAAAGGTTGGGAGTCCGATACAGAAAGCTGGTTTGTCTTAGTATGGTAACATATAGCTTCAATTGTTTGCAAACGTAAACATAAATTGAACTTAAAAGACTGTACATAGCATGTTATTACAGTGCTGCAAAAAATGACGTACAAAAAAGTCACACTCAATATGTGTGTGGTGTTCTGGTTACAGAATGACCACACCAAATGGATACCATCTGTACAAAAGCAGGAACCTTTGCTTAGAAGCACTACTGTTATTGCCACACAAATGGCACACTGTAAGACAACCAGATAGTGAGAAACAGGAAGCACTACAAGGTGAGGCACAGGTCACAGTTGATGAAGGAGCAATGTTGGTGGTGGAGGAATGCCAGATAAGTCTTGCATGGGGGTTCTTCATATACATAGACCCAGCATTTGGAGATATTGTATCATCCCAGTCCATGGAAACTCAGCCACCCCCCCCCCCCCCCACCCCCAGCAACAACACCTGCTTCTTTCAGCAAATGGGAATCACATACGAGAAAACAATAAAGTCATTTGCAAGTTACTTTTACATGGAGTACAAAAGGAAGGCACAATGGGGTGTAAATTCGTCTTGGGACGGTAGCGCAAAATGGAAATGACTTCAATGGAAAACAAAATCAGACGGAGTGTAAAATGGGTTACCGATTCACTGTCGCCCAATTTATGCAACAGCCCAAGATGAATTTATACCCCCATGAGTCATCGTGATAAGCACCTTAAATGCAATATGCATATGGAACGGGCATTCTTGAAATACTATTATGATTCCTTATTTGGATATTGTCATTCTAGGCTGAACCAAATGCATAGGCATAGTTGATGCCTCAGTGCACCTTACTTTACAAGGACTAAACATTGTGCTAACTAGGCAAACAGGAGTGGAGTTAGGCATGTGACTAAATTGTTTGCAGTTATGAAAGGATATATGTAGCCATCGTGAAGCATGGTGAGGAGAATGATGATTGTTTTGTGGTTTTCTTCCATGAAAGATATTTCCAAGATCGTTGCTTGAAACTGTGATTACAGACAAATCAACAAGCCCAGTTCAGATATTATGAAGGAGAGAACAACTGTGATAAGTTCTCACTTATGTTGTACCATACAAGATAAATAATTCAAAAAGCAAAGAAATACATTTTTCAAGGTTTGACAAATAGATCTTCCTTGCAACATACCATCACCTCCAACTGCTGGCTCGTGCTTTATTTCATCATCTCCCTCATGCATTTCCTACTCCAGCTGTGATGTCTTGTCAAGTGGAATGCTTCTTTCCTCTGCAAAGTGATGCAGCAGACTACTACACTGTTTGAGTGCCCTAAAAGTCTGTTTTATGATGGTCTTTGCTTTGACATATGCTTATTGTGTAGATACTTTGGGAGTAATTTTAACCTAACATGCCAGGCGGGAAACCCATTGTGGAACGCTGCTTTTACACCCCGCCCAATATTACACTCCATTGGAGATTAAAATTGGGCGGGCTGTAAAACCAGCGTTGCACCTGATCCTGTCAGTTTCCCGATGGGCCGGTTAGGTTACAATTGCCCCCAGTATAGGAATATTTAGTGGAGAGATGAGCCACTGTAGCAGTTTAACTCTTGTCATCCATAAACTAACTGCTATCTCTACTGAAAAGAAGGGGACTATCACAAAATTAAGGTGCCGTGCGAACTGGCAGGGAATCGGGTACATTGAGGAACGGGATACCTTGTGATTGATGTACAACACAGAATGAGGCAATTTGGCCCATTGAACCTGTGCCAGCTCTCTGAAAGAGCTATCCATTCAGTCTCAGTCCCCTGCTCTATCTCTGTACCATTTTATTTTTCAAATATTTACCCACTTCCCTTTTAAAAGGCTATTGTGGATTCTGCTTCCATCACTGTTTCTGGTAGGGCGTTCCGTGTCGTAAATGGGCCAGAAATTCAGCTTTCCGGCTTCCTGCGGGTGCAAGCATTGCGTGCGTACTTGCCTACCGCGCCTGCAGTTGTGCTTTGGGCCCACGAGGACTTCGGCTCCTGGGCCTCCTCCAGCTGCCGGCGGGCAGTGCTTGCGTATCCCAGGGGCGCAGTTAGTTCGAAGCGTCCTCTGGGATCACGTGGGCCATGGAGAGCCAATCCTAGCAGGGCATTTTCATTCATAGATTTGACAGGAAGACCCCAAAACCACACTTAAACTTCAATTAATTTTTTTTTAAAACATCACATTTTTAAAATAACTATAAGTTAAATAAATTAACTATATTAAACAAAAATTAAAATTTTTGAAAAAATTAATTATACTTTTTAACGGTGCTAAAAATAAACTTACCTTTCTTTAAAGTATGTAAAAAAGATAAACCTGTTGAAAAAATGTTTAAATTGTAATTAATTAACCACTTACCTTGTTAAAAACAGGCCTTGCGCCTCCTTTTTAAAAGTGCAGCTTCTCCATACTTACCTTCCCGGAGAAACCTGAAAAAAAACCGAAGTTCGCTGCGTGTGCACAGCCTCTCCCGCGCACGCGTTCGACTTCTGAACCCCTCCCTTCAGGGGAACGGAAGTTCCGGTTTCCCGCGCATGCGCAGTGCATGCAGGAAACCGGCACTTCAGGTGGCCTTACCGGTGAGTACACAGCGCGTACTCACCCGACAACAGACGAATTTCTGGCCCATACCTACTGGGAAAAAAATTATTCTAACCTTTCTCTTCATTCTTTTGGTAATAATCTTAAATTTATGCTCTCTAGTTACTGATTCACCAACCAGTGGAAATAGGTTTGCAAATATTTACTTTATCAAATACCCTTCATAATTTTGAACACTTCTATCGGATCTCCTCTCAAACTTCTTATTTAATGAAAAGAGCCCCAGTTCCTCCAGTCTCTCCTCATAACTAAAACCTCTAATACCTGATATTATCATCTGGAAATCTCATTAACAATCAACACCTTTAATTGCTGATAGATTATTCGCTCAACTATTACATTTAGCAATTCAAACTGCTTTTATACAGTACAAGGCCAGTTTTTTACTGGCTCTTCCTGGTGACCAGCCATCACAAATTCAGCGTGTTTATTTTGGGGTTGCAGCCAGCACTGTGAGACTTGTGATGCTGGTGTAGTATAAAAGCAGCTTCACTTTAAACTGGAAGTTCATAAGTAGCGGCCAAAATGAAAAAAAATCAAAGTAACTTCAAAAGCCAGAAATCTGTTGCAGGAACTTACATTAATTGACTCGATGCGCAGCAGCATTTTTGGGCCTTAAATTTTTTTTGTGAACTGCAAATATTGAACAGCCTAAAGCATTTGAATTTTCTCCCCGCAGAATCTAATCTATTCCTAGGTTCATTCTAACTTTGCAGCAATTAGATCAATTTGGTCACATTGGTCATTATTGCATTAAAATGTTATTGCTACACTTATCAACATTTTAGCAAGTACTATTTTTAATTTTTCAGTAGTGCAGAGGCACTGTCTTTGAAATGTAACATGCAGATGGGACTCTATTTTTGAGCTGTTGAAACTCCAACAGTACTGTTTTCTTAAAAGTTCCAGCATTGCAACATTTCTTTTGAACTCCACATGTAGTCCAGTGTTGAATCACTGGGTCTCACGCACACCTCGTCCAATGTATTGATCTCAATAGCTGAATTTTGCTCCAGTATATTTCTGCATTTTTTGGCTGTTAAAAAATCTTGGTCAAATAATGATTTGGTCACACAAACTGCCAACAAAATAAAATAATGCTACAAAACATTTTGCGAATTTGCAAAGATAAATATTATTTAAAAACTGCAAATGACAATGGCATGTATAGTTAAAGAGAAAACTTGGCTTGAATGGCCAGTACCTGAATGTTCTGATTTACTTACTTCTACCTTTGGTTTTAATTATTTTACAGACTACCTTTTCTAACACTCGTATAAAGAAACGCTGTTATTCATTATACCTGCGACAAAAAAATAATTTAATCATTTCCCAGACATATACAAAATTCAACACTGGGAGCTGATCAGACTGGGAATGGAATTTCCTCTGTAATGTTCAACAGTAGTACAAAGAACTTCTGGGTCAGCATGAGTCAGCAGCAATTACAATTTTTTTGGCATTGCCTTGAGATTTTTTACTTTAACCTCATCCTATATAGAACACTGTACTCGCCAACAAGCCATAGTTTAAACCCTGGCCTCTCTGTACTGAAACTGCCAAATCAGGAGTGCTGTGAATTTCTATCCTACCAGTTTGGGGGATTGAAATGCTTGAAATCTGTGTGCAGCATGTTTGCCGCAGTTTCATAAAGGTGTACTATCATGAACTGAACAGCCAGGGATTAATAGATTTAAAAAAAAAATCTTGTCTAACTTACGATTAAACAATAATATGGTAATGAATTTGTTTGTACGTTCTTGCCAAATTGAGCATAGGAGGATATTTAGGATTCTGTCTGGGACAGGACAGCAGTGACCTTACATGGGTCTGTACCTCTGACCTCCCTGTACATTCAATATCTGCACCATTAATATTATTACTTCTTGGTGACTGGCATAAACCTGTGCACATTCCAGGGTTGCAATAAGAATATCTAAAGCTGGACCCTGCTGTTTTATGACTAGTTTTAATAAAAAGAAACAAAGGTGAAATTTGATTTAGTGTCTTATCCAATGTATAGTAGACAGCCACAGGAGTCTAAAGGCACAGTAACACATACTACGAGGCGAGCATATATTTCATAAATATCTGTAATAGTTTGCATTTCAAACTTTTTCAACAAGTACTGGTATTGCCACACCATGAATTTCTGGCTCTCAAGTTTCAATGAAAGTACTGCAGCTCATTATTATTGGAAGAGAGTTTAATAGAAACAAAATTAGAAACTATAATATGTTTTGTTTGAAGTATTGTAAGTTTTATTTCAGTTTGAAATGATTTATAACAGCTTAAGTTATCCATACGTAAAAAAAAAAATACCAGGTGCAGCAGCTGAGAAGTAGTTTAAAGATTCTCACTTTAAGGCTATTTTTAAGGATTTATTTTCACTTCACACTGCTAGTGAGAAGTGTCACCCCCACCCCATCAGAGTATGTTGGAAATTTGACCATGCACTACCCACTGACCATTAATTTAATGTTTGAAAATTCATGGGTAGCATGGGCCCTAAATTCCGATATGTTACTTGTGGCAAGACTCCTTGCCGGCAAGGTACATTTGTAAAATTACTCCTTTACTCTTAAGTGACTCAAGTCAAGATATCTGATCATCACAACAGAAACCAAAACACTTTCAATGCCCAAGAAAAGGGGAGGGTTTATTCCCAATGACATAACCATTTCAAGTAAAGGAAGAATAAATACAAAAGCCTAGAAATTACAGTCTGCCTTACTAGTGTACAAATGCTTTATGTGTTTCTATGTTATTCCTCTGCTATTTTAGTTAATGCCCCAACTTATGTAGTGAACAGAGGCATGTTGTTCACAGGTGTACACCAACATCAACAAACAGTAATTTCCAGGCTGATAGCTTTAGATTATTCTTCATGAGCAACGTGTTTGCAACCTTGTCCTAAATATTGCACAATAATTTTCAACAATTTCACCCATGCTATGAGACCTGAAGAAAAAAAAAGATTACAGGTAAATGTCATTTATGCACTCATATTCTGTTAATAGTATGTTTCATTTTTATAATTTTGCAGTACAATTTTCAATTCTTAACACAAGAGTCAATTTTCCAATTGGTAATTAATGATTTTTGGGTGTAAAATGGGCATTAGATGGAGATCCAATTTTCAGAATTTCCATCCATTTTTCGCCAAGTCCAATTTTCCCAGTTGCAATGACTTCAGAAAGCACTCACCCGTTTGTCAGTGAAGACATGAAAATAAGGCCAAAATAACATCATGCATGCTATTTTCCATAAATTCTGCCAGTTTGTGTTGTTTCCTGTAGGTGTCTATATAAACTGGCTGTTCAAGGTTGCTTGGAACTGAGCTGTTTAAAGAGCCCAATTAGTAGATTGTCAATTTGTCAGTCCACTTCTTAACTGTTTTTTCGGCTTTTTTGCTTGTTTCCTGTTGTTGCTTAGGTTCTCAGGAGCCTTTGTGGCAATTGTTGTGCTGCTACCTTTTTTCCTCCAACAACTCCAAAAGTGCCACAATGGGTTCTCTCAGTAAAAATCCCCCTATATCTGTACTGTTTTTAGGAAGAAGCGAGAGACCAACAAGAGATGCCAGGCAGGCTGTACCTGAGGCGCTTGCATCTACTCACTGATATTCCCAAATCAGAATCAACAAACAGAAGAGCACATATCTCCATTTGTCAGAGGAACAGTTGCCTGCAGAGACTGCAATTTACAAGGGACACCATCACAGAGTGATGAATGATCCTAACAGACCATCTGCCAAACTTTTCCACAGGCATGGCATTGCCTGTAGCTGTCAAGGTCACAACCACCTTTAACTTTTATGCTTCCAACACCATTTCAGGCTTCCACTAAAGACGTCAATGACATAAGCCAATCAGTTAACCATAGATGTGTAAAGCAAGTTACTTGAGCAACTAATTTCTTCTTCTTCTCCATGGATAACCAACATGAACATGAGAAGGTGTGCAATTTTAAGATATGAAAATACTTTTAAGACACTGTGAGGAGGAAGTAATTGTATGTGCCATACATACTTAGTACACTAATGGAAAATCATAGTGGGTTCTCCTAACTCAACTCAGCCATTTTCATGCATTAACTTTTTCAATTTAATAAGATTAATTTAAAAGAATTAAAATCCTGTAAATGTTGTGCTCACCAACTTAAAGGTTGTTAATTCTGGGCAGCAAAGAGCATGTCCACTGTGTGCATCTAATGTCAGCATAAAGTACTTCCAGGTCAAGTATTGTGCTTTAACCCAACCTCACACTGGCCTTATGGGACATTTCTTTTTTCCATGCAAGCTACTTTGTTGCGGGCACTCTGGATAAGACTGCCAATTTAGTAACAATTAGTACAAAAGTAAAGGTACTAATTGTGCTGCACACTTGTGTTTAATAGGAGCTGAGTTGATGCTCATTTTGATTGGGGTACATATAGGTGATAAAGAGAAAGGAGATGCTCACCAACATCAGCTTTTGAAAATTCAAGTAGCTGATGTCTCCCAATTCGCACCCAGAACCAAACATTCTTGGTTCTCATAGCATTAGCACCATTTACCAAGACTATTGCTACAAAGATTATTCTGGGACCCACCCAGAGAAAGATGGCGCATTGATACGGTAATTTAACAAGTGACTTAGTGATGTAAGAATGGAGACTAATTTCCTGAAAACTGACCCTAAAACCGCCTCCTCCTGTAAATGTTCTTTCACAGTTGTTATTGGCTATCTACTTCTACAAACAGAATAAAATAAATAAAGGGGGAGAAATTCGGTGGGTTAGCGCCTCCTGTTAGCGCCCGCGGGGGGCGATAACGGGGCGTTAACGACTTACCGCCCGGGCGAGATGAATGACTCCCGCTTACTTGGCCGGGAGGTTTGTGGCGGTGGTAACACTTTGCGCCACGATCTCCTGCACCCGGAGATCGTGACGTCATTGCCGTGCGCATCGCCCCAGACCCGAACTTCGGTTCCGCCCCCTGCAGCATCACCAGGCGAAAACACCGACAGCTGCAGGAGGCATTGTTCAGGAGGCCGGGCGCTTCGGGGGCGGAAGTTAAAGGGGAGGTTGCCGAGATAAGTAGTCAAATTTCTAAAATGCTTTTTTTCAATTCTCCTGGGCCGCGATCGATCAGCCCGGCACTCTGCTGGAGTACATGGGGCTGATCGGGCTGGATCGCGGCTGCCGTCGGGGACCAACTAACTGGTCCCAATGCAGAGCCTGCAGCGATGGCCCTTCCCTTTAAAGGAGGGAAGGAATCTCGGATCGCAGCAGCGCTGCACGAGACATTGTGCAGCGCTGCACCACTACCGACCCGCCTGCATCCTTTAGCACTCCAGGAAGGAAATGGAGTGCTAAATCAAGCACTCCATTTCCTTCCTGGAGTGCAAACACTGAATTTAGAAAAAGCTGGGAATCATTAGCGCCTGCCGCTAAGTTTCCCAGCTTTCAAAAGTTACTGCCCCCAAATGGGGCGATACTGAATTTCTCCCCCCAAAAATTTTAAGTGTCAAGATGATATGAAGTGATACCCAAATATCAGTATGCAGCCCATAGTGGATGTGATGACATGTTCATGCTATATTCAGCTACATTAGATGGAGGATTCTTTTGGGAACAGTGTAAGTAAGACTGTAGTTAAGGAACACTTCCTGTTGAAGGCTAGGGTGTAAAGGGAGCACAGCTGCTTCATGGGCAGTCATTGTAAGATATGAAAATGCTTTTAAGACACTGTGAGGTGGAGGTAATTGTATGGCTGGAATTTTTGCTCACCTCGGCGGGTCCAGTGCGGGCGGGGGCCATGGCGGGTCGCGACCCCGCTGCTGGCTCCGTCCCGCTGCTGAAAACAAACTTACCTTAATCGGCCCTATTAAGCCCGCCCAGCTGGTTACTCAGCCCAATTAAATGGAGCGGGTCTGGTGACATCATTCATGATGCGTTTTTAGCCAGGATCTTTAAAGGGACCCTGGCCCCGTTGGGTTTGACGTTTAATCTAACATAGTGCTGTCAGTGCACTACAGCATTGGAGTGCTGCAAACACTGACAACGACTGCACAGAGGCAGAGGGCTGCACCCAGGTTCTCCCATGACTCCCTCCATATGCTTATGGAGGGAGTCAGAGCACGCAGGGAGGTCCTCTTCCCTTCCGATGGGCGGAAGAGACCGCCCCAGGAGACCAAAACAGCCTGGTTGCACATTGCAGAGGAGGTCACAAGCAGGAATGTGGTCAGGAGGACCTGGGTGCAGTGCTGCAAACGTTTCAATGATCTCATTAGATCAGGAAACGTGAGTACAAAGACACACTGAACCTCATCCTGTTGTGCCTCTCATCACATCTCCATCACTCTGCCTTCCCTACCCTGCTCCTGCACATCCTTACTCACACCAACATACCTTACACCTCCACCCATCCCCCTCTATCAACATTATCACATCCCCATCTCACTAGCCACCCCCACACTCACCCTCATCCTAGTGCAATCATACCAACTAACAACACACAAGGGTGTTTTATCCAATGTTTATGTAAAGTTTCTGTTGATGTGGTGTCAAACATAAAAATCTTTTTTTTCAACACTTCTGGTCTTGGACAGATTTGTGTGCACCTTTGGAAGCGGCTTAGTGAGTTGCAGTGAATGGTGAGACATAACGGTACCCCCCACAATAGTTATGAGTGTGAAAGGAATGGCTTGGGCATTGTAGGGATGATTTATGGTGTTGGTGTGGGGTGTTACCAACCTGGAGCAACATGTGACAGCCATATGGGTGTGCAGTGTAAAGTTACTAAATCTGGCCATGATGAGGCCATCCCTGGCGTCCCAGGCAGCAATGTGCTCGGGTGCTGATAACCTCTGTCTTGTGCAGCATCAGATGATTGCGGAGAAGGTTGGTGTTGTTGTTGGTGCTGCTGGTGTTGGGGCTCATTGTCGTCTGATTCTGAGGACCAAGGTGAGACAGTATAAACGGCACCCATGTTGATGGAATAGATGACAGGTGAAGTACAGGAAGCCGGGTTAGGGGCGGGGGCCTCTGAGGATAGCGGGAAACCCAGGAGGCCAGGTTTCCCGCAGGCCTTGCCGACTTTAACGTTGGGCCTGATTTGCATGTTAGGCCTCGGATTCCCACCCACAGCCAGCCAGATTGAGAGGCTGGCTGGCTGCAGGCAGGTAGGCCTGCAGATGCGAGGGGTCGGTCTGAGGGAGGGATCGCAGCAGTTGGGGGGTGGGGGGGGGCGGCAGGGAAGGCAGCAGTCAGTGATCGGGGATTGCGGGGGAGGGTCAACAGTCGGGGATGACGGGACCAGGGGGGGTCAGCAGTGGAGGATCGAGGATCTCGGGGGATGGGTCGATGGTCGGCAGTCAGGCATCGCGGTGGGGGGGGGGGGCTGGGGCGGTCGGCAGTGGAGGATTGGAGATCGCAACAGGGTGGCTAGCAGTTGGGGATCGTGGAACATGGATCATGGGGGGGAGGTCGGCAGTGGAGGATCGGCGGGGGGGGTCGGCTTGGGTCAGCGGGACATTTGGAGGATCATGGGGGGGTGCGTGTTGGCCGGGGGTGGGGGATCGGCAGGGGGGAGAGAGGATCGGTGCTGGCCACCGGATGATTGTGGCCGGCCTCAGTATCATCGTTGTGGGAGGAGGCCTGGGCGGGGTGATCGAAGGCCTTGTGGGGGGGGTCTCAGATCGCAGGGGTTGGGCTGAGCTGGGACCCTGGATCCAGGAGGTGGGTATAAAGCCACTTACCTCCTGGATGGAGCAGTCCTCGCCTCGGTTTAACTGCCGGGTTTCGTGAATTGTGTGAAACCCGTCCACATGCAGTTAAATTCAAAATGGTGGTGAAAAAAGAGGCTTCCAGCCTCATTATAATATTTAAATTGACATTCCGCCCCCTGGGTGTGGGTTGGTTGCCCACCCCCCGCCACCCCCCCCCCCCCGGTCCCGCCTCCATTAAAACCGGAAGTGGGCGGGTGGAGGCAGGATCAGGTCGGGAATCCCATTTTTAACAATTTAATTGCTCCCACGCTCCAAACCCACCCGTTTTTTTAGGAGAAAATTCTGGCCTTAGACATGTGCACCAGGAATCTCCTCGCAGGTTGCCCCAAACAGCCACCATATCGGCAGAAACCCCATTTACACGTCTATCTAGTGTTTCTGCTGATCACCAAAGTTACAACGGCTGATCGGGAGAACTACGAGCAAATTCCTGGTGCCACATGTCTGCTGTATTTGCATTTAGGGTCAAGGGACCAAGGGGAATATTTCAGGCAAGACCGTAAACTTGTAAAAATGTCCAAAGCAAAAGAATTTGATCTTCAGTTAGTAAGATTGGCATCTAAAGAGAAAGTGAAGGGGAAAGAGTTTAAGTGAAAAAAGTGTGAGTTTTAATTGCAGCTTGAGCGACCTAGACAAGAAGAAGAGCAACACAGGCAGGAAGGGAGGGAACGATGTGAATTTGAGACAGAGAAAGAGAAGAAACACCACCAGCATGAGGCCAACAAGGAGTGGCTGCATCAGCATAAGGCTAACGAGAGGGATAAAGAGCGTTGTCACACTTTCAAACTGATAGAGAAACACATATCAGCAGCAAGTCTGGCAGGTGAGTCACAGAACCCGGGGCCCACCATTTAATTAGATCAAATCCTATTCCAAATTTTAAAGAGGGGAATGATATTATAGTTTTGTCTGGACATATGAATTGTTAGTCAGTCACCACAAGTGGGGCAAAAATGAATGGGGCAGCCAACTCCTGATGTCGCTAAGTACGGACTGTAGCATTGATGATAGTATGGACTGTAGCGTTGATGATTTAAGAATCCGGTTACTTGAACGGGAGTGGAAAACTTGAGCAGCTAGGCACGCGTGTTGATCATTATATGATCTCATGAGCACCAGGGAAGCCGTTAAGTGCGTGGGAGATGTCTTACACCGTCCCATGGATCAACCATTCGATAAGCCAGCTGCTCAGCCCACACTGGGCCCTGGACAGTTGGCAGGGGTTGTCTGGCATAGGCCCTGCTTTCAGGTTTTGAACACAATAAGATATAAAGATAGAGACAGAGAGGTCAATTTTGTCCCCCTAGTGGAAGTGGTGCGAGCAGGAGGTGACGATGCCGGGAGCGGATGCGTCACATTCCTAGCACGTTCCCACCCCCCACATCTTAACTGACTTCAGATCAGGGCCACAAGCCTCAGGCAAGCACTGGTCTACTTGACAGTCAAAAGTCTCGCCCTGATGATGTCATCGGCAGTGCAAAGCCATTTTTACTCACGGATTCGGGCACGGGCCAAAACCCACTAGCTATACAATGGGGGGAGTCAGTGGAGTGGCCAAAAGAAGCCAGGGTCAGTAGTTTAATTTTACTTTTCAGTGGCATCCTTGTGGACCAGGAGGAGCAGGAGTGCTCCCTGCTGGCCCCACAAGACTCCCAGCCCCAGCCTTGCCTCTCCCTCCCAGTCCCAGCATCTGCTTCCAAAACCCCTCCTCAGTGCTAACTTCATGTTGGGGACTGTTCCCTTGGGTCCCCTGTGTCCTCTTGTCAGACCTGACATCATTCCTGCTGGTTTTGGGTGGGAGACAGTGCTGCTTTATTAAAATGATCCCCGGTAGTTAATCTGGCTCGGGCCTCACAGTGAACTCTCTGTGGGATTTTCCCTTTGACAGCATACCCCACCCACCCCAAATGTGTTCTGTGCTAAAATCAACCCCAGAGACACAGGCAGTCAGGTTCCGCAAAGGTTGCAAAGTCAGTCAGGTCTTTAGACAGAAAGCTGCAGGGGTAAGCTTTCACCATGCTCAGTGGATAATGCAGGAGGGTAGTTGGGTGTTATTTTAACTCTTTTTTTCAAGTTGGAGAACCATGTTAACTGGCAGTATAAAACTATTGGCCCAGAAATTCGCGTGTCCGGCTTGCTGTGGGGGTAAGGATCGCGCGCGCTCTTACCTACCGCGCCTGCCGTTGTGTTTTGGGCCCACGGGAACTTCGGGTCCTGGGCCTCTCCCAACTGCCGGCGCGCAGTGCTTGCGTGTTCCAGGGGCACAGTTAGTGCGATGCGACCCCTGGGATCACGTGGGCCATGGAGAGCCAATGGCAGCAGACCATCTTTCATTCATAGATTTGACAGGAGACCTGTCAAATCTGTGAATTGAAATCGGCCCCAAAAGAACAGCTAAACTTAAAATAATTTTTTTTAAAAACCATCACATTTATAAAATAACTATAGTTAAATAAATTAACCACTTTAAACAAAAATTTAAATTTTTGAAAAAATTAAAATACTTTTTAAAAGTAATAAAAATAAACTTACCTTTGTCTAAAGTATCTAAAAAAGATAAACCTGTTGAAAAAAATTTAAAATTATACTTAATTAACCACTTACCTTGTTCAAAATGGGTCTTACGCCTCCTTTTTATTATGATGCGGAGATGCCGGCGTTGGACTGGGGTGGACAAAAATGAGAAGTCACACAACACCAGGTTATAGTCCAACAGCTTTATTTGAAATCACAAGCTTTCGGAGCGCTGCTCCTTCGTCAGCGCTCCGAAAGCTTGTGATTTCAAATAAAGCTGTTGGACTAGAACCTGGTGTTGTGCGACTTCTCACATTTGTCCACCCCAGTCCAACACCGGCATCTCCACATCATTATATTATGCACAATAAGGAGATTCATAAAATGCCATAAACTTTTAGTTTGTGGTCACAAGGCTCACTGATGTGGGGAAGTGTGGTGTGTTCAGTATTTTTGTTTTATTACATGAAGACAAGTTGCACTGATTGAACTGATTGAATCACTGACAGTGCAAGTGAACCCACGTGTTGTACTGTCTGCTCACATTGTTCTCCAACCAGAAAAAAAGAGTTCAATGCATGTATACTTAAATGCAAGTGTCAAGTAAGTCTAATAACAGTTGCTCTTTATGCTCACTTGCTGAGAAATAAAGCGGCTTATTGATTCATATCTGACCTCATCTTACCAGGTATTTTCTCAGTCCACTTTCAAAAAGATTGGATAGCCATGTGGAGGCACGTGTGAAAGACACAAATATCCAGTTCAGCTCACGAAGAAGTACTATTGTTACACTCCTGGGTTATGCTATTGTATATTGTGCAGTACGGGAACACCCCATAACTTATGAGAGTGAATGACGCCATTGAATCTGAAAGAATATCTATGGCAAGACCCTACATTTGTAGAGCCTTGTGACCACAAACTAAAAGTTTATGACATTTTATGAATCTCCTCATTGTGCATAATATGAGGGAGAAGAGATTTTCTTTTTTTGACAATATTGATTTAGGTAAAGCAGAGAGTTCATATGGCTCACACAATCAAGTGCAATGTCGCAGTGATACTGTCAGCACTGATATGATAGCAGTACCATTTTTGCAACAGTGCAAGTAAACACAACAGTTTTATACTGCCTGCTCACATGGTTCTCCAACCAGCCAAAAAGAGTTCAATGCATGTATATTTAAAAACAGGTGTCAAGATCTGCTCACTGGCCTCCGCAATCAGTAATATTTCTAGCTTTAAGAGAAAGGTGACAGGACAGTCAACTCTTTTCTATCATTAGAAATTTAAAGACAGTTCAGCAGACCACCCTTGCTCTTTTTTAAATTTTAATTTTATTAGTGTTGGCTTTTTACCAGTTGAGGTATACTGCAGCTGATGCGCATCACAAGCAATGTGAAGCCACCTGTTCCAAGTGGAAGAATTTAGCAGTTATCAAATCATTTTGTACTAACACAAGGTGTGCAGTATAACTGCACCAAAAGAGTTTCCGAGAGCAATTAAAGCCCTTCCAGCTTTGAAGGCTCCTGGTCCGAATAAGTTTTCATGTTTCTCCATAAAACACTTGACCCACGACTGACCCCAGTCCTCCTAAGATTGTGTAATTAGATCCTTCCGTCTTGCCTGTTCCCAATGACATAAAAAGAAGTGCTAATCACAGTTATTCTTGAAGAAAACAAAGTTCTGTGTTGTGCAGTAGCTACAGGCCTATATCTTTCATCAACATAGATTGTAAACTCCAGCAAAGATCTTGGGATCTTGATTAGAGAATGCTTTACTTTAATTCATTAATTAATTCATTCATACAGGCTACCTGAGCTTTGTAAAGAGAAAAGCGTTGATAATTACACCTATAGATTTATAGATTTATGCAAGAAAGTGCAGTCACCATCTATAAACAGTCATTGAAACATGAAAGATCAGATCAGACAGAGGTATCAGCTGCTCATACTGCACCATTTGGGATTTGGAGACACCTTGTCAGGTGAAGCCAAACTCTATACTGAGGTTCTAGAGCAATAGTTGCTGCAAGGAGTCTTATCACCTTTGGATGGAAAATGTCTTCCCTTTGCATGTAAGTAAATGAGCTGGACTGATCAATTATTTCTCTACTTACTATTAAAGATTCAAATGTATAAAACATTGAGGAAGCAAATTTCAAAAACTACCCTGGAATGATTCTTGAAAGCCAGTTAAAAAGGATTTGTTTCAAAATGTTATCACTCTATTGTAGATCCAATGGATGATGCCTCTGGAACAGCCAGAACCAATGGGATTTACAGTATTAGGATCTAGGCTGACACTTCAGTATAGTGCTGAGGGAGTATTACATTGATGGAAGGCTGCCTTTTGTATGACAGGTTAAACTGAGGCCCTGTCTGCCTGTTTGGGTGGATGTAAACGATCCTTTGGCATTATTTAGGAGAAGGGAAGTTCTCCTGGGATCCTGGCCAATGATTATCCCTCAATCAACACCTCCAAAAACAGTTTCATTGGTCCTTTATCCTATTGCTATTTGTGGGACCTTGTTGTGCGCAAATTGGCTGCTGTGTTTGCCTACGGAACCAAAAAAGCAATTTGTTGGTTGTGATGTGCTTTGGGATATCCTGAGAATGAGCTTCAGCCCATAACCTGATTTAGAGGCAAGAGTACTACCACTGGACCAAGCTGACACTTAAAACTGGATAAGAGAAGAACATCGGATTCACTGTAGTGTAGTGATTATGTTACTGGGCTAGTAAACCAGAGTCCAAGACTAATAATGATGTGGAGATGCCGGTGTTGGACTGGGGTGGACAAAAGTGAGAAGTCGCACAACACCAGGTTATAGTCCAACAGCTTTATTTGAAATCACAAGCTTTCGGAGCGCTGCTCCTTCGTCAGGTGAAGGAGCAGAGCTCCGAAAGCTTGTGATTTCAAATAAAGCTGTTGGACTATAACCTGGTGTTGTGCGACTCAAGACTAATAAGGCATAGAATATAAGTTCAAATCCTACCATAGCAATTTAAGAAAATAAAAATAAAAAACTAGTATCAGTAAAAGTGACGAAACTGTTAGATTAATGTAAAAGCCCAACTGGTTCACTAACGCCCTTTAGGAAAGGAAACCTGCTGTCCTTACCTGGTCTGGCCTACAAGTGACTCTAATCCCACACCAACATGGTTGACTCTTAACTGCTCTCTGGCAGGCCACTCCATTAAAGAAGAAGGCTTGCCAATGGGATATAAATGCTGGCCTTGCCAGTGACTCCCACATCCTGAGAATGAATATTTTTTTTAAATTCTGGTCATGAGTTTCCTGATGTGATCATATAGGTGGGCTTTTATCTTAAATCAACCCCATGGACTTCTGGAAATCTCTTGATGAGAATATTTTTTCCTTGCTATGAAGAGCTTATGGTGAAAATATTTCATTAGCTTTTTCTGTTATGGAGAGCTCCTGATGAGAATATTTCATTTGTTTTTTGTGTACTTTTCACTTTCAACATCAAACAAACTTCAAAATTTCACCTTAGCATTAGTTTTCCTTCAACAGGAATATTCCTGTACTTAATCTTGGGTATCATGTACTACTATGCACCTGCCTTAGAACATTTTGCTGAAATGTGAAGCGTTTTATATTGCTGTTCTCAGTAATCTCTTCCAGTATCAGCCTCGAATTTTTAACAATTTAGTTTTGTTCTCAAAGAAAGTGTGACAAAGGAATTCTACTGAAACCTTGATTTCACTGAGAGTGAATTGTTACAATGCCATTGGTGACGTAAGTTCACCTAGAGGATCTCAGCAAACTTTAGGAGAGCCCTGTTGAATTTCTCCCCCTATACGTTTTACTGTAACCATAGGGAACAGTAGCGTAGTGGTAATGTCACTGGGCTAGTAATCCAAAGGCCTGGACTAATGATCCAGAGACGTGAGTTCAAATCTCACCACGGCAGCTGGGGAATTTAAATTCAGTTAATTAAATAACTGCCCTCTGAAATTGCCTAGCAAGCCACTCAGTTGTAACAAACCACTACGAAAAGGAATGAAACCGGACGGACCACCCAACACCAGCTACCCAGCACAGTCAACCCTGCAACGTCCTCCTCACCAACATCTGGGGATTGTGCCAAAATTGGGAGAGCTGTCCCACAGACTAGTCAAGCATAACTGCCAGTCTGGGCCTGCAACAGGTGGTGAGAGAACCAACATGAGGGGAAAAACCTACTTGACCTTGTCCTCACCAATCTACCTGTCGCAGATGCATCTGTCCATGACAGTATTGGTAGCAGTAACCACCTCACTGTCATTGTGGAGACGAAGTCACGTCTTCACACTGAGAACACCCTCCATCGTGTTGTGTGTCACTACCACCGTGCTAAATGGGATAGATTCAGAACAGATCTAGCAGCTCAAAACTGGGCATCCATGAGGTGCTGTGGGCCATCAGCAGCAGAATTGTATTCCACCACAACCTATAACCTCATGGCCTGGCATATCCCTCACTCTACCATTGCCATCAAGCCAGGGGAACAACCCTGGTTCAATAAGGAGTGTAGAAGAGCATGCCAGGAGCAACACCAGGTGTACCTAAAAATGAGGTGCCAACCTGGGGAAGCTGCAACATAGGACTGCATGCTAAAAAGCGGAAGCAGCATGCTATAGAAAGGGCTAAGCGATCCCACAATCAACGGATCAGATCAAAGCTCTGCAGTCCTGCCACATCCAGTCGTGAATGGTGGTGGACCATTAAACAACTAACGGGAGGAGGAGGCTCCATGAACATCCCCATCCTCAATGATGGTGGAGCCCAGCACGTGAGTGCAAAAGACAAGGCTGAAGCGTTTGCAACCATCTTCAGCCAGAAGTACTGAGTGGCTGATCCATATCAGCCTACTCCTGAGGTCCCCACCATCCATCACAGAAGCCAGTCTTCAGCCAATTCGATTCACTCCATGTGATATCAAGAAATGGCTGAGCGCACTGGATACAGCAAAAGCTATGGGCCCCGACAACATCCCGGCTATCGTGCTTGTGCTCCAGAACTAGCCGCGCCTCTAGCCAAGCTGTTCCAGTACAACTACAACACTGGCATCTATCCGACAATGTGGAAAACTGCCCAGGTATGTCCTGTCCACAAAAAGCAGGACAAATCAAACCCGGCCAATTACCGCCTCATCAGTCCACTCTCAATCATCAGCAAAGTGATGGAAGGTGTCATCGACAGTGTTATCAAACGGCACTTACTCACCAATAACCTGCTCACAGATGCCCAGTTTGGGTTCTGCCAAGACCACTTGGCTCCCGACCTCATTACAGCCTTGGTCCAAACATGGACAAAGGAGCTGAATTCCAGAGGTGAGATGAGAGTGACTGCCCTTGACATCAAGGCAGCATTTGACCAAGTGTGGCATCAAGGAGTCCTAGTAAAACTGAAGTCAATGGGAATCCGGGGGGGGGGGGGGGGAACGCTCCACTGGCTGGAGTCATACCTTGCACAAAGGAAGATGGTTGTGGTGGTTGAAGGTCAATCATCACAGCCCCAGGACATCAATGCAGGAGTTCCTCAGGGCAGTGTCCTAGGCCCAACCATCTTCAGCCGCTTCATCAATGACCTTCCCTCCAACATATGGTCAGAAATGAGGATGTTCGCTGATGACTGCACAGTGTTCAGTGCCATTCACAACTCCTCAGATAATGAAGCAGTCCATGCCCGCATGCAACAAGACCTGGACGATGTTCAGGCTTGGGCTGATAAGTGGCAAGTAACATTCGCGCCACAGAAGTGCCAGGCAATGACTATCTCCAACAAGCGAGAGCCTAACCACCTCCCCTTGACATTCAACAGTATTACCATCATTGAATGCCCCACCATCAACATCCTGGGGTTAACCAGAAACTTAACTGGACCAGCCACATAAATACAGTGGCAACAAGAGCAGGTCAGAGGCTAGGTATTCTACAGTGAGTGTCTCACCTCCTGACTCCCCAAAGCCTTTCCACCATCTACAAGGCACAAGTAAGGAGTGTGATGGAATACTCTCCACTTGCCTGGATGAGTGCAGCTCCAATAACACTCAAGAAACTCGACACCATCCGGGACAAAGCAGCCTGCTTGATTGGCACCTCATCCACCACCTTAAACATTCACTCCCTCCACCACCGGCATACCGTGGCTGCAGTGTGTACCATCTACAAGATGCACTGCAGCAACTCGCCAAGGCTTCTTCGGCAGGCACCTCCCAAATCCGCGCCCTCTTCCACTTAGAAGGACAAGAGCAGCAGGCGCATGGGAACACCACCACCTCCAAGTTCCCCTCCAAGTCACACATCATTCTGACTTGGAAATATATAGCCGATCCTTCATCGTCGCTGGGTCAACATCCTGGAACTCCCTCCCTAACAGCACTGTGGGAGTACCTTCACCACACAGACTGCAGCGGTTGAAGAAGGCGGCTCACCACCACCTTCTCGAGGGCAATTAGGGATGGGCAATAAATGCTGGCCTTGCCAGCGACGCCCACATCCCATATACAAATTTTAAAAAAATTATTAGTCAAAAAATTAATCACGGTAAAATAAAAATGTGACCCGTCCCTTTAAAGAGGCAGCCGTAACTTTCTATGATTCTAACACTGTGTGATGAAGTTATTTGTGCCTCCTGTATCTATGGCCCAACACCATGTCGGTGTTTACCCTCCACGTGAGCAAATGGTTCTAATCACATTGGGCTGGATTTTGATACTGGGGCGGGTTGGGGTCGTGTCACCCGCCTGCAATTGGATGTGGGAGATTGATGCAATTTTCACTTAATTGAGCAATTGAGTTCCAGCATGTGGGAACCCATGAACCAATTAGTGGTTTCAGTCTGAAAGTCGCCTCTGATGATGTCATCATTGCAGGTCAGAGACTGCTTCGTCTCAGAGATTGCCTGGCATTTGCTGAATTTTTTTTGCAACCAAGTCCTCCCAGGCAGTCTCTGAAGACATTCAATGCAGCAGCATCAGAGGCGACTTTCAGACCTAATACTACTACTACCTTCATCACATCTCTGTTGTAATAGTGGACCTGCAGCTGATAGTCAGCTATCCACTTGTGCTCCCGCCAGGTTTCACTGGCGTGTTTCACATCAGGCGTACTTCACGTCGGAAAAGGGTTAAACTAGCTAAAACATTTCAAAATGGCATTACAGAGCCAATTTAGGGCTTGTTAAGGGCTTTAATGGCCTCTCCCGCCTCTTGGAGGTGGGACGGAGTCGGGAACCCCGCGACCGATTTTGTCAAAATTGCGTGGAGGCGGAATGGAGTCGGGATGGGGTCGGGACCCCCGAATCTGCAACTTTAACCCCCCACACGCCTCCAAACCCGACTCCACGGGTCATTGAAAATCCAGCCCATTATGTTTCCATATCACTTCAACCTTTTTTCTTTCCTGTGAAGGGCCTTGGGACATTTTACTACATTAAAGGTAATATATAAATGCAAGTTGTTGTTGTTGTTCATTCACCAATCCAATCTAGCCTATCCAAACTAATCTTGAATGTTCACATAGTTTCTGCCTCGACCACTAACTTTGGAAGTGAATTCTACAGTCTGACAACTGGATAGGAAGCACCTATTTCCCTTAGCAGGGTGGTCAATAACCAGGGGGCATAGATTTAAAGTAATTGGTAGATGGATTAGAGGGGAGTTGAGGAGAATTTTTTTCACCCAGAGGGCGGTGGGGGTCTGAAACGCACTGCCTGATAGAATGGTAGAGGCAGAAACCCTCATCACATTTACAAAGTACTTGGATATGCACTTGAAGTGCCGTAACCTGCAAGGCTACAGACCAAGAGCTGGAAAGTGGGATTATGCTGGATAGCTTTTTTTCGACCGGCGCAGACACAATGGGCTGAATAGCCTCCTTCTGTGCCATAACTTTCTATGATTCCATGATTCTAACTCTGTGTGATGAAGTTATTTGTGCCTTCTGTAGCTATGGCCACTCATTCTTGATCTCTCAACTATTTTAAACACTCTGCTTTAATTTACCCTGTCCATCCTTTCATAATTAAAACCACGTATTTGTCACCCTGTAATCTGTTTTGATCTAATAAAAAAGCTCAACTTTTCAATTCTTTCTTCATATTTGTATTTTCTCATACCAAGCAGCAGCCTAGTGAGTTTGCGTTGTACTGTCTATATAGCCTCAATATCCTTCCTATAGTGTAGAGCCCAATACTGAACGCAGTACTCTAACTGAGGTTTTATTAAGATTTTATATAGGCTCATCATTACCTCTTGGTTTTATGTTCTATGGACTAAAAATTCGGGAGATTAATGCCACTCGTTACCATCAAAAAGTAGCGAAAAGTGGGTGGCCGCCGCTCTTTCGCCAGCTGGTGGCAGGTCCCGCGGCGTCTGCCATTTTCCAAGGCCCGGCAGCGCTGCCGCTAAGAGCAATGGCCCTGCACAATGCTGAAATAAAAGCCATCACAAAGCAAAATTTCCAATCCAGCTTTATACATCTATCCATCCAGTATGATATCAAGAAATCAACTCATCACCCTTATGCATTCTTTTAGTGACTGTCTTGTGTATGCCTTTGCCTATCCTACTGATGTCACGCAGTGCTACCCCAGTGGCTGCAGCATGGCTGGTTGAAGGCTGCTGACTTTCAGTGGGGGACACTGCAAATGGTCTTGCTGGTCGACCTTGAGGAGCTGGTGGCTGGGAGTGTGAAATTGAGTAAAGGGACTTCTTCTTCTTCTCTCTCGCTCTCTCCCTCTTCTTGGTCAACCACTGGCTGGGCAGGCTGCATTTCTTGGGTGTGTAAAATGAGGAAAGCACAAGAGTGAAGTTGTGGTGAGGGGAGGGCGGGAAAGCAAGAGGTGCATGCGAGAAGGAGGATAATGTATGAGGATACCAGCATCTTGTATCCTTTCTGCCCCGCCGCTGGCCAAGGGCTCAGCCACGCCCCTGCCAAGAATGGCCAGCACCATCTCCTCCAAGGGGGTGTGGTGAGGCTAGGAATGGAAGGTGTGCCTTGCGATTAGTACAGATTGTTGGTAGGTGAGTGATTGGCGGGGGGTGGGGTGGGGGTTGTGGGGGGAGACGTGCATTGAGAAGTGTTTGTGGCTTGTGTTGCAGTTGGTAGGAGGCGGCTTTTATGGTTGCATTCACTGACCTTGACTACTGGTCTGAGGTCATGAAGCTTCTTTGGGCACTGGGGCCAAGTGGTGGGGGCGACACTGCTGGCACTGATGGCCTCGGTGATGTGATCCCACATCGTGCTTTCTGGAGGGCCTCCTGACCCCTGTGGGTAGAGGACCTCTCTTGCAGTGTTGTCCCCCCGGCACAAAGCTGGAGTGCAGTGTCCGAGACCCTGGGAGCCCTTTCCCTGGTTGCTGAGTCATTTGTGTTTGTGCTGAAGCACTTTTCCCATTTTTTGAGGTGCGGAAGGGAATTCAGCTTTAAGAGCTGAAGACTCGCATCTGGGACTTCTTTTTAATGTAAATTTTTTTAAAGGCAGCAAGGGGTGAAAACTGCATTTTTTAACTTCATGTTTATTTTTATCAGTTCAGAAGGCATTGCCCTTTTAATGCATTGCCCTTTTAATGTCCCACAATGCCTAGCAAACTCATTGCCTCACTTCCAGAGGCTGTTGGAAGATAGAACGCCACTTTTGGACGCCAACTTCGCTAGCAATGCCTGCACTAACGCCACCAGGAGGGCGTTACATGGTGAGTTAGCGCTGGGCTAAAAATCTTTAGTCCCCAGCGCAAATTTTTCTCTCCTACCGCCGTGACATTTTCAGCGGCCGTTAACCCGAGGCCACGGTGACACTGACAGCTTTCCTGGTCGCCTCGAATTTCTAGGCCTATACCTCTTGAGGTAAAACCTAGAATTCTTTTAGGTATTTTTACAGCCTTATCAACCTGAGGTGCTGCCTTGAATATTCTTTGAACCTGTAACCTGAAGTCCCTCTGGTTTTCCACAGCATTGAGCCTACTTCCATTCAGAGTATGATTACTGCTGTTTCTTTTACCAAAATGTATCACCTCACATTTACTGGCATTGAATGCCATCTGACATATTTTAACCCATTCCCCGTCTTCTCAATATCCTATTGCAGTTTCCTTTGGTCTTCTAAAGAATAGAATAAGAACTGATTCATGAGAGTTTTGCTGTAACCAAAGTGTTTTTCACAAAATAGAAGAAAGAAAAGTCAAAAACAAGGGCACTTGACAAGAAAACAGCAAATTAGAGTGAGATTAAAAGACTTGTCCAGATTTAATGAAAGGCAAAACTGGCAAATAAAAACATGGATTAACAATGCAAAATATTTGAATAGGAGATGGAAAGTGTACAATTCAAGTACATTCCAGTAAGAAAAAAGGTCGTCTTCTTCTTCTTAGGCAGTCCCTCGGAACCGAGGATGACTTGCTTCCACACTAAAAATGAGTTCTCAGGTGACTGATGAGTCCAATACGGGACCTACGGTCTCTGTCACAGGTGGGGCAGGACGGTGGTTGAAGGGGCGGGTGGGTGGGGTGCTTGGGTTGACGTGCGCTCCTTCCGCTGTTTGCGCTTGGCTTCCGCTTGCTCCCGGCGAAGAGACTCGAGGTGTTCGGTGCCTTCCCGGATGCTTCTCCTCCACTTTGTGCGGTCTTGCGCCAGGGTTTCCCAGGTGTTGGTGGGGATGTTGCATTTTTTCAGGAGGCTTTGATGGTGTCCTTGAAGCGTTTCCTCTGCCCACCTGGGGCTCACTTGCTGTGTCGGAGCTCCGAGTAGAGCGCTTATTTTGGGAGTCTCGTATCGGGCATGCGGACGATGTGGCCCGTCCATCGGAGCTGATCAAGCGTGGTCAAAGCTTCGATGCTGGGGATGTTGGCCTGAGCGAGAACACTGACGTTGGTGCGCCTATCCTGCCAATGGATTGGCAGAATCTTGCGGAGGCAGCGTTGGTGGTACCTCTCCAGTGCTTTGAGGTGCCTGCTGTACATGGTCCATGTCTCTGAAGCATACAGGAGGGCGGGTATCACTACTGCTCTGTAGACCATGAGCTTGGTGCTGGGTTTGAGGTCCTGGTCTTCAAACACTCTCTTCCTCAGGCGACCGAAGGCTGCACTGGTACACTGAAGGCGGTGTTGGACTTCGTCATCGACGTCTGCCCTTGTTGACAGTAGGCTGCCGAGGTATGGAAAGTGATCCACGTTGTCCAAGGCCTCGTCATGGATTTTGATAATCGGGGGGCAGTACTGTGTGGCGGGGGCAGGTTGGTAGAGGACCTTTGTCTTACGGATGTTTAGTGTAAGGCCTATGCTCTCGTACGCTTCAGTGAAGGTGTTGACGATGGTTTGGAGTTCGGCCTCAGAGTGTGCGCAGACGCAAGCGTCGTCTGCATACTGTAATTCGATGACAGAGAATGGGACGACCTTGGATCTGGACTGGAGGCAACGGAGGTTGAACGATTTCCCGTTTGTTCTGTAGATTAACTCCACTCCAGAGGGGAGCTTACTGAGGGTGAGATGGAGCATTGCAGCCAGGAAGATCGAGAAGAGCGCTGGTGCGATGACACAGCCTTGCTTGACCCCGGTTAGTACGTGAATTGGGTCTGTGGTGGAACCGTTGGTCAGGATCACGGCTTGCATGTCATCGTGAAGCAGGCGGAGGATGGTGACAAACTTTTGAGAGCAGCCGAATTTGAGGAGGACACTCCATAATCCCTCACGATTGACGGTGTCGAAGGCCTATGTCAGGTCAAAGAAGGCCATGTACAGCAGTTGGTGCTGTTCCCTGCATTTCTCTTGTAGTGCTAGGCCGATGTAGCAGAGTCTGGTCTCCAATCGTCTTGGATCCCCTTGCCATTGGACCAAGACCTTGCTCTGTCAAGCCCGTGTGGTAGCTGGTGTGCAACAGCCACCCCACATTAAAAGAATTAACGCACAGGCATCTTCCACCCTTTAAAATGAAGTTCAGGACCTGGAACGGCAGGACCCTCATGGACAACCCCAACAGCGACAATAAAGGTAGTGTATCAAAGACTAAGGTTTCATAGATGAATAGGAATATTAGATCGAATTTAACACTAAAAAAGCATTTGCTGCTTTCAGGGCAAAAATAAATGAAAGAAAGACTTTCATTTATATAGCGCCTTTCACGACTTCAGGACGTCCCAAAGCGCTTTACAGCCAATGAAGTATTTTTAAAGTGTAGTCACTGTTGTAATGTAGGAATCGCGGCAGCCAATTTGTGCACAGCAAGCTCCCACAAACAGCAATGTGATAATGACCAGATAATCTGTTTTTAGTGATGTTGATTGAGGGATAAATATTGGCCAGGACACTGGGGATAACTCCCCTGCTCTTCCTCGAAATAGTGCCATGGGATCTTTTACGTCCACCTGAGGGAGCAGACTGGGCCTTGGTTTAACGTCTCATCCGAAAGACAGCACCTCTGACAGTGCAGCACTCCCTCAGTACTGCCCTGGAGTGTCAGCCTAGATTTTTGTGCTCAAGTCTCTGGAGCAGGACTTGAACCCACAACCTTCTAAATGGAAACCAGGGCACAAGAAAAATGTATAAATCCTACCAAAAGGAAGATTATAATGGTTAATAGTTAGTACGATAGAAAATTTACAAAAAAACATTGAGAGCAATAAAAAGGCTTTATATAGACACACCAGTAGTAAAAGGGTAGTCAAGGTAGGGAGTAGAGCTTCTAAGAGATTTAGGAGGCAGGTTTGTAGTGGAGAGTGAGGGAATGGCAGAGATTCTGGCTGCGATTTCGCCTACCTCAGCGGGTCCGGTGCGGCTGGGGTCGGTGGCGGGGTGCAACCACGCTGCTGGCTCCAGCCCACTCTGTGAAAAGATTTTACGATGATTGGGCTGCCCTGCCCTGCGCATTTCCCGGCCAATTGAAGGAAGCGGGTCAGAAGACGTCATTTGATGACGCGTCATCAGCCGGTTACCTTAAAGGGACCATGCGCAAATTTATTTTGACAGTTCTGCTGTCAGTGTTCTGCAGCATTGAGGTGCTGCAAACACTGACAAGCACTGCACAGAGGTGCAAGGCTGCACCCAGGCTCTCCCAGGGAGTCACAGCACGCAGGGAGGTCCTCTTCCCTTCCCATGGGCAGAAGAGACCTCCTCAGGAGATCAACACAGCCTGGTTGCACATTGCACAGGTGGGCACAAGCATGGATGTCGTCAGGAGGACCAGGCTGCAGTGGCGCAAACCTTTCAATAATCTCAGTAGATCACAAAACGTTTCTGCAAAGCCACACTCAACCAAATCCTCAACCTCATCCTGCTGTGCCACTCATCACATCCCCATCACTCTTCCTTCCCTACCCTACTCGTGCACATTCTTACTCACACCAACTTACCTTGCACCTCCACCCATCCCTCTCTATCTACATTATCAGTTCCCCATCTCACTAGCTACCCCTCACACTCACCCTCATTCTAGTCCAATCATACCAACTAACAACACACAAAGGTAGGCACTTGTGTGTTTTAGCCAATGTTCATGTGAAGTTTCTGTTAATGTGCTGTCAAACATTGAAATCTGGGTGGTGCCAACCTGGCGTATCATGTGGCAGCCAGGGTGTACAGCGTCAAGTGAAGTAAATCTGGCCATGGTGAGGCCATCCTTGGCGTCCCGGGCAGCAATGTGGTTGGGTACTGATGCCCTGTGTCCTGTGCAGCATCAGTTGATTGTGGAGAAGATTGGTGTTGTTGTTGGTGCTGCTGGTGTGCCTGGTTTTGCTGGTATTGGGACTGATCATGGTGGGATTCTGAGGACCAAAGTGAGAGAGTGTAAACCGTACCCATTCTGATGGAATAGATGGCAGGTGAAGGTGAGATGACAGAAGCAAATCTGTCAATGCAGAAGAGGTTGTTCCAGTGAGGTGGCAGTGGATAGAGAGTTGGCTCCAAACACTTGCAAGCTGCATAAAGCTCAATCTGTCTTCCAAATGCAGTAAGCAACAGTTTCTGAGTTTGGAAAGTGAACAGCTGTGAGATGGGAGCTTTTATACAACTTCTTCAGCTGTCAGGTAATCAGATAATTCAATGCTGAATCCACTCACGACACACTGAGCTGACGTGATCCCCGAGCAGCGGGGAAGCTGTGGGAGAACACGTAAAATTGAAAGGTAAGCTTAAAATACTATTTAAGTGCCTCTTAACAATTTCTCTAATGATCTAAATTGCCTCCCCGCTGCTTGGTGTTGGGTCTGTTCAGCGATGACAGACCCGACATCTGGGAGACTAGCATGGAGACGGCTTGACAGCGGGTTCCCACCCGACCCGCCACCAAACGCACACGCTGACCCCCCGAAAAATTCCCCCCTCTAAGTCAGTACTTTGCCTCAGTTTTCCCAGAGGATGTGAATATTGGAATTGTAAAACCATCAGAGGTGAGTGTAGAACTATTCAAAGTGACATGGTACTAATAAAGCAACTCAAATGTAAGGTAGATGGATCACATTTGATAGCTTATATCTGAAGATCCTAATGGGGAAACCAGGGAAGAAATAACAGAGGCTCTGATTATCGTATTCCAAAATCCCGTGGGAATATAAATTTTGCCAGAGGACTGGAGATTGGCAAATGTGGCTCCCCTCTTCAAAAAAGGAAGCCAGGGGTAAGCCAGAAAATTATAAGCCAGTTAACCTTACTTCAATGGTAGTTAAACTACTAAAGTTTATATTACAGGATGAAATTACTAAACACTTGAAGAAACATGATTTAATCAGGGCCAGTCATCATAGATTGCTGAAGGGCAGGTCATGCTTGACTAAGTTTATAGAATTCTTTAAAGAGAAAACAGAAAGGATAGATAAAGGAAATCCAATAGATGTGGTCTATATGGATTTTCAAAAATCATTTGATTAGATACCATAAAAGAGATTTATGGCACATGGAATTCAGGGGAATGTGGTGCAAGCTCTGATGTAATTTACATGTAGAAGCGGCGTGACCAGGAAACTTGCATCCAGAAGTGGCGCAGCCTTTTACAACCTCTAAATAGACTCCAGTCTTCCGCAGAACACTTCAGAACAGCAAAGAATGGCTGTAGCAACTGTTCACTCGGCCCCTTTGGATCAAGTCTCTTCAAGGCATCTCTCACTCTCATTTTCAGTCCATTTTGGCAGCACCATGAGCAGTAGGATGCCAGCTCTGCCCACTGGGCTCCATGACAGGGCACCATTGTGAAATAGGACACCAAATTTTTTAGAGGACTTTCTGCAAGACCTGGAAGGCAGGAGAGACAGATCCCTGGGCCTGAGAGCCAGCAAGCCAGCTAAAAATGTTACTCATGTCGCTTGAAGGGAGGTGCCATTGATATTGTTTGTAAACTCCCTCACACCAAAGATTGCTGAACAGTGTCGCAAGAAATTCAGCAACTTGACCAAAGCAGGCAAGGTAAGGTCCATAACATCATGTCCCTTTTTGACCACCACACTCGTCAATCTCTTAAAATAGCACTGACACTAGAAAGGTCCTGTGAAGCCAGAAATCAGAAGCAAAGTTTGGGAACTCTTCAAAGCTGGCAAACTCCTCATTTCCCCCTGAAGCCGGTGACTTGGGGAGCAGCTGTGCCTGTTTTATATGGATGTAAGTTACCCAGACTGCAATAGTGGTGTAAAAGCAGGAAATCCTCGTCCACCGTACCACCTGGTGTTTGGTGCACAGATGCAAATGAGCCTGTGGGAGTTGGGCAGGCAGACAGTGAAAGCCAGTAAAAAGAACATGAAAATACACGTTTAGGGCTTTTTAGGACCTATCTTGATATTTTAAGTTCAAGAATTGACTTCATTTGGCTGTATTTTTCTTAAAAGAGGTTTTTTTATTGAGATGCCTAGATTAACCATCAGCTGCCTAGGCCCTAATTTCTGGCACTCTCTCCCTCCGCCTCGCTACCTCTCTCTGCTCCTTTTAGACGCTCCTTAAAACCTACCTCTTTAATCAAGCTTTTGGTCATCTGTCCTAATATCTCCTTATTTGGCTCGGTGTCAAATTCTGTTTGATAACGCTCCTGTGAAGCACCTTGGGACGTTTTACTACGTTAAAGGAGCTATATAAATGCAACTTGTTTTTGTTGTTGTTGTTGAAGGAACATACAAGTACTGTTTAGGGGTATATACATTTCTTTGGAGGTATCAAATCCAGCCAGTCTCCCAGAAAGAAGTAATTATATGCTAATAGCATTAGAAATTCTCTCCTGTCTTTGAAATGTTGGTTTCAGGTGAAACTGGCAAGCTAAAAGTTGTTCTCAGAGCTAAGGTATCTGCCATGCTAGTCAGGCAATAGAATATAATGAAACCAATCCAAATGCCAGAAGCTAATTGCCTGAAAAGCAAAATTGATGCAAAACATGCCTGGTGTGAAAGCATTGCTTTGATCTGGGATGTCAAAGCTGACCTGGAGTAGTATACATTCCCTATCCTGCGTTTCTCTTGCTGCAACTGCTTGTTTCCACATCACTGGAGTGAGGCAGGACTCTATGGGCAGAAGCACAGCCATGTTACGTCCATTGAAGGTTCTGTTAAAAGATTCATAAAAAGACAGCAAGGCCCTGAAATTCCTAAGGCTGGAGAAGACATAACCACATATATACCTAGAGGAGGGGGCGGGGGGCGGCCAGGAATATGGGCCAGATCCTGACTCTGCTGGGCTTCCGTGCATTTGGACCAGATCTTCAAATTCTGTTTGGGGGTGGGGGGCAGCAATATCTCAGGAACAAATAATCAACCCCCAAGTTGATGCTATGTTTCAGCCATCACTTTCCTCTGCTCATGTATCAGTGATTTCTCACCAACACATACAGACCCAAACAATAAGAACTACACACTGGGCAGAATTTTCATTGACCCGTGGAGGTGGGTTTGGAGGCGTGTGGGGTGGGAAAATAGCAGATTCGGGGGTCCCGAACCCATCCCGCCCCCAACCCGCCTCCATGCCAATTTCGCTGGAGGCGGGTACCCGACCTGTGCTGGGAGCCGCCTCCCCGAGGCGGGAAGGGGATTAGTGACAATTAACTGCCTGTTAACAGGTAGTTAACAGGCAGTTTGTTGCCTAATCCCTATTTTTAGCCCTGAAGTGTAGGCTACCCGACGGCTCCAAACCACACCGTTTTAGCGAGGCGGACCGTGGGTCTGCAGGGGTTGGAGGGGTCGATATGTCCGGTGGGCAGCTGAGTGATGGGTGCATGTGTGCAGAGGTAAGTGTGTAAGGTAAGTGTAAAGTGTGGAGAAAAAGTTTTACTTACCTTAACTTCCTCCTGCAGGTGTCAGTCCTTCAGGTCTCGGGAGTCAGAAATCTCACCGGCACAGAAAGCAGAATGGCCGTTAAGCTGTCAAAAGCTGCAGCCTCTGCTTTTTGTTCTGCAGAGATCTCTAAATCAGCCTGAGAGGAAGGAATTAGCTTAGAGGACAGATTGTCAGTGTTTGACAGCTTCAAGGAGCTGTCAAACGCTGATATTTCATCTGTCAAAAGCTCTTGACAGATGAAATGTCAATCTGTGACGTCACCTGTTGCTGGGTGGCCCTTAATTGGCCTGCTGAGCCCGCTAGGCGGGCTCAACAAGGTCAATCAAGGGAAAATCGAGTGGGTTGGCCACAACTCGATGGAGGCGGGACTACAACCCCAAAAGTGGGAGTCCCGCCTCCTGCTCGCCTCCATTGATAAAATCCAGCCCAGTATTGCTGCCAGAAATGCAAGACCTTCTGGGTCATTAGCATGTGAAGATATGCCCCTCAACCCCAAGATTCTGCTTTGGAAACCTTGCAATTAACCAGTGTATTTTTTCCTTCCATCAGGATTCTCGTAGGAGTGCTCATGAGGTTAGTCTAAATAATGAGATACAAGGAGACAATCCTGCGACACATCGTGTAAAAGACAATGACTGCATACACTAACATTTAACTTCATGAAAATTTTGACTCAGGCCTTCTTTCATTGTGCTCACCAAGAAGGCAAGCAGCAGCACTAGGAATGGTAAGGTTGCAGATATAGATATAAGAGCAGAAGAAGTATAGTGAAGGAGATCCAAATCAGGAAATGGGTTCCGCTGGGAAAAAAATAATTTTATTATCTTTCTTTACATTGTTTATGACTCACAGTTGCTATTTGTGCATTTTCTGTCTGGTTGGCATAGTACACTTTAGGTATTGTAGTTCCACAGGAGCAAGGTGAAAATTCCAATTCTCATGATTCATCTTTTTGGTTTGTGCACATGCGTGTGTGCACTCATGAACACATACCCACAATGAATTCTCCCACTGGAACTAACATTCCCAGATCTTTTTTTAACCTGGTTGCCATTAACATGGGTTGTTGTGGTGCATTCTGGATGTGTTTTTACAGGAGCAGAGTGAAAACTACAACTCCCAGGATGCATCTTTCTCCCTGGCACACACAGAATTTGTGCATGGAAGTGGAAATTCCTAGAATCAGCTGAAAATTTGGAAGTCAAGTCCCAGGCTCCATATAGAACATAAGAACATAAGAACGTAAGAAATAGGAGCAGGAGTAGGCCAATTGTCCCCTCGAGCCTGCTCCGCCATTCAGTAAGATCATGGCTGATCTGATCCTAACCGCCAATCTACTATCACAGAACCATCTCCTGAACCTAACAGAATTGGACACACGAAATAGGAGCAGGATCAGGCTACACGGCCCCTGGGCCCGCTACGCTACCCACAGGGCCATGACCGATCCGAACCTAGACTCATGTCCAAATTCCTGCCCGCTCCCCGTAACCCTTAATTCCCTTTACTTCTAGGAAACTGTCTATTTCTGTTTTAAATTTATGTAATGATGTAGCTTCTACAGCTTTTTGGGGCAGCATATTCCATGGACCTACCACCCTCTGAGTGAAGTAGTTCCTTCTCATCTCAGTTTTGAAAGAGCAGCCCCTTATTCTAAGACTATGCCCCCTAGTTCTAGTTTCACCCATCATCGGGAACATCCTCCCCGCATCCACCCGATCCAACCCCTTCACAATCTTATATGTTTCAATAAGATCGCCTCTCATTCTTCTGAACTCCAATGAGTAGAGTCCCAATCTACCCAACCTCTCCTCATATGTCCATCCCCTCATCCCCGGGATTAACCGAGTGAACCTTCTTTGTACTGACTCGAGAGCAAGTTTGTCTTTTCTTAAGTTTGGACACCAAAACTGCATGCAGTATTCCAGGTGCGGTCTCACCAATACCTTGTACAACTGAAGCAATACCTCCCTATTTTTATATTCTATCCCCCTAGCAATGAAAGCCAACATTCCATTGGCCTTCTTAATCACTTGCTGCACCTGCATACTAACCTTTTGAGTTTCGTGCACCAGGACCCCCAGATCCCTTTGTACTTCAGTACTTTCCAGTTTCTTGCCATTAAGATAATAACTTGCTCTACTATTTTTCCTGCCAAAGTGCATAATCTCACACTTTCCAGTATTGTATTCCATCTGCCAAATCTCTGCCCACTTACTTAGCCTGTCTATGTCCCCTTGCAGATTTTTTATGTCCTCCTCACTCACTACTTTCCCTCCCATCTTAGTATCATCTGCAAACTTTGATATGTTACACTCGGTCCCCTCCTCCAAATCGTTAATATAGATTGTAAAGAGTTGGGGACCCAGCACTGACCCCTGCGGAACACCACTAGTTACTGATTGCCAGTCTGAGAATGAACCATTTATCCCAACTCTCTGCCTTCTGTTAGATAGCCAATCCTCTATCCATGCCAGAATATTACCCCCAATCCCGTGATTTTTTTATCTTAAGCAATAATCTTTTGTGTGGCACCTTGTCAAATGCCTTTTGGAAGTCTAAATACACCACATCCACTGGTTCCCCTTTATCCACCCTGTATGTTACTTCCTCAAAGAACTCCAGCAAATTTGTCAAACTTGACTTCCCCTTCATAAAACCATGCTGACTTTGTCCTATTAAATTATGATTATCCAAATGTCCTGTTACTGTCTCCTTAATAATGGACTCCAAAATTTTACCTACCACAGATGTTAGGCTAACCGGTCTACAGTTTCCAGCCTTCTGTCTACTGCCCTTTTTAAATAAGGGTGTTACATTAGCAGTTTTCCAGTCTGCCGGGATCTTTGCTGAGTCCAGGGAGTTTTGGAAAATTATTACCAATGCATCCACAATCCCTACCGCCACTTCCCTCAAGACCCTAGGATGTAAGCCATCAGGTCCAGGTGATTTATCCGCCTTGAGTCCCATTATTTTACCGAGTACCACTTCCTTAGTGATTTTGATCGTGTTTAGCTCCTCACCCCCATAGCCCCCTGTTTGTCCAGTGTTGGGATATTCTTAGTGTCCTCTACTGTAAAGACTGATACAAAATATCCATTCAGTGTATTTGCCATCTCCATATTTCCCACCATTAATTTCCCGGTCTCATCCTCTAAGGGACCAACATTTACTTTAGCCACCCTTTTTCTTTTTATATAACTATAAAAACTCTTACTATCTGTTTTTATATTTTTTGCTAATTTACTTTCATAATCTATCTTCCCTTTCTTAATCAATCTTTTTGGTATTTTTTGCTGTCTTTTAAAGTTTTCTCAATCCTCTATCCTTCCACTAGATTTGGCTACCTTATAAGCCCTTGGTTTTAGTCGAATACTATCCTTAATTTCTTTACTTAGCCACGGATGACTGTCTTTTCTTTTACACCCTTTTCTTCTCAGTGGAATATATATTTTTTGAAAGTTGTAAAATAACTCCTTAAATGTACACCACTGATCATGTATCGTCTTACCCTTTAATCTATTTTCCCAATCCACTCTACTCAATTCTGCTCATATACCTTCATAGTCTCCTTTATTCAAGCTTAGCACGCTTGTTTGAGATCCAACCTTCTCACCCTCTAATTGAATATGGAATTCAACCATGTTATGGTCACTCATTCCAAGGGGATCCTTTACTAGGACATTTTTAATTAATCCTGTCTCGTTGCACAGGACCAGATCTAAGGTTGCTTGCCCCCTGGTCGGTTCAGTTACATACTGCTCAAGAAACCCATCCCTAATACACTCAATGAACTCATCTCAAGGCAGCCCTGCCCAATTTGATTTGTCCAATTAATATGATAGTTAAAATCCCCCATAATTATAGATGTTCTCTTATTACAAGCCTCAACTATTTCCTGATTGATACTCCGTCCAACAGAGTTGCAACTGTTCGGAGGCCTATAGACTACGCCCACTAGTGTTTTTTTCCCCTTATTATTCCTTATCTCCACCCAAACTGTTTCATTATCCTGATCTTTTGACCCAATATCATTTCTCTGTATTACAGTGATTCCTTCCTTTATTAACATAGCCACCCCACCTCCCCTTCCTTCCTGCCTGTCCTTCCTGATCGTTAAATAACCTGGTATGTTTAATTCCCAGGCATTGTCACCCTGCAGCCATGTTTCTGTAATGGCCACAAGATTATACCCATATGTAGTTATTTGTGCCATTAACTCGTCTATTTTGTTACGAATGCTACGTGCATTCAGATAGAGAACTTTCAAATATGTTTTGTGACACTTAGTTCCTGCTTTTGCCCTTTTTATTACTTTACCTTTTACTCCATACCTTCTGCCCCTTCCTGACACACTCTGGTTTTTAATTTCCCCACTGCTACCTAAGTCTATGACCTTCTCTGTTGTCATTTTTATTATTTTCTCTCTAGGAACCTCCCCCCCACTAGTTAGTTTAAAGCCCTCTCTACAGCCCTAGTTATATGATCTGCCAGGACTCTAGTCCCAGCACTGGCCAAGTGAAGCCCGTCCCAACGGAACAGCTCCCTCCTGCCCCAGTACTGGTGCCAGTGTCCCAGGAAGCAAAACCCATTTCTCCCACACCAGTCTTTGAGCCACTCATTTAACTCTCTAATTTTATTTGTCCTAGCCAAATTCGCTCGTGGCTCAGGTAATAATCCAGAGATTATTACCCTTGAGGTTCTGTTTTTTAATTTGACCCCTAGCTGCTCGTACTCCTTTAACAGAACCTGCTTCCTTGTCCTATCTACGTCATTTGTACCAACATGGACCAGGACAACTGGATCCACCCCCTCCCACTGCAAGTTTCTTTCCAGCCCAGAGGAGATGTCCTTAACCCTGGCACCGGGCAGGCAACACAGCCTACGGGACTCTCGCTCTCGGCTGGACCTCTTTTGGGGGAAAATTTCAGGCCTTTTTAAGCATTAAATAACTAATTGAATGGGCACCTTTAGTGTTTTTTTCCAGAGTTTTTATGTTAATAATTAAAAATGTTTTCAATTGTATGCATGGACGCAGGTGAAGAAGAAAATATGTGGCTGAATTCAGCTTGAACAAATTATCTGATCAATTTAATTGATGCGTTGAGGGGTACTTCTACTTTTCTGCTGGTGAGTTGTTCCTTATCTGTACTTTCTGCTACATTTTGATTTGTTCACGCTTAGTCAATTGAATATTTGATTGCTAACAACAGATAAGTGATTATTTGGGCCAATCAAGATTTATTTTTGATATGTGACACTTTCGATGTGACACTATGAAGATGTGGCCCATCTAACACTTTCCGATGTGACCCGGCCCCGCCCCCGCACATTAGACAGGATAAGTTTAATTTTATAGATAGATGGGCTTTTCTCCCTGGCTAAGGAGAAAGCTCACTTGCCAGTCACTTTTTTTCCTGGAGACAGTGCGCTTTGATTTTATAAGGAATAAAAGTACTGAACAAAAGACATAAGAAATACAGAATGCAAATGTGAATCAAATGGCAAGGACACGTTTCTTTGTTGGCTCATTTGAAAGTAAAAGCCACTACACTTTTGTTTTTGAAAGAAAACACACAAAAAAGACCTCTGAAGTGCCAGTATATTAAAGGCGCTATATA
Organism: Squalus acanthias; assembly: GCA_030390025.1. Lineage (NCBI taxonomy): Eukaryota > Metazoa > Chordata > Chondrichthyes > Squaliformes > Squalidae > Squalus > Squalus acanthias. The sequence goes on along the minus strand of CM059436.1, from coordinate 28,024,773 downwards.
AATGCACGTTGTTGTTGTTCTTGTAATACTCACAGGTGCTGCAAGCGGTGTCGTTTTCAGCGCCAGTTTATTGAAGGGGAGTTGCTGCCAGGACCTTGCACTATCTGCTCGTGTGGCCCAGATCTCAGCGCCGCCCGGAGCGCGCCAACACAGGCGGCGAATGAATCGCGCGGCCCTGGGGTGGGGACACTGACTGGAGAGCGCGTGAGAACTCCAAGTGCTATTGAGGTAAAACGGGACGGTTTTTTTGGAAAGCAAGATGCAATGTAAAACTTTCTTTGGAGGGAGGGGGGAAACGCACCATATCAAGCAATCGGCATGGGGTATACTTCCTCTGATGAAAGCAATTATTTTTGGCGGGGAGGGTGGGCAGTGGTTGGTGCAGAGTGATGCAGACCAATCGGACTAAATTGTGACATCCATCGCATTGTCCTTCCGAGCTCTTCATTTGTCTGAAGGAACCCGTGAAAACATCTTAAAAAGAGTAAGTTTAAAAGGACATTCTAGTTGCACCCTCATTTTCCATTTAAAAGATAGTGAGAAATCACATTCAGTGCCGTTGATGGAAAACTTACTTTTTGTTTTTTTAAACAGATGTTTTGTTCATGTAACTCTCCAGTGAATCGAATGCAATGTGAACATTGGCTTTTCTGAAGGTATAACGTGTGCCGAGGAGAAGCGGCAGTGTTAAGTCAGTTTATCGTAATGCGATTTTGGTTTAATATTTTAGCACGGGATTTATATCCAGCTTCTGGCTGTAATTCATTTTTAGCATCATCTTGTCTCATGTACGTGAAGGAAACCATAACAAAAGTTAAACCTAGAAAATAAAGATTATTGAAAAGCTGCTGAACAATATATCAGATCATTCTTACCAGCGCCACTTTTCCACTGTTCCATTAATAACTGAGAAATCAAATGTGCCCAAAGAAATTACTTTGCAACGCATAACTTTTTTAAAGTACATTATGTTGGTATGCTGCTAAAGGTTAGCCAGAGTTAAAATAATTACATCGTAATGAATAGAACTATCTTTATAAATCACTTATGATTCTGTTAAACATATATTGGACCAAATTACAGATATGTGTGCTTTTTTTGGATTTATCTACCGTAAATGTGTTTGTGTGTGCTAATTGGAAGTCTGAAGAGTGATAGTGTAAATACAGTTTCATGCAATAATGGCCCTAATTGTGTATTATTTTGCTGAATGGAGGTAAGGCTGGGCCACTGCATGGCACATTGAATTAAGCAAGATCATCTGCACTGCTGATGCTATTCAAGCCTACAGAGTTAGAACTTTTAATTCCTTATTTTCTTTTCCAAACAGTTGACTGCTTATAAGTTGGTTTTGGTTCAAACCATTTTGACAACACATCACCATTATGGAATAATTCAGTTATTTGTAACATGTTGAATTGCAATTGCTTCTCACATTATTACAACGGTTGATTGTCAAGAAGAAAACAACCCATGCATAGGCATTGAAAAATATGTAATTGATTTCCATTCAGTATCATACAAAGTATCATGTTCTTTATGATGGCAATTTTATTTAGTAAAGTTGGAGAAATCAGTACCTGCTGTTTTTTTACTTACAGTGCAAGAGGTAGCATACATGCAGTTGAGGTAGGAAAATGTTTGTGCCAAACCTTTATGTATTTTTTACCTAATACAGGTTCAAAATATCTGTCCTGAATTTGTTTCAGGTGGTGAGATCAGTTCTTCCTAGTGCAGTTAAACATTTTACAACAATATTAGTTTGCAAAAGTTAGAGATGTTTAATAAAGCATACTTATGGCAGACATTAGAAATGTATGAATACAAAAATCTACAACTAGACCCATACAATAAATTGCAAAAAACAAAAATGAAAGTGCACAAAATCAGCATCACTTCAGACATTAAAGCACCAGTCATCCTACATATGTTTAATTAGGAAGACTTCAAATTCAGAATAAACCACTTACAAAATTAAAAGTGTATGTTTTAAAGATGATCAAAAAAATATTAAAGATGTAAGTCTCAACAAAGTAAATTACTTTTTTGGCAGGATTTAGACTTAAAATCTTCAGTAAATATATTTTGAACTGCAAACCCAATTCCTGCTAGTGTACTGAGTTAAAATACCTAAAATAGTTTCTGCCTAGATAATGAATATCACTTGATATGATTTCTCCAATTAAACATCAGAATGGCTTTGCATCATGAAATTAAGGTTATTGCAGTATTTAAACAAAATACAATATTGATTATTTAATCTGCTTTGTGAGTTTATTTGCAATTCATGGCATTTGTGATATATGGTCATGCCCTCCTCATAAAACACTCATCTTTCTGCTTAAAATAAATTTGCAGTGATTACTTGAGCATTAATGACCCATTATTATCATGAGGTAGATTTTTGAGAGGATAATTTGCGTAGCACGATGCAAAACTATGTAGATGGGTTTTAGAATGAATCATAGAAGTTGTGTTTTTGACGAGAGTTACTCTGTTTTTACTTTTGTTATGATTCAATGTTATAAAACCATTTTTGTTTGTTTTTTCAATTTTTACTAGTAGTTTTTGTTTTCTTTGTAGTTGTTCCTTCATTCTTCTGACTCAGCTGGCTGCATTTTCTTCCAAATCAGCTGGAGTTCTGTCACTGTAGCAGAGGTTGCCTGTGGAATTGGGTCGGGCTACAGATGGGCAGGAATTTAAAATGTCCTTGGCAGGTTAGCAGGAGTATTATTTTGTTTTTTTTAAAAAATTTGTTGTTTATGTACTTCTTTATGGTAGATTGTTAGTGGTAGAATTACAATAATACTCATTCTGCTGCCAGCATATCCAGTACAAACATGCCATTTCTTTGACAATCCACAAGTATATATACAGATTAATTAGTTATACTCAGCAGTACATTGTACCCAAACAAGGCCATGCTTTGAAGATTATCATGTCTAGTTCATTAAAGATGGTTATTATGGATTAGGATGCCATTTTTGGTTATATTAAAGTATGATGTGATTTAGTACTTCCTACCACACATCTAGGCCCAAACGTGGCAGTTTATTTCATTCTGGCACTACCTTTAACCATTAATATAGCACCTGTTCTGAATGGCTAGATCCCAGTTTTATCCTGAATGCTAAAAGGGAGAAAATAGATAACTTGCTTATCTACCTTTAGTCTTCCAGCTCCACCTCTCCACTATTTCTTTCTTTCTGCCTTTTTTTTTCAAATTTTCACTTTGGGTTTCTCTTCTCTCCCAAACTGTCTTTACTGACCTATTTTCCCTATTCCATTTTTTAAGACTTTTACAGCACAGAAAGAAGTAATTCAGCTCATCACATCTACATTGACTTTATGAAAGGGCTGTATACTGTATTTGGTAATATTTCCCTGCCCTTTCCCTGTACTCTTTTAAAAAAAAATGTATTTTGCAGATACTTACCCACTTCCCTTTTAAAAGCTATCATGGATTCTGCTTCCACCATTCTTTCTGGTAGGGCTTGTCCTAACAATCCACTTCCTAAAAATTCTCCTAACCTCTCCCTTTGTTCCTTGATGAATTTACATTTTTGCTTTCCAAGTTCTAACTCAATGAACAATGAAAATATTTTTGTGTTTATCAAAAATAAATAGGGAAAATCTCTATTGAGATATGTATATATGTATAATGATAGTATCATTCCTAACACTCTTAATTTCTTTATTATAGTCATATTACATAACATGCAAACCACTCTTCATGTTCTCAAACTCTCTCACTCATTTCTTAATTGGTCTCCCTGTTTCTCTGCTTCTTTATTTCTGCTTCCATCTTGATTGCAGATTCTTGGCCTTTCCCAGAAAGCTTACAGCAAAAAAAAAAGCTTTGACAGCTACGTTATGGAGAATATTTCCAACGTGAAAAGTAGTCTGTTCAAATACAGACTGAGGCCCTGACATCCACTTATCACTACTGAACTGCATTACGGAATTCTACTGGCATATAACAATATAGCAACTGCTTGACCACCACAGAACATAGAGTCATAAATTTTCATCCAAAGTACTTAAACTACATTTAAGTATCCATGCCTATCTTTCCTGGAACTCTATGTTTGAATCCCTCCAATCAGGTTTTCGTCCCTACCACAGTACCAAAATGGCTCTTATCAAAGTCACAAATGACATCCTATGTAACTGTGACAAAGGTAAACTATCCCACCTCGTCCTTCTTGACCTGTCTCCAGCCTCTGACACAGTTAACCACACTATCCTCCTCCAATGCCTCTCCACCATCGTCTAGCTGGATGAGACTGCGCTCACCTGGTTCCATTCTTATCTACCTAACTGTAGCCAGAGAATCAGCTGCAATGGCTTCTATTCCCGCTCCTGCACTATTGCTTTTGGTGTCCCCAGGGATCTATCCTTGGCCCGCTCCTATTTCTCATCTACATGCTGCCCCTCGGCGACATCATCTAAAAACACAGCGTCAGTTTCCACATGTATGCTGACGCCACCCACCACCACCTCTCTCAACCCCTCCACTCTAAATTTGTCACGCTGCTTGTCCGACATTGAGTACTGGATGAGCAGAAATTTCCTTCAGCTAAATATTGGGAAGACTGAAGCCATTGTCTTCGGTCCCCGCCACAAACTCCATTCCCTAGCACCAACTCCATCCCTCTCCCTGGAAACTGTCTGAGGCTGAACCAGACTGTTCGCAACCTTGGTGTCATATTTGACCCCGAGATGAGCTTCCGACCACATATCTGCACCATCACTAAGACCGCCTAGTTCCACCTCCATAACATCACCCGACTCCACCCCTATCTCAGCTCATCTACTGCTGAAACCCTCATCCATGCCTTTGTTACATCTAAACTTGACTATTCCAATGCACTCCTGGCCGGCCTCCCAAGTTCTACCCTCCGTAAACTTGAGGTCATCCAAAACTCTGCTGCCCATGTCCTAACTGGCACCAAGTCCCGTTCACCCATCACCCCTGTGCTTGCTGACCTACGTTGGCTCCTGATTAAGCAACGCCTTGATTTTAAAATTCTCATCCTTGTTTTCAAATCCCTCCATGGCCTCGCGCTTCCCTATCTCTGTAATATCCTCCAGTCCTACAACCCTCCAAGATATCTGCGCTCCTCCAATTCTGGCCTCTTGAGCATCCCCAATTTTAATCACTCCACCATTGGTGGCTGTGCCTTCAGCTGCTGAGGTCCTAACCTCTGGAATTCCTGTCCCTAACCCTCTCCACCTCTCTACTTCTCCTTCCTCCTTTAAGATCCTCCTAAAAACCCACCTCTTTGACCAATCTGCCCAAATATCTCCTTCTGTTGCTCGGTGTCCAATTTTGTTTGATAACGCTCCTTGGGACATTTTACTATGTTAAAGGTGCTATATAAATACAAGTTGTTGTTGTTGTTTTACATTCAAATTGTATGTTATACATCTTAAAAAATAAACTGTAAAGTCAGTTGACTAGCATAGCCCATCACCTAAGTTATAAGGATTTGTGCCACTTGGTGATTTCTTTATTTTTGGTAAGCTGCTGAGTCCCATTGTGTATCCTATAGCTTCTGAGCCAAAATCAGCAAAGGAGGGGGCAATAATTTTTAAGTACTGAAAGTATGCATTCAGTGAAATTAAATAAATAAAATGGTTGTATGGTCATTTATGGGCCAATTTCATATTGTCTTGTTTATTCAGTGACACCTCATTTGACTGCTGGAAGCTGATTGAGTCAGATTGTCTCCATTTATTAATTGAGGACAGCTGAGCTCTCCTGATGATAAAGCAATAATGTTGTGATTGTGGTGTGATATTAATTTGGATTCAAGTTCATATGATAGAAAATGCTGTATAAGCAATGGTTTTTAGCTTTTGGTACTTTAAAAAAACAATGGAGAATCAGAATATAAATATTTCTGCGTTCTTATTTAATAGACCATAATGGATAGCTGGGAGTGATTGCAAGGCAATAATTCAAATGATGGGTTCAGGTAGCATCATACACCACAAGCATCAGTTTATAACTGAACCACAAGATGGGATTACGGCCCTGAAATTACATATCTATTATTTTGTTTAATATCTACTCTGATGTTAGTGGAGATAGTACTTTTTTGGCTATTTCTTTTTTGCTGGTGACAATGTTATGATTAATGTCAATGTGCAGGATACTTTGTGTGGTTGTTGCATCATGATGTTTGCACTCAATTCAGATGTTATCACTATAGCTTCAATTCTGTCATTGATTACCACAAAATAATGTAGTCAGTATACATTATATAGCAATGAATGGTCATGTACATACTGTATTTCCAAATAGAAATTAGAAAGCAAGACTGGTTGATTTGCACTTTGTGCTGATCCTTCAGTCATCTAGTCTGCCCTCCATTTCCCCCAACAGTAAACATGCTATTGCTTAAGGCTACTCGGCCTCTTAATGTGACATCTTTAATTTTCAAACCTAGGTGGCCCTTTAGTTTTAGACCGTTTTGCATAATTATTTTCTTGGTATCCTTAAATATGATATACATAAGACTGGCTAGGAGAGAACAAGATTATATTTCATAAATATGGAGCCGTTCGCGTCAATTTCAATTATTTTCCTTACAAGCAAAACCCAATATTTCTTCTGAATTTTTCCCTATTGTTATGCTTTACTGAATGCCGTGCTCCTTTTTTTCTCTTAATTGTAATTGAAAAATCTGTGTGGGAATTAATCAAAGCTCAGTTAAGCATAACCTGATAATAACCTTCAACTAATAAAGCTTGGTGTGATCAGTAAGATATGCTTGAATCTGTACTTCACATTCCACTACACTTCAGGGTCAGCTGTTTTACATTAGTAAGTATGGATTCAATTGACTATAACAGCAAAACCAATAAATAATAATAACAATAATAGGTGAAACTGCTAGCCATTTAGTGTTTCAGAATGTGTCGTGTTGTAAATTGTGTTTGAAGAAATTATTATTATTTATTGTAAATGTACTGAGTCTTTGATCTCTCAAAATAATATAAAGGTTCCATTATCCTATTGAAGTGTACATAAATTATTTTAAATGGTGCCAAAAATCATGTTAACTCGTGACTAGAAAAAAAAGCCATTAATAAAGCATAAGTTCAGATAATTTACCCACACAATATAGTTAGTAACACTGCAAGATCACTTAAGTGGGCTTACTGTGGGGCAATTTGATTGCATTGTATCCAAAAATGCAAGACAGGAGGGTGGAAATCCATTCAAAACCTGTTAACTGATAACTTATATAACTAGAGTATATCATTTTATCAAATGAAGCCTGGACAGATGAACAAAAGGAATGTTTTTAAGAAAATACTTTAATACTTTTCTTCAAATAGAAAAGTGGATATTCCAGCATTTAGAAAACTGATTATCAAAGCAAGCATAAACATGGAGAAAAATAATTTGGCTATGAAAAATAACTTTTATTTATGCAAACCAGTACAAGAGTAAGGCGATATCAGTAAAAAAATTTATGTTGGTAAGAATATTTCCATGCTTCAGATAAAAGCTGGAAATATTATACTGTATCACAATCCACTACCAAGTGACTCTTATGAATCACTTTACATTGTAAGCAAATTGCATTTTAATTAGGGGTTAGAAGTCTCTTTTATTGTTTGCAAGAATATATAACAGCAATTTCTTCAATTATGAAATTGCCTCATTTGCTATGTATTATTTAGCCATTCAGCATAAAAAACATAAAGGATGTTCATGTTTGTGATTACAATGATATGGCGATGAAACAGAATAAACCAGCAACACGTATTAAGAAGGTCGTTGTGTTAGTTTACAAAAGAAAACATAAATATTAAGTCATGAAATGAAAACATAACTACATCAGTGTTTTATATTTATTGTGCTAGTTCCAAAGTAAATGTCTAAAAATCAAGTAATTGTACTATTCCAAGCGTTCAAACGTAAATACATGTTATAATCAGCCATATGATGTTGTATTCATTATTTACACCTTTCCCGTGTTTTGTGTTTGTGAAAGTTTTCAACTCCGTTATACCTTTCATTTGATTTGCGTTTCGTAACATACAGTGAAGTTGAAGCAGCTTCTCCTCTACACTTCCCATCACACTCCCCCCCCCCACCCGCCCCGCCACACACACTCTTTTATATAGCATTGATATCGCCACAACCTCTTTGCATTGTATTTGTTATGTTTTGTCACAGTGCAAAATGGATACAGCAAATGTTAAATATTTAAAATATGTTGTAAAAATTGAAAGATTAACCTCTGTAGATCTTATTTTTCAGTTTAAAAAGAATTGAGCCCTACAGGCAAGTGCCGTCTTTCCTGTCGGTCCACTAAAGGTGGACTTGGATTGTACTTGAATTTAAAATCCTATTTAAACCAGATTTATAAATCAAATTATTTTTAAATTAGCAATTTTCCATAATACGTCCCTGTCCATAATTGCATAAAGTTACTGCTAATTTTCACTGCACGCTGTTGGATTTTAGTTCACTTCATATATTTCAGTGTTATGTCACAATTAAAGGGGGACTGGACAGAAATCTCAGTATTTTACATCGTCATAGCGGAGTTTTACAAATCAGAGGTCAGACCGACAGGGTTCAGTCAGATCAGGTATGTTGACAAATAAACCTGGACTTACCCGAGTTAGGATGGTATATGTGTGCTTCTTAAAAACCGGCCCAGGGGCGATTACGTTATTTAAAGATATATATATATATAGCGAACAAGAGAAGGCTAATATTTTTAATTACAAGCGAAGCAGCACTTCGTCAGTGGCGGACAGTGCTTCTATTTGACAGATTAATGTTCGGAAGAAAGTTTCGCACAGAATAATTTTTTTTTAAATCTTTAAAATCAGAGTCGATTTTGACAGAAACATTGGATGGGCAAATTTCTGAACTTCCCATTTGCACGTCAGGTTACATTTTTCTACCGCGCTTTTAATCCTGCCGAACAGACGGACAGTTTATGAGAATGGTACATGATGATCGGGGTAAAAGTTAAATGGTGTATTTATTTTGAGTATCATTGACGGAATACTGACCACTGAGAAGGCAATGCCGCGAATAATTATAAAATAATCGCAGATCTTGCTTTTAGTAATAACAAGGAACATTTGCAATTACATTAATCGCATATGTTAATTAAAGTTTAAAAATTTAAATATATTCAATTAGTAATGACATGAATTGAGCAAATAAGTATATCGTTTTGAAGACTTTTTAAAATATTATTTTGGTGAAATTGTGAAACATCGTGAAATGAAAATATTACACTACATAATAATAGGTCTGTCATTTTCCAATATCAATAGCAAGGCGCTTCTATCACTTCAGCTTTCTTCGACATCTTGGAGCAATCAAGCAAATTAAGGCCGGTCGACCTACCAGCTTCTCGGGTTAGTAGTGGGAGGTTGTCAAAATACGGGGCAGCCATTAGTAGAAACGTGATATCCATTCATCAGCAAGTCTAATCACTGGTCAGACTCAGCCGAACCCTCAAGCTTTCCATTCTCAGATATGCAGCCCTGGCACGAAGGAGTTTACAAATATTGTCAAATTGATTCTTATATCGTCATTGAGTCTGTCATTCGCTGCTTGCCCACCGAAGCTTTCCGTTTTCTCTGATCGTTGTTTATTAGCTACATTTTGCTCTCCGCTAAAAGACGAGGATTAACTTTGAATCATAATGAAATCGTAGCTGGTAGAACGCCGATGAGATTTTCCATGTGTTCCTTTTTTATAACTATAACAATTTTTCTATATTGGTGTTCCCTGAGAAACAATATTGAATCATGGGCTGCAGCTGCATCACAGTTTAAAATATATTTTGAGTTTTTAAAAATTATTTCCAGGATTCTATTTCCCAGTTTCTAATAATTAGACATCTGATGTGTCCCTTTATTAACTCCACCGTTGTATTGTTAGTATTGTTTGATTCCTTTGCGTTTCTCATTGCAGTGGTGCTATGTCACTATGGGCGAAACAAGCAACCCAGCGTATGGAGTGAATTAGGGTGAATATGCCTTAGTGTTGTTGTTTTAAGATCCAAACTCTTGATAAGCAAACCTAATTGGTATAAGTGACAGAGCTAATGCGGAAACAGCCGTATTGTTATTCTCTCTCGCTCTTTCCTTTTCTCCCTCTCTTCCGGATAAAAAAATATGTTGACTTCCATTATAGTACAATTGATCTCGCTATGAATAAAACACTGACACTTTGAGTACTTCCAAAATAGCCGACTAAATCCGTTGAATAATGTATGTGCATTATTTGTGTATATGTAAACATAAAGTACACAAAAATATTCTACAGCTCTACTTGCCATGAAAAGGCGCATCATTTGATTCTGCCCTCGGGTCTTTGGAGTATTAATAACGGAATGAATCTTCAGCATTGTCTATGCAAAGGGACGACCCACTTTAGCACTATCCCAATTCACACCAGACCAGAATTAGTTCTTCCATGTGACAAAATCGCACACAAGTTATAGCTTGTATTGATTGTGGAAATAGGTATCAATGAACTGAATACTTGAAACATAACAAAAATGCATACTTTTGGAGATTAATAATATGTTATCTTACATCACGTCAAATTAAAACGCACAACCGCTCATTATTGGTAAATATAGTGGAGAGTTTCTGTAAAGCCTAAAAAACCAGTGCCGTTTTAAAAGAATCAAAAATAAATAATTTGGAATAAGAAGAAAGGAGCTTCCGAATTCAAGGAAGATAAATGAACAGGATGTGGCGGATCAGTTGAGAGCGAGGAAAATGTGGTGGAAACATAAGTGAGGTAGATTTTACACTCTACTCAGAAGTTAAATAAATATGGGTAATTAAGCTGTAACCACAGCGTAAAATGTATTTGTTGTGCTCGAAAAACACAACATAAATGTTATTTTTCAGGAATAGTTTACTCTTGTAAATACTAAAATGCAGGTTCGAATAAAACAGGAACAGTTTTAACCCAGTTGTATGGTAATGTTGAAGTTTCTATATTATCACAGATCCCCAAGGTAGGGATGTGGAGTGAATTGACAACTCGCTAACAGCTGTTAAAGCCTTTGTTTTCTGATAAACTCTTCTGAGCAACTCATCCTATTTGTTAAAGGGCGGGAAAGGCAAGGTTTTCCAGCTATTACTAAGTAGGAGAGAATATTACCAACGTTATGTAGCAACAAACCACTCCCGTGTGGGAAATATACAGAAGCTGCAATGCAAGGCTTAGTCGCGGCGTTGAAAGTAAAGCTTGTCGGAATAAGGATCCACGCTTTGTTTTGTTAATTCGATAGGTACATTCTAGCCTTGTTTTTGATCCAAAGTGTTGCTGACGTACACGTTGTTGGAAGAGTTGATTACAAGTATAGAGAAGCACTTGGCCGGTCCAATTTTCTGGTCTTTACTGAAGTTGTGACTGGTTACCGCAGATTTGCAACATTGCTCCCGGCAAAGAGAAGCAGCTGTTGGCTTATTCCGACATCCCCCCTCCCTCCCCAACACACACACACAGCACACACCATCACTATCGCCATCCCTTCCTCCCCTTTGTTATCAAGTGTCATGAAATTAAAGCTTGCTAACCCAACAATTATATACAAATGCTTCAAAGAATAAGCTTGCAATATGTTACATTGATCAGTTCTGCTCTCTTATCTCCTTTCCCACCAAAAACGACAATCACATACATATTGCAAATTTCGGTTCTCAAAATAGCATCAACCATTTAACATTGCTAAAGTATTGCTGTTTAACTGTAATTTAATAATCATACAAAATGTAACTCTTGACTAAATGATTCATGCAGGTGTCTGCAAACAAAATAGTATCTCCATCCTCTGACTTTCTACATAAAGGCATCCTTCCAATACTACTCCAACCTGTGATTATTATACGCGTTCGCATGATGGTAATATTACACGTTTTCAAAATCCATAATTTATTTAAAGTTGCATTATGATACTAGCATATTTCTCTATAAAATAATGAGGCGATGCCTGGGTGATGGCCGGGTTATTAATGCAGTAGTTCTGTCCAACCTCAATCGAATGAAAAATTGTTCTCCTCCCCCAGAAAAGCATTATGGGAGCTGTATTTCAACAAACAGGGTCAAAGTATTGCAGAATATCGGAGATGTAACTACAGATACCAGAGCCCACCGCGATCACGTCCCCGCGTTATTTCCAGATCACTGGCGCCACCCTTGTGTTCTTCGGCATCGTTGCCGCAAAAGAAAGCGCTCTCCTGTGCGGCTTACTGCGGTGTCAATCATCGAAGAGGCTCCACGAGGTTCTTGTCAAAGCAGCTGAAACAAATAAATATACAGCCAGGCAGCAACAGAACAAGAAGAAAAATAAGTCTGTAATAAGAGAATTAAAGCGGGACTTGTTCTCCCTGCAGTCGATTCGATTGTCAAGCTGGAATCGCATAACGTGGTACAGTATTACAAGGTAGGGCTGGAGCTGCAATCTGTTAGCTCAGCAAGGGAGACACCTCAAAGGGGATCGGGTTACTTTGAGTGACAGCGTCTCCATGGCAAATAATTTGACTAACTATTGTCTTATCCTCACTATCCGTAGGTCAGATAACCAACCAATCAAATCCTACATAATGACTATTCATGCCAACTTAGAATAATATTATTAAAAACGAAGGGAGAGCACTCTGGACGTCTTCAAGTGCAGTATGTTGGGTCTTCTGTGAAAGAAAGATTATTTTTTATGCGTCTACAACTAAAAAGTACTGGTAGCGACTGTAGCCTTCAAGTGAAGGAGAGGCACAGAGGAGAACACTTTTTTTCCATTCAGGATCTGGATGCGTTTTTAGACTATCTCAAGGCGGGGGAGATATGTCGATGCTTCCAACTTTTGGTTTTACTCAAGAGCAAGTGGCGTGTGTGTGCGAAGTCCTCCAGCAAGGAGGTAACATCGAGCGGCTCGGCCGCTTCCTGTGGTCACTACCTGCCTGTGAGCATCTGCATAAAAACGAGAGCGTCCTCAAAGCCAAGGCCGTGGTGGCTTTCCACCGGGGCAACTTCCGCGAACTCTACAAGATCCTGGAGAGCCACCAGTTCTCCCCGCACAACCACCCAAAGCTGCAGCAGCTGTGGCTGAAGGCGCACTACATCGAAGCCGAAAAGCTGCGGGGGCGGCCGCTGGGGGCCGTGGGCAAGTACCGCGTCCGGCGCAAGTTCCCCCTGCCGCGCTCCATCTGGGACGGCGAGGAGACGAGCTACTGCTTCAAAGAGAAATCGCGCAGCGTCCTGCGGGAATGGTACGCTCACAACCCATACCCCTCGCCCCGGGAGAAGAGGGAGTTGGCCGAGGCCACCGGCCTCACCACCACACAGGTCAGCAACTGGTTCAAGAACAGGAGACAGAGGGACCGAGCCGCCGAAGCCAAGGAAAGGTACGAGTAAGTAACAAAAATATCTACATACATTTTTCATTATTCAATGAAACTATTTTTTACTTATCTCGCTCGGTGCAAGCTGCAGCATTTCTCGTTTTGCAGCAATCCGATCAATCCGTCTACCTCTTCTACCATCGATTCAGGGGCCGTTCACAGACTCTTTAAAAAAAAATACGATTGCTTCTTTTATAGCTGCAGGATTTTTTCTTTAAAAGGTACGATCGAGCTGACAATAACCTCAGAAACCGAAGAGTAGCGTCAGACTGGGTCTGTGTTATATATCAAACTCCACACGGGTGGCGAAAAGCCGGTGCTGCGGCTGCAAAAAAGTTGTAACTTTTTTCTTCGAAATGTCACGAACCGTTAAGTGAGGACGAAAAGGTTACGAACTGTTTATACCGAGTGTCATCTTTCTGTTTCTGGCACACACAGCTAGAGGATATATAATATAGAAAATATATACATTTACTCTCGCCGCGAGTTACACTAGCTTATCCATATATAAGTTTAAAAAGTAAGCGTGTTGTTCTGTGGCCGGTCGCTGCCAAGCCCGGTTGATTTTAAAACCAAGTGACATTTTGAAAGTGTCCCGGTTTATTCATCAGCGCCAGGCCCATTCGGATTTTTTTTTAAATAAAGGGACGGTTTTGAAATCTGAATAGTGCGAACTGTAACTTTTTCCAGTGCCTCCAAACGTTATTCCGTCACTCAACCACCAACTATTGTAAGAAAAAGTCAAAAAAAGTTGAGAAGAATAATATGTAAGTTTCTGAAGCTCTTGTTTCTGGCGCGCTGTCTTTCTTTGACACGCACATAGACATTGAGGGTATTTTTGACGTGGTCTTTGTAATGATTCCATGTTTTAATAGATTTGCGCCTTGCTTCTTCTTCAGCTTCGCTCTTTCACATTTGAAAAGCCCAGTTTCTCTTTATTTGTTTGATTTTCTTTTTCTCTTCCCCCTGCAGAGAAAACAACGAGAACTCCAATTCCAACGTCACAGGCGGCGGCCACAACCAAATGAATCCTTCCATGAATGGGAACAAAAATATGTTAGCGAGCTCGGACGAGGAAAAGACTCCATCTCAAACGCCGGATCACACTTCGAGCAGCCCGGCACTGCTGTTGGGATCCCTGGGCCAGAGCTCCAACACCAGCCTGCAGCCACTGCACACCCTGTCCGCGCCCCCGGGTCCTAGCGCCGTTGCAGTACCCAACTCAGATGTTATACATCACCATGCATTACAGGACTCGATGCTCAACCCCATGTCATCCAATTTAGTTGACCTTGGCTCGTAAAAAACGAAACAATTTCCTTTTATCTTCGAACAATTAAAGACACTCTCAAGATTATCCTTTATATATTTTACTTGACATTTAAGCGATGTACATAAAAAAAAACTTTAGTGGATATTTTGTCAACCATGGGAAGGAATGATGGATATAGCTATTCGAGGTTTAAGGTACTGTATTAGAACACATAAGAGATTGATGTAGCAAAGTCTTAAGGTTTTTATATAATGGAGGATGTTTTTGTTTAGACAGACAAGTTTTTATTTTACTGGTCACAAAATCACGATCTCGAAGTTTTGCTCCCACTTAAAATTACACCACATATCTATATATCCAGGTTACAAGAGTGAATAGGTTTGTAATCGCGTGCAAGACGAGCATTTTAAGTTTTGATAAAATATGCTAAAAAAAATTAAAAAACACACGCTGTAGGAAGATCATTTACATGTAGATGAAAACTGTACAGAAAGCTGGCTTTCCTGTAGTAGAATGCGTGGAACGTGTAATCGCAGCTATATTGGACTGAAAAAAAATCCGTAAAAATATAATGCAATTTCTCCAAGCATTAGAAATGATCTCAGTCTTGAAGAAGGAATACTCGCACGCTGCATAAGAATTGTTTTATTACTGTTTATATTACGTGACTACAATCTTTGGGGGGAAATCCTGCTTATTTTATAATAAAAACAGAACACAGCTAAAGTCTGAAACGTTTGATTTCTTCCCTCCCGCCCCTCCAAATATTTAGCTACAACTTAATTATATATTTTAATATCGACTTCAACACGGTTTTATATTTCACGATACTTAATTAACTGCGAGAATGTACTTGTTGTACAATGAATGGCAGCGGTTCCAGCTGTCGCCTTTACTATAGCGATATGCTTCACTTTAATATCACACCGTAGGGTATATGCTAAAGTTACCACTGCGTTTGTGTAAGGATTGCAGTTAATTATTCTTAGCCTAATTATGACGTTGTAATTTTAATACACCACAAAGAGATTGGAGAAAAAAGTAAATACGTAATGGGCCTTTAAAAAATGATTGCTGCTTACTTCAAATCAGTGTCCAAAGTGGGAGAACGAGCCACACAAATCCGTTTGCTGTTTAAGCCAGTATAATATAAAACGTATTTAGTTCCCCTCCCCTCCTGACTGTTATGCGGCTACAAAGCAGATTTAAGTTAAGTTCTATACAAAAATACAGATGGCTCTTGTAGCCCCGAATGTCTTTCACATGATAGCTATTTTTATATCCCCAAATAACAGTGTAGCCATATAAATCTAGTTTTAACATTGTCTCGTTTTTAAATTACAAAACGGAAAGAAAGATACACTTAAAAGTTTAATGTGTGTGTTCGGTATCCAGGGTCATTCCGGAATTTTCAGTGTTCAGTTAAGTATATTGCTGACACACGTTCACTCTGACTGCTGCATGACCAGACTGCTTTTAATGTCATTTGACTCCTCTTGAAATGCAAGCCTTCTTTAAGTTAACTTTATTCCCAAAGCCTCTTGCAGTAACTTAAGTGATATACGTGATCATATACGCGTGGGCCAAAACAAACTGCGATATCGGGCTTCTCTTATTCTCCATACACTGGCAATAAAGTACTGAGCAACGCGCGGTCGGTGATAAAGAATACTGCGTATTATTGAAGGAAGGCGCTGTGTGCATCTTGTAAGCGGAGGGTTCTTAATTTGAGTTTAAAGTATTATAGTCAATAGTATTTTCACTGCAGTAAAATGCAATGGCGAATGAAGCTAATTATACGTTTAAATTTGCACTGGGCAAATAAAGCCGACAGCAAATGTGACACGTGGGATAAAAAAACTATAAAAGTAGCATAAGTAACAGCAACCATTTGTTCTTAGACCCTTACAATACATAATTTGGGGTTTGAGCTCTCTAGGACAATTCTTTTATTTCGATGTCTGGTGGCAATTGTAAATCTATCTATCTATCTGTCTATGTCTATCTGTCTTTCTGTCTGACTATCATCTCGGAAAGCCTATTATGCGAGTTTGGTGTTTTGACATAACGTAGTCCCAGGAAGTCATTGCATACTATCTTTGCATTGTTAAAAATAGATCTTTTCTGCTTTCGGTTCTAAAGCAACGTTATGGTATAATAATCACGAGGCATCCTCCATGACCACGATTCTGTTTAAATTTTACAGAGTCTATTATGAAATGCTATATCACTTTAAGGTTCACGCAGTTACCAGTCATGATCGGAGTGTAGCCCAATTGTTTCTGAGGCGATTTTTTTATCAGTAAATAGGCTACTGCAATAAAACAAAAAACGTGTTACAGAAAAGAAATGGTTACAGTGACGTAGTTACAGATAAGAAGGGGGTGGGTTATGAGCAGGCTTGAAAGGGATATTACAACTTGAAAACCGACTGCTCTATATATCACATATCTGTAACCTAATATACGGGATACGCTTTATAAAAATTACCTCAAAATAGCAGACGAGAGTGGTGCCATTTATTAGACTAACCGTCGTCGTGCATGGTAGCCTCGAGCCTAGGTTACTTTACTGGTTCACTCATGCTATGATTCAGTAGAAGGTATTGCTGTTTTTAATGTTTATATACTCTTTAACTGCTGAACACTCCAACTCCCGTGTTGTATTGCAACATGGGCAATGAAGCAACAAATTCATAAATATACAATGTTTCTGTGGTTAAGTAAACATATTCAATTACCTCATCCTCTACTACAGCGATGTTTCTTACTTTCAGTTCTGTTGAACTTTTTTCTTATTTTAATTTGAAAGATGTATTTATTTTGGGGAAAGGGAAGTGAAGAGCCTTGATATTAAGAGCGAGTCGTGTTTAATTGTGCGTGCTCAATCGGAAGTAATTTGAGTTGAAGTTGTATTAGTGCAGTCGCGCTCGCCATCTTTGACAGGATTTGCGAAGTATGTCAGAGCATTTGCTTGGATGCTAATACCTAGACTAATTTGGAATAATATTTACCTTAAAATAATCGTGCTTTACGCCACAGACAAAATACTTTTTGTGTCGAAGAATTTATTATATACTGTAGTTTTTACATAAATACTTAATATAGATATTCTTCTTTATCTAAAAAGTAAATGCACAGTAGCGATGAATGAATATTAAATATATTTTCTCCCAGCAGTCTGATATATTTACCCGTTCCATTAATCTTATTATGATGTGGATCAGTATTATATATAAAATAGAAGCAAAATGCAAGATAATTGAGATTAATTTTGCTTTGAGTTTTTTTAAGTGCTTCGGGGCATTTTCTTGCGTAGTTGCATCTAAATATAGTACATAAAGGTATTTTAAAAACATTAATACTTTGACGTGAATTGCATTTATTGTCCATTTTAGACCGAAATAACCTGGTAGAACACAGGCTGCCGAGAGAGGTAATGCATTTTTAATAAACTAGTGTTTAGATTAATCAATTTAATGAGACTGCCATAAAAATACATATTATCACAGAAGCAACGCTTCTATTAAAATTCAGCAATTATGCATTGTAAGCAAGTAAAACGTTTAATTACAATGGTTGCATATGAAAAATATTGCTTTCCACATACTAGATAATCAAAGTCTATAATTTATTCACGTGTTGATTAACAATATGATAACCTACTGTAATTTCAAATAGAGTATTGTCCATCTACTAACAGGAAATACGGTGTTATAAATAGTCAGAAGAACCAGTTTTCCCAAGTTATTTAATAACGCATGAGGGTGTCAATCAAATGTTAGACAGCTCCTCTGATTTATACTTCATGGGCCAAATTAAAAAGGACTAGAGAGGGAAACATGCATTATTTAATAACGAGTTGGCTTCCATTGATTTTACCATCACCGCGGACAAAGAGAGAAGTCGGTGCATTGTCCGCTTGACAACTGACACACACAAGTTAAAAGCAACAGCGATGTGTTGCGTGTGTGAGGGTCACTGATTTATACAAGCAGAATCATGATTTGCAATACTCTACGTAACGTGAAGCTACAGCAATAAGTTTATGTAAAACCGAGGGGGTTGGGGGAAGATACAGAAGAAGGAAAAATCTCTGGCTGGACGTCTAACTGTTAATCACACATCTTCAGCATAGGAAGGAAGCAGACCGTTTATTTGGAGATGCAGAATTTCTGTCCAAGTTGACATTCAGCCACTTTCGAAAATGAACTCAAACAGCCAGAGCCCCCTATAGGTTTGCACTGTTATTTGTTTACACAATTATTTGGAAAATCGCCTTTTAGTTGGATTTTTACTCGTTTGCTAGGATTTTCTCAATTCCCATTGTGAAGTTTATACTCGCCTTGGGGCGCGTGGCTGCGCTACATGACTCGGATTCGCTTCTTTAAAAATGCAGTGCTCTTTGACATTGTTGTCAAGCTCAACCAACTGAAGTGCTCTTCAGGCTGAGTTGCGCATGTCCCTCGAAAATAGCCCACTATTTGGTTTAAGATTTAGAAATGAAAAAGTCAGCTTGAAAAGGAGCGCTTCCAAATTGTGCCCCTACAACAACCAAAACAAATCTCCCTGTTGCACGGCTTGTGTTTCTTGGTTGGGGGGTGGGGGGGGGGGGGGCGGTAAGTTTACAGGTGGGCCATGAGGTTTTGGTATTCCCTTGCCTTTACTAAATCCACATCATTTACTAAATCGCACCAGGGGATGTCGCCCCACTTGGACTAGTTTGCGTGAACCCATTCAAGTGAGGTTAATATTCTGTTAATTTTGGTTTCTTTTAATTGTGTGCGAGTCAGAGAGAGCAACCGTACAAATATAGCTCACAGATCGCTAAAACTGTACTCGCTCCAATCAATACAGCGCAAATGTCATAGATAAATGTGGTCTCTTCCAGCGTTCGTCTGTACCAATTTTTTTTTAACACGACACAAATTAAGATTATGCAAATAATTAAAGTAACCCCATAAATCAAGATTAAAACACGCAGTAAGATTTCAGTATAACAACAGAAAACGCTGGAAAAACTCAGCAGGCCAGGCAGCATCCGTGGAGAGAGAAAGAGAGTTAACGTTTCAGGTCGAAGACCTTTCATCAGAACTGGGAAGAGCCGGAAATCAAATAGATTTAAGGCCAGGGACCGTAGGGATTTTGCTATCGTAGTAAGATTTCAGTGGTTGATTAACATGTCGACACGTGAGTTTGACAGGCTTTATTAGTACGTTTTGAGAGCTTCTCGGGTTCGATTTTTTTCATGCGAGAGAACACTTCAAGTAAGCTCCTTTGTCATATTAAAGAAATCTTGCCTTTTATTCTGTTGTAGTGGTAACAATATTTTATATTAGACTGTTAACCAGTCTTGCACGTCATTCGGATGGTAAAACTATTTAACAGAAATCTAATGAAATAATATACTGTCGACGGTATGTCATTAAATTGACTTTTTTGTACGGTTGAAATAAATAATAGTGTTTGGGTTTATTCTAAATAAATGTTCAAACCTGGATTTAGGTATAGAGGCCATTTTAATAGGGTTTTAAACTGAATTTTACACTTGTTAAACAAGATCAGTCAAAGAGGACGAAGTTAAGCTTGAAGTTTGATTTATCTGCATGTAAGCTAAACTTTAAGTTTGATCGTGTCGCTCCGATACCAGTTTGTAAAAAGTACCCCCACGCTGGTTCCTCCCTCGTTGTAAATCTAGCAGTAAACTCGTAGGGTTAAGCGGTGTTTAATGTTTAAAAACCAGCGCGTGCAAAGCCACTTCTTAAAGGAAATCTTATCATGCTGTTAAATGCTCCCTTTCCCTGCTACCTACTTAAAGATTACAGGTCAATTTCATAAATTGAAAATTATTGACTGTACACTCGAAATGCCTGTAGGAACGTGCAACAGACAATACAATCAGCAATGATTAAAATTATATCCATATTTTCTGCATCGATTTTAATGTAGGTCTATAAAAGGACTCAAGAAAATGAAACTAGCATTCCCGTGCAATTATACTTAATTAAATAGGAGACACGATGTTTTCCCATTAAAGTTGACCATATTTCCAAGGGTATTACCTTTAGTTTGCATTTATGTTTGCCAATAAGAGTGCTTTGTATATAAAATTAACAAGACGTTTGTTTTGACCTATAATATGGTCCATGCGAAAAGCTGCCTCATAGTAGTAGATTTAAAGGTTGGAGCAAAATGTGCCAGTGCTCTCTCGACCATAATTGACTTTTAAGTCTGGCCTTGGAAATTGACTAGTTTAACTTTCACAAGAGTCGCTGATGCATGTAAGGGCCGAAGCGCAGCGACCAGCTTCGCCCGGAGAAGGGAAAGTAAATAGGACTCCTTGAATCGAATGCAACGGTAAAGATAAATTGAAGAAAACAGTGGTACATAACAGGTCAGAGGTTTATTTTATTTGGAGGACTGACGTGACATCCAGCACACTTGTGACTGAATGCGAATGTTAAAATCTAACAGAAAATACGCAGCTGTGGAGGGGTGCCTTTGAACTTTAGCACAGAATTTAAGTGACTGGACTGAGAATTTGACCTAGGGGTCAGACAGCATGTAACCTATAAGACAAGTGTTACAATAGGAATTTAAACATATAACTAATACGATAGCTACTAGATTCAATTAGATGTAAGAATATGTATCACAGGAAAGAGCATCCCTTTAAAATCAGTTGAAGACATAAATAAAGATCAATATTGTAAGTAGTAGTTTGCCCCACGGTATATGCCTCTAGTAATGGAGGCCTGACCAAAAGGAGACACGTTTAAAATAAATAACGTTATATATCTATATCGTTACTTATTTTAACCTTTTATATACATCTGGCTCTCCGTGGTGTATCGCTGAAAAGATTCATCCCTCTGTTCAGTAATCTGTTCGTGGTTTATAGCGCGTTATCTTATTGTCGTTCTATTTGAAGTTGAGTGTGAAAATAGCTAAACTCACGAGAAGAAAATAGGAGATTACTAGATCCAGAGGGAGAGGGGGGGACTCCACATGTTGGAAATCTGCAATAAAAACGGAAAATGCTGAACAAATCAGTCAACTGCTATTTATTTCCTACATAATTATATTTTTATTTGAGGTTACTGAATAATAATCAAGTGATCATTATTAACTCTCGTCTGTTTATTCAAATGTTGACGACTGTAAAAATAGAATGCCGCGAGAGTCAGCGCAACCCAGCTACTAACTAGGTAAATTCCATTACCCTAAATATTTAAGACATGTTCAGACAATTATGCTAACCAAATGAACAGCACGTAGTACAATAATTATAAGATTATTGGTACTTTTTTTAAATCTCTGAATCTGAAAGTGCTGATGGTTAACTCCGAGGTGCAAATATTGAACAGTGGCGAATTCAACTTTGTGCATATTTATAGCACTTAAGATATGTGTATGATATATGTAGGATATATGTCCGTTGTTGTTGAAAAAACTCTATGGCTTTAATAAATAATAATAGCACAATAGAAAGGCATATTTGATAATAGGCGCAGGTATATAGATTTGCGGGAATATTTGCACAAAGTTGCAAAGTACTAAAAAAAATAAAAAGCAAAATTACAAATGCTATTAATCCAAGGATGCATTTATAGTACAACTTTACTGTAGAAGGGAGCGATTTCAGCTTACTTGGCTTTTCATGCAATATATGCATTTATAATAGTATATATTAAGAACTATTCCGATGTCCATCAATAATGAAACAGGAAAGTGAAAAGGAAGTCGTATAAAGGCAGTGTAAATCAGGAGTCAGGGCAGATCTGACTCTGGTGGGAAACGGAGTGAGAATCTTTGGATTGGCCTTAGTTTGACAGGCGGAGAGTGCAAATCCCATGCGGTGCAAACCTCGTTGCCACCCTGGACATTTTGTTAACTTATCTGACCTTAATTTAAATGTTTGGAAAACAGAGATTCTTCTCTCCCACTCTCGAAATACTTAAATTTCTAACTTCTGGAAGATATGTAGCCAGATACCCAGATTTCTCTTTCGCTGCAGTGCTAATGCACCCTGAAATACAAGCAGAACATGTTAGAAGTACAGGACAGGTCCTTCAGCATTTAAAGGCAAAAGACATTTACTAATGTTATATACATTTATAATATGATATGTTATCCTCTCCCCCCGCCCCCCCCCCCACACCCCTCACACACACACACAGAAATACAATTACACAATTGGCTAATCCTTGAATTACACTATTTTTAGAAATAGCAGTGTACCTCACTTTATTGAAAAGAGCATGTCGCTATTCTATGTTTTACAATTACTAGGATTAAAGCAAAGAAACAATTGATGGATTGGTTTATCATCTGAGTTCTGATGAAATCATCTATTTTTCTTTTGTTCTGTTTATATTTATTTCACTCTAATACATGCAATTTAACAGTTGCTGTTCCATGGTATATGTTTGCTGCAGTACAGACCCATTTAAAGAAGTTTATGCTGATAGGGTTAGATGAAGTAAGGTGAGATGAGGCTCGCGTGGAGCATAAACACCAGCATAGACCAGTTGGGCCGAATGGCCTGCTTCTGTGCTGTAAATGTTATGTAATTCTATGTGAGAGTGCAAGTGATACTTCGGCTGGAGCACAACAGTGAAACCCAACCCTAATTATAATTTTTAAAATTATTATTTGAGGTAACAATACTTTAAATTCTGAAGCATTTATATGACATCCCCATCACGTTCCTGTTGTTTCATTATTGATGAGCATCGAAGTAGGAGTTCTTGTTATTGACCATTATAAATGCATATATTGCATGCAGAGCATTGTAATTAACATGTTGCAATGTCACCGGATCCCCACTGGGTTCACTCGCTGATCTTTCACTTCTTCAATCTGGGTTCGAACTAAGGCCATATTGTTGAATGAGTCTACTCTCTGATGGTTGCAAGGCTGCTATCTGAAATAAAGGACAGATATCTCAAGCAGTTTGTGAAGGGCTTGGGTGCACAGCACAAAACTGTCCATGTTTGGCACTAAATTGGCTAAATTACTTAGGCCAGAAAGATGGTTGATATGATAAATGGAAACGTTCAGGCTTTTGCAGTTGGGTGTTCGACTGAGATTGGGATTAAGGGTGCATTTACATTGCAGTTTCCGGTCGGAGACTGGGAGCTGCGATTAGGGTTCTAGCCAAATAGAACCCTGTTTACATTCCTTGGCTCCTGCCTGGCTGGAGCATTAGCTGTCCTGTTTTGGAGAAAGCTCTCTCCCAATAGTTAGAATTTCAAATGTTTAGAGAGTGGGCAAGGCAGAATCCCTGCTCTCTAAAACGTTTAAGTGAAGTCAGGTAGATTTAAAAAGTGCCCACGGGGTCCAAAAGACCTCATGAACACTTCGTAAACCAGGCTTGTCACGACGCTGGATTTACACTCCAGGCAGTGTCAAACCGAAGCGTAATGAGAATACTCACTCCAGGGGTTCTCACTCTGCTTCCCCCGGGATTCAGATCGGGCCCTGATTCCCAATTTGCACAGTAAGTTTAGCTTGGATCCAGGCAGAAATCGCTTGGGAGTGATTATTTTAAAGTTGCAGCGTAAATGCGGAGTTGCTCCTGAATCTATAATTTAGCCATCCACCTGGATTATCTAATACCTGACCTGGGAGCGTTTAATGGCTATTAAAAATAGGAAACTGTTCAATTCCCAGCAATGAAATCCCTTGCTTGGCGAATTCGTCATGATTTGTAAAAATAAGTTGGGGAAAGAGCGGGCGAGCGGGACTAACTGGTTTGCTCTTCGAAAGAGCCGGCGCAGACTCGATCGGCCGAATCTGTGCTGTACTATTCTATGATTCTATAGTGGAGTATGTGATTACTTATACTAACTAAGATCGTATATTTCATAGTATCGTAATTTTACAGCATAGAAGGAGACCATCCGGCCCATAACGTCCGTGCCGGCTCTCTGAAAGAGCTATCCACCTATCCCATCATCTTGTCCTTTCCTAGCCCCTTTATATTTTACTTTATTTGTATATAGACTTTTATGACATTTCAGTAAATATGTAACATTGTCAGAATTTAGATTTTTGATGTGCGCACTCTTCGTACATCGAGTGTAGAGCACAGAAACAGGCCATTCAGCCCAACTGGTCTATACAGGCGTTTATGCTCCACACCAGCCTCCTCACCCCCTACTTCCTCTAACCCTGTCAGCATTCCTTTCTCCCTCATGTACTTGTCTAGCTTTCCCTTAAATCCATCTATGCTATTTGCCTCAACTACTCCTTGTGGTAGCGAGTTCCACATTCTCACCATCTTTGGGTAAAGAAGTTGCTCCTGAATTCCTTATTGGATTTATTAGTTATAGTTTTACTTAAAAAGTTATAGATCGCTTGGTGGGAAATCTTACCTGATCTGCAGATAGGACTATAAATGTTCCTGATCGTTTTTGCATAACCCATAGTTATGAAACGGTATTTTTCAGAATAGAAGATCAATGGCCAGCATACCTCCACTAGCTCCACTTTCCATGGGCTGCTGGCTATGGTAGATTTCACCAAAGCACCCCACTTTCCACAAAAACACTGTTCAAAAACACTTCAAATAAAATGTCAGCAATAACACATAATGCATACTTGATGAACGTTCAAATATTTCAGCTAAGAAACCCAATGTCCTAAACAATCCTCTGCACATTGTTTAATCAAATTAGATTGGTTTCTTACCAACCCAGAGTGTTGACTTTTCAACATATGACAGCTAAGTTGGGTGTTAAGTGAAAGCAGACAGAACGGTCGATTCTGGATTGAAAACGCATTTAAAAAAAGTTTATATAAGCTTGTTCAGGCATTCGAAAAAACCTATAAGCAACTGGAACATCAGCAACAATAACAACATAGTTGAATGTATTACAAGAGCACTTTTTATGTAAACTTAATTTTCTAGCTATGTAAACAGAAATGCATTTTCAGTCGGAATGGGTTTTTTTCTGGGGTTATTTAATCTAAGAAGAGTCAGTTAGGAGCAGAGTCACAAGGGTTTAATTTCACAACTAAACGCTAAGATGCATAAACCATTAATAATATTTTGGCTGACCTACTTGGTTGCACTTAAATTATTCATTAGCTTAAATCACAGATGTAACGGTTACATTCTTATAAATTCCTACAGCTAATTAACTCCTTATTAAAACACAAATGTCTATGAGTTCAAAGTCTTGAATCTACGCCTTCATATTTAACATCAGAATTCGACTCGCTCCTTTGCTATGGACCATTCCATAGGATCATGACGTAAGTGAAAACATAATGCAAAGAACACAGGTGGAATCCCACCTATGAAGTTACAGGGGAAACTCCTCATTGAGAATGGAGAAACAATGGAAGTTTGCCAATACAACTGAAGAGATAGATATATTCAAAACGTGTTTAACTCCTAAAGCCTAATTAAAATTTGAACCAGGGATCCGGTTAATTGATCAACTTATTTTTAAAAAATCATTAGACATTTAGGCTCAAACAAATCAATGCTTCATAACACGGTACTCTTATCCCCATGAGTGAAAGAATGTCTTGAGCGTCTCCCGCCCGTTCATCACAAATTTGCTGCATTTGCCTCCTGCTAGCCAAACGAATCGGCATAGATAGTAGCTGCAGATGTTCTCTTTCTGGACCATTCTGCTCTTCTGCCCCGCCATGTAACGACGAAAAAAGAAAAGAAAAATAATTCCATTTCTAAATTGTAATTTGAAAAATATATATATTATATAGTTAATTTGGATTGTTACGTACTGTGTTGAAGCAATGTTATCTGCACCAACGCGGACATGCGATGTTACTTGAATTGTCCGATATATCATAAACTACAGAGGGTCTTATCACCTGGCCATACGTATAGTACAATTACATTTGTATAAGGAAGATACCAGTGCCTTTTTGATTTTTGGATATTAAGGGAATCAAAGGATATGGGGATGGTGCAGGAAAGTGGAGATGAGGTAGAAGATGAGCCATGATCTTATTGAATGGCGGAGCAGGCTCGAAGGGCCGAATGGCCTACTCCTGCTCCTATTTCTTATGTTTTTATGTAAGGCATATGAAAAGGCGCCAGCGCACTTTACGCACCTTATCAAGATGTTTACATTTATTTCATTTGCACTTTTGAACAGAATTACAAAACAGAGCAACGGAGATTTTTTTAAAAGATCAGCAATATTTTGAAATGTAATCTTCGTACAACCATACAAGACCATGGGCATCACAGAAGCGGGTCATAGCCAGTTCCAGACTTTCTCAGAACTTATACAAGTCTTTTTTTAAACCCGAGATCTTGTTGTGAATCACCTCGATCTTCTTTTGCCGGTTTAAATAACTATAAAGACTTCAAAATAGATGAAAAGCCGACCTAGTGAGGCTCGTGTTTTTAGTGTAATTGCTGCTGGTGGTGTTATCGTGGGTTAAAGAACTAAGGAAATGGTTAAAGCTGTACTGGAATGAGATCGCGCACAGCCAAGACTCCCAAAGCCCTCTTGTGTGTTAGTGAAGTGAAATTGGTGAATATCTTCAATCTCCAGTAGCGAACAGCTGTTATTTTCAGTCATTATAGCCGAGCCCTCGGTCTCACCTGAGTTACTCTGCATTGGATGCAGGAAGCATTGATGTAAGAGATGTCGGCAAAGTAGTGCAAAAATCACATCCGCACCTGGAGGAGTCTCGGAATGAAGTTACCAGCGGACTGTTAACGTCAGTTTACCTCAGTTTCTTACTCAACTCAAGAGGCAGTGGATTGTCAGCTGGTTAGTTAGTCCCATTTAATTTATTTATTAGACGTGTCATATTATTAAGCTCATTTAACTTCATTCTGGTATCATATCGTACAAATGGATATCTACGGAAAGTAAAATTAAGAGGCGAAAACGAAAGCAACATGAATTATTTTCCGGACAATACAGCGTATATATTTATCTCGCGTTGTCCTTGCTGTTTAAGGATCGGGCATTCTTTGATACATTATTTTTGCATTGATCCGTTGTGTTTTTTTAACAGTTTTTTTTTATCTCCAAGGACGCGATTTTAGTTAAGTGTGTGTTTGATTTCTCAATGCATTATTGCTGCACTTTGTGCGTTGTTGATTTTTCTATTAATAGGAAATTGAACTCATTGCATTAACTTGAAGCACAGCCAAGTGACCTACTTTGCTGTTCAGAAGAGAAGTAAGCACCTTTTCCCGATTTTTTTTCGGAATGAAGATCATTCCTTATTACGTGAACATATAGGTAACCGTCCCAAACAAAAGTGGGAATGCTAGATATTGCCATCTGCTGGCATTGCAGGAGTCTAACACCCCCGAGATACGGAAAGATTGAAAGCTTATGCTGTGACATTTGGTTCATTGGAAGCGTATTACTTGTGATTCTGTATCTTTTAAAGAGCAACAAGCGAAACATACTAATTCATGTTCTGTCTGTATCTGTGGTTTCCAAATAAAGTGAACAGAAAGCAGGAAACGATTCGCTTTTGGTAGAAACGAGTATTATTCCCTTCAGTTGGGTACTTTAACAGTTTAACTTTATTTTCAACCTTGTCATTCTGGTTAACACCTGGATTTCAGGTAAAAATTCAAATCAAGGATCAGAAGGATAGTGCCATGGCTCGCTTGTGTGTTGCGTCGAGGAGTCCGTTTTCAACTAAACATGTCTTTTCCATAATTCAGTTCGCGCACATACAAAGTTCGCTTTTTCAAATGCAATCAGGGAACATTTCAAAACACAAGCAGTTACTATCAAGAATTGAAACGGCCACCACCTAGACGGTGATTTGTTGGTACAGATGTACCCAAATATAGTCCTTATGAGTGTAACATTGTGTTAGCAGTTATTTATTTGGTGATTAACAATACATAGAATTTGACAACACAGAAACAGGCCATTCGGCCCATTCGGCTCCACACCAGCCTCCTCCCACCGTATTTCAGCTCACCCTATCATCATGTCCTTTTATTCCTTTCTCCCTCATGTACTTATCTAGCTTTCCCTGAAATGCCTCTATGCGAGTCGCCTCAACTATTCCATTTGGTAGCGAGTTCACAATAAAGTGAATGAATAATGTTAAGCCCATTGAACTGCAGATGGTTCAAATATTATTTATTGAATACAATTTGGACTTACTATTATTATTCAGAAAGCTAGTAATTCCCGGTTTGTAATTAGCAATAGGTGTTGCTAGGATTTCTCGTTTAAAATGTGATTCATTTAAAATAAAGGATAATAGGGAAGATTTCCTTTGGTCGCTAGCATAGAGAAGATTCCATACGTTCACTGTTCCGAGCGAAATCGTAAAAATATGATAAAAGAACGGATTTACTATTTCGCCAGAAATAACGATCAGAGGAAATCTTCCCACTCTGTGTGCACGTCGCGAACACATAGCGACCAGAGGAAATCACACTTTGTTTTTTGTCATGGTCATTATTTTTAAGTCAGAAAGACTCAAAACCACTATTTTGTGTGAAGTGTCCCAAATTAACAGACATGTAAATGAAGTCGATGTCTGCAAACTGAATTTATGGCCGTTCACATGGTGCTGAAACGTAATGGGAATCGCCATAGAACCGCTGGGAATTTGCTGCACGTGTCATGCTGAAAGTTCATTCGAAAAGGAGTCAGGCGACTTTTGAAATACTGCAGGTACAGTTGTCAGGGTGGTAATCTTTCACGTCCGTGAATAGTGCACTTCCCATCCGTTAACCCGTAGTAACTTCAGAGTGTCATGGTAATTGAGTCTGTGACGTCTCAGAATCTGGGCTGAAAGCCAATCTGTCAGTCACCCTGGAAATCTCCTGCACTTGTGGGCGATGCATTGCCAGGTGCTAGTGAGGCACTTTAGACAGAGAGCATGACGGCTACAAGCATTCGCTTCCTAAGAGCAAAAGTGATGAAGTCGTCAGCAGAATACAATATGCCAGGCCAGAGATTAAATGTTCTACCCGAATACTACCGAGTTTATTACAAATTAAAGGAAATATAAACTGATAGAAATTCAAAACACACTCGATATATTGTACTCATTGGTATCTGAATGCAGTTAAGCGCCTTGGGACGTTAAAGACGCTATATAAATACAACTTGTTGTTGCATTTGCTGTTAAATGCTGCTATTGATGTGCGCAAGGGTCGATTTGTTTCCCGTTTTAACAGGTTTACAGATGGTTGTTGCCCTAGCTCCTACTCTTCCCTTGGAGAATAATGTGAAGTAGTGAAAGGATTCACATGCTGATTACCAGCGTGGCAGGTCGCAACCTGACCATCTTTCTGCCAGCCGACATGGGAGGACAGGGTGGGCGCCCACACCCATCAGACACCAGTATTTCACTCGAGGCCAAACCAGAGCTCTGGGGCTCGATTTTATCATTGGGGCGGGCTGGGGTCGTGTCATCCACTTTTTGTGTTAGCCACCCGACTCCAATTGGATGTGGGACAATTATTCGATTTTCCCCTAATTGGGCAATTGAGTTCCAGCATGTGGGGACCCATGACCCAATTAGTGTTTGCAGTCTGAAAGTTGCCTCTGATGATGTCATCATTGTTGCTGCATTTAAAGTCTGCAAAGACTGGAAAGCTTTTGGCCTTTGCTGTGAGAGGGAGGAGGAGGAGGAGGAGGAGGAGGAGATGATATGATATGATGATATGATGATTGATGGTTATGACTGCTAAAAGTTCCCCCAGAATGATGATTGATCAAATCTCCTTCCTAATGGTGGAGCTGCAGCTGATAGTCAGCAATCCAAGTGCGCTTCCACCAGGTTTCACTGTCGTGTTTCAGAGGAGGCGTGCATCACGTCGGAAAAGTGTTAAAATCAGAAAGGCCTCTCAAAATGGGATTATAGAGGCAATTAAGTGGTTGTTAAGGGCCTTAAGGGCCTATCCCGCCTCTTGGAGGCGGGACGGAGATGGGATCAGAAACCACGCATTTGGGAAAATTGCTCGGAGGCGGGGTCGGGCCCGCTCGCCATTTTTTGCAATTTTAACACCCCACACGCCTCCATTCCCGCCTCCTCGGGCCTGGCAAAATCGAGCCCCTGGTCTCCACTCGCCATGACTATCTGGAGTTGGGCTTGAACCCCGTCACCTTCTGACTCAGAGACAGAAAGTCCTTACAAGTGGTCAGATAAACAGATTGTGGAAGTTATTGTGCACCGTCCTTCACCAAACTGAAACAAAGATATTTTGATATTACACACAAGTTTAGTGCCCACTGCAGCATCATTGAAGATTTGATTCATGATTTGGTGGCACGAGATTTCACCAATTCTGCGGGAAAAGCTGCCTCATTATAATGTATGCCTGTACATCTCTTTTATTGACCCAGAATTTTGCAGTGCAGGAGGGCGTTTGGCTCACGGTGCCTGTGCTGGCTTGGTGAAAGAACTATCTGGTTAGTACCAGTGTCCAATCCTTTCCCCATTCCCTTTTATTATTATTTTTTTCTTTTCAAAATACTTATCAACCTCCCTTTTAAAAGCTGTTATGAATTCTGCTTCCACCACTGTTTCTGGTAGGGAATTCCAGCTCCGAGCAATCCAGAACATCCGTGAGTGCAGAGCCAGATAATAACAAAGGGAAGTGTGGTCTGGTCTCTGTGTCAAACATAGCCTCAATGTGAGGTCAGGGGAGAGTGCTCCAGTGTTGTGCTTCGTGCTCACCTGCTTCAACATACCAATAACAAAGTACAAAAGTTGCCCATCTTTTTCGTGACATAAACAATTCTAACTGGCATTGAAATAAACATTTTTTTAAATTTGTAATATGTATGGATCATTCATGTGATTTCACCATAGAACATCCGAATCACCTCTGTTGGGCACAGTAAGGAACATTGACTAAATAATCCCTAATTTTCTACATCTGCTTACTGGTTTCCTTCAATTAATCTCCTTGATCAAAGCTGCTTCAGAAGAAGGCAGAACAAAGCAGTGAGGCCGGGTTGTTCATTTAAATTTGCAGCGTTCCCCTGGCGTTACTCTGGGATAAAACTTAAAAACTAATACATTGAATATACAGACAATTTGCTGCTCATCCACCACAAGTAGATAAGAAAAGAAACACATTTGCTCCCCATTACCACACTTACAAAAATAAACCTGTTCACCCAGCTCCAAAGGACCCCATTCTTGATTTGACAAATAGCTACATGACTGATGCCTATCTACAAATCATCTTTGTACAGAACCCTGGGGGGATTTTAACCTGAAAAACGGGTGGCTTGGGGCGGGAAGTTAAAGTATTAAAAATCTAAATCCCGACCCCAACCCGCCTCCAACAGGGCGGGATGGGGACGGGCAGCCAGCCCGCTGCCAGGAGGTGGGTTGGCACTTTAAATATGATAATGAGGCACTGACGCCTCTGATTTGACCTGCCGTGCATCTCAGGCCTCGGGATTCCCGATAGCTGAAGCGAGGTGAGGATCGACTCGGGGAGCAATCCTTGTGGGCTGGTAGGAGCAGGATTGCTTCCTCCCAGCTCCCCAAGCTCACCCACCATCAGCCCACCCCATACAAATACCAGCACCGCCGCCCCCAGGTAGGGAACCGACCCCCCCGGATCGAAACTTCTCACCAGGGTTGGGAATCCGAACTCCCCCTGCCCCGGG
The DNA here is from genome assembly GCA_030390025.1 of Squalus acanthias. NCBI lineage: Eukaryota > Metazoa > Chordata > Chondrichthyes > Squaliformes > Squalidae > Squalus > Squalus acanthias. The sequence continues at coordinate 27,992,476 of CM059436.1, read as the reverse complement.
GGAAGGGATAGGACCGCACCCCCCCCCCCCCCCGAGGGCTTGTAACCTACCCCGCCCCCCCCCCCCCCTCTCCCGGGATCAGACCTCGCACCTACCTGTTTGTTGCAGCCTCCTGTCCAGTGTTCCCCTCCCGACTCGAAGCCAGCCTGTCAATCAGGCTGGCTTCCGGGCGGGGAACCTGTCCATGATGACACACGCCACTGTAGAGTTAAAACCCCACGTGGTCTACCGGGCCCCCCCAACTCCGGGTAGGTCAGAAACTTCAAAATTCTTGCCCTAGTGCCTGTCTTGTGTGTTCAGCTACCTATTCTAGTGCTCCTATGAGATGCTTCCCCAGTGGCTACAGCTTGGGAGCTGGAAGGCTGCTCAACCTCCACTGAGGGCACTTGAGATGGCTGTGCTAAGTTACCTCGAGGAGCTGTGGCCACTGAGGACCCGGCTTCAGACTGCTGGAACTTGGTTTTGGCCAGGGTTAGTCTGACTCTGCTAGCTGTCTGGCACAAATAAGGGTACTGGTTGAGGGGCTGGCGATGGAGCAGGCGTGCAATCATCCTGAGAGAGGGCAGCAGGTGCCTCTCCCATGGACCCAATGCCAATCTCAGGAGGTTGAGCCTCAGAACTCCTACTGCTCTGGGTGAGAATAGAGTGCAGGGAGTTAGGAGTCTCTCAAAACCCCTAGCCATAGTCTCCTTCAGGCTTTGTAAGCCAGAGGAGTTGCTGGACCCTGGAGCCAAGCTGGCAACAGCTTGAGTTTCCATCAGTGCTGTCAAAGGCGTCACCAGAGGCTCCATCACTGTGGGTCCCCCTGCGGTGCACAGAGTGGACCACGCGCTCCATGTTTGACTACATGGTCTCAATGCCATGCACAAAGACAGCAAACAGGTTGGAGCTGGACTCCTCCATGCTCTCCGACAGTGCTGCTAGTGTATGAAAGGTGACAGAGGTATGAGGAGGTGAGGGAAGTAATAATGAGAGTAGCAGGTGCAGAGTGCTGCAGTAGGAGCAGAAGGAGGTGGAGTGAAATATGATGCCGTGATTAGAGGAGCTGCCCAATGAACAGTGTGAGTTGCGAGTCAGCCCGCCTATTTTATTTAAATTAATAAGGGGGACTAATTTGGGTCCTTAGTTATGTTGACGTAACTGGGCCTGTGCTCCAAAAGCAGCACCCATTCTGTGCCTGGAAACACGCTTAAACCAATTTCTACCCCCTATTGTTTCTAAAGCTGCAGAGGTAATACAGAGAAGGATAGAATCATAGAATGTTACAGCACGGAAACAGGCCATTTATCCCTTCAAGTATGTACTAGCATCCTTCTCCACATGAACCACCTACTCTGAGCCTACTCTTTGGCTCGCTCCCATACTGCATTTGGTACAGTTTACAGGAGAAGGCTATGGTGTCTGTACCAGATCTTATAAATGGCTCGAGCAATCCGAAACTAATTTAATTGCTCTGCTCTCTATTGATAGCCCTGTATCTTCATCTGCTCCAAAAGTTTATCCACTTTTCTCTTAAAAGATGCAACACTCTCTGCTTGTTCTGATCCTTTTAATACAGTAGACAAGGGTAATGCGGTAGATGTCGTATACTTGGATTTTCAAAAGGCCTTTGATAATGTATCACACGGTAGGCTCATGACAAAGGTTAGGTTATGTGGAGTCAGGGAATAAATAGCTGAATGGATAGCCAATTGGCTAAAAAATAGAAAGCAGAGAGGAGGGATAAAGGGCAGTTATTCAGATTGGAGGAAGGTCGAAAGCGGTGTTCCACAGGATCAGTGCTGGGACCACTGTTATTCATAATTTACATTAATGATTTGGACTTAGGAATAAGTAACTCAATATCAAAATTTGCAGGGAGGGAGGAGTGGTATAGCTAACCCTGTGGAAGAATGTAACATAATACAAGAAGACATTAGAAAACTTGCAGACTGGGCAGTTAAGTGGCAAGTGAATGTTAACATAGATAAATGTGAGGTGATGCACTTTGGTAGAAAAATAGAAACATCACCTACACCTTAGAAAATAAGAAAAACTGAATCAGGTAGAAGAGAAAAGGGATCTAGGGATAGAGGTGAACAAATCATTAAAAGCAGCATTGCAGGTCAGCAAAGCAATTACAAATGCTAACAAAGCACTGGGATTTATTTCTAGGGGTATAGAATTCAAAAGTAGTGAAATTATGTTAAAATTGTTTAGGACCCTGGTCAGGCCACAATAACAGTACTGTGCACAGTTCTGGTCTCCATACTATAAAAAGGACATAGAAGCACTGGAGAAAGTGCAAAAAAGATTTACAAGGATGGTACCAGAATTGAGAGATTACAGCTATCGGGAAAGATTGAACAGGTTGGGGCTTTTTTCTTTAGAAAAAAGAAGACTTGAGGTGACCTGATAGAGATCTTTAAAATTATAAATGGCTTGAACAGGGTAGATGTGGAGAGAACGTTTCCACTTGTGGGAGAATCCAAAATTAGGGGCCATAAATACAAGAGAGTTACCAATAAATCCTACTGGGAAATAATGAGAAATTTCTTCACTCAGAGAGTGGTTAGAATGTGGAACTCACTACCACATGAAGTGGTTGAGGCAAATAGCTTGGATGCTTTCAAAAGGAAACTAGACGAGTACATGAGAGAAAAAGGAATAGAAAGATATGCTGAAAGGCTGAGATGAGGTAGATGAAATGGGAGGAGACTCGTGTGGAATATAAACACCAACACAGACTAATTGAGCCAAATGGCCTCTTTCTGTGCTGTATATTCTATGTAATTCTATGCAATTCATTTTCAAGAAACTATCTGTTTGAAAAAAAGTTAACAATAATTTATGGCCAAAAATTTCGTCTTCTATCCATCCCCTGTTTAAAGATATTTTTCTACCTCCTCTTTAATTCTTTTTGTGATTATCTTAAAATTCTGCCTCTTGTTACAGTCTTGCTGACCAGGAGGAATAATCTGTCACTATTTATCTTATAACCCTTCATAACTTTGAAGGCGTCTATCAGATCACCCCTTAACCCTTTCAGCTCGAGTGAAATAAAACCCTAACTTCTCAAATCTCTCCTCATAACTGTAACCCCCTCATCCCTGGTGTCTTCCTTATGAACAGATGTACCTTTTTCATTGTTTGTATATCCTTTCTATAATTGAGTGCCCAGGACTATATACAATACAGGTTTCAATGCAATATGTAAAGCTGGCAGAGCGGGAGCAGCTCGGAGGAATTTCCTGGTTTGTTTCGCCTACTGTTATTGAGTTTTGGCACCAATTTGTAGTTTGATTTTTCTATGAATGAAATAGTCTACTCAAATTTTGCACTAAAACAAATTCCATTCATGGATAGAAACAATATTTACATTTTTGTGGAAAAACATCAATGGGGAATCTAAATTTCTTTAAATGAATGTGCTCTTTCCGTTGGAAGTGCTGAGCATTTTTGGAAATATCTATAATATTAAAGGTTTGCTATGGTTTATTCCTGGTCTTTCTGTTCATAAAATCATAACATGAAGGTCGAATGACCTCTGAGGGTGAAAAATACAGGAATATTGAAGGTAGCCTGTCTACAGATTCTATGATATTGCGCTATGGTGAGTAAAGCACAGTTAGTTGACTCCTTAATATTTCCCTATTTCTGATCATCAGAGATGCTTCTAACTTCTTGTTATTCTTTGGAGAGAAAAAAATGTAACTCACCGAATGCAACGGTGAATAAAATAATAAAAAAGAATGAAAGAAAGACTTGCATTTATATAGCTCCTCTCATGACATCCCATGTACTTTACAGCCAATGACGTACATTAGAAGTAATGTAAGAAATGCGGCAGCCAATTTGCACACAGCAAGGTCCCACAAACAGCAATGAGATAATGACCAAATAATCTTTTTATGCAAAGCCCTTGGATACTGGAGCACAGCTATAATAGAAAACCCACTGCCAAAGCAAAAACGACTCAAATTAAATAACCTTGCTGTGGACAAGTAAGCACTGTGCAAATAGAAAGATAAGAGGGTCCAGAACAGACAGCAGAGCACAGTAGCTAAGGACCACCACAAAGACATCAGAAAAATTGTCCTTTATGATGAGAACGAGCTGTAGAAATGGTTGTAAAACAAAAGCACAGCAATGAAAAATCAGGCTTTCTTTCTTCAATGTGAACTAACCACAGAATGCATTAAGGCTGAGACTGTCTTATGTCCCTTAAATTTGGCAGTGTGTGGAATTTATCCTGTTTCTAGTATGAAGTTATGTTTAAGATATAAATCAAGGTTCAGGAGATTGGGTAAGGCAGTGAGTTAACACATTGTTCTTCTACCCTAGACCTGGGTTTCAATCAGCAGAAACTGATGGATTAAATGTCTCCTCTGTCTCCTCCCCCCCCCCCCCAGTTGTAAGGATTTTAATTTAATGTAAGCGTTATCAACCCAGTCGCTATCACGCAAGGAACTTTAACACAAAACTGCCATGAATTGGCAATCTCACCGAGGGAGGATGTCCCGAGGATGGCTGGTGTAGTAAATGGCAATGTATACTGGGCAGTAAAAACTGCTCTTTGAGATTAGGACAAAGACATACCTTGGGACATAGTAGAATGTGTGTAACTATTACAGCCTTTGCTGTACATTACCAGGTAGTATTTGATGCTAACACTGGATATCTGAAATTGAATAGTGTTCCATTCACCAGGATTAATATTCTTCACCCTAATTAGCACAAAATAATTAATAAAAGCACATTGAATTTAAAATTCTCATTGTTGTTTTCAAATCCCTGCATGGTCTTACCCTGCCATGTCTCCTTAACTTCCTTCAGCCTTACATCCCTTCTGATACCCTTTGATACTTTGACTCTAGCCCTTGATCCCCTCTGTTTGCCCCACCACTGATGGGTGAGCCTTCAGCCTCTCACCCTACTCTCTGGAGTCCCCATCCAAAACCCCTCCACCTCTTTGCTTCTGTCTCCACCTTTAAAAGACTTCTCAAAACTTATTTTTGACTAGTCTTTGGGTTACTTGTCTTAACTCTGGTACCATGGCTCTGTGTCAGTTCCTTTATCTCTTTTTTCTGTGTGTTTTTCCCCCTTCGGTAATGCAGGCCAGAAATGCACAATAGGTGTAATGTTTTCAAAGATGAAACAGAAGTGGATTGACACTTTCTTGGAGCCTTCACTTCAAGCGAAACTCATAACTTCAAACAACTCCTCCAATATTTTGTTTGCTAGACTAATTCCCTTTTATCATACCATATCAGAGGAAAACAAGTTTGGAGAGATTGTTATCAATCCCTTGTCGCCGGAAGTAATATCATGATGTTGCTGCTTGCTAAAGTACATAAGGAAACAATAAATGTCTACGTAGGAGTTTTTTTTCTTAAATTAGGGGACTTCATTAAAAACATGTGTTTAACTCACGTTTAAACACAAAATGTGTTAATGTGTGTATTTGGGGGGTGCGCGGTAATGACTGTCCTGCACGCCACTGATAGGAAAAACATGAGCATGCAGAACTCCAACGGTTTTAAGTCATTAGAACTGGCAGGAAGCGGCTAGGGCATCAATGTCTAGTGACAACAAGGCTGTTAAAAGTTTTTTTTGGTCGAAAGATGCTGATAGCAGGAGACTACCTGCTGCTGGCTAAAATACGAAGGAAACAAGAAATATCAAGATATGATGTGTCTCATTAAGACGTTTTGTTAATAAATGGAGATTTGCTGTTGGCGGGACAACTGGGGAGTTTATTTGTGTGTTAATAGCTAACCTCCATAAACTGAACGAATTAAATTAGCATATGTTAAAAGGCAAACTGCTCACAGATTTCTTTTTCAGCAGGTAGCTTTCTGATATTATTACCTGCCGAGAAGAAGCAATAAATATGCCTCTTCAATTTTACTCTTTCGGTTGAAATGATATTTATCACAGCTCAAGGTAATTCATTCGAAGTACCAAAGAATTGTCAAGGAAACATAGCTATACATAAATATTCTCGCTCTCTAGCCTCCATACGACTTCGAGAAAGCAAAATGCTACAGACCACAGATCTTACTCCATGAGCACCATCAGTGCAACGTTGTAATCAGGCAACAGGTTGTGCTAGGTAAATATGGCAACGTTCATTTTCCCTCTTCCTTCATGTGGCAATATCGCCAGTGACCGAACAAAATGCTCAACAAACTCATCTCGAGATTGGCAGAAGAGTCCGAGTAACAGACAACTGACATTTCTCCGCCACCATTTCAGAAAGTAATACTTGGAAGGCAAAGGGCACTGGCCCTAAATACGTTGAATATGGCGAAATTCCATCCTTAGCGAAAATATACCAATGTTCCGTTACACGTATTATAAAGAATGATTCTTCTGTTATGATGAAATTATTGCTTGTTTAACAAATAGGGAAGAATTATTTTGGTTGCTATGTATGGCAACTTCACAACCACGTTCTTTTTTGACGGATTTACCGTGTGGCTACATATTGCCACCGGAGCAATTCTAGCCCAATTGTGAATATTACTCTTCGTGAGAAGAGCACCCGCGTCTGTTGAAACTGTAGATCAATATATTTATGACCTATTTGTTGCTTTTCTCCAAAACATAGTTTTTCCCCTCAACTTATTTCCCCACTTCGTCCTACACCTTTTCTAGTGTCATTAGATCACGTTTTTGAAACAAGCTATTTTTTGACTTGAAGCAGTATATAGTTCTACTGAAGCGCTTTCCTCTTCCACTGCCTGGGTAGCATGTTGCTTTTGCTTCGTAAATGTCGATCTTGAGCTGTCCTTTGTCTTCCTGTCTGTGATCTAATACCAGCCACAGGTCTCATGTGCAGTACATCCAACGATTTCGCATTTTCTCTTAGCAAAAAAAGTCAATATAAAAAGGTACCTCTATGTGGCTAATTTATTTACACACCCTTTTGATATATTCCGAGTGAAAACATATATGCCCAGTAGAGTGCAAGCTTAAAGTAGTACTTTTAAACATTCCGTGTTGATTCCAATGACCCTGTTTCATGAATATACAATAATATTTGCCAGCAAAGTAACAATTATGATTAACTTGGTGGAAAGGAAGTTTAGATAATATGCAGGCACATCATTTTTTTATAATAATTCAAGAAAAGTTAGGGCTTGTCATTTTTAGAAAATGTATATAACGTCACACGACTTACTACGAGTTGGCGAGCCGTCATCCACTTCTTTCTCACATCCTCATCGTATATTCTGTCAGCAAATATTACAATAACTCGGTGTCCAGCCACTATATTCATAATTCCGTGTTTGATGTTGATACTGTGTGAATAATAATGTGTCAGATACAAGGTAGTTGTGCTCGAATAATCATGGACCTCTTCCCCTACCTCTGTTCCTACACGGTATCCCTGGTATTCCCCTGCTCTTGCCATACTGGAATATGCTAGAGTATCAGTCACTGAGTCAACTCTTACTTGTTCATAGGATACTACAATAACATGGTACGATTATATTACCAATATGATCAGTAACATTATCCTATGCGTATAAGTGGTTTTATAATACAAGTACAGTAGTGTTAACCAGCATTGCCTGTATAATGGATAAACAGTGTGTCATTACCTTTGTCCATCAACACATTAGGAAGCTGATTATTCTTTTGCAACAATTTAACGCCTGTTCTTTATCCAATAATGTCTGCCTCCCCATCCACGCCCAAATAAAGCAGCCTGAATTCTCATAACTAACAAAATACCTTTCAGATGTCAAACGGCAAACGAACCCCTTTGAAAAGAACGATGTAAATTTAGTCCTTACATTGTGGAATTTATCTGTTCCCATCTGGTCCCAGGTGAATTGCTGCACGGGGCTGGTGACCCTGCAATATGAGGAATTTTCTGCGGGCGAGCGCAGTTTAAAAAAATACATTTTACAGAACTGCTGAGAAAGTGTGTGTGTGTTTGTGGGTGGGGGAGGGGGGGGGGGGTGGGTGTTAAAGCAGAGGCTGCAACAGACGAACCCAGATTTACAGTGAAAATACGCTCCGGAGCTGCAGCTCTCTTTGTACACGCTCTGAATCCCACAGTGACGATTTGCTATTGACAAGTGACAGTTATCAAGGTAAACCGTTGGATAATGTTGTTCTTACACCCTCACAGGTCAGGAGCAGTTCGGGGGGTTGAAGATCATAAATTTCACAGTTGACTTTAGGGTGTATAAATATTCAGCACATTAAACATTGGAACGTTACGATTTCATTAAGATAACCCTCACTTGTCAGAATTTAACAAGTATCCGGTTACTCATTTGTTGCGGTAATCTATGAAAAACTGTATTAATGTATAATGACAGCTGTGATTAAGCGATCCCATCGATATTGCGGGTGCATTGTTTGATTTCGAATTCCATGTGACTTATATTTTAATGTTTATGCTTAATTATACGACTTTACATTGGAACCAACTCTGCTCGTTTCCAAATATCCAAATGAGGAGTAAGTGTATTTTGTTCCAATATAACGTTAAACAATTACCATTCAAAAACGACCAGCTGCTTGACTGTAAAACAATTCCATCTACTTGTTTTCCTGGCTGGTACAGCGTTCTGTGAAACAGTTACTCTTTTGTTGATAAATAGCTGTTGCACTTCACTTTCCAGTCCCAATCAATCACTAAACACTTTTGCTGTTTCAATAATGTACATATTTAACTGGTTATAAATTAGCCATTTAATGCTAAAAGCTTGTTGCTAAAAAGATGTAGCTGCACTGCGATACGGGACAGCAGGTAACAGTTCGAAAAAAAATCAGTTTAACAAGTTCTCCGCTCTGATCAACTGGTAATGCAAAACAACAGATTAATATACGAGTGAGGACATTTTCATAAGGATAGGCAACAACCACCACATTACAAGATATAACAGAAATACTCTGCATTTACTAATATACCCCGCGTACACAGACACACACGAGCGAGCACCATCTCTCTCATACACTATCACATACATTCATAGACTATTCCTCAGCCCACTACACACCCACACACTGACTGTGGTCTCGTGCATATACAGAAATAACTTGCATTTACATGACGCCCTTTTACGTCCAACTTTACAGCCAATGAATTAAGGTTTGAAGTGTAATTACTGTTGTAATGTAAGGGATATTTCCCCTTTCCATCGTGCCCATCTCGCACACGATACGCTCGCATTTATATGTCCGAGGCCACTCACACTTTCTGTCTCACACGCCCGTTAACAATTTCGCACATGCTCTCTCAAACACCTGCACACGCTTTATTTTACATACACACATTCTTACACACACATTGCTTTCTCTCACACAAGCCTTTTCTTTCACACACAGATTTCACACACATTCATTCTTGATTTCAGAGGCACATTCTTTGATGAAGAAATGAGAGGGTGGATGAGGGTAGTGCGGTTGATGTTGTGTATATGGACTTCCAAAAGTTTGATGAGGTACCACATAATAGACTTGTTAGCAAAATTGAAGTGCATGGGATTAAAGGGGCAGTGGCTAAGGGACCGAAAGCAGAGAGTAGTGGTGAACGGTTGTTTTTCAGACCGGAGGGAAGTTTGCAGTGGGGTCAGTGTTGGGACCACTGCTCTTGATATATATTGACGAACTGGACTTGGGTATTCAGGGCATAATTTCAAAGTTTGCAGATGAGATGAAACTCAGAAATATAATAAACCGTGAGGAGGATAATAATAGACTTCAGGAGGACATAGACAGACACATGGAAGATGACATTTAATGCAGAGAAGTCTGAATTCATTTTGGTAGGAAGAATGAGGTGAGGCAATATAAACTAAAGGGTACAATTTTAAAGTGGGTGCTGTGACAGAGAGACCTGAGGGTGTATGTACACAAATGTTTGAAGGTGGCAGGACAAGTTGAGAAGGCTGTTAAAAAGGCATACGGGATCCTTGGCTTTATAAATAGAGGCATAGAATACAAAAACAATGAAGTTATGTTAAACCTTTATAAAACACTGGTTCGGCCCCAGCCAGAGTATTGTGGCCAATTCTGGGCACTACATTTTAGGAAGACTATCAAGGACTTAGAGAGGGTTCAGATGAGATTTACCAGAATGGTACCAGGGATGAAATACTTCAGTTACGTGGAGAAACTAGAGAAACTGGGGTTGTTCTCTTTAGAGCAGAGAAGGTTAAGGGGAGATTTGATAGAGGTATTCAAAATCTTGACAGGTTTCGATGGAGTAAATGAGGAGAAATTGTTTCCAGTGGCAGAAGGGTTAGTAACCAGAGGACACAGATGTAAGGTAATTGGCAAAAGAACCAGAGGCGACATGAAGACATTTTTTTTTTACGCAGCGGGTTGTTATGATCTGGAATGCACTGCCTGAAATGGTGGTGGAAGCAGATTCAATAATAACTTTCAAAAGGGAATTGAATAAATACTTGAAAAGGACAAATTTGCTGGGCTATGGGGAAAGGGCAGGAGAGTGGGATTAATTGGATAGCTCTTTCAAAAAACCGGCATAGGCACGATGGGCTGAATGGCCACCGTCTGTGCTGTATCATTCTATGATTCTATGATTCGCTTTCTCTCTCCCACACACATTCTGTTTCACAAATATATTTTCTCTTTCTCTTGCTTTCTCATTCACACAGGCTATCTCTTTTCTCTCTCTACCCACACATTCTCTCTCTCACAAACATCCTGAGCCAGAATTTGTGGTGGGTATGATGGTGTACTCTCAGAGTATGCCGTCATACCGTCTTTGAAATGGACCGCAAGTTCGAGATTTCCACATGCACTTGCACAAGCGCTAAATCCCGAACTTGCAATCTATCAAGTTCCGACTTGACAAATGATCCACACCGATGGGGAAATCCTCATTGCTGGTGCAGAGTTGGGCTAATTGCCCACCAACTGCTCAGCAATTACGTATGAAAATTTTACGGCTGGTGCAAACAGGTATAGGCCTTGTTTGCATCAGCCTAAGGGGATACCTCAAAAGATCCAATGCATCATTCGACATGTTTTAACATTATTTAGCTCACATAAAAGTGAAATTGGAACATTTACAACAGATAGAAGCACCTGAGCTCCATGTGAATAATTTAGCCATGAGCTTCGTAGAATTGTGAAGAGCTATTTTTGTTAGTTTGTTTTGGTGTCTACACATTTAATCTCTATATTATTGAAATCCTGATGTTGAAGCTTGGTGCTGTCATTTCACCAGTTTTTTTGTGTGGGGCAATCTGAGAGCCACTGTTCAGTTCTCTGTATTTCATATGGTTGTGACTGACTGAATTCAACCGATACTAAATCCCAAATAAAGAACAAAATGTTAAACCTAACTATATATTTCTTGACATTAAAGCTTTTAAAGTCACCGTACAGTGCTGTTGTCATTGACCGTGCCCGTTCTGTGAGTGGACTATGCAACATTCAGTGTGTCAGGTGCCAGTCTGCACCCTCCTTTCTCCTATAAGCCTGACGCAATGGTTCCCTCATATCTGTCAACACTCTAAGAGGAAACTCGGCCCTTCCACTGATTGGAACACCAGGCCCACGTGATCCCAGGTATGCTTCCGCACACGCTGTGCCCCTGGGATCGGTGAGCCATTACGCTGTCCTCTAGTATGCTGCATCAAACGGCAAGTCCATGAAGGTGGGACCCCATCAAGAAAGTGTGCCTTCTATTCACATGCTGGTGGCGTACTCTGTAGGTACGCCGCCGACCGCAAAATCCAGACCCCTGTCTTTTTATGTTTTCCACACATATTCTTTCTCAAACATTAAATTTTCTCTTTCACTTACACACACATTGGGGTCAAGTTTAACCCAAAGAGAGGTTTGGGCAGACAGGGGCCAGGGCTGGTATAAAACCCACTCACTGGGCTAAATCTCAGACCCAGGGCATTTTAACTCCTAGGCCTCATTTCAATTTGACAGGCGGGTTTTCCATCCAATTGTGTCGGGAAAGGGAAGCTCACCTTTGCGTGTAATTTCCGGCGGGCCTCCATGCCTAATTAATGCAGGAATGCATCTCTTACAGGTTGGTTGCATTCCCTTCTGGAAAATGTTCTGCAGTAATGAGTTGGAAGCAAACATCCAGATTTTCTGAAGCCTCCCTGGAAGTCCTGGACAAAGAGGTGAGGGCAAGGAGGGAAGTTCTCCCCCCCACCCCCACCAATGGCTTGAACGTTTAAAAATGAACATTCACCACATCTGCAGAGATGTGGCTGAGATTGTCAGCTCCAGGAGCATCACTCCCAGGACCTGCATTCAATGACCTGACAAGAGCAGCAAGGGTGAGTCTGGCTCTTCATTTCTCCATCTCTCCCAATAACAGCTGACAACAGTCATCCCTTCCCCACTCCCAGCACCCTGAACAATTCCTCTCCTACATCACAACCTTCACCACCCATCACATGGGCACACTATACCACCCCTCATTCTCAATCCAAACACACACTCACCCTTGCTTGTTGCCTTCACATCAGCTACTAACTGCATTCTGTGCTCGTATGGTGACTCTTGCAGAACAAGGAACTCCTGTGATGACTCCCTCCTCACTTCACACTCCAGCCACTTGCTTGCCATTCAACACCTCCCCATCCTGTTTGCATTTTGCTTCTTTTCCCTCTCAGCATATACACAACATGCAGAAGCCCCACATATGTACACTTTCCTTTTCAATAGACACGCACTAACTCTCGTCCTTTCTTTCTGCAGGAGAAACTGATACACAACACAAGGCTTGCTACTAAAAGATGTAGGAGGAACAACCAACATCATGATCCTCTCTGAGCTGAAGCTCCAAGCTCTCAAGATCAATGACCCCTCCAGATCTGTCTGCATTGAAGATTTTGAGGCTTGGGGGGTGCTATCTGAACAGGGTCTCTGTACCTCTTCATGTATCTCTGTAAGAAAACTGGGTTTTGCTATCCTTACGAATATATACCGAGGAACCAGATAAATCCTTAATTCCCTTTTTTAACTCCTTACAAATGAACTGTCTGGTGTTTTACCTCCTAGCATAGGTCTAGGAATGAATGATGCCTCTCTCGGCTCACCGAGCTATCTTACAATAAACAAAATGAATTTAATTTACTAACCCTCAATTAGTTTACCCTCAAGATACTGAGTGAGTGAATTAACTCTTCATTTCCAAAGGAAGAAGTCAGACCACAAGTCATGCACTAATTGCTCTTTATCAGTTTCAAGTCACAACTTAAAGTTAAAGTTGAGTACATGAACACTTAATAGACATGCAAAATGTAATCAGAATTACCTAGCAGTTAGCAAATCATTGATGGCTAGAGTTACTCAACAAACTGAGTAACAAAGGTTACACAGGCAATTCAGTGTATCACTGTAAATCAGCGCTAATGGATGTTGAGTATTAAGGATAGCAGTGACCAGAGTCTGAGGTTATAAATTGGTGAGATTACTTTAAGAGCTGACAAGATAACAGCTTTGAATAACCAGTCTATCAAATAGCTCACACTTACGTGTGTGACTACTGGCATTCAAATGTTACAAAACCTCATTCTCATGAGTGGCGTGGTCGGGTCAATCTCCATTTCCTAGGGCTCAGGCGTTAGCTTCTGTAGTGGTGCGTCAATGACCCTCTTCGTGGTGGGGTTACCCACTTCACTTGAATCTTCGGTTCCAACTGAACCCATCTTACACATGAGTGACGATATCTGAGTTGGCTTCCTTCTCCTCTTTCTTAATCTCAGACTCCTCATAATTAAGTGACACTCTGAGCTCTGCCTGTAATGGCCGAGTGTAGCCACAATTTCTAACCTCTGACACTGTTCTTAAAGGTAACTTGTACTAGTACAGATACCTCTTACAACTGCTAGGTAGCAGTTCTTTCAGAAGAATAATACAGGAAATAAAAGTCTTCTTCTGATTAACACAGAAAGACTAAGAAAATTAATTAACATAATTAACCAATTATGACTTAATTGCTTAAAAGCCTGTATTCAATGTTTGGAAGCCTGTGTTAACTACTCATTTCCCAGCACTCAGTTCAACAACTGAACTCGATATTGTACGGGCATCCTCAGGCAATTTACAAGGTATTTCTCATATGAATTTCAACAGCAAACCTTCAGGCAATTTTAAGGGCACTATTCCTATACCTCAGAAAATTGCACATTCAGCCAGCTTGACAACATCGGGCCAGGCCAACTTTTGTCTTTTCTCCAGGTCCTTCTCAGCAGCAAGAGCCTCTAGAAGAAGACACCTCCGAGAAGGACAATCCTTCTGAGGAGGCAACATCATGCATTCCATCCCTCCCAAACACCAGTACAGAGATTGGCACCCCAGCTGGGTTGGAGAGTGAGGCACAAAGGTGGTGATGCACCCAGCACGAGTTAGCAGAAGCAGGTAGTGGTGGCAGGGGTAGCCCAGTAGATGGCTCACCAGAGTGCGAGATGCTCTCCCAGCTCTGTTGAGGAGGACAGAGATGCAGATTTCAGGGGCCGAGCTATGAAATAAGTGCTGCTGGGCTCGCTCAAGCAGTTATGCAAGGTATTGGAAGGCCTGCCAAGGAGTTTCAGCACCATGGCTGAAAGTATGGAGGAATCCACTTTCAACTTGTGTGGTGTCCTCTTGCACGGCATCACCACTCTGCAGTCTGCCTTGGAGCATGTGACCAGCTCCAAGGATGCTGCAGCCTGGCTCTCACACCAGGTATCTATGTTACCAGCCATAGCAGCTTTGGTAGAAGCTCAAATGGCTGCCATGCAAACTCTGAGCTGAAAATTGGACTGTTGGATAGAATTGCTTTTAAGGCATAACTCATCTTCTGCAGTCTAATCTTTTGCAGGTCAGTGGCACAGGTCAGCCTCAGCCCTTTGGAAGTGGCAGTGGTGCAATTGGAGCGGTGTGTGTTGCCCTCTCTCAGGATGTCAGCACGACTGCTCCCTCACCAGCCCCTCAACTAATACCTGCCATGACGCCAGAAAGCCAGCTGAGGTAGACTACCCTGGCTGTAACCGAAGTGATTCAGTCTGCAGCCGGGTCCTCACAGGTTTGAGCCCCCAGAAGTCATCAGCCACAAGCATCTAAAGAGTCAAAACAGGAGCAACAGCAGCATTTTGCCAACTGACACTTGGGGGAGCACCTTGTAGGAGTAGTAGAGTTAGTAAAACTTTAAGAAAGGCATTATGCATTGACACTTGGGTTAGAGATGAATTCATGGCAATTATTGTGTTTGGTATTAATTTAATTATCAAATTTGGCAGTTTGGTCTGCAGTACCTTTCCATAGCAGCTTCTAAGTCTGCATTGTCAGTATGTTATTCATATAAAAGTTGGCTGAATTGTTTCAATGTTAAGGGAGTGGTGAAGGGGGGTAACATGGTCTTTTAATGTAAAGGGGCTTTGTTTCACTTTTCAGAGGAGGGGAATGAGCAAGTCACTGGAAGTGGTGTTGTATCAATTGATCCCTGGCGTCTCTGGCTGCAATGGGTTGTACTCGCCCTCCTTCTGCTTCTCCTTCGCCTTAATCCAATTTCTTCTCATCAACATCAACAACAATTTGTATTTATATAGCGCCTTTAACGTAGTAAAACGTCCCAAGGTGCTTCACAGGAGTAATATAAGACAAAAAGTTTGACACCGAGCCACATAAGGAGATATTAGGGCAGATGACCAAAAGCTTGGTCAAAGAGGTAGGTTTTAAGGAGTGTCTTAAAGGAGGAAAGAGAGGTAGAGAGGTGGATAGGATTAGGCAGGGAATCCCAGAGCTTAGGACCTAGGCAACAGAAAGCACGGCCACCAATGGTTGAGCGATTATAATCAGGGATACTCAAGAGGGCAGAATTAGAGGAGCGCAAATATCTCAGGGGGTTGTGGGGCTGGAGGAGATTACAGAGATAGGGAGGGGCGAGGCCATGGAGGGATTTGAAAACAAGGATGAGAATTTTGAAATCAAGGCGTTGCTTAACCAGGATCCAATGTAGGTCAGGGAGCACAGGGGTGATGGGTGAACAGGACTTTGTGCGAGTTAGGACACAGGCAGCTGAGTTTTGGATGACCACAAGTTTACATAGGGTAGAATGTGGGAGGCCAGCCAGGAGTGAGTTGGAATAGTCAAGCCTAGAGCTAACAAAGGCATGGATGAGGGTTTCAGCAGCGGATGAGCTGAGACAAGGGCAGAGATGGGTGATATTACGGAGGTGAAAGTAGGCAGATATGTGGTCGGAAGCTCATTTCAGGGTCAAATATGACGCCAAGGTTGCGAACAGTGTGGTTCAGCCTCAGATAGATATTAGGGTGAGGGATGGAGTCAATGGCTAGCGAACGGAGTTTGTGGCAGGGACCGAAAACAATGGCTTCAGTCTTCCCAATATTTAATTGGAGAAAATTTCTGGTCATCCAGAACTGGATACCGGACAAGCAGTCTAACAATTTAGACACCGTGGAGAAGTGGTGGTGACATAGAACTGGGTGTCATCAGCGTACATGTGGAAACTGATGCTGTGTTTTCAGATGATGTCGCCAAGAGCAGCATGTAGATGAGAAATAGGCAGACAGATTCATCAGATGATGACTCTTCTGCCTCCTCCAACTGCAACCCTCCCTGTATTGCCATGTTGTGCAACATGCAGCACAGTACATTGCTGCAACATAGGTTGAGTGGGGCATATTGCAGGGTACCCCCAGACCTATCCAAGCACTTGAACCTTTGTTTCAATGGCCCAACGGTAGTCCCATTGCTGTGATTTGCCTGAGCTATTTAAGCATATGAACATTGGAACAGGAGTAGGCCATTCAGCTCCTCAATTCTGTTTCAATTGATCATGGCTGATCTTCATCTCAACTTCATTTACCCACCGTTGATCCATATCCCTTGATACCCTTACCTAATAAAAACCTAGCCATCTCAGTCTTGAACATTTGAATTGACCCAGCATCCACAGCCTTTTGGGGGAAAGAGATTTCCAGATTTCTACTATCTTTTGTGTGGAAAAAATGCTTCCTGATTTCACTCCTAACTGGCCTAGCTGTAATTTTAAGATTGTGCCCCCTTGTTCTGGGTTTCCTCACCAGAGGAAATAGTTCTCTGTATCTACCCTAAGACAGAGAAATTGCTAAAGTACAGGACTGTTATTTTCCAACAGTGTTCAGAGAAGAAATGGGAGAGAAATACCAGAAATAGGGTTACATTTTAAAGGTGAAGTTAGACTGAAAAAATAAAAAATTGCAGGAGTAGATATATTGGTAGATTGTGAAAGCTCAAGGTACACAAGGCTCCTTGCATGGACAACCTTCATTCCAAGGTTCTGAAGAAATTGTCTCAAATGATTGTGAATTTTCTTGTGGATAGTTTTGAGAGTTCACTGGACTCAAGCCAAATCCCAAAGGATTGGAAAATAGCAAATGTGACCCCCCAGCTTCAAAAAGGGATGAGCCATTACATTATAGACTTGTAAGCCTTACTTCCACTGCTCGGAAAGTGTTTGAAAGAATCATGAAGGATGATATAAGGGAGCATCTTGCGAGGCATGAGCTGATCTGAGACAGTCTGCATGGTTGTAGGAGTGGGAGGGCACGCTTGAATAATTTACTGGATTTCTTTGAGGAGATGACAGGCCTAGTAAATAGGGGAGAGATAGTGAATTTCAGGAAGGCATTTGATACTGTCCCACATAATGGGCTACTACATAAGGTCCAAAACTATGGGATAGATGAGAATGTATTAAAATAGATTGGCAAATGGTTAGTTGGTAGACAATGAGTAACAGTCCATGGGGAGATATTTGGTTCACAGTGGAGTGGAATTACCAGTGGAGTGCCACAAGGTTCAGTGTTGGATCGATTTGGGTGTTTATAATTTAGTAAATGATTTAGAGGAAAAAATTGTGTCCAATGTGTCCAAATTTGCAGACAATACCAAATTGGGAGTAGAGTCAAATGATGAAAATCAGTGCGCACACATTCAAAAGAATTTTGACAAGCTTGATCAGTGGGCAGAGAAATGGAAGAATCATTTTAATACAGGGAAATGTAAGATTATGAGATTTGGCAGAGGAAAGGTTGATGTGGATTATGTGCTAAATGGGAATGTACTTGAAGCAGGAGAGGGATCTTTGGGTTTTAGCGGACAGCTCACTAAAACCATCAGCATAATGTTCTTAGACTGTAAAAAAAACCAGAATGTTGAGATGCATAGCAAGGGATAAACATTTAAATCCAGAAAGTTCATTTTAAAACTGTATTTGGCCCTGGCGAGACCACATCTGGAATACTGCATACAGTTTTGATCTCACTATTTCAAAAGGATATTCAGTTATTGGATGGGGTACAGAGGGACCTATACAGTTGATCCCAGAACTTAAGGGAATGACGCATGAGGAAAGATTGACTACCCCTCTGACTTTTCTCTCTTGAAAGGAGAATACTGAAAGGGGAGGTTACAGATGTGTTTAAAATTTTGAAAGGTTTGGACAAATTGGATCCAAGTAAGCATTTTTGCTGTATACAGAATTTAAGCACAAGGGGTCATATTTACAAATTAAGGATAATGAAAGAAAATTGGAAATGCAGGAGGAACTTTTTTACTATGTGGAACAGATTACCGGCATGGGTGGTGGAACAAGAAACCTTGATGGGTTTCAAAACTGCCAACAAATGAGATTCAGAATGTTTAGAAATGCACCAAGAGAATACCATGTGTAAGTGAGCTAGATGGACGGAAGGTCCTCACAGAATCACAGAATCCCCACAGTGCAGATAGAGGCCATTTCGGCCCATCGAGCCTGCACCGACACATATCCCACCCTATCCCCGTAACCCCACGTATTTAATCCCCCCTAACACTAAGGGTCAATTTATCATAGCCAAATCAACCTAACCCGCACATCTTTGGACTGTGGGAGGAAACCGGAGCACCCGGAGGAAACCCACGCAGACACGGGGAGAATGTGCAAACTCCACACAGACAGTCATCCGAGGCCGGATTCGAACCCTGGGTCCTCTCCTGCCTGAAACTGGTACTATGTTGCTCTCTTAGTATTTCTGCCTCACACACCCAGGGTTAAAAGCTCACACGTACATGTATACATACACATTCCCTTAAACACATACAATACGCTGCTTCAAATACATACATTTCTCTCTCACGCACCCACATTAATTATCTCACATAGTTTATCTCACACACACATTTCTCTTACACACATACATTCTCATATTCTCTCTCACATACATTTTCACTCTTACACACATTCTCTCTCTCACACATACATTTCTCAATCAAACACACATTCTCACACATATTTTCTCTATATATATCTCTTATACACTCCCTCTCACATTGTCACTCACACACACATTTTCTCTCTCACACATACATTTCTCTCTCACAATTTTTCTCTCTTACACATACATTCTCTCTCACACAAATGCACCCCTCATTCACACACTTCCTCTCCCATACACACAGACACACACTCATTCTCTCACACACACTCTCTGTCCCATACGTGTTCACACACGTGCACGCATTTTCTTATTTTCTTTCTCACACACACAGCATTAAGGCAAAATCATATTTTTGAATCCAGACAATGATTTCATTGCGGAGGTATGACAAATATATAACAGCAACTGGACAGAATGGGAGACTTGTTCTTTTAATAAAGAAAACGGAGACTCGTCCAAAATAACGGGTGAAGAATCCACTGTTGAAACTCGCCATGAGCATGAAGAATATCACATGAACCGCATCTTTCAGGTTTTTTATGCGTTCAACAGATTAGCAAACCAGATGTAAAAGGTTTATTCTGTAGCATCACAGTCCAATCATTTCCGGAGTCTGCTGTGTGACATTTTTTGACACTTTTCACCTGCTAAAGTCCTTGCAAGCCGTAACCTTAAACTGTTGCTGGCAACACTTTAAAATACTTTTGGATATTTTAACAGAACAGACTACGGCGAGTGACAAGAAGTACCGGTAATTGATAAAACACACTCGACGGATAATAATAGCGTCTTTCCGTGTCTGAAATCAGCCATCGTGTCAATGATCTCCATATATGTCACTATTTGTAAAGAACGCGAACCATAAATCCAGGTGTTACATGACGTTCAACTATAATTCTGAGGGAGACCGAATCCCTCAGCACTCACTCAATTCCGCCGGAGAGCAAGATATTTATTGACAAAGTTGCCTTCTTGGTTCTTGGTCGCCTGTCGAAAGTGACCTTTTCTCTGGTCCGTAAGGACCGACCACTGTCACAAAGTTTTCACTAAATCTCACAGCAGAAGTTCCTGAAAAGTGGTCTCAGTAGCCTTTCCAGCCCCGTGCGGTCTGGCAATGGCAGCGAGTCCCTTTTATTCCAAATGTTTTCTAAACTCACATACACGTCTGTGTTTTCCTCGGACCACGTAAAACCTTAAATCACCCATGCTTGTTTTTTTTGCGCAAAGTGACGATTAAAAAAAAAGATCTGCAAAGGCAACCGCTCTGACATTGGGACTAAAGTGTGCATTAAAGTGAACAAAGCGATATTCTAATATTTGGAATAACTTTGGGCTTCTCTGTTTATATTGATGTGGCTGACTGGCATTTTATGAAACCTTTTGTCTGGAATTTGCACTTTCGAGTGCCCACAGTCAACGCGTTTTGAAGCTCTCCTTTTCCCAGAAAGATCAGGTCACCTCTTGAGTCACGCTTGGAAAAGGTCGTCACTTCTACTGTAACACTACTTCGGGCAAGAACAAAGAATTCTGCCTGTTCTCTCTGAGGGGTGGGGGGGGGGAAACTTTCATTTGTTTCAATTCAAGCTAAACAGGTAGAACGAGCTATGTAAGTGCTGTCTGATCTCCAGGAATTCAGTTGGTTCAGTGGCAAATATCCATTACAGACAAACTCGTGTAACTCTAACCCTCCGCATTGTACACTCGCCAGAAAATGGACAAAAGAGAAGCGGCTTCTGGGGCTGCTGTGAAAGGTGCCCGTGGGAAAAGGTGTCACAAACGAGGAAGGGTGGTACAATCGGCTCCTCGGTGAACAATCGAGGCGATTGTTTGTGCCCTAGATCTAGCTCTGTCATCGACATTTTGAACTTAAAATAAAAATCGCACCATACTCTATATGCACTAATTCTGCAACTTGGAATCAATTCGGCCTTAGCCTGGAAACAAAAAGTAATTTCATGCAGTGAGCCGCCTGTGTGAATGCAGCGAAAGGCATCTTTTAAGCTGTGGGTAGTTAACACTCTGAAGTCCTGTACTGAAAATAAAATTACATGTTACACCATTCTGAAAGCTATTAGGCATTCAAGTCCAAAGAAATAAACTTTTTTTTAGATCTGTGCACTTTCCTATTTCTTTACTGAAAACTAGAAATTTGAAAAAAATCATTCTCGCAGATAAATGCGAAAAAATGTGAGCGTGCGTTAAAAACGGAAAACTTTCAGCACTCAGAGGACAAGCAATGTAAATGGATGAATTTAACAAGTTAATGAACCTCGAACCAATTTGCCCTAGCTGGGGAACTGAGGTAATACCACAGTGAACTCGCTGTGTGAATGTAGCGCAGGAATCATTTGACCTGCGTGTTCTCCGCGAGCTGTAGTAACCTTTCATTTGTAGATATTTTTTATTGGTAATTATTTAAAGCATGTTTAATATCGAGTCCTTGTATGGAGTTCAGTTCGGTTGTAACTGGTTGTTTCTGTGTGTTTTTTCCATGTACTCTGCGAGAACAGACACAGCTCCATTATATTACACCAAACCCCCCACTGTGCTGTTCAACTAAAATAAATGCCATGTAACCTTGGAGGTGTCTGTTGCGGGGGAGGGGAGGAAGATATTTGATATGTAACTGTAGTTTGAATTGTTATGTTTCAGTGTAATTAACATCAGCTCTGTAAAGGCCTCCAAATACCAGTTAAAATATGAATTTTAGAACTAAGGGAACTGTCAAAAAAGTATACACTCGCAAGTCCCTGCTGGGAAATGTCTGGAACTAGTACTGGTTTCCCAGTGTTTCCAAGTTAATATCCCGGGAGGGACAGCGAGAGAGAGAGAGAGAGATTTTTATATGACGGTAACAGATTTGAAAAACTGGAACCGTGTATAAAATGGAGTGGAAGACCTCGTTATCTTCTGAAAGCATATAGCGGCAGAGAGTGCCGCTGTTCTGTTTATTTGCTGTAACTAGGCACCTCTAAGAGAGAGGAGAGGTGCCTTGCCTAGAGACAACCTGACTGACCGTGATGACAGATTTCACTTCTCATATTGTAAGTCCATTCGTCCATCTCTCGTGTTGCAAGGCCCCTCGGTTATAACACAACAGTACACATTGAAACAACTTTCAACGATTGAATTACAACGTTGTCAAATTAAAACCGGGTGAAAAAAGTTTAGCTTTTAGCTCATTGGAACGTTGCTGTGTTTCACATGAAAAGCATTTATTTCCTTGTGCGAAGTGCGATGTTTTTCATTAATGGCTGGGGTTCTGGAAAGTTATCTGGCTTTAGATAATAGAACAAGCCTGGCGGCACCATCCAGACCAAATTTATTGCCTTTTCGCATCAGAAGAATCAACAGTTTTGTGTGATGTCTAACCATTTCTGACCAGTTACAGCAAGAGAGAGTATTGACATTTAAAAATAGCTGTACCGGGACATATTCGCGCCTTTTTACATTTGCTGTATCAATAATAAATCAAAACCGAAAGAAAACGTTGTATTTTGATCATCGGGACCGGAATAATTAGCATTTATTATCATACCTCCCTGCCGCTGTGGAACTTCGATATAACTGGGGGTAGGGTGTGGGGGTCACAAGGTCCAGTGACCCACGGTGCATTTTTCATCTGTCTTTTCCAGTATGTAATGAAGCTGGTGTGATTTATTACAGAACAACCCGAAAAAAATATTGCCATTGTACTTGTGCATTAGATTGCCTCTTCACGGCTTTATGCGCCAGAAAGGCCACTGCATTACCCAGGGCAGACGTGACTTTACAGAAATGGACATAATGGAGAACGGCATCAAACTTACATGAGAGGCAGCTTCCCAAACACGATATCAAGCATTTCCGTTGAGACAATGTGATTGCATCAAATGAACCTCAGTTGCACAGATAATGTACTTGGCTCTATGCAATCTGGTACAGAGGGGGAGAGGCCTGCCAGTGCCGCGCTAAACGTTGATTTCATATTACTTTCAGCTGCTCACTCCAAAGAGCTGGAAACTGGACCAACAATAAAAGTGTTTGGTGCTTCGTGGCAAAACCGCTGACAGGTAACAGGAGTTTCAAATCTCGATTCAAGTTTCCTCAACGATATAAATGAGCATTTAACGGCCATTGCCATATGTATTTATATGTGTCTGGGTGGCTCGGAGCGTTATTCTGTGCTTCATAAAACCGTGAAAGCATGGATCGCTTTCGCAGAAGTGGGTGGTCGGTCAGGTAGAGGCTTTGAACATTATTTTAATGTTCATACTTTTTTGTATCATTAATTACCATGGGGAATTGGGAACTGATATGACAAATACAGAGCCACAGCAGAAAACACAGCGCACTATATAACGCGGGGTTGTTGGGATGGCTGAGACTCATTTAGCTAGGTTCATAAAGAATATGACTGAGTGATGGGAGAACGGGACAAAAGGCTCAGAGTCGACATTATCTGACCCGAGCTAAAGTATTTCACGTGGTGTATATGCTGTAGAAGGAATGGGATGGCGCAGTCCTAATTTATAATGGGGGCTGTTTTCTTTGGCCACTCAAAGCTCAATAGCAGATCCAACAAGTGTGATGTCACCTTTTTCCTATTTCCAAATGGAAAATACTTTTCAAATGACACTTTAGATAACAATGTGAACAGAATAGACTCAGAGCATATCATCGTCGATTGTTTTTATTATTTGTTCAAACGCTGTGTTTATTCCATAGTCTAAATTCTCATGTTTCCGATTTCGCTGGTCTTGTTCAGCTAATTGCTGATGAATTTTTGGCCATAAGAGAAACATTCAGAAGCCCAGACTTACACTAACTATATTACAAATCATGAGAAAAAGCTGCACGTAGATTTTAAGGTTAATATTGTTATTAACCATGCTCTCATCATACCAGTCCATTGAAGTGTTTGCTTGTTTAACAAGGGCTTAAGGACTTGCAACAAATCACTGCCTGTCGATTCAAGCTGGTCGGTCCATTCTTGGACAGAGTTATCTGGAGATCATGCGCACACTCTCCGCCAACACACAATGCCCTTCCCAGGACAGATCTCTCAAGTCCACATTTTTGAAGAATGTTCTGAAAGTTCACGCGGTCGTAACATTATCGGTCAAAAGGTGTTACAAAAGGCGACCAGTACTTTTTGACTTAGTTCATCTTCTGTCTTACCCCTTTCAACCGGTGTCTTGGAATATGAGACTTGGCTCTTCTCCCAGGTTTCCCAATTAAAAAAAAAAATATTTTTTTAGAAGGTACTGAAATTGTGATCGCACATCAGCCATCAAGAAACACCCATATATGCTTAAAATCCCACACCAATTACAATCCCACACCAGGCAAAACCCATCGCCTACAGTTATTCAAAAGCATTCTCAAAAGAGCAAGTTAAACGCATGTTTACAGCCGCTTGTTCTTTAAAATCAACTCTTCCCATGTGGAAGGGTATTTAAGTGCGCAGCAAACTACTATTTTCAATGAATTTTGTTTCTGATCTAGTTTTATTTAATGCGATATCGTTAATTTGATACATGGGTCTGTAACTAAGTGGATGCATACCTAAATTCAATAGCAATGGAAATTATTTTGACAAATAAAACCAGGGTTAGAGATTTTTAAAGTTATTTTTAAATGTCATTTGCAGCTGAGATTCTAATAGAATATTCCTGATGTCGGATACCGCACTGTTATTTAAACTTTCCTTTACCGGAAGCAGACAGAAAGCACCCTGTGTACTCAACAGTCTGAAATAGATCTGCATAGAATCCCCACATGGGATCCATGTTGATATCACATAGTCCTGGTACATTCAAGATGGCGTGTGCGAGGTGGGACACAATGCCAATCCCTTGTGTGACAGCACCCCATTGAAAAAACGATGGGAGCCGTCCCTCAAGGCTTTAGACACTTCAGGTAACACAACTCCCAGATCTATCACTTCTAGTGACCTGTGCACGAATCATCAAGTAAATCAAGTGTTCACCACTGCACAATGGTTTGTAAGCAAATGGAAGAAATAGGAAGTTTATGTGGAAGTCAATCTTTCCCCCACGTGTTCATTTTGGAATGCCATCTACTGATTAGTGTTAACAAAATTAGTGTTCAGGAGAAAACACTGACTCTTGCCCACGTACTATTTAATAAATACTTAAAAAAAACGAAGTATTGCTATTGACGGGGGAGAAGTCTCCTCTGTCAGTGTTTGAGATTTGAGTGGTCATTTGTGTGAGTAAGGTTGAAGGAAACTATTTCCTACTGGGTATGTAGAAGCGATTGTCCTTCCAATTTATGGCTGCAGCCATCACGTAAGTCCAAAGTTGAAAGATATGCATATATATATATATATACCCACATTTTTTTCAGTTTTTACATTTTGGTCTTCACCCAACTGCGCCAATAAAAATAAAACAGCGAAAGATCTCAATTCAATAGATTTGTACGTGTTTTGTAAATTCGAGCTTCTTAGCGGATGCGCATCTGTCTCAGAGATTGGGATGATTCCCATTCCGGAGCAGGATGTACCATGTGCTCCGTGCCATGTTGTCACTACGGTGCTTTCCCCTCCCCGTGTTTGAAATAACACAGGCGCGTGTAGGGGGAGAATAGAGGGGAAATCTTTTGCGGGACGGGTGGAAATCAGTGAAACTAGTTAGGCCAGGTGATCTTGCAATAATAATAGCCGAGTGCGAAACAGTTAACTTTCTAAAGCTATCCAGTTGTTCGAATCTGTAATATAATTCACCTCATTCTATCCCCACCTCGCGTCCTTTGAGATGTTCCTTAAAACCTACCTCTTAGACCAAGCTTTTGCTCACCTGTCCTAATATCTCCTCCTTTGTTTCCGAGTCAATGTTTATCTGACTTTGCTCCTTTGGACGTGTTACTATGTTAAAGGCGCTATATAAATGCAAGTTGTTATTGGAACGAATGCCAGTCCTACCGATTGGGTTAAACATTGAACTTTTTTTCACCAAAGAGAAAGAGTACATTTAATATGATCAAGACTTTACCTAGCCTTTGTTCGATTTGCCTCATTTCCGATTAATAGGCAGAAGCGAGTCCGAATGGACGGGTCTTGTATTGCGGTTAGTAAGGGAGAATAGTCAGGGCAGAGGTTACAGTAGTGAACTATTCAGAAAAGTATTTATCAATGACCAGTCACAGAAAATGAAGATATGTAGTGTTGAGGCAGTCTGACGTGGAATCGTTTAATAGAAGCTGCTCGAGCGAGCTCATGCTTACTCCCAAAGGGAAATAGATGCCTAACAATGGAACCAGGGAAAGCCAACCGCGGCTGGGTTTAGTTAATGCAAATAATTCAGAATTTGAAATTACCGTGTGTTAAAAGTCTAAAAAATTGCAGAACCTCCTGCATAAAATGGTAACGCTGAAAGATAATCAGATTATCATTTGGAAAGCACTATCTCTGGACCAAACATGGACTGGTAACCTAGAACCGGAACAGGTAGGTCACAGCCCGAAGCACATTAGAACATTTTACACTTTACCTCATGAACATAAGTGGCATTCGTGGACGTTTAATGAAATATCGTAAGTTTTCTAGCATTATTCGGTTACATGAGTTGCGTCAAGAACGGTAGAAAACTAAACTAATTTAAGATAGATAGCTGGTACTATCTCAAGAAAGGTGAGTTTCAGTAATTATCCAGGGCACGGGAAATTAGAAAAAGCAGATATTAGGCAAGTATGAGAAAACCAACTTTTTTAGAATCAGAATAAGAAAATTCCAAATTACTTTTCATTGTATTATAAGATATCTGTAGGGATTCTGCACTAGAAAATTAAAATATTAAAAAAATGTAATTGAAACGTTATCAAAAATGCTAAATGTATTGAATATTAAATATAAAATACATCTGCTATACCTATAACTTGCATTATATATAGTATGCACACACATTCTAAAGCGTTAACAAATTAAACTGTATTTTCTGCTTAGTGGATTATCTTTATGCACATGTTTGGTATTGAGGTTTTCAAATGTCTGGTTAATATAATGTCCCGACGCAATAGTTTGCTGGGATATTGCCAGCGTGGAATCGTGCACATCCATTTGCTTACCACTCTCCTGAAACTGAGAAATGTATTACGTTGCCTAGAGTTTGGGGTTTTGAGATTCTGATCTTAATTGAATTAGACATTTCGGGCGTTACCTTTATGGCGTCAGCTTTCTTTAAATAATGATAACAGTAATATGATGTCAAAAATCAATTAGAAAACAATTTCATGACATTACGATGTGCAGGTGATGCTGCGTGCTCGGAAGCAAGATACATCTCCCAGTTTGGAGTGAGGTTTCAAAAGTGAACAATAGTGCTAACGACATTTGTTTGGTTTTCAGACTGCCCGGGAATTTATTCTGAACTGTAAATTAACAGCATATTTACTCCTTGGTACTTTATTTCCCTAATACAGCAATGGAGGAGATTAGCTATCGATGAAGATACCCATCCCAAAAGTTGAATACATTTAAACAAGTAAGTTTAATTTATTTCTGGTTGGCAATTTAGTTAATAATTCGAGGGAAATAAAACGTTACTAAAAGTGTTACTGTATGCTTGTTAACGATTTTGTAATCCGCGATCGCAGCGGAAGAAACATATGCATTGTAATTATTGTGCTATGTTTTCCGGTGAGTTTGCATTCAGTGCCAAAACTGTCACTCTACATTAAGACACAACACGATATTGCAATTCCTTATTGTTTTGTACACATTAACCCGTGAAGCAAAGTGCAGCGCAAAGCTAGTGAATAGTGCAGCCATTTAACTAGAGTTCGGGTACTTTGCATAATACATAGTTGGTTACTTACATCCGTAGGGAAATATGACTTCTTATCACTTCATGTATTTATGGCATTTTTGGCTCTCATTCCAAGACATTGCCGGTTTGTGTAATTTTCTCGTTAATAATCCGGCTTCACAGAGTAGCCTAAACCACGATCGATGGCCTTTCTCCACCAGCTCTCTTTTTGTTGCTCATTTTTCTTTACTTCTCTTTCTTGCATCTTCCCTGAAATTCAAACATGGGAACGGAGTAAAGCAGCAGCTCCACCTGCTGTTTGTCAGGAAGATTTCAAAATCAAACGAGCAGCGAATTCTTGTGTTTTGGTTTTGCATAATTTTGTTTGGTTTTAATGAGAGGCAAATGTGGAATAAAAATCAATGCTGATCTTCCCCCCACAGGGTAAGGAAGACCTCGTGAATCAGAAGCGTGGAAGACACCTAAACAGAAATCGATAAATTAAGTCTTCCACCGTTTGGCAGAATACTTTTTTTAAACACCGGATGAAAGAAAGACCTGCATTTATATAGCGCCTTTCACGACCACCGACGTCTCAAAGCGCTTTACAGCTAATGAAGTACTTTTGGAGTGTAATCACTGTTGTAATGTAGGAAACACTGCAGCTTATTTGCTCATAGCAAGCTCCCACAAACAGCAATGTGATAATGACCAGATAATCTGTTTAATCTGACGAAAGGTCATCGACCTGAAACGTTAACTCTCTTTCTCTCTCCACGGATGCTGCCTGGCCTGCTGAGTTTTTCCAGCATTTTCTGTTGTTATTTCAGATTTCCAGCATCCGCAGTATTTTGCTATCGAATCTGTTTTTTTTGTTATGTTGGTTGAGGTATAAATACTGGCCAGGACACCAGGGATAACTCCCCTGCTCTTCTTCAAAATAGTGCCATGGGATCTTTTATGTCCACTGTGAAAGAGCAGACGGGGCCTCGGTTTAACTTCTCATCCGAAAGACAGCACCTCCAACAGTGCAGTGCTCCCTCAGCACTGCACTGGAGTGTCAGTCTAGATTTACATGCTCAAGTCCCTGGAGTGGGACTTGAACCCACAACCTTCTCAGTCAAAGGCGAGTGTGCTACCCACTGAGCCACAGCTGACTAAGAACAATGTTTAAATCTGCAGTGGATATCGCACGTGTGAAAAATACTTTACTGTTTCTCAGTGCATAATGAGAAATGCTTCTCACTTCTTGAAGACGTGGGATGTATTAGACTTTAACTTTCATCAAGGGAGGGGAAACACTTTTCCACATTTGGTACCCAATGTCAGACAAAGCCCTTCCAGATCATCTAGTGTTAGATGCAAAGTGAAGTTCCCTGTTACAGTTTAGGCTCTTTTTTTCCCTCCAACACCTTTTTGGTAAGCAGATGAGTCTCTTATTAACTCATACCTTCTGCTTTACTGAGGGAGCGTGGCTTGGGTCTAACAATTGCCCCGATCATGGTAGATTTTCAACTTGTTGAATTGGCCACCTGTTATAGAAACTGCCCGATTTCCATTTCCATTAACACACCAAAGAAAGAGGAACTTACCATCAGGAGTTGCCTCTTCGGCTGGCCCACCAGCTGATACTGGTTGTACCATGCGCGGCACACGCTCCGGCCAGTTCAGTCCAAAAATGGCAATGGAGGTCCCAATTTCCATTTTTAAATGGACCTACTGCCTGACTCCGGGAAGGCCGCAGTGAATATTGCCTTGGTCACAGCGACGGTGACAACGGGGTGATAGGTCATTGCCCACCATTTTTGGGATGTTACTGCCCCCTTTCCACTCAGCCCTGAAAATTCAGCTCTATAATTCCTCCAGCTTCTCTTGGCAAACTCTGGAAAAAAACATTGGCCCTGAATTCACGGTCGGCAGCATAGCTAAGGAGTACGCCACTGACATCTGAACAAAATCCACACTTACCTCGTGCGAATCCCCCTTCGTGAAGATGCT
This sequence comes from Squalus acanthias, assembly GCA_030390025.1. Taxonomy (NCBI): domain Eukaryota; kingdom Metazoa; phylum Chordata; class Chondrichthyes; order Squaliformes; family Squalidae; genus Squalus; species Squalus acanthias. The sequence goes on along the minus strand of CM059436.1, from coordinate 27,962,541 downwards.
TTCAAATGCTGCAGAGTTGTGCGCAGTGTAGAGGCCCACGGATCCCAGGGGCGCAGCATATGCGAACCTGGGATCACGTGGGGCGGTGCTCCTTTCAATTCCTGACTCTTAGCCAATCAGGAAACAGAGAAGATTGCTGATTTGCCCACAACTCATTTTACATAATTTAGCAGCCAGAAATGCTATTTTATTAATAAATTATGATCATTGCAATAGTATTTAATACACAAACCTATAATTACAGTCTCCTCTATTAGACTAACTAACCTTTGATTAAATTAAATAATCTAAAATCGAGCATTTACATGTCTGATAACACGAGGAAATCCTGAAAGTGAATTAAATCCTATCTAAATAGAAGTTGGGAAATAATTAAACTGAAACTACGAAAGGCTTTTGGGCAGCAAAGACGGTGACACAAAATAGCTCTGTTTTTAGGGTCTTTCAAAGTTTGTATCTGCTCAGACACGAACCAGTGCCTCACTGTAGCATAAACTAATAAAACATTTCTCAGTCACCCCTCCCCTTATGCTGTGCAACAGGCTCCTGCGCCTGTTTGCACCAGACATAAACATTTTCAGGTTAATTGATGCGCAGTAGGTGGGCAATTAGCCCAACTTTTCGCCAGTAAGTTGATTTGAATGGGTAGGTGAAATGTGCAGCGAGGCCGATGTGCAGCCGAAACTTGACAGATCGCAAGCTCAGGATTTAGCGCATGCGCTTGGAAATCCCGAACTTGCAGTCAATTTCACAGGCGGTATGACGACATACTCTGAGAGGGCCAATGACCTGGATCTGGCAAGATTACTGGTGGTAGTGCAGGGAAACAGAACTTCTGCCTCCTGACATGACCCAGCACTGACCCTGGCTAAATTTCTGGGGTGAGATTCATTTATGATTTGTAGGTGGCCTCCCAGCAGTAATACCACCTGACATTCGTAGCTCACTACCGGGGGCCAGAAAATCTGAAGCTGCTACAGTATTTAAACCACTGAATCGTTGAAAAGGGCAGGCCACAAAATTTCAATCGTTGAATCATACTTAAAAGTTTCCCAAAAGTATCTATATAAGTACAGCTACAGCTACAGTGCCCTAAAATAGTTGGCGGAGGATTTACTGGCCCAAATATAATAGAGGAAGAAGCAAATATTTCGGATTGAGCACAAGCACTCCTCAATAGGGAGTATCCAGGCACAGTGGAAAGAAGTAGCCATGGCAGTTAACGCCAGTATCTCTGCACTTCAAGCAAAATAAATTAAAACACCTCCCAGGGCAGCCAAAGTAAGAGGAGGCTATGGTACCTTATAAGAATACATGGAAATAAACCACCGTTCTCTCACTGTTTTCAAGTGCTCCACAATCTTACCATCATTGTACAGGAGGTACTGCACAACCTATCACATTCCTTTCCTTCACCTCCAGCTGTGCCTTCCCTCATAGTCTAGCATGAATGGATGCACTGAAAGCCTCACATGCTTCTTCCATGAGCATGATTATCCTCTCCCTCCATAATGCTTCCTGCCAGCTACATGAGATTGCATGTTATGGCAACCAGAGGAGATTCATACTGTTTACTTTCTTCTTAAAGGAGAAAGCATCTTATAATCTAAGTCAGAGAGCTGCAACAGGTGATTGTTCCCCCAGTATATGACCTCTAATTGTTTATGAGGAGGAAGCCTTTGAACCGTTGCACAAGCAGACAGTGGAGGGCTTGGAAGATGGGAAGTAAGAAGGAAGATGCCAAATGTATATTGCTCATAGCATTCATGTTCTCATACCCTGTTATTTTTATGCAGCACACATAAATTGTCATCCTAATACATAAATAAACCCTCATGTAATTCCTTCTACTGACAATACAATTGGAATTGTACTACACATCCATCTCTGTTTACCTCTGAACATAGACGTTTTGCAGCAAGAAGCAGAAAGAGAAGCCTGCAGCTTCTCTTTCACACACTGTTAGCACTTCTTCACACAAGGTGTTAATCACCCTTTCTGTCCCAAGCATCGGCCCAGAGAAACCTAGCGGCATTCTTAGATCTGACATGGATGCTCAGATGGCAACAATTAATGCTTGGGATGGCAGATTAACAAGGCCTGTCTTTAGCAGCTTTGGAGCTTTGCAGAAAACCATCCCTCAAGCTTCAATGATGTGATTACTACAATTTAGTTTACTCTCCTGCTGATTAGTGACCAAGCTGAGCCAGAGACCAGTATTAATAGTACAGCAGGAACATGAGCACATGAGGCTGCTGTCTCTCAGAATAGCAGCACATGCGTCCTGTGCCCCCTGGGATACCTGCACATGTGTCACAAGAGAGGTACAGTGAAGCATTTTACCGTGGACATATATCGCTGTTCCTTCACCGTCACTGCATCAAAATCCTGGATGTCCCTGCCTAACAGCATTGTGGGAGCGCGATCATGAACTGCAGCAGTTCAAGAAGGCAGCCCAAAACCACCCCCTCAGGGTAACTAGGAATGGGCAATAAATGCTGGCCTTGCCAGTGATGCCCACATCCCAAGAATTAAACTCCGATTGTATCTCAGAGAAATAGTAGATTAAGGGTACAAGGCTGACGGGACCCGCTGGCACCAAGGGAAATCAAGGTGGTAAGAAGAAATAGGCGCAGTATTTAGGTTTACAATAAAAATTCTAGTAACAGTTGATGTATCTGCAGAGATTATTTTTAGTTAGCAAAGCAGTTTGCACGACAGTCAGTAGTTTGGGAACCATTTCGAGTTTTGAACATAGGAACGGGAGTCGGTCATTCAGCCTCTTGAGCCTGTTCCGCAATTCAGTCAGATCATGGCTGATCTGTACCTCAACTCCATTTACCCACCTCCACTTTTTCCTTCTCTGAAGTGGCTGGCAATGTCGGTTGTTCAATGCTTATGTACATGAAAAACGGGTGAAATTGCCGCTGAGTGTAACAAAAATAATAAAAGGTACAACATTTTACCAACTCTCTTAGTAACGTCAATTTGTTGGCCTCGCCTCAGTGGTAGCACTCTTGCATCTGAGTCAGACGATTATGGGTTCGAAGCTCCACTCCAGAACTTGTGCCCATAATTTAGACTGCCATTTCAGTGATGTACTGAGGGAGTGTTACACCATCGGAGATGCCGTATTTTGCATGAAACGTTAAACCGAGGAGAGGTGTTCAACAGACGGCTGATCCGATAACGCCCGTTTACAGTATCGCCAAAAGTTAAATTTACCCCCAATGAGTGTTAATGCAGAGGAGATTTATGTAACTTTTCAGAGGAGGGAAATGAGCAGGTCACCAGAAGCGATTGTTCTATCAATTGTTTCCTGACCTCTCTGGCTGCAATGCATTGTCCTCACCCTCCATCTTTTGCTTCTCCCTTGCGTTCCTCCAATTCTCATTTGATGACTCTTCCTGTTGTTCTGCCTTCTCCAATTGCAATGTTCTCAGTATTGCCATGCAGCATGCACAGTGCAGTGCTGCGACAGACTTTGTGTGAGGCATATTATGGGGAGCTCCCAGACCTATCCAGGCACCGCAATCATTGCTTCAATAGTCTAATGGGAGTCCCTTTGCTGTGATTTATCTGAGATGTTCAGCCGTAGAGTGCTCAATGATGTTCCTGGTGGTCCCATGGCTATGATTGTACCTAAGCTGTTTAAGCATGGTTGTGGAGGGGTGCCACCAGCCACGTGTAAAGGGGATAGCCCTTGTCCCAAGTAACCAACCTCTTACGTTCCTGGAAGGGTAGAATAGTGGGGGATGGATGAGGGTTGCAGGATGATGGTGTCATGACAGGTGCCTGCAAAATTGGCACAGATTTGCATGATCTTTTTGTGGTGATCACACACCAGCTGGTCATTAATTGAGTTCTAGCTTTCCTATTGGTGAAAGCTGCTGACTTGTCTTCTGTGCCTTGATGGCTACATGAGTGCAATCTATAACATCCTAGACACAAGGGAAGCCAGCCACTGCTGCAAATCCCAGAGCTCTCTCATTTTGAGTCTTGGCAACATTGGGAATTGCAATGTATTGGTTGGCTCTGGCAAGTAAGGTGACCTGCTTGATACAGCTGTGCACTGCAGACTGGGAGATGCGGGTGAAGTCCCCTAAAACAGCAGGTCAGCAGTCCTGTTGCAGGAGGCTGCAGATCACGACAGCCTGCCCGGTGAAGTGCAACCTCCTCATGCAGTGATCCTTGGTCATATCCAGGAAAATTACTCTTGGCCTATCGACCCTGTGAGCCGCGTAAGGCCTTCTATGTGTAGCCCCCTCACCTGCTGTCTTCTAACAGGCCCACCTGCTGCTCATCCTAGTTGTTGAGGCTTATACTGCTGCTGTTGCTGCTCCTCGTCATCCAACTGTTCCTCACCCTAAGCAAAGAAGTAAAAATTGCACCCTTGATATATTTGAGAAGTCGCACAACACCAGGTTATAGTCCAACGGTTTTATTTGAAATCACAAGCTTTCGGAGCTGCTGCCCCTTCGTCAGGTGAAGTCACTTCACCTGACGAAGGGGCAGCAGCTCCGAAAGCTTGTGATTTCAAATAAAACTGTTGGACTATAACCTGGTGTTGTGCGACTTCTCACTTTTGTCCACCCCAGTCCAACACCGGCATCTCCGCATCATGGCCTTGATATATTGTGAGAGCTTAATCAAGGTGAGTGCTTAATCAAGATGAGTAAGGCAAAAAAGACAGCAACAAGCAATCTCCAAGCTCAAAAGTCCACTGGAAATCCACTAAGCACAATAGCACACAGATCCCTATGATCTCGGTGCTGGCAGCTGAGTTCCCTTTTAAATATTGCTTCCAGTCAGTCAGACAGTCAATGCCTGAAGCCAATTCTCGCGGGTTGATCGCTGGGCAGGGCTTCTGATCTGCGAGGTGAAGATTCTTCAATCTGATTGGTTGAAAAGCCTCGCTGTTTCTTGCGCCACTCACAGTTGCCCTGTAGAGGGCGCCGCGCTGGATCAGACACAGGTTTAGAGCAAGTCTCCGCTCAAAATTCCGCAAAAACCTTGTGGGCAGCTGTCAGCGAGGTGAACAGTGAGTGCCGTTCTTTCACCGCTGACCAAAAAATCCGGGCCAACGTGTTTCAGTTTCATGCCCTATAATTAGATTTGTGCTGTTTTTGTCTTTCTCACGGAAATGAGTAAACTTCACATTAAGTGTGAGCACAAGTACAGTTCAATAAAGCTTTAATGTAATCTTTCAAATTAATGCAAATAACTTAGAAAATCAGATTTTAAACAAAATACCACATCAGCCAAAACTCAGTGCTTCACTGTAAGATTTTTTTTTGAAACACAGTATGCTGAAGAGGTTACAAGTAGAGTTCATTCTTCCCCAGAGATTCAATCCTGACTGTAATTTTGCTACATGTCATTGGTTTTGACAGTAATACTATTTTTGCCTTGGGCGATGTCAAAGTATTTGCTGATATCAGTTCCACTCATATTTCGAAAGTCGTTATGCAACCTTTCTCACATTACCGGAACTAAAGAGCGACCTCCATTTGACACTTTGGCCTCGTCTTGCAAGTTTTCCTTTCCATCCTCCCTTCATCACACACCAATCTGTGAGTGAGGAGGTAGGCAAGTGACATGCACCCAGCCCTCTGCCAATCATGTGCTTACATCAGTCAATAGGCGTTCACAAGAGCAACATGGATTGGTTTACCCTCTCATTTTCCTCCTATCTCACCAGAGAAGCTGCTCGTATCTGCTTTCTTTGGATGCCCTCTCTGGCTGAGGTGGAGATCTCTTCAGGAGGGTAACACAGAAAAAAGACCTCAGTGCTGCTGTTCTGCAGTGTGGCAGGCAAGCTTTCTAATATACTGCACTGCTAGGCTGCCTAGTTAGCATATTTTCTTCACAAAATGGAGGGCGCCAACTAAACAAGCAAGGTCATGGAAAGCTCAGAGATGCAGTAATTTGATTTCTATAAATAGATATGTCTATGAATAGTATTATAACCAACAGAAAGGGCTGCTAGCTACAACACAAAAGCATTCAGTTAGGAGCCCCGATTTCAGGATTTGCCCAAATGCCTATGTTTTCCATTTGGGTTCATGATGAGGTGTGATTGGAGGGGCGGGGGAGGTTGCTGGAAATGCTATCCAACAACACTGTCCTTCTCATAATGTTCAAGATCACCACTGGTGGCTGAATCAATGATATCTCTCGAAGCATCTGTGAGTTGGGCTGTCTTGTCCTCTGGTAAAGGGTGGCAGTGGTAATGCAGAACTAATTTCCAAAAGATGCAGAACAATACTCATTACTGATACACAGAATCCCCACAGTGCAGATAGAGGCACCGACACATATCCCACCCTATCCCCATAACCCCACGTATTTAATCCCCCCTAACACTAAGGGTCAATTTATCATAGCCAAATCAACCTAACCCGCACATCTTTGGACTGTGGGAGGAAACCGGAGCACCCGGCGGAAACCCACAGCACGGGAGAATGTGCAAACTCCACACAGACAGTCACTCCGAGGCTGGATTCGAACCTGGGTCTCTGGCGCTGTGCGGCAACAGTGCTAACCACTATGCCACCGTGTTGCCCACAGGAGCTCAGTGCTTTTTAGAGGACTATGGGCCTACAATTGAACAGGGTGGGGTTGCTGCAAAAATGCAGACAGGAGGGGACCAAAACAACCTGTCAGGTAGTCTCCTGGTCTGCTTTAGTCTTCTTGCCATACATTCTTAAATCTCTGCCAACTGAAACTTAATTTGCTGTGAAAAGAAAGTTTGCATGAAAATTGAAAAACTACAGGTCCCATGATCCTGTGCCACTTTTACAGTCAGCTGTGCACACCAAATGTTCCACCTGTGCAGGTTAAATGTAAGGCAGTGAGTAATGGTGGAACTTGTGACCTTTTGTCACTGTTCATGGGGATCAGGTTTCATTAGCCCTGCTAATATCCTTGACAGCTGGACAGTATTTTCATTTTATCTAACAGCCAGACAAGATTATCTGGCAGTTGGCCGCTGTGATGATGCCTTGAGAGTCACAGAGGTGATTGAGAGTATGTTTTGGGCCTAAAGCCAAAAGGCTGAGGTTGTTATTGCACACTCAAGGTTACTTTTCTAATCCTCTGCTAAGATTTTAAGAATTATGGCCAGACAAATTCAGTCAATATTTCATTATGCCTTACCCTTTGGCTACAATCACTAACCAGTATTTCAATTGCACTGCGTCAGTTCAGTAAGTACTTCAGAAGTAGTCTTCATTTTTGACACCCAAGGTCAAAGGTCATTCATTCTGACAGCACTCAACAAAGGGATAATTTTCAGATCGTCAGCCTCCATATTATTCTACCCCTGAAACATTTACCTCAGGAATATGTCAGACCACTCCAGTGAATTGGCAATGAACAGTGAAAACCATTTATGTTGTGACATTACAGCCAAAATAATTAAGCTTATTAGGAAACTGTATAACAACTTCAAGTATTGCATCACTAAAATGTTTTAAAAATGGCTATCCATCTACCTTTCTATCAATCTCTTATGCTGTCAGCCTGACTATATCCATCCTTCCTTCTATCTTTCTGGCTATAAACTATCGGGGGAATTTGAACCCTCCTGCTTGGCGGGAATGGTGTGGGTGAGTGGGGTTAAGATGGCAGGGGGCTTTGCGCCGCGTTCCTGCCCCCAGTCACCTTAACTAACCTGAAATCAGGCATGGGGAGGCCACCCGCCCCAGAGGACTGGGGCCTAATTTAAATGGCGAAGTTATGTTCTGATTATATCATTGGAACACGCATGCCATTTTAACCGTGGGCACGACTAAAGCAAAAACCTCACCACAAAATAATTGTTTTCAGTTTCCCGTAGGGTAATCACCAGCAGCACTTCGATGGCCTCAGAATTGTCACCGCAGAATTTTTTTTTGTGAAGAACATTTTCAGAATAAGATCACACCAAAAATAATTGCTATTTTTGGCTGGTCTTATTCTGATCGTGGGCCAGGTTCTACCCAAATTGGTCCTATGTGCCCTTCTTGCAACTCATTACACAAGAGGTTCCACTTGACAAGACTGATCAACGATGGTGCTGGGAGGCAATCGCCTGTGGACCCACAGTGATTTCTCCAAACCAGTGAGTGCGCCTACAAGACTCCACCCCATAAGCCACTTAACTGTGGTATGGGGGATGGAGTCTTGCAGGAGCACACTCCATGTGGAGGTCAGTGCCTCTCTGTACCACTTCCAAGCAATCAGCTGCAGATTGTTTCTCAAAAAACTTTCACCAGTAACATCACTATCGCTAATCCTTCAGTGTCAACATCATCAGATGATATGGAACTCATGGACTTGATACCTGCTCATACAGTTATTGTCAGCACAACAAAAATCACGAAAAACAAACCCACTCTAAAATGTAAACATTGTTTAAAAATTAATGTCAGGAAGTGATATCAAAGTTTGTATTATAAATTCCAGATTCAGAGCGTAGTTATCATTTATGACACCATAGGCTTGAAATTACTGCCAGTTACATTATTGTACAAAGTATCTGTATAGTATCTTTCTCTTCACTATTTTAACAGAGGCCTCAACTGGTTTAAGATGAACAGGAGAATTTCATTCAAGCGCGCTAAGCTATTATGCAATAACATTAACATCATATAAGGCCCTAATCAGATGAGTCTATTATAATAACCCCAGCTATCCATTATTATGTATATTTCTAATTAATGCACGTTGTTTCATAAATAATGAATGTGATAAATGTTTACCATACATATCCACCGCCATCTTGTGGCAAACCAGAGTTATTACACAGACAAATTCTTCTGTAAAGAACCATGGGTTATATTTTCCTAAGATACATTCAATTGTGAAACAATTTATTATATATTTACTATCTTACAGTGGTCTCTAACTGCACTGCTATTACCAGATATGAAACAGAAAAGGATAATGGCCCAAAAATTCGGCTGAATACGGGAGATTACGCACTGTGTACTCTCGCGTATTCAGTCCCGAAGTGCCGGTTTCCTGCATGCACTGCGCATGCGCGGGAAACCGGCACTTCCGGTATGGCGAAGGGGCTGGTTCCTAAGTGAACCGTGTGCGCACTACAGGCTGTGCGCACGCAGCACACTTCGTTTTTTTTTCAGGTTTCAACGCGAAGGTAAGTATGGAAGATTTTACACATGAAGAAAGGAGGAGTAAGACCCCCTTTTAACAAGGTAAGTAGTTAATTAAGTATTATTTAAAAGTTTTTTCAACAGGTTTATCTTTTTTAGAGACTTTAAAGAAAGGTAAGTTTATTTTTATAACTTTTAAAAAGAATTTAAATTTTTTCAAAAATTTAAATTTTTGTTTAAAGTGGTTAATTTATTTAACTATAGTTATTTTATTAATGTGATGGTTTTTAAAAAAAAATTATTTGAGGTTTAGCTGTTCTTTTGGGGGCAATTTGTATTCATAGTTTTTGACAGTTCTCCTGTCAAATCTATGAATGAAAGATGGTCTGCTGCCATTGGCTCTCCATAGCCCACGTGATCCCAGAGGTCGCATCGAACTAACTACGCCTCTGGGATACGCACACACTGCGCGCCGGCACCAGGGAGAGGCCCAGGAGCTGAAGTTCGTGTGGGCCCGAAACACAACGGCCGGCGCGGAGTGCGATATCGCGGGGGATCCTTACCCCCGCGGAAAGCCTCCGAGTCAAATTTCTGGGCCAATCAGTTCGTAGCAAATGTAAGGCCACAATTGTATTTAGTCTAAAGGCATATCTGAAAGTACAGAAGGTACACCATCATTTTTGTTCCAAGCGTGTGTCTGCTAGTATTCCATTAATATCTGATATGTGTGTGTACTGTAAGATCACACTGATATCTGGTATAACTGTAGGCGAACTGTAAGGTATCATAGAATCCTAGAAAGTTACAGCACGGAAGGAGGCCATTTCGGCCCATCATGTCCGCGCTGGCCAACAAAGAGCTATCCAGCCTAATCCCACTTCCCAGCTCTTGGTCCGTAGCCCTGCAGGTTAGAGCATCCCAAGTGCACATCCAAGTACTTTTTAAATGTGGTCATGATGCGGAGATGCCGGTGTTGGACTGGGGTGGACAAAAATGAGAAGTCGCACAACACTAGGTTATAGTCCAACAGTTTTATTTGAAATCTCAAGCTTTCGGAGCTATCAATCGCCCCTTCCTCAGGTGAAGTAAAGAGATACAGAATCGCCAAAGCATATATAGATAGAGAACAATGCATTGTTCTCTATCTATATATGCTTTGGCGATTCTGTATCTCTTTACTTTACCTGAGGAAGGGGCGATCGATAGCTCCGAAAGCTTGTGATTTCAAATAAAACTGTTGGACTATAACCTGGTGTTGTGCGACTTCTCATTTTTTTAAATGTGGTTAGGGTTCCTGCCTCTGCCATCCTTTCAGGCAGTAAGTTCCAGACCCCCACAACCCTCTGGGTGAAGAAATTTCCCCTCAAATCTCCCCTAAACCTTCCACCAATTATTTTAAATCTGTGCCCCCTGGTTTTTGACCCCTCTGCTAAGGGAAATAGGTCCTTTCTATCCACTTTATCAATGCCCCTCATAATTTTATACACCTCAATAAGGTCTCCTCTCAGCCTCCTCTGTTCCAAGGAAACAGACCCAGCCTATCCAGTCTTTCCTCATAGCTAAGATTCTCTACTCCCGGCAACATCCTTGTAAATCTCCTTTGTACCCTCTCTCGTGCAATCACATCTTTCCTGTAATGTGGTGAAAAGAACTGCACGCAGTACTCTAGCTGAGGACTAACTAGTGTTTTATACAGTTGAAGCATAACCCTCCTGATCTTGTATTCTATACCACGGCTAATAAAGGCAACCATTCTGTATGCCTTCTTAACCACCTTATCTACCTGGCCTGCTACCTTCAGGGATCTGTGGACATGTACTCCAAGGTCCCTTTGTTCCTCTACACTACTCAGTGTCCTACCATTTAATGTGTATTGTGGCGGATCGCCACCTAAACGGGCATTATCCACTTTTCTGTCCATGGACAATATATCGAGCACCTTGCCTTTAAGGCACCTTGCCTTTAAGGCAGGAGAGAAGGAGTGGGCGGGGCCTCAGGATTTTTCCAGAGAATTCTGGGAGCAGTCTGTTCAGCCATTTTGGACCATGCAGTTGTAATAAAAAGTCTCTGTTTTTCCACACATGGATTCAGTCTCAATTCGTGTTTCGCGGCAGCCTCAACATTGGTGAGCCCGACGCTCAGAACATATTCCGAGCACTGCAATGGCGGACACGAACGCAGTTTCCGTGAAACTGCCGGAGTTTTGGGAAAACCAGCCCGAAGCCTGGTTTCTCCAAGCTGAATCCCGCTTCCGGCTGCGAAACATCACCACAGATGGGACGCAGTACGACTACCTCGTCACATCACTCGGTAGCGCCGCAGTTTCGAAGGTTTGGACAGCGCTGCAGAACCCACCAGAGGAAGGCAAGCATGCACATCTCAAGGCAGCGCTCCTTAAAAAATTTACGGCCTCGGCATATCAGCGAAACTGCCACCTCCTCGACCTTCCAGGCCTCGGTGATGCCTCACCGTCAGACCTCCTCTCCCACATGCTCTCCCTCACCGACGAGAGCCCACCCGGATCCCTCTTCCGCACGCTGTTCATCTGCCAGCTCCCTCTCAGCATCCGCCCAGCGATCGTGGCGTCCGGCCTCACGAACCTGGAAGCCCTGGCCGATGAGGCCGACAATCTGCTGTCCGCTCACTCCAGCCGCGAAATCACTCCGGACCTGGCAGCCAATGCCTGGGCACGCCCCTCACCAGCCACCACGCGGCCACAAGGACCAGCCACCAGGCCCACGGGGCCTTCGCACCCCACTAACCCAGGCCACTGTTACTACCACGCACGGTTCGGCGCCAGGGCACAACGGTGCACACCTCCCTGCTCTTTCAAGTCCACCCCCGTACCAGCCCCCGCGATGGCCATGGGCCACGCGGGCTCCCTGCTGTTCGTCACGGATGACAAAACCGGCCGCCGGTTCCTGTGCGACACTGGAGCTCAGCACAGCATCATCCCGGCCTCCTCCCTCGACATCCAAAAGGGTGAACGAGGACCGGCGCTGGCTGCTGCTAACGGCTCGGAAATCCGGACGTACGGCACCCGGACAGTCATCCTCGACCTCGCTGGTCGCCGCTACCGATGGGAGTTCATCACTGCCAAGGTGCTCTCCCCTCTCATCGGCGCAGATTTCCTGTGCGCCCACGGCCTACTGGTAGACATCCCTCGTCACCGCCTCGTGGACATGAACACCATGTCCCCCATCCTGGGCGCCATGGACCCCCGTCAACCCGCCGACATGGCGTCACAGTGCCACGCCCGGGCCACGGATGACTACTCGGCACTCCTGGCCGAATTCCCGGCCCTTACCAATCCAACCTTCTCTGCGGAGGCCGCCAAACACGGGGTGGAACACTTCATCCCCACCACAGGCCCCCCAGTGTATGCCCACGCCCGCAGGCTGGACCCGACCAAACTGGAGATCACGCGGACCGAGTTTGCCACCATGGAACAGCTCGGCATCATCCGCCGCTCCAACAGTCCCTGGGCCTCCCCACTCCACATCGCCCCCAAACCAGGCGGAGGTTGGCGCCCCTGCGGGGATTACCGCCGCCTCAATGACGCCACCACCCCTGATCAGTACCCCGTGCTGCACATTCAGGACTTCTTGGCTAGACTGGCCGGCCGCTCAGTCTTTTCCAAGGTCGACCTGGTGCGCGGATACCACCAAGTCCCCGTCCACCCCGCGGACGTCCCCAAGACGACCGTAATCACCCCCTTCGGCCTGTTCGAGTTCCTGCGGATGCCCTTCGGCCTCAAAAACGCGGCCCAGGCATTCCAACGGTTCATGGACTCTGTCCTTCGGGACCTGAAGTTCCTGTTCCTCTACCTGGACGACAGCCTGGTAGCCAGTTCCTCCAAGTAGGAACACCTCGAACACCTTCGCATCCTGTTCGGGTGCCTCAGCGACCACGGGCTCATCCTCAGCCCAGCCAAATGCCAGTTCGGCCTGGACAAGATCGACTTCCTCGGCCACCACATCACCCATGCTGGGGCCATTCCCCTGCCCACCAAGGTGCAGGCCGTCCAACAATTTCCCCGCCCCACCACCATCAAAGGCCTCCAGGAGTTCCTCGGGATGGTGAATTTCTATAATCGCTTCATCCCCAAAGCAGCGTCCCTCATGAGGCCCCTGTATGAAGCCCTCCGGGGCAGGAGCGGCAAGATGGCGGTCGAAGACTCCACCAAGACCGCGCTCGCCAACGCCACCCTGCTCACGCACCCACGGCCCAATGCCAGGGTAGCGCTCACCATGGACGCCTCCGACCACGCGGTCAGCACCGTGTATGAGCAGTGGGTCGACGGCGCCTGGCAACCACTTGCCTTCTTCAGCCGCCAACTACGCCCCCCGGAGGTGAAGTACAGCACCTTCGACCGCGAACTCCTCGCGCTGTTCCTGGCGGTCCGCCATTTTCGGTTTTTGCTTGAGGGCCACCCCTTCACTGCGTTTGTCGACCACAAGCCCCTGACATTCGCAATGGCAAAGACAACCGACCCCTGGTCCGCCAGGCAGCAGCGCCAGCTCGCGGCAGTGTCCGAGTTCACCACGGACATCCAACACGTCTCCGGCCGAGACAATGTGGTAGCCGACTGCCTCTCCCGCCCCGCCATCCACACCGCACACCTGGCAGTCGGCTACGCTCAACTCGCAGCAGACCACGCTCAACTCGCAGCAGACCAGATCACCGACCCTGATCTGCTCTCCGCACCTACCAACCTACCAGGGCTACGCCTGGTTGACGTCGCCTGTGGCCCGACTGCAGTCACGGTCAAGTGCGACATATCCCTATGTCAACCTCGGCCCGTCGTCCCAGCGTCCTGGCGCCGCCGGGTATTCGACATTCTCCACAACGTCTCCCACCCCGGCGCCCGCGCATCCATCAAATTGGTAGCCAACCGCTTTGTCTGGCGCGGCCTTCGCAAGGATGTGCGTACTTGGGCCAACTCCTGCCTAGCCTGCCAACGGGCCAAGGTACAGCAACACACGAAAGCACCCCTCGAGGAGTTTACCGTCCCCTTGCGGCGATTCGACCACATCCACGTGGACATCGTCGGGCCCCTGCCGCCGTCGCAAGGCCACACGCACTTGCTGACGATCGTTGACCGCACCACACGCTGGCCCGAGGCAATTCCACTGACCTCTACCACCACCGCCGACATCGCCAGAGCCTTCGTCAGCACCTGGGTCGCACGGTTCGGCGTCCCCTCCGACATGACGTCGGACAGAGGTCCGCAATTTACCTCTGAACTCTGGATCGCCGTCGCACGCAATCTCGGGGTGACCATTCACCGCACCACAGCGTACCACCCCCAAGCCAACGGACTGTGTGAGCGGTTCCACAGATCCTTGAAGGCATCTCTTTGAGCCAGCCTCCAGGACGGCGCCTGGACCAACCAACTTCCGTGGGTCCTCCTCGGCCTGCGCACCGCGGTTAAAGAAGACCTCCACGCATCGGCAGCAGAGCTCGTGTACGGTCAGCCGCTGCGTGTACCCGGCGAGTTCCTGCCCACCGCCACGACACCCTGGTCAGCCGACCAGCAACGCCACGACTTCGCCTCACCGGCGCTGCAGTTCGCCCTGGTGCCCATTGCCCGACACGGCGAATCCACCTCACACGTCCCACTAAGCCTGCACCAGGCACGGTTTGTTTTCGTCCGGCATGACGCCCACCGCGGACCCCTTCCACCCCCGTACGACGGGCCCTACAAGGTGCTACAGGCTGGGGACAAATTTTTCACCCTGCAAGTGGGCGACAGGACCGAAAAAGTGTCGGTTGACCGACTCAAGCCAGCACACTCGGAGCCCGGTGAGCAGGTCCCTGTAGCTCGTCCACCACCACGCGGCCGACCTGCCCTCAAGCCGGTTCACCCGGCGGCTCCACGCCCGGCCGTTCCTCGTCCACCGGCGTCCTACAAGAGCTGCTCCGGCCGGCACTTCAGACCGCCGCACCGTCTCGTCCACACCTCCTAAGCGGATTCTGGGGGGAGCTGTGTGGCGTATCGCCACCTAAACGGGCATTATCCACTTTTCTGTCCGTGGACAATATATCGAGCACCTTGCCTTTAAGGCACCTTGCCTTTAAGGCAGGAGAGAAGGAGTGGGCAGGGGCCTCAGGGTTTTTCCAGAGAATTCTGGGAGCAGTCTGTTCAGCCATTTTGGACCATGCAGTTGTATTAAAAAGTCTCTGTTTTTCCACACATGGATTCAGTCTTAATTCGTGTTTCGCGGCAGCCACAACAGTATTCCCTTTCCTTGTTAGCCCTCCCCAAATGCATTACCTCACGCTTCTCTGGATTGAATTCCACTTGCCACTGTTCTGCCCACCTGACCAATTTATTGATATCTTCCTGCAGTCTACAGCTTCCTTCTTCAGTATCAACCACACAGCCGATTTTAGTATCATCTGCAAACTTCTTAATCATACCCCCTATATTCAAGTCTAGATCATTGATATATACCACAAAAAGCAAGGGACCTAGTACTGAGCCCTGCAGAACCCCACTGGAAACATAAGAACATAAGAACATAAGAAATAGGAGCAGGAGTAGGCCAATCGGCCCCTTGAGCCTGCTCCGCCATTCAATAAGATAATGGCTGATCTGATCCTAACCTCAAATCTAAAGAACACAAGAAGTAGGAGCAGGACCCGGCCACTCAGCCCCTGGGCCCGCTCCGCCACCCACAGGGCCATGACCGATCCGAACTCAGCCTCATGTCCAATTTCCTGCCCACTCCCCGTAACCTCTAATTCCCTTTACTTCTAGGAAACTGTCTATTTCTGTTTTAAATTTATTTAATGATGTAGCTTCCACAGCTTCCTGGGGCAGCAAATTCCACAGACCTACTACCCTCTGAGTGAAGAAGTTTCGCCTCATCTCAGTTTTGAAAGAGCAGCCCCTTATTCTAAGATTATGCCCCCTAGTTCTAGTTTCACCCATCCTTGGGAACATCCTTACCGCATCCACCCGATCAAGCCCCTTCACAATCTTATATGTTTCAATAAGATCGCCTCTCATTCTTCTGAACTCCAATGAGTAGAGTCTCAATCTACTCAACCTCTCCTCATATGTCCACCCCCTCATCCCCGGGATTAACCGAGTGAACCTTCTTTGTACTGCCTCGAGAGCAAGTATGTCTTTTCTTAAGTATGGACACCAAAACTGTATGCAGTATTCCAGGTGCGGTCTTAGCAATACCTTATATAACTGCAGCAATACCTCCCTGTTTTTATAATCTATCCCCTTAGCAATAAAAGCCAACATTCCGTTGGCCTTCTTGATCACCTGCTGCACCTGCATACTAACTTTTTGATTTTCTTGCACTAGGACCCCCAGATCCCTTTGTACAGCAGTACTTTCCAGTTTCTCGCCATTAAGATAATAACTTGCTCTCTGATTTTTCCTGCCAAAGTGCATAACCTCACATTTTCCAATATTGTATTGCATCTGCCAAATCTCCGCCCACTCACCCAGCCTGTCTATATCCCCTTGTAGGTTTTTTATGTCCTCCTCACTTTCTACTTTCCCTCCCATCTTTGTATCATCTGCAAACTTTGATATGTTACACTCGGTCCCCTCCTCCAAATCGTTAATATAGATTGTAAAGAGTTGGGGACCCAGCACCGACCCCTGCGGAACACCACTGGCTACTGGTTGCCAGTCCGAGAATGAACCATTTATCCCAACTCGCTGCTTCCTGTTAGATAACCAATCCTCCACCCATGCCAGAATATTACCCCCAATACAGTGATTTTTTATCTTGAGCAATAATCTTTTATGTGGCACCTTGTCGAATGCCTTCTGGAAGTCTAAATACACTACGTCCACTGGTTCCCCTTTATCCACCCTGTACGTTATGTCCTCAAAGAACTCAAGCAAATTTGTCAGACATGACTTCCCCTTCATAAAGCCATGCTGACTTTGTCCTATTAAATTATGTTTATCTAAATGTTCCGTTACTGTCTCCTTAATAATAGACTCCAAAATTTTACCCACCACAGATGTTAGGCTAACTGGTCTATAATTTCCAGCCTTCTGCCTACTACCCTTTTTAAATAAGGGTGTTACATTAGCAGTTTTCCAGTCTGCCGGGATCTTTGCTGAGTCCAGGGAGTTTTGGAAAATTATTACCAATGCATCCACAATCCCTACCGCCACTTCCCTCAAGACCCTAGGATGTAAGCCATCAGGTCCAGGTGATTTATCCGCCTTGAGTCCCATTATTTTACCGAGTACCACTTCCTTAGTGATTTTGATCGTGTTTAGCTCCTCCCCCCCCATAGCCCCCTGTTTGTCCAGTGTTGGGATATTCTTAGTGTCCTCTACTGTAAAGACTGATACAAAATATCCGTTCAGTGTATTTGCCATCTCCATATTTCCCACCATTAATTTCCCGGTCTCATCCTCTAAGGGACCTATTTTTGCCTTAGCCACCCTTTTTCTTTTTATATAACTATAGAAACTCTTGCTATCTGTTTTTATATTTTTTGCTAATTTATTTTCATAATCTATCTTCCCTTTCTTAATCAATCCTTTAGTTACTTTTTGCTGTCTTTTGAAGACTTCCCAATCTTCTGTCCTCCCACTAAGTTTGGCTACCTTATATGTCCTTATTTTTAGTCGGATACTATCCTTAATTTCTTTACTTAGCCACGGATAGCTGTCATTTCTTTTACACCCTTTTTTCCTCAGTGGAATATATATTTTTTGAAAGTTGTAAAATAACTCCTTAAATGAACACCACTGCTCATGTACCGTCTTACCCTTTAATCTATTTTCCCAGTCCACTTTAATCAATTCTGCTCTCATACCATCATAGTCTCCTTTATTCAAGCTCAGTACGCTTGTTTGAGAACCAACCTTCTCACCCTCTAATTGGATATGGAATTCAACCATGTTATGGTCACTCATTCTAAACAGCCTTCCAGTCACAAAAACACCCATCAACCATTACCCTCTGCTTCCTGTCTCCGAGCCAGTTTTGAATCCAACTTGACACTTTGCCATGGATCCCATGGGCTTTTAACTTCGTGACCAGTCTGCTATGTGGAACCTTATCAAAAGCCCTGATAAAGTCCATATACACTACATCAAATGCACTACCCTCATCTCCCCTCCTTGTTACCTCCTCAAAAAATTCAATCAAGTTTGTCAGACACGACCTTCCCTTAACAAATCCGTGCTGACTATCCTTGATTAATCCGTGTCTTTCTAAATGAAGATTTATCCTGTCCTTCAGAATTCTTTCCAATAATTTTCCCACCACCGAGGTTAGGCTGACTAGCCTGTAATTACTCGGTCTATCCTTTTCTCCCTTTTTAAACAAGGGTACCACATTAGCAGTTCTCCAGTCCTCCGGCTCCACACCTGAAGCCAGAAAGGATTGAAAAATGATGGTCAGGGCCTCTGTTATTTCCTCTTTTGCTTCGCTTAACAGTCTGGGATACATTTCATCCGGGTCTGGGGATTTATCCACTTTTAAAGCTACTAAACCCCTTAATACTTCCTCTCTCACTATGTTTATTTCATCTAATATTTCACACTCCTCCTCCCTGATAGCAATGTCTGCTTTGCCCCTCTCCTTTGTGAAAACAAACGCAAAGTATTCATTAAGAACCCTACCGACGTCTCCCGCCTCCACACACAGATTACCCCCATGATCTCTAATAGGTCCTACCCTTTCTTTAGTTATCCTCTTACTCTTAATATATTTATAAAACATCTTTGGGTTTTCCTTGATTTTACTTGCCAAGAATTTTTCATGCTCTCTCTTTGCTTTCCTAATATCTCACTTATATCTGATATCTGCAGCATGTGGGAGTTTGTGGAGAGCATTGTGATCCCGGACAACCACGTTTGCAGTAAGTGCCTGTATCTTTTGGAACTTCAGCTCAGATTTTTTGAGCTGGAGTCTGAGGTGCAGACATTGCGGGGCATCAGGGATGGGGAGAATTACCTGTATACTTTGATCCAGGAGGTAGTCACACCCCTTAGGCTCGGTAGTGGTACAGGTCTGGTTAGTGGTCAGGGACAGGAGGGTGTGAGTGCAACTCAGGCAGGTAAGGGAACCCAGGTACAGTGCTGGAGGAGCCTCATCCTTTGCCCTTGTTCAACAGGTATGAGGTTCTTGCTGCCTGTGTGGATGAGGGAAAAGTCTGCAGGATGGATGAGCAAGTTGACCATGGCACCATGGTGCAGGAGGCCATTCAAGTGGGGGGAGTGAATTGGAATGTAGTTGTGGTAGGGGACCGTATAGTCAGGGAATAGATACTGTTCTCTGCAGCCGCGACTGGGAGTTTCAAAGGTTGTGTTGCCTGCCTGGTGCCAGGGTTAAAAACATCTCCTCACGGCTGGAGAAGAACTTAGAGTGGGAGGGGGAGGATTCAGTTGTCGTGGTCCACGTAGGAACCAACGACATAGGTAGAACAAGGATGAGGTTCTGCTGAGGGAGTTTGAGGAGCTAGGATTCAAATTAAAAAGCAGAACCTCAAAGGTAATAATCTCTGGATTTTTACCTGAGCCATGCGCAAATTTGCATAGGGACAAACAGATTAGAGGTTTAAATGTGTGGCTCCAAGAATGGTGTGGGAGGAAGGGGTTTCAGTTCATGGGACACTGGCACCAGTACTGGGGAAAGAGGGAGCAGTTCTGTTGGAACTGGCTCCACTTAAGCCGGGCTGGGAGCAGTGTCCTGGCGAACTGAATTACTAGGGCAGTAGACAGGGCTTTAAACTAATGAAGGGGCAGGGGGGGGGCGTGTAGGAGGATTCAGGAAAGAGTAAATTTAAAAGCAGCGAGAGAAATGTCAAGGCTGTAGAGCAGTGTAGAGTTTTGGGTAAAAATAAGCAGAGTGGGTCAGGTAGGGACAGAGAGGGTAAGAAAGGTAATAAGGCATCAGTGACTAAAGCGACATCAGGGAAGAATCGAAATAAGTCAAAGCAAATGGCGCTATATCTGAATGCGCGAGGCATTCACAACAAAATAGATGAATTAATAGCGCAGATAGAAATTAACAGGTTTGATCTAATAGCCATAACGGAGACGTGGTTGCAAAGTGGCCAAGGTTGGGAACTAAATATTCCAGGATACTTAACCTTTGTAAGAGATGGCAAAATGGAAACCACTTAAGAACCTCTATAATCCCATTTTGAGAGGCCTTTCAAATTTTGCCACATTTCCAGCATGCTGCACGTCTCCCCTGAAACACGCCAGCTAATCCTGTCGGGTTCACAAGTGGCTGGCTTCCTAACAGCTGCAGCTCCACCATAAAAACGGAGCTCTCAACAAGGATCAGTTGCAGGTGGCAGAACTTTGTTTTTTCAGGTCTTGGAGAACTTTTTACAGGTCCATTGATCTAGGAAGTGGTGAAGCTAAGATCCATCTCCACTGTGACTACCTGGGAAAACCCTCTCCCCATATTGACTGAGCGCTTCCTCAACGGAGATATCTACCAGCATCAGGGGAACCATTTATTTCCTTTCATCCTGGTCCTCAGATTTGGAGGGCAGCAGCAGAACCAAGCACAACAGCAGCACCAACAGCAGCAACAACAGGAGCGTCAACCTGCTGCTCACCCACCTGATGCTGCACAGGGCAGAAGGCGCCAGCGCAGGGAAGTACGTCACTGCAGGAGATACCCCCAAAACAGGGTTTACAGGATGAGGATGAGCTTCCTCAACATGAGTGAGCAGCAGTGCCAAAGAGGCTGAGACTTTCACGAGAGGTAGTTGGTGACATCTGCGCAATGCTGCACCAACACCTGGAGCCCCAAGGAATGGGTGGACACCCCTTACCAGTGGCTGTCAAAGTCACCACCGCACTCAACTTTTTTGCTTTAGGCTCCTTCCAGGGATCTTCAGCAGACTTCTGCAGCATCTCCCAGTTGGCCGCACACACTTGCATCACGCAGGTTACCGATGCCCTCTTTGCAAAGGCCCACAATTACATACCACAAGAAGGACATTTTGCATGTTTGCCCCAAGTACCCTGGTAGTTGCCATGACTCGTTCATCCTGCGGCAGTCTAGTGTGCCTCCACTCTTCAGTCCACCAAACCAACTTTGCAGATGGCTACTTGGAGACAAGGGCTATCCCCTGAAGACGTGACTAGTGACACTGGTCAGGAGGCCATCCAACAAAGCTGAGGAGAGCTACAACTCCAGCCACATTTTGACCAGATCCATTATCGAGCAAACCATCAGCATGCTGAAGATGCGATTCAGATGCCTTGACAGATCAGGTGGAGCCCTGCAGTACTCAGCAGCCAGGGTCTCCAGAATCGTCGTGGTCTGCTGTGCACTGCACAACATCGCACAGCATCGTGGCTTGCAGCTGCCTGAGGAACAAATGGCTCAGTGCATAGCCTCCTCAGATGAGGAGGAGGAGGAGGAGAACGAGAACAAGAACGAAGACCTTGTGGATGCGCATCAACCAGCTGCAGCAGCACGCGAGCACATTGCTGCCTGGGATGCAAGGGATGCACTCATCTTGACCAGATTTGCTTAAATTGCCCATTCAAACACATGTGCCTGGCACCTTCTTACCACACCATAGACAATGGACAAGAACCTGTGGCTTCCTATCCTGACCACCATCATAACAAAGACAATTTGCCCTGAGCCCTCAATGTGGAACTTCCATTTCCAAAATGACTGAGTCCAGAACTTCAACAGTTTGCCATCACTTCATTTTAGTACATTGACTAAAGGATGGCATTTTACAACTAAACACAACAGAACACCCAAGTGACTACCCTTGTGACTACTTGTGCATTAAGGAGTGCACGTCAACCCAAGCACCCCACCCACCCGTCCCTTCAACCGCCGTCTGCCCCACCTGTGGCAGAGACTGTAGGTCTTGCATTGGACTCATCAGTCACCTGATAACTAATTTTTAATGTGGAAGCAAGTCATCCTCGGTTCCGAGGGACTGCCTAAGAGAAGAAGAAGATTATCTTCCTCTTAGGCGTGCTCCTACGTGGTGCTTCCCCTGTGGCTTCAGCGACTGGGAGGCTCCTTGCTCACTCTCATGCTGCTCCTGCTTCGACACCTTTGGCGGACGTCCCCTGGGGTTGCGAGCCTGTGAGGGCTTGCCAACAGTCTGCTCCTCCTGCAGCTGTGCAGGGGCTGAGACGCCCATCTCAGTTGGGTGAGGACTCTGGTGGGGCTCTGACCGAGGGCTCCGCAGTGGCATGGGAGTGTGAGCGCTTGGAGAGGAGCCCTCACTTCCTTGTTCTCTGCCACCAGCATCCCTCTCATGAGTCAGCCCCACTTCAGAGCTAGCAAGTGGCTTGACAGCATTTTGCTGCACATCAGGGGGGCCATGAGGACCTGTTTCTGCACTGGCAGTCCTACTCCAGAGGACTTCCATGAAGGTCTGGTTTCTCTGATTAATAGCTGTCCATCGCTCCTCCAGAGATGTCAGTCTATTCTGAACATTCACCATGTTTTCCACACTCTGGCGAGTTAGCTCCTCCATGGCCGTAGCCATTCTCTCCTCTATCTTAACCATCCTTTCCACGGAGGTTGCCATACTTTCCGCGGTGATGTGTTGATTCGCCAATGCCTCCACAAATGCTCTGCTCATGTTAGCGTTGGACTCCTCCATCCTCTCCACACTCGCAATGACCCTGGAGACAAAACCTGCCAGAGACTCCTGCACCTGTTCCTGGAGTTCCAGCACCACTCTCCTTCTGGATGGACCCGGAGGCACAGGGTCGACATGCAGCTGAGCCGAGCTGGGAGTGCCGTGCGGCCTCCGACAAGGACTCTCCACTGCTGTCCCTGTTTCCAGCATCTGCTGATGCTCACTTGTGAGCTGTGATACACCAGGTGACAACACTACTCTATGTCCCGAAGGTCCCACCGAGGTGTGCGTATCTGCGTTGGTGCTGGGTGCACTTAATTCTGCTGACGCTGCGCCCTTAGAGGCTGCAGGTTCCTCTGAGGAGTCTTCCGGCTTAGCCTCTTCCTCCTGGACAGTGGGGAGGGGGGCTGTCGATGGTCCTGTGGGGGAGTAAAGGCATGAGTTAAACATGTGATATAAACGTAGCTTGAACATTAAATAGTGCAGATGATCATAAGTCAATCTGTTTGAGCATCAGAAGCCATATCAGTCACTCATGCAATGTCAATGAGAGAGATGCAAAACTATTCTGTCACCAGCTTGCTCTGATGTGCCCGTCTGTCCATCCCCCACTTCCACATCCTCCTCGGCACCAATGATCTCTAGGGCCGCCTCCTCAACGCTGGTGAGATGGGCTGGCCCTCCTCTGGTCTTTGCCCTTTCACTCTTATTGTGGGCTGTCTTTTCCTGCAATGAGGGACACAAGTGGAGCTTGAGTGAGAATGATGGAGTGAGTGTAGATAATCTATAGCATAGATGCTTAGAAGGACACAAAGATGGAGTGAGGTCCCAATACTAAGGGCCCTCCCTGTGTGTTGTTAGTTGTTGTCATAGCATAACAGTGATAGGGAGTGTGAGGGCAGCATAGTCGAATAGTTAAGTGATTGTGCACATAGAGAGAGAGGGAATGGTTAAGGGTGCAAGGGATGTAAGGGTAAAGTGGGATGTGTAGGAGTAGGTTGACAATGCAGAGTGATGATGCTGAGAGGAGATGGGGAGCAGAATGAGGGTAAAGGTGATGGTGTACTCACTTTGCCTGTTCGGACAAGGTCATTAAACCTCTTTCGGCACTGCAGCCAGGTTCTGCTGCACATCGATCTGGCACTCACCTCCTGGGCAACTTGCAGCCACACAGCTTTGGTCTGCTGAGGAGGTTTTTTCCTCCCAGAGGAAGGAAACAGCACCTCCTTTTGTGCTCTGGCTCCCTCCACCAGAGCATGGAGGGAGTCATCATCGAAACATGGTGAGGCCTTGGCCCTTGAAGTAGACATTGCAATAGCTCCAAAAACTATTTTCTACAGAAGCAAACACAAGCGTTTAGATACTAAATGAACCAAGGCTGCTTGGAGCCCTTAAATGCAGCATCGGAGGCGAGTTTAAGTCCAAAAAACTAATTGGGCCAGGGGTTCGCCATGTCCAGGGCCAAGGCCTCACCACGTTTCGATGATGACTCCCTCCATGCTCTGGTGGAGGGAGCCAAAGCATAAAAGGAGGTGCTCTTTCCTTCCTCTGGGAGGAAAAAACCTCCTCAGCAGACCAAAGCTGGGAATCAATTGCCCAATTAGAGCAAAATCGCAATTTTTTCCTGCCCAACAGCGGAGGGGGGATCGTGACCCGCCGACCACCTGACCAGCACCCAACCCGCCACAAATGATAAAATCAAGCCCTATGTGTCTGTCTTCATGAAAGAAGACGCAAAAAACTGCCCAGAAATAATGGAGAACCAAGGGAATGAGGAATTGAAATAAATTAGTATTAGTAAAAAAATAGTACTGGAGAAATTAAGGGGACTGAAAGCCAATAAATCCCCTGGACCTCATGGCTTACATCCTAGGGTTTTGAAAGAGGTGGCTATAGAGATAGTGGATGCATTGGTTGTCATTTTCCCAAATTCCATAGATTCGAGAATGATTTCCGCGGATTGGAAGGTAGCAAATGTAATCCCACTATTTAAGAAAGGAAGGAGAGAGAAAACGGACCAGTTAGCCTGACATCAGTAGTCGGGAAAATGCTCAAATCTATTATTAAGGATGTGGTAACACGGCACTGAGAAAATAATAATAGGATTGGGAAGAGTCAACACGGATTTATGAAAGGGAAATCGTGTTTGACAAATGTGTTAAGAGTTTTTTGAGGTTGTAACTAGCAGAATAGATAAGGGGGAACCAGTGGATGTGATGTATTTGGATTTTCAGAAGGCATTCGATAAGGTACCACACAAGAGGTTATTAAACAACATGGTGGCATAGTGGTTAGCACTGTTACCTCACAGCGCCAGGGACCCGGGTTCGAATCCGGCCTCGGGTGACTGTCTGTGTGGAGTTTGCACATTCTCCCCGTGTCTGCGTGGGTTTCCTCCGGGTGCTCCGGTTTCCTCCCACAGTCCAAAGATGTGCGGATTTAGGTTGATTTGGCTATGATAAATTGACCCTTAGTGTTAGGGGGATTAAATACGTGGGGTTACGGGGAATAGGGTGGGATATGTGTCGGTGCAGGCTCGATGGGCCGAAATGGCCTCTATCTGTACTGTGGGGATTCTGTGATTCTGTAAACAAAATTAGGGCTCATGGGATTGGGGGTAATATATGAGCATGAATTGAGGATTGGTTAACGGACAGAAAACAGAGAGTAGGAATAAACGAGTCATTTTCGGGTTGGCAGGCTGTAACTAGTGGTGTATTGCAAGGATCAGTGCTTGGGCCTCAGCTATTCACAATCTACATCAATGATTTAGATGAGGGGACCAAATGTAATATATCCAAGTTTGCTGATGATAAAAGCTAGTTGGGAATGTAAGTTGTGAGGAGGATGCAAAGAGGCTTCAAGGGGATATAGACAGGCTAAGTGAGTGGGCAAGAACATGGCAAATGGAATATAATGTGGAGAAATGTGAAGTTATCCACTTTGGTAGGAAAAATAGAAAAAACAGAGTATTTGAGAGATTGGGAAATGTTGGTGTTCAGAGGGACCTGGGTGTCCTTGTACATGAATTACTGAAAGTTAACATGCAGGTACAGCAAGCAATTAGGAAAGCCAATGCTTTGTTGGCCTTTATTACAAGAGGATTTGAGTATAAAAGTAAAGACGTCTTACTGCAATTATACAGGGCCCTGGTGAGACCACACCTGGGGTATTGTGTACAGTTTTAGTCTCCTTACCTAAGGAAGGATATACTTGCCATAGAGGGTGTGCAACAAAGGTTAACCAGACTTGTTCCTGGGATGGGGGATTGTCCTATGAGGAGAGATTGAGTAGACTAGGCCTACATTCTCTATAGTTTAGAAGAATGAGAGGTGATCTTATTGAAACATACAAAATTCTTACAGGGCTTGACAGGGTAGATGCAGGAAGAATGTTTCCCCTGGTTGGGGAGTCTAGAACCAGGGGTCACAGTCTCAGAATAAGGGGTCGGCCATTTAGGACTGAGATGAGGAGAAAGTTCTTCACTCAGAGAGTGGTGAATCTTTGGAATTCTATACCCAAGAGGGCTGTGGAGACTCAGTCGTTGAGTATATTCAAGACAGAGATCGATAGATTTTTGGATATTAAGGGAATCAAGGGATATGGGGATAGTGCAGGAAAGTGGAGATGAGGTAAAAGATCAACCATGATCTTATTGAATGGCGGAGCAGGCTCGAAGGGACAAATGGCCTACTCCAGCTCTTATTTCTTATGTTCTTATAATATACCTGTAGGTGTACTGCAAGATCACAGTATTATCTGCTATAACTGTAAGTGTGCTGTAAGATCGCACTGATATCTGATATAACTGTAAGTGTACTGTAAGATCACACTGATATCTGATATAAGTGTAAGTGTACTGTAAGATCACACTGATATCTGATATAAGTGTAGGAGTACTGTAAGATCACACTGATATCTGATATAAGTGTAAGTGTACTGTAAGATCATGGCTGATCATCTAAACTCAGTACCCTGTACCTGCCTTCTCCCCATATCCCTTGATACCTTTAGCTTTAAGAAATATATCTAACTCATCCTTGAATATATTTAATGACTTCGCCTCAACTACCTTCTGTGGTAGAGAATTCCACAGGTTCACCACTCTCTGGGTGAAGAAATTCTTCCTCATTTCTGTCCTAAATGGTTTACCCGTTATCCGTAGATTATGACCCCTGGTTCTGGACTCTCCGACCATCAGGAACATTCTTCCTGCATCTAGTTTGTCCAGACCTGTCAGAATTTTATATGTTTCGATGAGATCCCCTCTCATTCTTCTATACTCCAGTGAGTATAAGCCCAATCGACCCAATCTCTCCTCATATGTCATTCCTGCCATCCCAGGTATCAGCCTTGTGAATCTTCGCTGAACTCCTTCCATGGCAAGAACATCCTTCCTCAGATAAGGCGACCAAAACTGCACACAGTACTCAAGGTGTGGTCTCACCAAGGCCCTGTACAACTGCAGCAGGACATCCCTGTTCCTATACTCAAACCCTTTCGCTATGAAGGCCAACATACCATTTGCCTTCTTCACCGCCTGCTGCACCTGCATGCTTACTTTCAGCGACTGGTGCACAAGGACACCCAGGTCTCGTTGCACTTCCCCTTCTCCCAATCTATTGCCATTCAGATAATAGTCTGCCTTTCTGTTTTTGACACCAAAGTGGATAACCTCGCACTTATCCACGCTATATTGCATCTGCCACGCTTCTGCCCACTCACCCAACCTGTCCAGATCATCCTGGAGTTTCTCGCTATTCTCCTCGCTGCACACACTCCCACCCAGCTTTGTGTCATCTGCAAACTTGGAGATATTACATTTAATTCCCTTATCTAGATCATTAATGTATATTGTGAATAGCTGGGGTCCAAGGACCGATCCCTGCGGTACCCCACTAGTCACTGCTTGCCACTCGGAAAAAGACCCATTAATTCCTACTCTCTGCTTTCGATACTGATATAACTGTAAGTGTACTGTAAGATCACACTGATATCTGATATAAGTGTAAGTGTACTGTAAGATCACACTGATATCTGATATAAGTGTAAGTGTACTGTAAGATCACACTGATATCTGATATACGTGTAGGTGTACTGTAAGATCGCATGATATCTGATATGACTAAGTGTACTGTAAGATCACACTGATATCTGATATGACTGTAAGTATACTGTAAGATTATACTGATATCTGATTTTTTTTAAAATGTGTTTATGGGATGTGGGCGTCGCTGGCAAGGCCAGCATTTATTGCCCATCCCTAATTGCCCTTGAGAAGGTGGTGGTGAGCCGCCTTCTTGAACTGCTGCAGTCCTTGTGGTGAAAGTACTCCTGCAGTGCTGTTAGGTAGGGAGTTCCAGGATTTTGACCCAGCGACGATGAAGGATCGGCGATATACTTCTCAGTCAGGATGGTGTGTGACTTGGAGGGGAACTTGGAGGTGGTGGTGTTCCTATGCGCCTGCTGCCCTTATCCTTCTAGGTGGTAGAGGTCGCGGGTTTGGGAGGTGCTGCCAATGAAGCCTTGGCGAGTTGCTGCAGTGCATCTTGTAGATACTACACACTGCAGCCACGGTATGCCAGTGGTGGAGGGAGTGAATGTTTAAGGTGGTGGATGGGCTGCCAATCAAGCGGGCTGTTTTGTCCTGGATGGTGTCGAGCTTCTTGAGTGTTGTTGGAGCTGCACTCATCCAGGCAAGTGGAGAGTATTCCATCACACTCTTTACTTGTGCCTTGTAGATGGTGGAAAGGCTTTGGGGAGTCAGGAGGTGAGACACTTGCCACAGAATACCTAGCCTCTGACCTGCTCTTGTTGCTACAGTATTTATGTGGCTGGTCCAGTTAAGTTTCTGGTCAATGGTGACCCCCAGGATGTTGATGGTGGGGGATTCAGCGATGGTAATGCCGTTGAATGTCAAGGGGAGGTGGTGAGATTCTCGCTTGTTGGAGATAGTTATTGCCTAGCACTTCTGTGGTGTGAATGTTACCTGCCACGTATCAGCCCAAGCCTGAAAGTCATCCAGGTCTTGTTGCATGCGGGCATGGACTGCTTCATTATCTGAGGAGTTGTGAATGGCGCTGAACACTGTGCAGTCATCAGCGAACATCCCCATTTCTGACCTTAGGTTGGAGGGAAGATCATTGATGAAGCAGCTGAAGATAGTTGGGCCTCGGACATTGCCTGAGGAACTCCTGCAGCGATGTCCTGGGGCTCTGATGATTGACCTTCAACCACCACAACCATCTTCCTTTGTGCTCGGTATGACTCCAGCCAGTGGAGAGTTTTCCCCCAATTCCTATTGACTTCAGTTTTACTCGGGCTCCTGTACATATTTTTTAGGAATTCAATTCCCTTTTCTCCACTTACTCACACTCTGTCCCACTCGATAAGTGGATAACTAAAATCTCCCAGAACAATAATTTTATTGTTCCTACTCATCTTTCTAATGTGCCTGCAGATTTTCTACTTAGATTTCCTTTCCACAATTTGGAGGTCTGCTATACACCCCTGTTAATGTAATAAGCCCTTTACTTTATCTTTGAGCGCCAAGCATAGTGACACTATCTGTACTCCTTTCAAGTTATGCCACTTGTTGCTGGCTGATTTACAAAAAACATCAAAGTCTGGGTTGGCTCCTCCCATTGCTCTGAAGGTCACTATGATGTTCAGCTTCTATGCAACAGGCTCCTGCCAGATCACAGCAGGGAATTTCTGCCAAATAAACCAGTCAGTCACTCATTCTTGTTTAAAGCAAGTGATTCACACCATGTTTGTTGTGGGAAACACCAGTATTCTAGTCGAATGGAAAGGAGACACCAACTAGAGAGAACACAGAACCTCTACTACCTGGTAGATTCCAGGGCATTACATATGGAACCCGTGTGGCTGTCAGGCCTCCACATGTCAATAGATACATGAACAGGAAGGGGTACCACTCCATACTTGTGCAGGTGGTTTCAAATCACAGAAATGTGGGTCCTGAAAATCCATGGGGGACAAATTGGGTTGCTTTGTGCCTCCCGCTAGCACCCCCGGGGGGCGCTAATGGGCCGCAAAGCCCCTAGCGCCTGGGCGTGGCACCACTAACGCCTCCCGCGAAATTCAGTGGGAGGTTAGCGGCGGCGGTAGCGCCCCGCGGCACTGCGCCTCCGGCGATCACATCATCGCCATGTGCAGCACCCCGCTCGCGCCCCAGCCGCAAACTTCGGTCGCGCCCCCTGACATACCACCGGACGCTATGTCCGACAGGGTCATGGGGGGTGTTTTTGCAGCCGTGGCTGCGCAAATTAAAGGGCAGGTGCTGGGCGGCCATTTTTTTTGGGCCGCCTGCCAGCACCTGCCCCCTTCTGCTTCTTCATGGGGGGTGCTGGCCGTGATCGGTCAGCCCAGCACTCCTCTTGAGTGCCCAGCTGTTTTCCCAGCACCCTGCTCCCCAGTGCGCGCTGTGCTGAGCCCCTCCCCTTTAATCAGGGGAGGGAGGCCTGTAATACCATGGTGCTACATGCCAATGCGCGTGGCGCTGTTGCATTTAGTGCCACGATATTGAATGGTAGTACCCCAGGAAGGAGGGGGAGTACTTCCAGTAGTGTCCCGCCTCCTGCTTGGGGCACTACCACTCAATTTACGGAGCAGGGCTGCTAACTTTTTCGCGAAGTTAGCACCCCAAAGGGGGCGTAACCTAACTTTTCCCCCTTTCTCGGTGTAAGTGCTGGGATGTTCCTGCTGGGAACCTCTGCCACTGCCAGATTAGCACTTGTGCCTCTGAGTCAGAAGGTTCTGAGTTGAAGTCCCACTCCACAGACTTGAGCACATAATCTAGGCTGACCCTTCAGTGCAATACTGAGGGAGTTCTGCACTGTTGGAGGTGCTGTCATTCAGATGAAACCTTAAACCAAGGTTCCGTCTGCTCTCTCAGGCAGATGCAAAAAATTCTGTGGCACTATTCGAAGAATAGCAAGGGAGTTCTGTCAGTGTCCTGGCTAACTCTCAAACAACAGCACTAAAATATTATCTGGTCATTATCACATTGCTGTTTGTGGAACCTTGCCGTGTGCAAATTGGCTGCTGTGTTTCCCTACATCGGGGCAGAAATTCGGGTCTCCACGGGTGAGTACGCGCTGGGTACTCACCCATAGACCCAACGAAAGTGCCGGTTTCGCGCATGCACTGCGCATGCGCTGGAAACCCGAACTTCCGTTCCCCTGAAGGAAGGGGTTCAGAGGTCGAATGCATGCGCCGGAGAGGCAGCGTGTAGACCTCGAACTTCGTTTTTTTTTTCAGGTTTCTCCGTGAGGGTAAGTACGGAGAAGCTGCGCGGGGAAAAAGGAGGTGCAAGGCCTGCTTTTAACAAGGTAAGTGGTGAATTAAGTACAATTTAAACATTTTTTCAACAGGTTTATCTTTTTTACATACTTTAAAGAAAGGTAAGTTTATTTTTAGCACCGTTAAAAAGTGTAATTAATTTTTTCAAAAATTTAAATTTTTGTTTAAAGTAGTTAATTTATGTAATTTATAGTTATTTTAAAAATGTGATGTTTTTTTTAAATTTATTTGAAGTTTTAGTGAGGTTTTGGGGCCGATCTCTATTCATAGATTTGACAGGTCTTCCTGTCAAATCTATGAATGAAGATTCCCTGCTCCGATTGGCTCTCCATGGCCCACGTGATCCCAGGGGACGCTTCGAACTAACTGCGCTCCTGGGATATGCAAGCACTGCGCGCCGGCAGCTGCAGGAGGCCCAGGAGCCCGAATTCTACATGGGCCCGAAGCACAACGGCAGGCGCGCTAGGTAAGTACGCGCGCGATCCTTGCACCCGCAGGAAGCCGGAGAGCCGAATTTCTGGCCCATTGACTACACTACACATTGGCTGTAAAGCACTTTGATATGGCTTGAGATCATGATAGGTGCAATATAAACGCAAGTACCTTCTTTCTGAGCTGTACATCCATGCTTGGGTGACCCTCTGAGGTATAAAAGTGTCAGTTTAGCTCAGTAGTAACATTGTTACCTTTGAATCAGAAGGTTATGAGTACAAAATCTCGGCTGATATTTTAGTGTTGAGGAGTGCTGCATTATCAGAACACTGTCTTTCAGATAGGAAAATAAACGATGTTCCTGTCTGCCTGTTCAGGTAGACGTAAAAGGTTCTAAGGTACTATGAGAGGATGACAGATGGAGGTGCATTGGCACATGAGATATTTGTTGGCACCCATTACTAATCTGGAATTCATGTTTATAAACCCCTCCACACACACTGAGCATGTTAGAGAAGATCTGCCTCTGTCACCTTCGCTTCACAAGACAGTCTGTGACAGATTGTGCCATCTTCTGCACAATGTTTTGCAGGCGACATCAGGAACAGGGATGGGTCTTTCCATAGTTGTGAAGGTTACCACAGCATGAAATTTCTATGCTGCCTGATGTCTCCAAGCACCTGCGAGGACATCTGCCACATCAGGCAATCTGTAGTTTGTACATGTAAGAAATGTTATGTTTGTAAGAGGCAATCCCTTAATTACTTTATCTGCAGAAAGGAGGCATCAGCTGGACAGGGAACAAAGCTTTGAGCAGATGGTATAATTCCTCCAAAAGGCATCAAAGAGTGCACCAGGTAAGCGTCAGAACTCCTCATAGAAACCCCATGGGCTAAGTGAACATAGCAATCAATTAATGTTCAGGTGTTTCTGCTTACAGAAACACCAAATGTGCATCAATGACCTTATCCAAGAAGTAGCTAAAGTACCTTCCTTATATAGCAGTCCACAGTGCCACCAGTTTTTGAAAGAGGCTGAACACTGGGTGGATGGCTTTCAGGAGACTAGGGCCAACCTCAGAATCCATGGCTGCCAATGCTACTGAGATGCCCCTAATCACAGTAGATTGCCTTGGGCTGGAAGCTTGAGCATTTGTTTGCTGTCCCTCAGCTGCCATCTCCATCTGCAAAAAAAACACATGTTATCTAACTTTATGACAATGATAGAGTGTGTGCAGAAGGGCAATAGAATTACAGAGGGCTAAAAATTGAGTAGCGCCGGAAATTGAGTGGTTGCGCCCCAAGAGGGAAGCGGGGCACTACTGGAAGTGCCCCGCATCCCTCTTGGGGCGCTGCGAGTCAATATTGTGGCACTACGTGCCGCAGCGCCATGCGGTATTGCAGGCCTTCTTCCTCTTCTTAAAGGGCCCCCGGGGATCGGGAGTGCCGGCAAAAGAGCCCGGCACTCAAGAGAAGTGCCGGGCTCTTGGAGTGCAGCCAAAACGCCACGGGGGGGTGGGGGGGGGGGAGTGGTTCAGGAGGCCGGGGACGGGAGCGTAGGCAGGTGCTGGCAGGCGGCCAGCAACAAAAATGGCCGCCCCGCACCTCGCCTTTAAATAGCGCTTCCCCGGCCGCAGGTAGGCCCCCCTGACCCCGTTGGACATAGCGTCCGGCGGTAAGTCAGGGGGCGCTCCCGAAGATCGCGGCCAGGGCGCGAGCGGGGCGCTGCGCATGGCGATGACGTCATCGCCGGCAGCGCAGTGCTGCGGGCACTACCGGTTAGCGCCGCCGCTAACCTCCCGCTAAATTTTGCGGGAGGCGTGGGTGGCACCGCGCCCGGGCGCTAGTTGCTTTGCGCCCCGTTAGCGCCCTCTTAGGGTGCTAATGGGAGGCACAAAGCAACCCAATTTTTCCCCCATAGAATTTACAGCACAGAAACAGGCTATTCGGCCCAACTGGTCTGTGCCAGTGTTTCATGCTCCACACGAGCCTCCTCCCACCCTACCTCATCTAATCCTATCACCATATCCTTCTATCCCTTTCTCCTTCATATACTTATCTAGCGTCCCCTTAAATACATCTATGCTATTCGCCTTAACTCCTCCATGTGGTAGCAAGTTCCACATTCTAACCACTCTCTGGGTAAAGAAGTTTCTCCTGAATTCTTTATTGGATTTATTAATGTTTATCTAATATTTTTGACCCCTAGTTTTGGACTCCCCCACAAGATCATGTATTAGTTGATTAACAACTTGTACAACATGTAAGACCCAGCTTTGGGACCATAATTTTGCATACAAGTCCTGGTGCTCAGCACAAAGGGAAGTCACTTACCTGCAGAGCAACAGGGAAGGGAGGAGGAAAGAAAAGGAATAAATCCAGGTCACTGCATGTTTTATAGTTGTTGGTCAGAGCTGGATTGGCTAACTCCTGGTTGCAAAATGGTATAAGAACCCAAAAGAGCATGGCAGTGGTGGAGCTAAAAGATGTAGGCCCAGATTTTGCAGTGTTACTGATGATGAACCATCAGCGTTCGCCATCATTACCCCTCTGAAACTGACCGTAACTTCAGGATTTAGCGCATGTGCAGCTAAACGTGGAAATCCTGAAGTTGTGGTCAATCAGTCACTGCTCCTCCACAGGCTGTGCTGTGGCCACCACCACCACCACCCCCCCCCCCCCGCCACCCCCACCCCTCTACCATCCACCCATAGCCAGCAACCAGTGAAATCAGTGGAACTGATGAAAACTTAAGCTCGTCCATGCTAATATCGCTGTTAAACACCCCATTAAATGTCAAGCCTTGTTGGAATAGGTGTAACTGAAGTTTTAACAGTGTATTTAACTACTAAACAACCGTTCTTGCCCTGAAAAACTAATTATATATTTGTGGGATGTCAAATTTCTCCATTATGATAAAAATGACTAGATTTTAAAAAAAAAATTAAAAAAGTTTGTCCATGATATTTCAGCTTCTATTTTAACCCCATGTGTATGTCCCAATCTTTATCTTGCTCTCTGTAACATTTTTTAAAAGTGCAGATAATCAGTGCTTTTTATTTCCTGGTTTGCTGTCTGTGAGAATTCTTCAATGTGATTGGCTGCTTAGACAGCTTGATGACATCACTGTTGCTGTTCGCTGGATTTCCCCCTTTGACAGTGCTACAGTCAATTTCATGCTGAGGAAGCTAAGGTTTTCACCACAGAGCTTTCTTTGAGGTCAGCAGCGATCGACATCGCTTCACCGCTGACCGCAAATTACGAACCATTGTCTTCATTTATAGTGTTGGAGTGTATTTGCATCCCTGAATTTTAATGAGAATTGATGAACTCTGGCTGTGAAGGACTGCCTTCACGAGGTTCACATCTATTAATATCATTTATCACTGAGAAGAGATGAAACAGTAAAGGACTCAAACTTCACCTTGTAAAACTCATCACGATTAAAGCACAGCCGCAGTATCAAGCCTTCATGCTGCCAGATTCTTCCAAGCTATCACAGGACATGCTGCCATTGGGCACTTTGCAGTGCACAGCTGTATGAAGCAAAAGCTGTTTTCAAATGGCAACTCCTTCAACACTTTAACTGTGGGAAGGGGAAGGCGAAGTTGTGGTGATGGCAGAAAAGTGAAGTCATTGCTCATAATGGCACAATGAAAACAAGTGGGTAACACTGATCCCTTTGATGCTGAAGAGTAGAAAATCCTGCTGCTGGAGTGTACGAGAGGAAGGCCCAGAGTTTATTACCTTTTGTAACATCCTTTTTATATCAGACATTCTGGAATTTCTTATTCATTTATGTCTAGTGGGTGGGTCTCAGTATCACTCAGTTGACACCCCCACTAAAATAGGACATTGAACTTTCTGCAGGTAGTAGGCTAATAGTTGTATGTAGTGATTTTAATGGAACATCCCAAAGTGTGCAGGTCTTCCCAAGCTAGATTTGTGCCATGGGGTCCTCAAGAAATGGGTGCAAAAGTGAGGAGCATGCTTAACATCATCGTGATTCAGATACCAGCAAACAACTTCATTTGCAGACACAGGGGAACTGGGTGGCTGCATTGACTTGCTTGGTGACCTCCCGCTTTATATGATTTGCACTTGTGTTTTTACCAGAGTATGACATTCAGCCCCTTCCTCTGGCACACTCCCGTAGCAGGATTTTCTATACTTCAGCATCAAAGGGATCAGTGTTACCCATATGTTTTCATTGTGCCATTATGTGCAATGACTCCACTTTTCTGCTATCACCACCCCTTCCCCTTTAATAGCTAGTAACATTGGAAGCCTGTTAAGGATGGCCCAGAGTTTATTACATTTTTCACATCCTTTTTATATCAGATATTCGGGAATTTCTTATTTATTTATGACTAGTGGGTAGGTCTTAGTGTCACTCAGCTGACACCTGCACTGTAATCCTCTCTGTGATTGAATGTTGCTAACGTCTGCCACCTACCGCAAGCCCACAGACAGTGCAGGGTTGCAAATGCACCATGATGTGTTGTGTTCCTGCTCTTCTATCAGCAGTAACAATAATGGATTAGTCCTTTCCTTTCCTCTTTAATGGAGATCTGTACCCTGCTAAGGGCTACTGCATCAATATATTTTATGCTCCTCAATCAAATGCGCTGCAAGCCAACCTTTCTGGGCAAGCTTTTATGTGGCAGTAACCTAATGAATTTAGGGGGAGGGACCTCCATGGGCCAGCTCAAGCCTATTCTTGCCATTTTTGCAAAATTGGAGCTCAATTCTCTTTCACATAATGTCAGAGCCAAATAATATTGTGATTTCCAATGGGTAAAATATTTGTGTGCAGCAGCTCGCCTGTATTATGCAGTGAAACCCATGGCCTCATTTTTCACTGCTGACATCCATGGAAGTGACTATGAGAATGGTGGATAACAGGGGAAGGAGGGAAGTAGTAACAGCCTCTGTTGCCCATCCCTCTGTTATTTCCAGGGTTCTGCCTGCCAAAATAATAGCAGCTTGCACTAACTTTCTGCAACAGTTAATCTGAGCCCACTATTATTAAAGCCAAGTAATGGGTTGTTAATGAATTTACCCACTGATGGGTGTTGATTTCTGTTGGGAAAATAAATACTTCTATAGCATTCTGTATTCAGGAACTGATCAGTTACATTACACCAAAACATCTTTCAGCAGAGAACTGACTGAGATGGATTTCAGGAGGATGTGTGGCATGCAACAGTCAACATTGCTGACCTGACCCATCCTGGCTCCCGTAGAATCTGAAGAATATCATGTACTGTATGCAATAGATGATTGAACTGCACTGTCGACCCCCAGAATAGCAAAATCTAATACTTACAACGCACACGCTGACAAAGAGTTCTGGCAAATATTATTCTCTTCTGAAATATGCCCTTGTAAATCCAATGAATCATACAATGTACAATTCATCTCTTGCGTATAAAAGCCATGCATAGTTGAGCTGTAACCTTTTCATTCATTCAGCCCATGAGAGCTGTTTCATTTATAAATGAAAAAAATTGAAACTTTTAATTAATCTGCAACATGTGCCACATAAGGAAAAGTTGCCATGAAGCCATAAGTATGAACTGATCAGTTCTAATGAAATAACAACTATTACTTCAGGCCATTCATCATTACCATAATGATATGTAGCACATTGTTTACTTCACAGTGATATGTCATTTCACAGCGTATATATTTCACAATAATATGTCAGCCTGGTACAATTGTCACCAGAGATGTAACCGCTAGAAGTTTTACCTACACAACTGCATTTCCTACAGTACAAGAGTGACTACACTTCAAAAGTACTTCATTGACTGTAAAGTGCTTAGGGACGTCCTGAGGTCATGAAAAGCACTATATAAATGCAAGCCATTCTTTCTTTCTTCTTCATCGAATCTCCTCTATTTTTTGGTTATGGTAGACAGGCAAGAGAATTACTGTGAATATTCACCCCTGTCATATATTCATGCTAATAGTATGTAGTATATAGTTTATTTTACAGCAATAATGTACATTGTGTGTTACTAATCAATGGCCTGTGATAATATGGTAATTCTATATTATGGTATAAGAGTTGGATTTATATGTGATCAAATAATATCATCAGGCTGATTTTCTTCTCCCATAGCCATTGGCGACCCTTAACAAAGGTTCCCTGCTACTCTGCCATATGCAGGAAGCACCTGCCCATTTTTGAACAATGCATGCCAATGAATTAAAAGTGATGTAAAGACATCATGCATGGCATTTTCCATTGCTTTGATCTGATTCATGTTTCTGCCCATATAAAATTGGTATGCAGGATTGCTAGATGCTGGGTAGAATGAAGAAGTCTGTTTAGAGAACCTGGCAAGGAGATTTTGGCATAGTTACAGCTTACAGATTAAAAGCACCGGTACAATTTCATAACACGCATCATTATACAAAGCTTGACGAGTTCTGACAACTACAGGTCCATTCTTTGGGCCACTTTCGATAACATCCGGGCATCCCAGTTCATCTGACTCGTTAAGAGCTCAATCACTACTTCTCCTCGCTGTAGTCGGGAACCATCCTCCACGAACTCAGTTTCACCCTTTCCTTGTCCCTTCTTATTGTTCCAAAATTTTATTTTCTTGTTTTCCAGATTTTCAGTCATATTAATATGAATCACGCATGTTAACACTACTGGATCTTTTGCTTGCACCAACACCTTTCAGGCAAAGGCTGCTCCATAGCTCTCTGGAGTTGCCTTCGTGTAAAAGAAATACCCTCAGTCGTCCTGCACCACCACCATTGACGCAGTCGCAGGAACCATGATCACCTGTAATAAAGAACAGAAAATCTATTGGGCTCTTCTGGAGAGCCCTTGAACAGTTTAATCTGCATGGCATGCATCCAATTATCCCTGTCTTGCTTTTTGTTGGTCCATCTTATTTAGGTGCACTTTTGCATCAAGTGGTATGGGCCTTCCCATGAAAGGTTCAGTAAGCTTTTCTTTTCAGGTATTTTCTTTACCGTGACTCTATCCCCTACTTCATATTCCTGTTTCTACTATATACCACTACCCTCTTCAACATGGTAGTGGGTGAGTTTCTAGACAAATTCTGTCATTTCTATAGTTGCAGAGATCAATACAAATGTGAACTAATACTGTCCTATTAGTCCTTTCCACTCGGCCACAGACCTCCTGTATCACTTTTCCCACAAAAGGTGGCCTGTTGTCACTCTCCACCATGAGAATACCTCTTCTATTAGGATCTTGGCCGTGGAGGTAGCTGAGGTAGTTCCCAAAATTCCCACCCGTATCCCTTCAAGCGCTTGAATGCACAAGGTACACAGCACGGTGATTGTCTGGGAATGTTTCCTGTGGATTTACAAAACCTGCTGCAATCAACTTAATATAAAATAAATGAACAAAAATACCCTAAAGTCGTAGGTATCATTTTCCAAATCAAGTATATATGAATTCTGCCAAATAAATTTCAGCCTAAATGGATCTTGGCTACTCATCTTTAATTTTTAATGTATGGCAAATTTTCAAACACTGTTAGTGAAAGCACAAAAGTTTCCCCAATTTCTAACATTGTTACCTTAAGCAACAGCACTACAGATATAATGTATTAACTATACAAGTAAAAGAGTTCTAAAACTGAAGAACTTGCATCCTTAGAATTGTAAATCTGTTAAAACAAGCAGACGTAATTAGTTGATTGATTACATTGTTGAGGCTGCCGCGAAACACGAATGGAGGCTGAATCCATATGTGGAAAACAAGAAAACTTTAATTCACTGCATGGCACACAAAATGGCTGAGAGTGCTGCTCCCAGAATTCTCTGCTAAAAACTCCCAGAATTCTCTGGGTAAAACCTGAGGCCCCGCCCCCATCTGCCTTAAAGGTAATGTGCCTTAAAGGGGAAGGTGCTAGAAATTTGTCCACAGACGGAAGAGTGGATTATGCCCGTTTTAGGTGGCGATCCGCCACACAGCTCCCCCCAGAATCCGCTTAGGAGGTGTGGATGAGACGGTGCGGAGGTCTGATGGGCCGGCTGGAGCGGCTCTTGTAGGACGCCGGTGGACGTGGAACGGCCGGGCGTGGAGCAGCCGGGTGAACTGGCTTGAGGGCAGGTCGGCCGCGTGGAGGTGGACGAGCTACAGGGACCTGCTCCCCGGGCTCCGAGTGTGCTGCCTTCAGTCGGTCCACCGACACTTTTTCGGTCCTGTCGCCCACTTGCAGGGTGAAAAATTTGTCCCCAGCCTGTAGCACCTTGGAGAGCCCGTCGTACGGGGGTTGAAGGGGTCCGCAGTGGGCGTCGTGCCGGACGAAAACAAACCGTGCCTGGTGCAGGCTTACTGGGACGTGTGAGGTGGATTCGCCGTGTCGGGCAATGGGCACCGGGGCGAACTGCAGCACCGGTGAGGCGAAGTTGTGGCGTTGCTGGTCGGCTGACCAGGGTGTCGTGGCGGTGGGCAGGAACTCGCCGGGTACGCGCAGCGGCTGACCGTACATGAGCTCTGCTGCCGATGCGTGGAGGTCTTCTTTAACCGTGGTGCGCAGGCCGAGGAGGACCCACGGAAGTCGATCGGTCCAGGCGCCGTCTTGGAGGCTGGCTCGAAGAGATGCCTTCAAGGATCTGTGGAACCGCTCACACAGTCCGTTGGCTTGGGGGTGGTACGCTGTGGTGCGGTGAATGGTCACCCCGAGATTGCGTGCGACGGCGGTCCAGAGTTCAGAGGTAAATTGCGGACCTCTGTCCGACGTCATGTCAGAGGGGACGCCGAACCGTGCGACCCAGGTGCTGACGAAGGCTCTGGCGATGTCGGCGGTGGTGGTAGAGGTCAGTGGAATTGCCTCAGGCCAGCGTGTGGTGCGGTCAACGATGGTCAGCAAGTGCGTGTGGCCTTGCGACGGCGGCAGGGGCCCGATGATGTCCACGTGGATGTGGTCGAATCTCCGCAAGGGGACGGTAAACTCCTCGAGGGGTGCTTTCGTGTGTTGCTGTACCTTGGCCCGTTGGCAGGCTAGGCAGGAGTTGGCCCAAGTACGCACATCCTTGCGAAGGCCGTGCCAGACAAAGCGGTTGGCTACCAATTAGATGGATGCGCGGGCGCCGGGGTGGGAGAGGTTGTGGAGAATGTCGAATACCCGGCGCCGCCAGGACGCTGGGACGACGGGCCGAGGTTGACATAGGGATATGTCGCACTTGACCGTGACTGCGGTCGGGCCACAGGCGACGTCGGCCAGGCGTAGCCCTGGTAGGTTGGTGGGTGCGGAGAGCAGATCAGGGTCGGTAATCTGGTCTGCTGCGAGTTGAGCGTAGTCGACTGCTAGGTGTGCGGCGTGGATGGCGGGGCGGGAGAGGCAGTCGGCTACCACATTGTCTCGGCCGGAGACGTGTTGGATGTCCGTGGTGAATTCGGACACTGCCGCGAGCTGGCGCTGCTGCCTGGCGGACCAGGGGTCGGTTGTCTTTGCCATTGCGAATGTCAGGGGCTTGTGGTCGACAAACGCAGTGAAGGGGTGGCCCTCAAGCAAAAACCGGAAATGGCGGACCGCCAGGAACGGCGCGAGGAGCTCGCGGTCGAAGGTGCTGTAATTGACCTCCGGGGGGCGTAGTTGGCGGCTGAAGTAGGCAAGTGGTTGCCAGGCGCCGTCGACCCACTGCTCATACACGGCGCCGACCGCGTGGTCGGAGGCGTCCGTGGTGAGCGCTACCCTGGCATTGGGCCGTGGGTGCGCGAGCAGGGTGGCGTTGGCGAGCGCGGTCTTGGTGGAATCAAAGGCGGCGGACGCGTCTGCTGTCCATTCGACCGCCATCTTGCCGCTCCTGCCCCGGAGGGCTTCATACAGGGGCCTCATGAGGGACGCCGCTTTGGGGATGAAGCGGTTATAGAAATTCACCATCCCGAGGAACTCCTGGAGGCCTTTGATGGTAGTGGGGTGGGGAAATTGTTTGACGGCCTGCACCTTGGTGGGCAGGGGAATGGCCCCAGCATGGGTGATGTGGTGGCCGAGGAAGTCGATCTTGTCCAGGCCGAACTGGCATTTGGCTGGGCTGAGGATGAGCCCGTGGTCGCTGAGGCGCCCGAACAGGATGCGAAGGTGTTCGAGGTGTTCCTGCTTGGAGGAACTGGCTACCAGGATGTCGTCCAGGTAGACGAACAGGAACTTCAGGTCCCGAAGGACCGAGTCCATGAGCCGTTGGAATGCCTGGGCCGCATTTTTGATGCCGAAGGGCATCCGCAGGAACTCGAACAGGCCGAAGGGGGTGATTACGGCCATCTTGGGGACGTCCGCGGGGTGGATGGGGACTTGGTGGTAGCCGCGCACCAGGTCGACCTTGGAAAAGACTGAGCGGCTGGCCAGTCTAGCCAAGAAGTCCTGAATGTGCGGCACGGGGTACCGATCAGGGGTGGTGGCGTCATTGAGGCGGCGGTAATCCCCGCAGGGGCGCCAACCTCCGCCTGGTTTGGGGGCGATGTGGAGTGGGGAGGCCCAGGGACTGTTGGAGCGGCGGATGATGCCGAGCTGTTCCATGGTGGCAAACTCGGTCCGCGCGATCTCCAGTTTGGCCGGGTCCAGCCTGCGGGCATGGGCGTACACTGGGGGGCCTGTGGTGGGGATGAAGTGTTCCACCCCGTGTTTGGCGGCCTCCGCGGAGAAAGTCGGATTGGTAAGGGCCGGGAATTCGGCCAGGAGTGCCGAGTAGTCATCCGTGGCCCGGGCGTGGCACTGTGACGCCATGTCGGCGGGTTGACGGGGGACCATGGCGCCCAGGATGGGGGACATGGTGTTCATGTCCATGAGGCGGTGACGAGGGATGTCTACCAGTAAGCCGTGGGCACACAGGTAATCTGCGCCGATGAGGGGGGAGAGCACCTTGGCAGTGATGAACTCCCATCGGTAGCGGTGACCAGCGAGGTCGAGGATGACTGTCCGGGTGCCATACGTCCGGATTTCCGAGCCGTTAGTAGCAGCCAACGCCGGTCCTCGTTCGCCCTTTTGGATGTCGAGGGAGGAGGCCGGGATGGTGCTGTGCTGAGCCCCAGTGTCGCACAGGAACCGGCGGCCGGTTTTGTCATCCATGACGAACAGCAGGGAGCCCGCGTGGCCCACGGCCATCGCGGGGGCTGGAACGGGGGCGGACTTGAAAGAGCAGGGAGGTGTGCACCGTTGTGCCCTGGCGCCGAACCGTGCGTGGTAGTAACAGTGGCCCGGGTTAGTGGGGCGTGAAGGCCCCGTGGGCCTGGTGACAGGCCCTTGTGGCCGTGTGCTGGATGGTGAGGGGCGCACCCAGGCATTGGCTGCCAGGTCCGGAGTGACGTCGCGGCTGGAGTGAGCGGACAGCAGCTTGTCGGCTTCATCGGCCAGGGCTTCCAGGTTCGTGAGGCCGGATGCCACGATCGCTGGGCGGATGCTGAGAGGGAGCTGGCGGATGAACAGCGTGCAGAAGAGGG
Organism: Squalus acanthias; assembly: GCA_030390025.1. Lineage (NCBI taxonomy): Eukaryota > Metazoa > Chordata > Chondrichthyes > Squaliformes > Squalidae > Squalus > Squalus acanthias. The sequence goes on along the minus strand of CM059436.1, from coordinate 27,919,669 downwards.
ATCCGGGTGGGCTCTCGTCGGTGAGGGAGAGCATGTGGGAGAGGAGGTCTGACGGTGAGGCATCACCGAGGCCTGGAAGGTCGAGGAGGTGGCAGTTTCGCTGATATGCCGAGGCCGTAAATTTTTTAAGGAGCGCTGTTCTGAGATGTGCGTACTTGCCTTCCTCTGGTGGGTTCTGCAGCGTTGTCCAAACCTTGGAAACTGCGGCGCTACTGAGTGATGTGATGAGATAGTCGTACTTCGTCCCATCTGTGGTGATATTTCGCAGCCGGAAGCGAGATTCAGCTTGGAGAAACCAGGCTTCGGGCTGGTTTTCCCAAAACTCCAGCAGTTTCACGGAAACTGCGTTCGTGTCCGCCATTGCAGTGCTCGGAATACGTTCTGAGCGTCGGGGTCACCAATGTTGAGGCTGCCGCGAAACACGAATGGAGGCTGAATGCATATGTGGAAAACAAGAAAACTTTAATTCACTGCATGGCACACAAAATGGCTGAGTGTGCTGCTCCCAGAATTCTCTGCTAAAAACTCCCAGAATTCTCTGGGTAATACCTGAGGCCCCGCCCCCTTCTGCCTTAAAGGTAATGTGCCTTAAAGGGGAAGGTGCTGGAAATTTGTCCACAGACGGAAGAGTGGATTATGCCCGTTTTAGGTGGCGATCCGCCACAACATTATCAATACCCTTCATATTTCTGTAAACCTGTGTAACACAATCGTGTTAGAGAAGATAGAATTTTAATATGTTCATCTCATGTAAAATGAAAAGTAGTGATTGATTTTCCACAAGCACATCTAGAGAAAGAAGAGGCAGGCTCTGATGTCCTGATGAACAGACTTACAGTTGAAGAACTGACATGTTATGGAGGTACATGATATGCTTTGCTGTCAGCTTATATCAGGTGTCAGCTTGGTTCAGTGTGTTGCACTCTTGGCTATGAGCCAGAAGGTTGTGGGTTCAAGCAGCACTCCAGAACTTGAGCATATAGTCTAGGTTGACACATTAGGGTGATATTGAGAGAGTGCTGATTGGTCAGAGATGCTGTCCTTTGGTTGTGATGTTAAACTGCGCTCCCATCTGCTTGTTCAGGTGGATTTTAAAGATCCATGGCACTATTTGAAAATGATTAGGTAGTTCACTAGATAATTATGGATGAGGAAGTTTGGCCTATCTTCATTCATCTACCCAGTAGGACCATCCAATCCATTCAACATCCTATTGTTTCTTAAAAGAGTCCAGGGCTTTTGTCTCCACCACTCTTCTTGTAAGTCTATCCCATATGTTGACCAATCTTTGTGTTAAAAAAAAATCCTGACTTCACTCCTAAATTTACCTATTGCTAGTTTGAATCCATGTCCCCTTGTGCTATTTAAATTAAAGCAGCAGTCCAGGTTTTCCTTTTCCAGTCCCTTAACCAATTAGGGATGGGCAATAAATGCTGGCCTTGCCAGCGACGCCCACGTCCCATAAACGAATAATTAAAAAACCCATCTTATATCCTCAAGTAGATCATATCTCAAAAGTCTCCTTTCCAGGCTGAAAAGTCCAAGTTCCTTCAGTCTTTCCTCATAACTCAGACCACTCACACTAGGGATCAGCCTCATGGCTCTTCTCTGCACTGCCTCCAGCCCTTGAATGTCTCCTTTGTATCTCAGTGACCAGAACTGAATACAGTATTCAAGGTGCAGTCTGACCAGAACCCTGTACAGTTTGATCACAACTTCCTCTGACTTATATTCTACTGTGCTGGCTATGTAGTTCAATATTCCTTTGGCTTTGTTGATTGTTGCTCTGCATTGGCTGGATATGTTGAGTGTCAAATCTGCTCAGACTCTGAGGTCACTTTCAGCATCGGCTTTAGCTATTTCAACACCATTCAAGGAGCATATGTGTCACTATTTTTCCCCTATGTGCAGTATTGGACATTTGTCTGTATTAAATTTTATCTGCTATTTTTCTTAACACTTTCATATTGCATCCAATTAATTTTTTAATTTCTGAGCTACATTGTCCGATGCCACTACCCCTTCCAGTATAGTCATCTGCAAATTTGGCCATTTTACATTGAGTTTTTGAATCCAGATCATTTATATCAATGAAAAATATTTGTGGTCTCAATGCCAAGCCCTTAGCACCCCACCCCACCCCACTCTAACATAAATCTAATGCATAATTGTTGGTTTCTACCCTTCAGCCAATTTCTGATCCATTCCCAGGGTTTGCCCTGATTCCCTAATGTTTAACTAATAGCCTTTTGTGTGGAATTATGTCACATGGCTTTTGGAAGTCTAGGTACACAGGGGGAGAAATTCAGTATTGCCCCGTTTGGGGTGCAATTATCGGCCGGGCGCAAAGTTTAGCGCCTGGCGCTAATTATCGCCTCCGACTGCAAACTTGGCTTCTATCGCCCTGGATGTGATTTGAGCGCTAAATCAGGCACTACACACCTCTCTTAAGGCGCGAACGCCGAGGAGCGAGGCGCTACCTCAGAGCACTGGCGAAGCTCATGTGATGTCAGTTAGCAATGGAACACAGACACACTGGCGCCGGCCAGTTCTTAAAGGGGAGGGTCGATCTTGCTCTCCAGCCACACCCTGCTCATTGCAGCCTTGAATTTCAGCCTGGAGAGACCTGTACATCAATTCTGCTGGAAAGAACAATGGAGAGGCCCAGGGAAAGAGCTCAGAGTGCAGCCCCCACAGTCTCTTCTAAATCGATGAAAGGAAGGTCAAATCAAAATGAACCTGCAAAGTGCTGCTCAGTCCCCAAAACTCCTTCACACAGCGTTGAATCTCTCCAGAAGTATCTCTCTCTCTCTCAGAATGCATGGTGCAAAAATGTCACCGACAAAAAAAGGCAGGAAGCGGCCGCCTTTAAATAGCGCTCCCCCAGTCCCTTCCCGACTGCAAAATGTTCCCCTCTACCTGTCATTGCTAGCGGCAGGCGGAAAGGCAGGGGGCGCCACTCAATATCTGGTCCGGGGCGCTACCGGGGCGTTGCACGCTTGACTGACGTCACGATCTGTGGGTGCAGGAGATCGTGGCGGTAGTGTTTTGTGCTGCCGCAAAATGTCTGGTCAATTTCACGAGCGGAGCAAACATCGCTGTGCCCCGTTAGCGCTAATCAACCGATTTCCCCCCCCCCCCACAATGTTTTAGGGCTTTCTCTGTGTCACTTCCTGGATGAAGTCAAGGAAGTTAGTCAGGCAGGATCTTCCCTTCTGAATCCATGTTAATTGCTGTTTACTAGATTATTATTGCACAGATAATCCTCAAGTTTATTCCTGATAATTGATTCCATTATTTTACACGGAATTGAAGTAAGACTAATGTAGTTTCCTGTATTTGTTTTGTCACTCTTTTTGAATATGGACAACATGATAGCCTGTTTCCAATCTACTGGTAGCTCTCCAGTGTCCAATGCCTCCCTCATAATGATTGTCAGTTCCTCATAAGTGTCCTCCCTAGTTTCAGCACTCTGGGATAAGTCCCTGCGGACCTGTTTGTTTTGAGCCCTTTTCAACTGTACAGGACTTCCATCTAATTTATATCTGTCATTGATTTTGGTTTCATTATATCTGTTTAACTAATACCCTTTTGTTGCTCCCAACTTCTCTTGTGTATACTTGAAGGAAGAACTCATTCAGAATATTTACTGTGTTGTGTTCATCTTCAGTTTCAAGCCTGTTTGTACCTTTTATGGTTTTCACCTCTTTTCTGATTGCCCTCTTACTGTTGTAGTACTGAATTTTGTTTTACTGTTGTGTTTAGTCTCTAATGCTGTGCTTTTTCTAGATACCACTTGGCCCCCATGCTCACCCTTTTAACATGTTTCTGCATTGTCTTATATTCATCCCAGTCAATCCCTTCCTTCCCTTTTCTCAATGCAGGATTTAAGAACATAAGAACATAAGAAATAGGAGCAGGAGTAGGCCAATCGGCCCCTCGAGCCTGCTCCGCCATTCAATAAGATCATGGCTGATCTGATCCTAACCGTCAATCTACTATCTACTATCACAGAACCATCTCCTGCATCTAACAGAATTGCACACACGAAATAGGAGCAGAATCAGCCTACACGGTCCCTGGGCCCGCTCCACTACCCACAGGGCCATGACCGATCCGAACCTAGACTCATGTCCAAATTCCTGCCCGCTCCCCGTAACCCTTAATGCCCTTTACTTCTAGGAAACTGTCTATTTCTGTTTTAAATTTATTTAATGATGTAGCTTCTACAGCTTTTTGTGGCAGCATATTCCATGGACCTACCACCCTCTGAGTGAAGTAGTTCCTCCTCATCTCAGTTTTGAAAGAGCAGCCCCTTATTCTAAGACTATGTCCCCTAGTTCTAGTCTCACCCGTCATCGGGAACATCCTCCCCGCATCCACCCGATCCAACCCCTTCACAATCTTATATGTTTCAATAAGATCGCCTCTCATTCTTCTGAACTCCAATGAGTAGAGTCCCAATCTACACAACCTCTCCTCATATGACCACCCCCTCATCCCCGGGATTAACCGAGTGAACCTTTTTTGCACTGCCTCGAGAGCAAGGATGTCTTTCCTTAAGTAAGGACACCAAAACTGTATGCAGTATTCCAGGTGCGGTCTCACCAATACCTTGTACAACTGAAGCAATACCTCCCTATTTTTATATTCTATCCCCCTAGCAATGAAAGCCAACATTCCATTTGCCTTCTTAATCACTTGCTGCACCTGCATACTAACCTTTTGAGTTTCGTGCACCAGGACCCCCAGATCCCTTTGCACTTCAGTACTCTCCAGTTTCTTGCCATTAAGATAATAAATTGCTCTAGGATTTTTCCTGCCAAAGTGCATCACCTCACACTTTCCAGTGTTGTATTCCATCTGCCAAATCTCTGCCCACTTACTTAGCCTGTCTATGTCCCCTTGCAGGTTTTTTATGTCCTCCTCACTCACTACTTTCCCTCCCATCTTTGTATCATCTGCAAATTTTGATATGTTACACTTGGTCCCTTCCTCCAAATCGTTAATATAGATTGTAAAGAGTTGGGGACCCAGCACTGACCCCTGTGGAACACCACTAGTTACTGATTGCCAGTCTGAGAATGAACCATTTATCCCAACTCTTTGCTTTCTGTTAGATAGCCAATCCTCTATCCATGCCAGAATATTACCCCCAATCCCGTGATTTTTTACCTTAAGCAATAATCTTTTGTGTGGCACCTTGTCAAATGCCTTTTGGAAGTCTAAATACACTACGTCTACTGGTTCCCCTTTATCCACTCGATATGTTACTTCCTCAAAGAACTCCAGCAAATTTGTCAAACATGACTTCCCCTTCGTAAAACCATGCTGACTTTGTCCTATTAAATTATGATTATCCAAATGTCCTGTTACTGTTTCCTTAATAATGGACTCCAAAATTTTACCTACCACAGATGCTAATACATTTAGGGTCATGTTTGTTTAGTATGAGCTTGTTAGTTTTAGGAATATATTTACCCTGCATTCTTAGCATTATATCTTGAAAGATGTTCCACTTGCCCTCTACTGAAGTGTTGTTGAGCAACCTACCCAGTCCATTTGCTTTAGTTGTTCCCTCATTTCTTTGAATTTAGCCCTTTTAAGGTTATAGACTGGATTCCTGGCTTAAGTATATCTGACTCTCAAGACACATTGAACTTGATCATTCTGTGCTCGCTGTCCCTCTGGGTGCTATGACTTATATTTCCTGCACATTGTCTGTATCATCAGTGAATACCAGATCAAGATGAACATTGCTTCTCATGGATTCCTTGATGCACTGGGTTATGGAGCTGACATGCATTACATTTACCAACTCTGACTCTAAACCACTTGGGTTTTCCCAGTTTATATTTGATTGAGTCTTCCATTAAAATAACTTTTCTCACAAAGCAAATTGTTCTGTTTCTTGTGCTGACTTAGCGGTCTGTAGCATACCCCAATGCAAGCTTGGATTTGTTCATATTTGAGATGTCTAACCTGGCTAGTTTCATTTAGTGATCTTCACCTCTCATAGGATCAACTTAATTTATCTTCCAGGTGTCCCTGACATATAAGGCTATGCCAAGGCCTTTTCTGTCTATTCAGTCTTTTCCAGACACAGGTACCTTTTTCACATATCTTAATTTCCATCCCCTGCACTTAGCCATGTTTCTGTTATTCCCACTAAATCATAGCTCCCAACTGCTTCCACACCCTCTGCTCTGGAAACTTATTTCCAATGATACTAGCCTTTATTATAGATAATTATCATAGATTAACCTCCTTTCATGTTCTGGAGTATCTGTCTATTCCTGGTCTCCAGGTTTTGTATGACACTCTGGTTGTCCATACCCCACCTTCTACCCTGCGAACCATTTCATCTGGGAATCAGTTTTCTCCCTGCCTCTCCCCCTCCCCCACACTTATCTAGTTTAAATGATTTTCAATTGCTACCGCAATGATCTTCATAAGTCCCTGTTCCGATTTGGTTTAGATGCAAATCGTCTCTCCCGTACCCGTTCTTTTTATTCTGAAAACGTCCCCAGTTATTTATGTTCTTCCAGTGTCCTGGCCAACATTCCTCCTTCAACCAACACCAGCAAAAGCAGATTATCTGGCCATGCATTCATTTGCTGTGTGTGAATTGGCTGCCACATTTGCCTACATCACAGTAACTGCACTTCAAAAGGAACTCAATGGCTGTGAAATGCTTTTGGATGCCCTCAGAATGTGAACAATGCTATATAAATGCAAGTTATTTCTTTAATGAGGGAGGCAACACTGGCATCTATCCGACAATGTGGAATACTGCCCAGGTATGTCCTGTCCACAAAAGCAGGACAAATCCAATCTGGCCAATTACCGCCCCATCGGTCTACTCTCAATCATCAGCAAAGTGATGGAAGGTGTCATCGACAGTGCTATCAAGCAGCATTTACTCACCAATAACCTGCTCGCTGATGCTCAGTTTGGGTTCCGCCAAGACCACTCAGCTCCAGACCTCATTACAGCCTTGGTCCAAACATGGACAAAAGAGCTGAATTCCAGAAGTGAGGTGAGAGTGACTGCCCTTAACATCAAGGCAGCATTTGACTGAGTGTGGCATCAAGGAGCCCTCGTAAAATTGAAGTCAATGGGAATCGGGGGGGAAAACTCTCCACTGGCTGGAGTCATACCGAGCACAAAGGAAGATGGTTGTGGTGATCGGAGGTCAATCATCACAGCCCCAGGACATCGCTGCAGGAGTTCCTCAGGGCAGTGTCCTAGGCCCAACCATCTTTAGCTGTTTCATCAATGACCTTCCCTCCATCATAAGGTCAGAAGAGGGGATGTTCGCTGATGATTGCACAATGTTCAGTGCCATTCGCAGCTCCTCAGATAATGAAGCAGCCCATGCCCGCAAACAGCAAGACCTAGACGACATTCAGACTTGGGTTGATAGGTGGCAGGTAACATTCACGCCACACAAGTGCCAGGCAATGACTCTCTCCAACAAGCGAGCGTCTCACCACCGCTCCTTGACATTCAATGGCATTACCATCGCTGAATCCCCCACCATCAATATCCTGGGGGCCACCATTGACCAGAAACTTAACTGGACCAGCCACATAAATACTGCGGCAACAAGAGCAGGTCAGAGGCTGGGTATTCTGCGGCGAATGTCTCACCTCCTGACTCCCAAAAGCCTTTCCACCATCTACAAGGCACAAGTCAGGAGTGTGATGGAATACTCTCCACTTGCTTGGATGAGTGCAGCTCCAACAACACTCAAGAAGCTCAACAAGATCCAGGACAAAGCAGCCCGCTTGATTGGCACCCCAGCCACCACCTTAAACATTCACTCCTTCCACCACCGGCATACCGTTGCTGCAGTGTGTACCATCTACAAGATGCACTGCATCAACTCGCCAAGGCTTCTTCAGCAGCACTACCCAAACTCGCGACCTCTACCACCTAGAAGGATAAGGGCAGCAGGTGCATGGGAACACCAGCACCTCCAAGTTCCTCTTCAAGTCACACACCATCCTGACTTGGAAGTATATCGCCGTTCCTTCATCGTCGCTGAGTCAAAATCCTGGAACTCCCTCCCTAACAGCACTGTGGGAGTACCTTCAACACACGGACTGCAGCGGTTCAAGAAGGTGGCTCACCACCACCTTCTCAAGGGCAACTAGGGATGCGCAATTATTGCTGGCATTGCCATCGATGCCCACATCCCATGAAAGGATAAAAAATAAATCTGGTAAGGCCATTGAATTTCTTATTGTTGGAGTTGACAGTCATAGATGACGAGCTTTCTCTGGGTATGCATTTGCCGATGCAAAAGGGGGTCTCTTCTTGCAGCACTTTACTGCCATATCCAAAAATCTAGATGCCCTTTGCTCTCCCACCTTCCTTCCAGTCATAGTTTTAGGCAGAATAGTATTGTGTTCCAAACTTCTCGAATTGCCATGCCTGCACCTTTTAGCTGCTGCAGGATTTTAAATAATGTAATGTTCCACCTCCTGGCAGATGAGGACCCAATAAGAAGCATTGGATGAAAATTGGGTGGGCTCTCTTATGTGTGTACACTGTTCCCCACTGAATTTTCCTCCATGGGCTGCACCCAGGTGATCCAATACGCACAGATGTAGGAACAGGAAAATCCTCCTCTAGCCATTTCTTTCATAAAGTATCAAAAATCCCCGCTAATTAGACCTGAAACTCATTTTGGTCTTCCGCCGTAACTCTGATAGGAGACAAGTAGAACCTCCAAAACAGTTGATGTCAGTCATTTTCTTCATTTCCCGTAGGGTTCCACCAGTCTCCCATGGAATTATGGTGAGAGATCATGAGAACTCCCATGGAATTTCAGGAACACTGGCCAAGAAATTGGACTCATGCCCAAAATGGGCAGCATGTCAGCGATGTGATTGATTTTTATGCCAGTCATTGCTGACTTGAGGCTCAACCGAAATTCGGCATCGGGCCTCATGTGAATTAAGCAGGCAATCTGCGGATGCCAATCGGGCATCCCGATGCAGCTTGCTGGTTGGGGCCTGACAAATTCCAGTGAGCTCTGCCGTTGAGCCAGCCCACAGATAGGTCCTGGGAGGAGGGAGGAGAAGCAGAGGTGGGGGTGCTGGGGTGAGCCTGGGCAGTATTTCTGTGGAGTCAGCAGGAGTGGGAGTGCTCCTTCTAGCTCAACCGAAATGTAATTTTCAAAACCTTTCTCGGCCATTTCTTGAGCAGCCTCTAATGGTTCCTTTAAGGACTGCAGGTTTGGCCGCTGAACAGCTAGTATAATAAGGCAGAGCTTGTACGTGGCAAATTCCACCTGTTTGTACCCGAACTGACATTAGGATCCTGATTTGCATATGCAAGGCAACTAACACCTGTTTCAGGCGGGTGCCCTGCAGTTTCCAATATGACGGCCGGCGCACTTCCAGGGGAGATCATGACCCGAAGCCGGTCTCCCTGATGTTCATTTTAGCCACAAAAAAATGGGTGAAACAACGTTTAATTTCAGCCCCATTATGTTTTGGCAAAATACCACACACAAGCGTTTGATAAGAACATGATTAGAATTTGCACTACCTCATAAATCGTTTCCACGGCCCTGAAAGTGGCTTTGCAAACTTAGGGTTAATTAATATTTATCTAGAACCATGTTAATTGTAAAGTGAGAGTTAAGCACATGGTAGACCCGAGTTATAGTGCAGCTATGCCTTCACAGGATTAGATTTCACTCATTTCACCTGGAAGCAAAAAAAAATGCCAGCGTCAAAGCTGCCACCAGTGGCACTCGCCGTCAGCTCTACCATTTTATTCTGGTCACAGAAAGGCTGAGCTCTCAGCAATGCACTTCTGGCACTGCCAGCCCATACAGATAAAGCCACAAAAGTAGTTTTATAGCAATTGCACCACACACAAGACTGGTGTTGTCAGACCAACCCAGTTGTACAAATTGATTGCATTCAGCACCATGGTAACTGGCTCATATTACAGAACACAGTCAGATTGACTGGCAAATGGTATTGCTTCACAGAATATATTTTACAGCATTGCATCTTACAAGAGCCCAGGTAGAAAATTACTTCTTAAATACTATTAGCTATAATGTAGGAGTACATTATTCTGGAGTGTCGGACTTTGAGCTGGTTGAAGCACTCAGCTGCCTTTCACCCTCTACTTTAATCAGCTTTTAGTAAAAAGAAAACTGCAAATGCTGGAAATTTGAAATAAAAATAGAAAATGTTGGAAATGCCCAGCAGGTCAGTCTGCATTTTGCTCTCCATGTTAACAGAAAAACCTTTCATTCACAGCATAGACTCCAGATTCAAAAAAATAGTCACTTGATTGATGGGAACAATAGGAATAATAATCAGTAAAAGCCTGTATTCCTGAAACAATTGTTACCTACAAATGGTCATAATAACAGTGTGCTTCACATTGGGATCAGGGGACCTCAAGATGGATTTAGCACTTGGTGCACCACTTTATAACACTTATGCTGTGTTTAGAATACAGCAAGCTGCTGACAGCAGCTTTGACCTTAGCAGCAGTGCTATAATATTAATAAGGTGCAGCCAGTGCCTCCAGAAGCACAGCACCACCACCAGCAAATGCAAATGGCTGTCACGTAGTATGAGCTGCTGCAGGCTATCAGTTTTCTGGTCATATTTAGCCCAAGTGCTTTGCTGGCATGTGTGGACCTTCCCCCCCTAAAACAGGACCTCGATATCAATATACTGTAGTGTGGCGAGGTCAGCCTATGACCAGAACCCAGATGCCAAATTTGAGATCAGTTCCAGAAAATATGGGAGTAGACTATCGTTAGAGTACAAACTAAGGTCTGGTCTCCCAGCAGAAAACTGACGGGAGGTGGGCAGAGTGAGCGCAATGGCCACCCAGAGGAGGCAGCGAAGAACTCGTTCCAATTTCCAGGTCGCCCCTAATGTGCATGGTTGAGGTGAGCTGCCAGTGAAAAATGCACCCTCTATAGGTAGTTCGCCAACTAGGAAATGGGAAACTGGGTTCTTAAGGGTCTGCAGCAGCTTAAAGTGGAGGTACATTTTTGTGACCAAAGCAGGGAAGCAAAACCGTGGAGCTGCAGGAAGGTGAATGGGGACAAGAAGAGTTCTAGTGGAACCCCAAGGTTTTCAGATACAGCTGTGGAAATACCGATGGAGCAAGTTCAGAATCAAGAGGATGTCCTCTTCCCCCTCAGATGGTCAGCAAGTGCCAAGACAAATTGGTGAACTAGAATGGCAAGAGGTGAATGGGATCAGCATTATCTCCAGGATCTGGCTGCAGTGCAGAAAGAAATTTAATGATTGCATCAAACAAGCCGAGGCACAGAGGGACAATCCATTACTTGCATACAAACAAGTGTAAATGACTTGCTTACAAATAAGCAAAACTGCACGCCAGCTGATGAAATTGGATTGGGAACTCAGGAAATGTTCATTCAAACAGATTTTTATACAAGCAACTTGCATACAAATAGGCTTGACTGTACAACCAAACATCTACGTACCCTGTGTACTACAGCATGGGGTTATAATTGTATTGTCTGACTAATGCACTTCCTTTGTCAAAACTCTAATTATCACAGTTTTTACATCAATAGTTAAATTAATTAATGTCATTCAAATTTGTAAAACAAATGAGCTGTGTCAAAAAAATAGTAAAAATAAATTAGCTTTTTCCATTATACAAAGAACAGCTGGATATCTCTTCCAGTCAACTGCCCTAAAGATGTGTTCTAAGTGAAGCACTTAGTAAGGTACACCATCCATGTATATATAATCTGTAATCAAATAGCATGCAATATAATGCAAGACTTCAAAGTCTGCTCTCTGGTAAGCCAGACTCATGAATATGAGGTAATGTTCATTTTGTAGCCAGTCCATTTCTCATCTCTTTCCTATACCCTCTCTCTCTCGGTTAAAACCTTTCTTGTTATTCTCTAATTTAGCACTACCACAATCATCATCATTCCTCTGAATTGTCTTCCCTTTTTCCTGCTAAGCTCCAATGTTCCATCTTGCATGTTCTTTCTCCCCAGTGCATTTTTACTGTCAAAATCACTGCACTGTCTCCAGCTCCAATTCAGTCTTTCTCAGAACCTTAAATTTTATAACTTGTTATCTCCCTCAATTGTCCTTTCCTCCTACAAATTATCATCTTTTAAACTCCAAGCTTGATGTTACCTAACCACTAATGAGGTGTTAGCCGTGGCTCAGTGGCAGCACTCTCACCTCTGAGTCTTCAAGTCCCACTCCAGAGACTTGAGCACAAAATCTAGACTGACACTCCAGCTCACTTGCAATATCACAAAGCAAGACCCTCTCTTGATTCAACTTCTGATCTCACAACTATCTTGGCCCAATGTTCACTGATTCCCTTTTGTTTGGATCTGTCCGTCTGTCCTTCAAAACTGTCATCCTCATTCACTCCTCAGAAAGTCTACCTGTGAACCCTCTGTCCTCTGTACTGAAGGAATGCAGCAGTCGGATGTGCCGTCTTTCAGATGAGACATTAAATCGAGGCCCCCATCTGCCCTCTCAGGTGGACATAAAGGGCTGGATTTTGAATGACCCATGAGTCGGGTTTGGAGGCGTGTGGGGGGTTAAATTTGCGGGGTCGGAGGTCCCGACCCCATCCCGACTCCACGCAATTTTGACAAAATCAGTCGCGGGGTTCCCGACTCCGTCCCGCCTCCAAGAGGCGGGAGAGGCCATTAAAGCCCTTAACAAGCCCTAAATTGGCTCTGTAATGCCATTTTGAAATGTTTTAGCTAGTTTAACCCTTTCTGACGTGAAGTACGCCTGGTGTGAAACACTCCAGTGAAACCTGGCGGGAGCACAAGTGGATAGCTGACTATGAGCTGCAGGTCCACTATTACAACGGAGATGTGATGAAGGTAGTAGTAGTATTAGGTCTGAAAGTCGCCTCTGATGCTGCTGCATTGAATGTGTTCAGAGACTGCCTGGCCTTTGCTGTGAGAGGACTTGGATGCAAAAAAATTCATTCTCTCTCTCTCTCTCTCTCTCCTCCCCCCCCCCCCCCCCATTTTTGCATCCAGGTCCACTCACATCAAAAGCAAGCCACGCAGGTCCTCTCTCACCAACAGTCTCTGAGACTAGGCAGTCAGCAATGATGACATCATCAGAGGCGACTTTCAGACTGAAAACACTAATTAGTTCATGGGTTCCCACATGCTGGAACTCAATTGCCCAATTAAGTGAAAATTGCATCATTCATCCACATTAATCTGGAGTCGGGGGGGGAACCACGAAATGTGGATGACACGACCCCAACCCGACACCAAGACAAAATCCAGCCCAAAGGATCCCATGGCTATCTTTCGAAGAAGAGTAGGGGAGTTTTCCCGATGTCCTGGCCAATATTTATCCCTCAACCAGCATCACTAAAACAAATTATCTGGTCATTATCACATTACTGCTTGTGGGAGCTTGCTGTGCGCATGTTGACGGCTGCATTTACTACATTACAACATTGATTACACTTCAAAAATACTTAATTGGCTGTAAAGAGCTTTGGGACAGCCCAAGGTCATAAAAGGTGCTATATAAATGCAAGTTCTTTCTTTAATATTGGCCCAAAAATTCGGCTGTTCTCGGGTGAGTACTCAGTGCGTACTCACCCGTATTCGTTCCCGAAGTGCCGGTTTCCTGCATGCACTGAGCATGCGCGGGAAACCGGCACTTCCGGTATGGCGAAGGGGGCGGTTCCTAGGTGAACCGCGTGCGCGCTAGAGGCTGCGCGCACGCAACACACTTAGTTTTTTTTTCAGGTTTCAACGCTAGGGTAAGTATGGAAGATTCTATGCAAGTAAAAAGGAGGCGTAAGACCCCTTTTGAACAAGGTAAGTAGTTAATTAAGTATAATTTTAAATTTTTTTCAACAGGTTTATCTTTTTTAGAGACTTTAAAGAAAGGTAAGTTTATTTTTATAACTTTTAAAAAGTATTTTAATTTTTTCAAAAATTTTAATTTTTGTTTAAAGTGGTTAATTTATTTAACTATAGTTATTTTATTAATGTGATGGTTTTTAAAAAAAAATTATTTGAGGTTCAGCTGTTCTTTTGGGGCCGATTTCAATTCATAGATTTGACAGGCCTCCTGTCAAATCTGTGAATGAAAGATGGTCTGCTGCCATTGGCTCTCCATGGCCCACGTGATCCCAGGGGTCGCATCGCACTAACTGCGCCCCTGGAACACGCACACACTGCGCGCCGGCTCTTGGGAGATGCCCGGGACCTGAAGTTCCTGTGGGCCCAAAACACAATGGCTGGCGCTGTGGGTGATATCGCGCACGATCCTCAGCCCCGCGGCAAGCCTACGAATCGAATTTCTAGGCCATTATTGATAATAGTTTGTTTTATTTCTGACTCCTTTTCTCAACTCTTTTCCCCTCCTCTCCTGAAGGTATTGGCCTCTGCTTGGGTAAGCTTTCATGAACATCCTGAGCCCTCTGGCTGTTATTCAAGGGTTGCCTTGACAGTGAGCATCAGCAGACTACTTGACCACATGGAAGGGCATCACAGCTGAGCACAGTCCAGGGTGATTTTCAGCTAGTTAGCCAAAGAACCTTAAGGCCAATTGTCAAACTCCTATCACTGTCGCTGCTCAGTTAAACTAACTCCAAACAGAGGGAGGGATTAAACTTGGGACCTTCCTGTTGTATGTGGCTCTGTTACTCACTGGATAGATTGCTGAGCATTTAAGAGGCACCTGCCCCTACTTCTTTCAACCTTGGAGTGAGCCTGTACTATGAACCTTCACCAAGGTTTCTCAGCAAAGAAAAATTAAGATATAATATGGTTTATATGGGGGCAAATTTTGCTTCCTGTGCGCCTGCCATTAACACCTCTGGTGGCTTATCGCCCGGTAGGGGCGCTAATAGCGCCTGCCGATAAATTCGGCGGGGGCTACTGAAGATGTCATCGCCAAGCGACACAGCCACTTGGCACCCCGTGGCCGGAATTCGGCTGTGCCCCCCGAGGTTGCCACGGGCGATATCAGTGACAGCCTCGCGGGTCGCGAGCCAGGGCCGCACACCGCCGGCGGGGCGTTAATTAAAGGTGTGGTCCAGCTGCGCCCCGCGTCGACATTTTTTATTTTGTCCGACCTCCAGGTTGGCCCTTCCTGGCGGCCCTTGGCGTGGTACGTGGCCGCCATCACGCCGGCTGCGGCCACGGCACCCCGCTGTCCTGGTGGACTAGTGGAGGCTGTCAAACGGCCTGCAGAGTGCGCAGCGGCCCTCCCCTTTAACAGAAGGGGAGGGACGCTGAAACGCGGCAGCGCTACGCGGAATGGCCGCATAGCGCTACCGCGCTTTGTGCCCCGTGCACCACCACGAGAGGAAATGGAGCGCCCGAGATAGCACTCCACTTCCTCGCTGGGCGATAAGCCCGAATTTAGCGGTCGGAGTAGTACTCCCGCCCTGGGCGCTAAATGTGAGGCGCTAATCCAGTTACCAAATGGGGCGTAACTGAATTTCGCTCCCTATATTCTTCTCCTCAATTCAAAGTCAATTAATTCAAATTATTTGATAACATTTTTTCAGCACTCACTTCCCACTTTGCTGTTTTATTTGTATTATTGGACAATTCAGATATTTTTGTGCAGAAAGCAACTTTAATTTATCAGAAGTGGTCTCTGAGAATAGATTTTCACACGGTGAGTTATGCCAATGAAAAAGAATTTGTGCTTGCCAATGGCCTGGAGAGGTATTTACACAATAGTTTCCTGGGTCAGCTCATCTGCACATTCGTAAGAGTCGTGATTGGTGTAAATCCTGTGTAAAACAAGTGTAATTTGTTTGCATGCATGGAAATTAGAAGCATAGAAACATAGAAGATAGGAGCAGGAGTAGGCCATTCGGCCCCTCGAGCCTGCTCCGCCATTCAATGCGATCATGGCTGATCATCCAAATTCAGTACCCTGTCCCTGCTTTCTCCCCATATCCCTTGATCCCTTTAGCCTTAAGAAACATATCTATCTCCTTCTTGAATATATTTAATGATTTGGCCTCAACTGCCTTCTGTGGTAGAGAATTCCACAGGTTCACCACTCTCTGGGTGAAGAAATTCCTCCTCATCTCAGTCCTAAATGGCTTACCCCTTATCATCCTTAGACTGTGACCTCTGGTTCTGGACTCCCCCGCCATCGGGAACATCCTTCCTACATCTAGTCTGTCTAGTCCTGTTAAAATTTTATAAGTTTCAATGAGATCCCCTCTCATTCTTCTAAACTCTAGCGAATATAAGCCTAATCGACCCAATCTCTATTCATACGTCATTCCTGCCATCCCAGGTATCAGTCTGGTAAATCTTCGCTGCACTCCCTCCATGGCAAGAACATCCTTCCTCAGATAAGGCGACCAAAACTGCACACAATACTCAAGGTGTGGTCTCACCAAGGCCTTGTACAACTGCAGCAAGACATCCTTGCTCCTGTACTCAAATCCTCTCGCTATGAAGGCCAGCATACCATTTGCCTTCTTAACCGCCTGCTGCACCTGCATGCTTACCTTCAGCAACTGGTGCACAAGGACTCCCAGATCTCGTTGCACTTCCCCTTTTTCCAATCTATTGCCGTTCAGATAATAATCTGTCTTCCTGTTTTTGCCACCAAAGTGGATAACCTCGCATTTATCCACATTATACTGCAGCTGCCATGCATCTGCCCAATCACCCAACCTGTCCAAATCATACTGGAGTTTCTCAGCATCCTCCTCACAGCACACACGCCCACCCAGCTTTGTGTCGTCTGCAAACTTAGAGATATTACATCTAGTTCCCTCGTCTAGATCATTAATATATATTGTGAATAGCTGGGGTCCGAGCACTGATCCCTGTGGTACCCCACTAGTCACTGCCTACCATTCGGAAAAAGACCCGTTTATTCCAACTCTTTGCTTCCTGTCTGCCAACCAGTTCTCTGTCCAAATCAGTACCTCACCCCCAATCCCATGTGCTTTAACTTTGCACGCTAATCTCTTATGCGGGACTTTATCGAAAGCCTTCTGAAAGTCCAAATACACCACATCCACTGTTTCTCGCTTATCTATTGTACCAGTTACATCCTCAAAAAATTCCAGTAGATTAGTCAGGCATGATTTCCCTTTTGTAAATCCATGTTGACTTTGTCCGATCCTGTCACTGTTTTCCAAGTGCTCTGCTATTACATCTTTTATAATGGACTCAAGCATTTTGCCCACTACTGATGTCAGGCTTACCGGTCTATAATTCCCCGTTTTTTCTCTACCACCTTTTTTAAATAGTGGGGTTACATTAGCTACCCTCCAATCCATGGGAACTGTTCCAGAGTCTATAGAATTTTGAAAGATGACCAGCAATGCATCTATTATTTCTAGGGCCACTTCCTTAAGTACCCTAGGATGTAGATTATCAGGCCCTGGGGATTTATCGGCCTTCAATCCCGTCAATTTCCCTAACACTATTTCCCTACAAATACTGATTTCATTCAATTCCTCCCTCTTCTTAGACCCTATGTTCCCCGACATCTCTGGGAGTTTATTTGTGTCCTCCTTTGTGAAGACAGAACCAAAGTATGTATTTAATTCGTCAGCCATTTCTTTGTTCCCCATTATAAATTCCCCTGATTCTGACTGCAAGGGACCTACGCTTGACTTCACCAAACTTTTTCTCTTCACATATCTATAGAAGCTTTTACAGTCAGTTTTTATGTTCCCTGCAAGCTTACTCTCATATTCTATTTCCCCCCTCTTAATTAATCCCTTTGTCGTCCTTTGCTGAATCCTAAACTGCTCCCAATCCTCAGGTTTGCTGCTTTTTCTGGCCAATTTATATGTTCTCTCCTTGGATCTTATGCTATCCCTAATTTCCCTTGTTAGCCACAGTTGAGTCACCTTTTTTGTTTTATTTTTATGCCAAACAGGGATGAACAAATTCTGTAGTTCATCCATGCGATCTTTAAATGTTTGCCATTGCCTATCCACCGTCAACCCTTTAAGTAACGCTCCCCAATCCACCCTAGCCAACTTGCGCCTCATACCATCATAGTTTCCTTTATTTAAATTCAGGACCCTAGTCTCCGAGTCAACTACTTCACTCTCCATATTAATGAAGAATTCTATCATATTATGATCGCTCCTCCCCAAGGGGCCTCGCACAACAAGATTGCTAATTAATCCTTTCTCATTACATAATACCCAGTCTAAGATGGCCTGATCTCTAGTTGGTTCCTCAACATATTGGTCCAGGAAACCACTCCGTATACACTCTAGGAATTCCTCCTCCACAGTATTGTTACTAATTTGGTTAGCCCAATCTATATGTAGATTAAAGTCACCCATGATAACTGCTGTGCCCTTATTGCACGCATCTCTAATTTCCCATTTAATGCCATCCCCAGCCTCAGCATTACTGTTTGGGGGTCTGTATACAACTCCCACTAACGTTTTCTGCCCCTTGGTATTTCTCAGCTCTACCCATACAGATTCCACATCATCAGATCTAATATCCTTCCTTACTATTGTGTTAATCTCCTCTTTAACCAGCAATGCTACCCCACCTCCTTTTCCTTTTTGTTTGTCCTTCATGAATATTGAATACCCCTGGATGTTGAATTCCCAGCCTTGGAGTGCAGCCTTTAAAAAGACAGTTCTGCCTGAACATTTCAGCAGACTGGGGATAAGCAGGTGAGGAAGGAGTTGTGCCTGGTTCACTCAGTTGATTCTGCACTAACTTCACTGCATGTCTTATCCATCTCTTTTTGATACTTTACAAAAATGCCTGCAACAGGAACAGCTGGAACAAGCAGCCAAATAAGGCAGCGGCTCATAGCACCAAGACACAGAAGAAGAACACAGAATGTATCTGACTCAGACCTGCAAGCCCTTCAAAAAGAAATTATAAATCTGCCAGGACTCTCACTCATATCACCAGGATGAATAAGTACTGGCTCTGAGTGCGAACTCTCTCGCCCCCAGGACTGCAGATCACTGACACAAGAAGTTCGATGACCTCACCACGGTAGGCAAGGTAACACACTCTCCCTTTTCTTCCTTGCCCACCCGGGGCACCAGAATACTTTTCACCCTCTAACAGTAACACTTGTACAACAGCCACGCCTTATAATTCTCAGTCTAGGTTAGAGAGTGCATTGCGAGTGGGAAAACAGGTAATGCAAAGCTGTAGCACCATTGGCCCTCATTACTGTATATTTAAAATAAGGCGCCAAGGACATGGCAGGCAGAACATGGGAGGAGCCAAAAAGCACGAGGGAACTTGGGGGAAGTGATTTAATGGTGAAATACCAGAAAAAAACTGCATATGCTGATTTTTAAGCCTTGAAAAGTTACTTGCTCCAATTATGCACTGGAAATTCATCCCCTGTATTCCTTAATATATTAGTTCATTTAGACATACAAAGCGCCTTTGATGAGGTCACACATGAGAGACTTCTAATAAAAATAAAAACCATGGGAATCTAGGATAAACAGGATTGGATAAAAACAGAAAATGCTGGAAATACTCAGCAGGAAATACTTCTGTTTTTATTTCAGATTTCCAGCATATGCAGTATTTTGCTTTTGTAATAGGATTGGATAAGATGTTCGATAATAACATTAAGAAACAAAGAATGCTTCTGAAAGATACAGACCTAGAAATTAGTTTAGGCCAGTTTCGAAGCACCAAGTGGGCGCTGGGAATGATCCCTGCACGCAAAGATGGAGATCCGAGGATTGCGACAACAAAGTCCTCGGGCTTCACCGACATAATCGCGGCGAGCTGCCAAAGCCTGGGCCCATCGACAGGCAGCTCGCCCGACTGAAGAATTCAGGAAGTGAAGGAAAAGGTACTGGTGCTTGCGGTCAGGTGGCAAGATGCAGTAGGGGGGGAGCAGTTAGGGAGAGGAAAACATGAGCACTTACAGAGGGTGGGGATAGAAGAGGTGGCCGAAGAGAGTGGAGGAGCATGGGCATCGACGATGGTTAGGGGTGGCAAGAGGCAAGAAAAGGGAAAGGGGAAAGGCACGATCGAGGTCAGGATGGCAAGAGGTAGCAGGTGGGAGCTTGGATGGAGGTGAGAAGTGCCAGTGATTACGCAGAAGTGAACAAGAGTGGCAGGGAGGAAAAAGACAAGCAGGAGCCAGCTTTAAGTTTCTTAAGCATTCATAAAAGGTGATTATATTTTATAACAAAAATATTAATTATTGATACTGTTGAGGCTGCCGCGAAACACGAATTAAGGCTGAATCCATTTGTGTTAAACAAGAGACTTTTTAATCACAGCATGGCACAAAACGGCAGACTGAAAAGCTCCCAGAATTCTCTGGGTAAAACCTGAGGCCCCGCCCCCTTCTGCCTTAAAGGTAAGGTGCCTTAAAGGGAAGGTGCTGCAAAATTTGTCCACAGACGGAAGAGTGGATTATGCCCGTTTTAGGTGGCGATCCGCCACACAGCTCCCCCCAGAATCCGCTTAGGAGGTGTGGACGAGACGGTGCGGCGGTCTGATGGGCCGGCCGGAGCGGCTCTTGTAGGATGCCGGTGGACATGGAACGGCCGGGCGTGGAGCAGCCGGGTGAACCGGCTTGAGGGCAGGTCGGCCGCGTGGAGGTGGACGAGCTACAGGGACCTGCTCACCGGGCTCCGAGTGTGCTGGCTTGAGTCGGTCAACCGACACTTTTTCGGTCCTGTCACCCACTTGCAGGGTGAAAAATTTGTCCCCAGCCTGTAGCACCTTGCAGGGCTCGTTGTACGCGGGTTGAAGGGGTCCGCGGTGGGCGTTGTGCCGGACGAAAACAAACCGTGCCTGGTGCAGGCTTAGTGGGACGTGTGAGGTGGATTCGCCGTGTCGGGCAATGGGCACTGGGGCGAACTGCAGCACCGGTGAGGCGAAGTCGTGGCGTTGCTGGTCGGCTGACCAGGGTGTCGTGGCGGTGGGCAGGAACTCGCCGGGTACGCGCAGCGGCTGACCGTACACGAGCTCTGCTGCCGATGCGTGGAGGTCTTCTTTAACCACGGTGCGCAGGCCGAGGAGGACCCACGGAAGTCGGTCGGTCCAGGCGCCGTCTTGGAGGCTGGCTCGAAGAGATGCCTTCAAGGATCTGTGGAACCGCTCACACAGTCCGTTGGCTTGGGGGTGGTACGCTGTGGTGCGGTGAATGGTCACCCCAAGATTGCGTGCGACGGCGGTCCAGAGTTCAGAGGTAAATTGCGGACCTCTGTCCGACGTCATGTCGGAGGGGACGCCGAACCGTGCGACCCAGGTGCTGACGAAGGCTCTGGCGATGTCGGCGGTGGTGGTAGAGGTCAGTGGAATTGCCTCAGGCCAGCATGTGGTGCGGTCAACGATGGTCAGCAAGTGCGTGTGGCCTTGCGACGGCGGCAGCAGCCCGACGAGGTCCACGTGGATGTGGTCGAATCTCTGCGAGGGGACGGTAAACTCCTCAAGGGGTGCTTTCGTGTGTTGCTGTACCTTGGCCCGTTGGTAGGCTAGGCAGGAGTTGGCCCAAGTACGCACATCCTTGCGAAGGCCGCGCCAGACAAAGCGGTTGGCTACCAATTTGATGGATGTGCGGGCGCCGGGGTGGGAGAGGTTGTGGAGAATGTCGAATACCCGGCGGCGCCAGGACGCTGGGACGACGGTCCGAGGTTGACATAGGGATCTGTCGCACTTGACCGTGACTGCGGTCGGGCCACAGGCGACGTCGGTCAGGCGTAGCCCTGTTAAGTTGGTGGGTGCGGAGAGCAGATCAGGGTCGGTGATCTGATCTGCTGCGAGTTGAGCGTAGTCGACTGCTAGGTGTGCGGCGTGGATGGCGGGGTGGGAGAGGCAGTTGGCTACCACATTGTCTCGGCCGGAGACGTGTTGGATGTCCGTGGTGAACTCGGACACTGCCGCGAGCTGGCGCTGCTTTCTGGCGGACCAGGGGTCGGTTGTCTTTGCCATTGCGAATGTCAAGGGTTGTGGTCGACAAACGCAGTGAAGGGGTGGCCCTCAAGCAAAAACCGGAAATGGCGGACCGCCAGGAACAGCCCGAGGAGCTCGCGGTCGAAGGTGCTGTACTTGACCTCCGGGGGGCGTAGTTGGCAGCTGAAGAAGGCAAGTGGTTGCCAGGCGCCGTCGACCCACTGCTCATACACGGCGCCGACCGCGTGGTCAGAGGCGTCCGTGGTGAGCGC
The DNA here is from genome assembly GCA_030390025.1 of Squalus acanthias. Lineage (NCBI taxonomy): Eukaryota > Metazoa > Chordata > Chondrichthyes > Squaliformes > Squalidae > Squalus > Squalus acanthias. The sequence continues at coordinate 27,897,499 of CM059436.1, read as the reverse complement.
TACCCTGGCATTGGGCCGTGGGTGCGCGAGCAGGGTGGCGTTGGCGAGCGCAGTCTTGGTGGAATCAAAGGCAGCGGACGCGTCTGCCGTCCATTCGACCGCCATCTTGCCGCTCCTGCCCTGGAGGGCTTCATACTGGGGCCTCATGAGGGATGCCGCTTTGGGGATGAAGCGGTTATAGAAATTCACCATCCCGAGGAACTCCTGGAGGCCTTTGATGGTGGTGGGGCGGGGAAATTGTTGGATGGCCTGCACCTTGGTGTGATGAACTCCCATCGGTAGCGGTGACCAGCGAGGTCGAGTTTGACTGTCCGGGTGCCATACATCCGGATTTCCGAGCCGTTAGCAGCAGCCAGCGCCGGTCCTCGTTCGCCCTTTTGGATATCGAGGGAGGAGGCCGGGATGATGCTGTGCTGAGCCCCAGTGTCGCACAGGAACCGACGGCCGGTTTTGTCATCCGTGACGAACAGCAGGGAGCCCGCGTGGCCCACGGCCATCGCGGGGGCTGGAACGGGGGCGGACTTGAAAGAGCAGGGAGGTGTGCACCTTTGCACCCTGGTGCCGAACCGTGCGTGGCAGTAACAGTGGCCCGGGTTAGTGGGGTGTGAAGGCCCCGTGGGCCTGGTGACAGGCCCTTGTGGCCGCATGCTGGATGGTGAGGGGCGCGCCCAGGCATTGGCTGCCAGATCCGGAGTGACGTCACGGCTGGAGTGAGCGGACAGCAGCTTGTCGGCCTCATCGGCCAGGGCTTCCAGGTTCGTGTGGCCGGATGCCACGATCGCTGGGCGGATGCTGAGAGGGAGCTGGCGGATGAACAGCGTGCGGAAGAGGGATCCGGGTGGGCTCTCGTCGGTGAGGGAGAGCATGTGGGAGAGGAGGTCTGACGGTGAGGCATCACCGAGGCCTGGAAGGTCGAGGAGGTGGCAGTTTCGCTGATAAGCCGAGGCCGTAAATTTTTTAAGGAGCGCTGTCCTGAGAAGTGCGTACTTGCCTTCCTATGGTGGGTTCTGCAGCATTGTCCAAACCTTGGAAACTGCGGCGCTACCGAGTGATGTGACGAGATAGTCGTACTTCGTCCCATCTGTGGTGATATTTCACAGCCGGAAGCGAGATTCAGCTTGGAGAAACCAGGCTTCGGGCTGGTTTTCCCAAAACTCCGGCAGTTTCATGGAAACTGCGTTCGTGTCCGCCATTGCAGTGCTCGGAATACGTTCTGAGCATCGGGGTCACCAATGTTGAGGCTGCCGCGAAACACGAATTAAGGCTGAATCCATTTGTGTTAAACAAGAGACTTTTTTAATCACAGCATGGCACAAAATGGCAGACTGAAAAGCTCCCAGAATTCTCTGGGTCAAACCTGAGGCCCCGCCCCCTTCTGCCTTAAAGGTAAGGTGCCTTAAAGGGAAGGTGCTCGAAATTTGTCCACAGACGGAAGACTGGATTATGCCCGTTTTAGGTGGCGATCCGCCACAGCAGCATGATTTCCACAATAGCACGGGAATACCATCTACACAGTATATAAAGTTGATCCCCATTGTAAACGATAGTTGGCTTTAAGTTTCTTAAGCACAGTGGGGTAATTTTAACTTTTGCCAATAGTTTAAAATGGGCAATATCGGTTCAGCTGCCTGTTATACACCTCTCCCAATTTTCATTTGCAATCGAGTTCCTCAGTGAATACTATTATCGGCTGCTTGTTAGTCCTTTAGGGAGAGACACTAACTCAGAGAGAGAGAGGGGTAAGTAGAGCTCCTGTTCGTACTGAGAATTCAAAAAAAAATCATGTTTTCATAAAGATTTGTTCACGCTATTTACTACCTGCAGGGGGTAAAGGGAAGCATAAATTATTTATTTTCCAGGAACCAATCAAAAAACATTTGCTTCACTATGTCTGGGCAGGTCTTCATTTCCAAATGGCTTCACTGGAAATGTGGGCCCCAATATTCCTTGCTCCTGCCCTTTGGCTGGGCATAGCACAGGCAGAGTGCACTGAAATGTGCTCCACCTGTCCTGCCTGACATGCCTCTAAATTTGGTGTTCTGGCCCATTAGCATGGTCATTGCACACTCCAGGCACAGTCTCACCCCCAGGAATCATTGACAGATTTGGAGTACAGCTGCAGGTCTGCCCACCAGCCTTAGTGTCTTCTGGCTGCTGTTGGAAAACAGCAATCGGAGGTGCCAGGTACAAAGATCCAGTGAAATACCTTTATGTGAAATTCAACCCCATGAAAGAAAAAGATCACCTGTTGAAAGTAATTAGCCACACTCAGCTCACCCTAAAGCAACCAACCCTTTAGTCACGTCAATTGTACATGCTGAGCTTTTATCGGGTTTGTTTCAAACCAGATTAAAGCATCTTAGTTCTTAATAACTATCATAATGTTGAGGCTGCCGCGAAACACGAATGGAGGCTGAATCCATATGTGAAAAACAAGAAACATTAATTCAGCTGCATGGCACACAAAATGGCTGAGAAAAAAGCTCCCAGAATTCTCTGGAAAAATCCTGAAGCCCCGCCCACTCCTGCCTTAAAGGTAAGGTGCCTTAAAGGGAAGGTTCACCGATATATTGTCCACAGACGGAAAAATGGGTTATGCCCGTTTAGGTGGTGGTCCGCCACACAGCTCCCCCCAGAATCCGCTTAGGAGTGTGGACGAGACGGTGCGGCGGTCTGATGGGCCGGCCGGAGCAGCTCTTGTAGGACGCCGGTGGACGTGCAACGGCTGGGCGTGGAGCAGCCGGGTGAACCGGCTTGAGGGCAGGTCGGCCGCGTGGAGGTGGACGAGCTACAGGGACCTGCTCACCGGGCTCCGAGTGTGCTGGCTTGAGTCGGTCAACTGACACTTTTTCGGTCCTGTTGCCCACTTGCAGGGTGAAAAATTTGTCCCCAGCCTGTAGCACCTTGTAGGGCCCGTCGTACGGGGGTTGAAGGGGTCCGCGGTGGGCGTCGTGCCGGACGAAAACAAACCGTGCCTGGTGCAGGCTTAGTGGGACGTGTGAGGTGGATTCGCCGTGTCGGGCAATGGGCACCGGGGTGAACTGCAGCACCGGTGAGGCGAAGTCGTGGCGTTGCTGGTCGGCTGACCAGGGTGTCGTGGCGGTGGGCAGGAACTCGCCGGGTACGCGCAGCGGCTGACCGTACACGAGCTCTGCTGCCGATGCGTGGAGGTCTTCTTTAACCGCAGTGCGCAGGCCGAGGAGGACCCACGGAAGTCGGTCGGTCCAGGCGCCGTCTTGGAGGCTGGCTCGAAGAGATGCCTTCAAGGATCTGTGGAACCGCTCACACAGTCCGTTGGCTTGGGGGTGGTATGCTGTGGTGCGGTGAATGGTCACCCCGAGATTGCGTGCAACGGCGGTCCAGAGTTCAGAGGTAAATTGCGGACCTCTGTCCGACGTCATGTCGGAGGGGACGCCGAACCGTGCGACCCAGGTGCTGACGAAGTCTCTGGCGATGTCGGCGGTGGTGGTAGAGATCAGTGGAATTGCCTCAGGCCAGCGTGTGGTGCGGTCAACGATGGTCAGCAACTGCGTGTGGCCTTGCGACGGCGGCAGGGCCCCGACGATGTCCACGTGGATGTGGTCGAATCTCCGCGAGGGGACGGTAAACTCCTCGAGGGGTGCTTTCGTGTGTTGCTGTACCTTGGCCCGTTGGCAGGCTAGGCAGGAGTTGGCCCAAGTATGCACATCCTTGCGAAGGCCGCGCCAGACAAAGCGGTTGGCTACCAATTTGATGGATGCGCGGGCGCCGGGGTGGGAGAGGTTGTGGAGAATGTCGAATACCCGGCGGCGCCAGGACGCTGGGACGACGGGCCAAGGTTGACATAGGGATCTGTCGCACTTGACCGTGACTGCGGTCGGGCCACAGGCGATGTCGGCCAGGCGTAGCCCTGGTAGGTAGGTGGGTGCGGAGAGCAGATCAGGGTCGGTGATCTGGTCTGCTGCGAGTTGAGCGTAGTCGACTGCTAGGTGTGCGGCGTGGATAGCGGGGCGGGAGAGGCAGTCGACTACCACATTGTCTCGGCCGGAGACGTGTTGGATGTCCGTGGTGAACTCGGACACTGCCGCGAGCTGGCGCTGCTGCCTGGCGGACCAGAGGTTGGTTCTCTTTGCCATTGCGAATGTCAGGGGCTTGTGGTCGACAGACGCCGTGAAGGGGTGGCCCTCAAGCAAAAACCGGAAATATCGGACCGCCAGGAATAGCGCGCGGAGCTCGCGGTCGAAGGTGCTGTACTTGACCTCCGGGGGGCGTAGTTGGCGGCTGAAGAAGGCAAGTGGTTGCCAGGCGCCGTCGACCCACTGCTCATACACGGCGCCGACCGCGTGGTCAGAGGCGTCTGTGGTGAGCGCTACCCTGGCATTGGGCCGTGGGTGCGCGAGCAGGGTGGCGTTGGCGAGCGCGGTCTTGGTGGAGTCGAAGGCGGCGGACGCGTCTGCCGTCCATTCGACTGCCATCTTGCCGCTCCTGCCCCGGAGGGCTTCATACAGGGGCCTCATGAGGGACGCTGCTTTGGGGATGAAGCGGTTATAGAAGTTCACCATCCCGAGGAACTCCTGGAGGCCTTTGATGGTGGTGGGGCGGGGAAATTGTTGGACGGCCTGCACCTTGGGGGGCAGGGGAATGGCCCCAGCATGGGTGATGTGGTGGCCGAGGAAGTCGATATTGTCCAGTCCGAACTGGCATTTGGCTGGGCTGAGGATGAGCCCGTGGTCGCTGAGGCACCCGAACAGGATGTGGAGGTGTTCGAGGTGTTCCTGCTTGGAGGAACTGGCTACCAGGATGTCGTCCAGGTAGACGAACAGGAACTTCAGGTCCCGAAGGACAGAGTCCATGAGCCGTTGGAATGCCTGGGCCGCGTTTTTGAGGCCGAAGGGCATCCGCAGGAACTCGAACAGGCCGAAGGGGGTGATAACGGCCGTCTTGGGGACGTCCGCGGGGTGGACGGGGACTTGGTGGTAGCCGCGCACCAGGTCAGCCTTGGAAAAGACTGAGCGGCCGGCCAGTCTAGCCGAGAAGTCCTGAATGTGCGGCATGGGGTACCAATCAGGGGTGGTGGCGTCATTGAGGCGGCGGTAATCCCCGCAGGGGCGCCAACCTCCGCCTGGTTTGGGGGCGATGTGGAGTGGGGAGGCCCAGGGACTGTTGGAGCGGCGGATGATGCAGAGCTGTTCCATGGTGGCAAACTCGGTCCGCGCGATCTCCAGTTTGGCCGGGTCCAGCCTGCGGGCGTGGGCGTACACTGGGGGGCCTGTGGTGGGGATGAAGTGTTCCACCCCATGTTTGGCGGCCTCCGCGGAGAAGGTTGGATTGGTAAGGGCTGGGAATTCGGCCAGGAGTGCCGAGTAGTCATCCGTGGCCCGGGCGTGGCACTGTGACGTCATGTCGGCGGGTTGACGGGGGGCCATGGCACCCAGGATGGGGGACATGGTGTTCATGTCCACGAGGCGGTGACGGGGGATGTCTACCAGTAGGCCGTGGGCACACAGGAAATCTGCACCGATGAGAGGGGAGAGCACATTGGCAGTGATGAACTCCCATCGGTAGCGGCGACCAGCGAGGTCGAGGGTGACTGTCCGGGAGCCATACGTCCGGATTTCCAAGCCGTTAGCAGCAGCCAGCGCCGGTCCTCGTTCGCCCTTTTGGATGTCGAGGGAGGAGGCCGGGATGATGCTGTGCTCAGCCCCAGTGTCGCACAGGAACCGACGGCCGGTTTTGTCATCCGTGACGAACAGCAGGGAGCCCGCGTGGCCCACGGCCATCGCGGGGGCTGGTACGGGGGCGGACTTGAAAGAGCAGGGAGGTGTGCACCGTTGTGCCCTGGCGCCGAACCGTGCGTGGTAGTAACAGTGGCCCGGGTTAGTGGGGCGTGAAGGCCCCGTGGGCCTGTTGGCAGGCCCTTGTGGCCGCGTGGTGGCCGGTGAGGGGCGCGCCCAGGCATTGGCTGCCAGGTCCGGAGTGACGTCGCGGCTGGAGTGAGTGGACAGCAGCTTGTCGGCCTCATCGGCCAGGGCTTCCAGGTTCGTGAGGCCAGACGCGACGATCGCTGGGCGGATGCTGAAAGGGAGCTGGCGGTTGAACAGCGTGCGGAAGAGGGATCCGGGTGGGCTCTCGTCGGTGAGGGAGAGCATGTGGGAGAGGAGGTCTGACGGTGAGGCATCACCGAGGCCTGGAAGGTCGAGGAGGTGGCAGTTTCGCTGATATGCCGAGGCCGTAAATTTTTTAAGGAGCGCTGTCCTGAGATTTGCGTACTTGCCTTCCTCTGGTGGGTTCTGCAGCGTTGTCCAAACCTTCAAAACTGCGGCGCTACTGAGTGATGTGACGAGATAGTCGTACTTCGTCCCATCTGTGGTGATATTTCGCAGCCGGAAGCGAGATTCAGCTGGGAGAAACCAGGCTTCGGGCTGGTTTTCCCAAAACTCCGGCAGTTTCACGGAAACTGCGTTCGTGTCCGCCATTGCAGTGCTCGGAATACGTTCTGAGCGTCGAGGTCACCAATGTTGAGGCTGCCGCGAAACACGATTGGAGGCTGAATCCAGATGTGGAAAACAAGAAACTTTAATTCAGCTGCATGGCACACAAAATGGCTGAGAAAGAAGCTCCCAGAATTACCTGGAAAAACCCTGAAGCCCCGCCCACTCCTGCCTTAAAGATAAGGTGCCTTAAAGGGAAGGTTCACCAATATATTGTCCACAGACGGAAAAGTGGGTTATGCCTGTTTAGGTGGCGATCCGCCACAATAAAATTGAATTTCTAGTCCTGTTATTAGGTCAACGTTTAGAAATTTTCTGTCAAGTGGTGTTGGATTTGTTTTGATGATTTTCATTGAAGTGTAACCACTGATTGCATCTTCAAGAGAACTGCCTGAGTGAAATTACTGAGCCTGACATGCAAGAGATCTGAATCAGTAACAGTAAAAATGCTCATCTGGAACTTCCACAGGGGTTCCCCTGATCACCCGCTGCAACCCCAGCAGAAGATCGGTAGGACACCCCAGAGAAACGGTGTCAACAGCCATTTGTGCATTTTTCTCCAGGGTTACTGCCGATGCTGCAGCAGCAGATCAGGAGAACCCCATGGGAATTATCCATTGTGGTCATTAACCAGGGTACTCCATCAATCTTTTTATTATGGTTGTGTGTTAATGCAACTCCTTTGCGGAATTGGGCTTAGTACCTCTTCCTGGCCAGTTGCTCTGATGGAGTTCTGACACTCGCGTAAACAACTCAAAAAAGGGGGACTGGGTGGTGCAGTGGGTTGGCAAACTATCCTTTCACATGTGGCATCAAATCCACCCCAAACTAATGGGATTAAAGTCTCCCATCTCTGCCAGCTGTAAGGACCACGACAAATATTGGTATAGAAGGAGTCTATTCAGCCTATCATTCCTATACTGGTACAACTTGAAATGAATCTCAATCTTGGAGGGCATGGACTTGCAAAAGAAAAAAAGAATTCCCATAATAGGTCACAAATTTGCACTAAATTGGCAGATGTCTGAAATCAAAATGTCTGACTGCTGCAGTGGTGGGCGCTGTTCTGAGGTTGGGATTAAGGCATAGGCAGAGTATAAGGAGCTTTGCTCTGCACTTGGTTCTGCAGAAATGTAATCTCATATAAAGAGCTGCCGATCACTAGGAGCAACCTCAGGAACAGAATGACACAACCCACGCCAAACAGGTGTTTGGGGAAAACATGTAAGAACATAAGAATTAGGAGCAGGAGTAGGTCATACGGCCCCTCGAGCCTGCTCCGCCATTCAATAAGATCATGACTGATCTTCGACCTCAACTCCTCGAGCCTGCTCCGCCATTCAATAAGATCATGACTGATCTTCGACCTCAACTCCACTTTCCCGCCCGATCCCCATATCCCTCGATTCCCCTAGTGTCCAAAAATCTATCTATCTCAGCCTTGAATATACTCAACGATTCAGCATCCACAGCCCTCTGGGGCAGAGAATTCCAAAGATTCACAACCCTCTGAGTGAAGACATTTTTCCTCATCTCCGTCTTAAATGGCTGACCCCTTATCCTGAGACTATGACCCCTCTAGTCCACTCATTCTCTCCCCATAGTGAACCCTATACCGAGGAACACTTGATGCTGGCACTGGGTAAAAACTTCATGCAAAAACAAAAAGAACAGGACAAAGGATATTGATGTTTAATTTTTTGAACTGGTTTGATTTATAAAAAGGAGCTCTTGTTATTGAGATTCAATCTTGAATTGCCAGACTGGTGTTTCAACTTGAATCTAAAAAAAAAAGTACATTTGATACAGTTTAAGGGGGAAAAATTAGGTCGCGCCCCATTTGGGGCGCAAATATCGTCTGGACGCAAATATTAGCGCCTAGCGCTAATTATCGCCACTGACTGGAAACTTCACTTTTACCGCCCCGGGAGGTGAGTGGAGCACTAAATCAGGCGCTGCACACCTGTCTTAAGGCGCAAAGGCCGAGCAGTGAGGCGCTAACTCAGCGCGCGAGCGCAGCGCAGCTGCTGCCAGTTAGCGAGGGAACACAGACACACTGGCGCCGGCCACTTCTTAAAGCGGGGGGGGCCAACTTGCTCCCCAGCCACACCCTGCTCATTGCAGCCTTGAATCTCGGCCTGGAGAGACCTGTGAATCCATTTTGCTGCCAAGGATGGAGAGGGTGAGAGAACGAGCTCATCGCTTCACCGAGCGGGCCTTGGATGCTCTGGTTGGCGCGGTGGAGCGCAGAAGATGTATACTCTTCCCTGAGAGTGGCAGGAGGCCTTTGCCACGCGAGTACAGAAGAGTGTGGAGGGAGGTGGCTCAGAGCGTCTCCTCCAGGAGCATGGTGCCCAGGACCCATGTTCAATGCCGCAAAAAGTTCAACAACCTCACTCGGGTCGTCAGGGTGAGTGGCTTTTTCTCAATACCTCTCCATCCCTCCATCTCAACCTCACTCTATGGCCAGAGGGTCTTAAAACCCCAATGCACAACACTCATCCAACACCTATGGCCCTTTCATGAAACACACACACACATTCCACACTTTGCATACAGTAAGGGCTATTCACCTATGGGAGGCACATCAGGCAAGACCATGGCTGCATACAGTAAGGGCTATTCACCTATGGGAGGCACATCAGGCAAGACCATGGCTGTCTACAGTAAGGGCTATTCACCTATGGGAGGCACATCAGGCAAGACCATGGCTGTATACAGTAAGGGCTATTCACCTATGGGAGGCACATCAGGCAAGACCATGGCTGTATATTTACTCAGATGCTGTCATTTTTCTTGCAGGCCAAGCTGGCGCATAATCGGAGACAGCAGCAACGGACAGGTGGAGGGCGGCCTCAGCTGCAACCCCTCAGCGATCTTGAGGAGCGCGTCCACAGGATTGTGGCAAGCCGGGTGATCGGTCCCGTCGCCACTGGAGACGCCGACCCCGTTCTGGACAGCAATGGTAAGGTCATCACCTTTTTGTCCTCTGTCCTTCCACTTGTCCCTCACAACACCAGCCTTTGACACTTTCAATCCAACTTGCTAACTCGCTGCACTTATTCCTCCCTTACTGCCACCCTGTCCTCACGCTAAAGCCACTCTTGTACCTCCCTGCTTTCAGATGGTGATTCACCAGCTGAGGAGACGGGCCCTGAAGCTGCCAGTGGGAGTGAAGCTGCAGCCGAGGAGGAAGAGGAAGCCGGAGCATCAGTGCCACCCTCTCCCGAGGAAGCCCATGCCCACACTGGGAACACGCCTTCCCTGGAGGGGAGCAGGGGGGAAGGGTCTGATGAGGGTGAAGCTCCAGGACCCAGCGGGCTGCAGCAACGCCATGGGGGTAGGGAAGAACGGGGGCCTTCTCCCCAGAGGGAGAGTATGCCAGACACTCCTACTGCAATGGACGCAGAGGAGGAGCGGCTGATCGCAGAAATGAACACCCAGGCGGTGGGCATGCACACTGAGCTCATGGGTGCAGTGGGAAGGGTGCCCGAATGCATTGAGTCACTGGCAAGGAGTGTGGAGCACTTCGCTGTAGCACAGGCGGATGCCACACTAACGCTTAGTGCTGCAATTCAGTCACTGGCTGCCGTGATCCCATCTCTGACTGCTCTCATGCAGACTCAGATTGAGGCCACGCGAGCACAGACTGCTGCCAACCTCGATGGTTCGTTCACATGTCCCCGGGGCTGTCACCGCGCCGCAGCAGGCCAGCAATCTGTTCTCCAGCAGATTGCTCCGGATGCTGAAGTGCTGCCCCGTGGGAGTGCCAGCGTGTCGGGCGAGCAGGGAGTTGCTGTCCTCTCTCACGATGACAGCATTACTGCTGCCAACACTGTCACTTCTCCACTGTACTTGCCACCGCCTGTAGGACAGACTGCTGCCGCCCATGCAGAGTTGGTGCAGTCTGCAGCCGGGCCCTCCAGGCCCAGAACTGGTCGAGGCCGTCCTTCAGGGGCATCTGCAGTGTCAGGGTCTGACGAGCAGCAGCCTTCCACCAGCCTTGCTGCAGCCACTGAGGTCCCATTACGGAGGAGCAGTAGGGTTAGAAGGGGGGAAGTGCGCAAGGGAAGGAGATCACCCTCGAAGGGCAAAAAGTAGGAGGTGTGACAAAATGCTGGTCATTTTTTTATTAAAGGCCGAGGTTCATGGTCCAACTTTTGTTTAGTGTTTTGGACACTATCTCCAGGTTGTGAGAACCAGTTATGTTATTGACTGTTTTTTTGTGTTTATTTCTATGAGTTTGTCATGAGGAATTGACACACACAGAGTTTGTAAAATAAATAAGTTTTTGTATTCAAAATATACATGGTTGGTGGTTGGAATTATTGATGCCTTGGCCGGCTTAGGGGTTGCGTGCTGGGTTCATTGATGTTGTTAGCAATGGCAGAAGCCATTTCCACAGCAGGGGCCCTAGAAGCGGCTTGCTATTAGCCGTTGACGGACGGCCCTTGCAGTTTCACCATTGTGGGCCGCCCTCCCGCCTTGGTGCTGCTGATGATCATCCTCCTCGTCCTCTTCCTCCTCCTCCTCTGGTGGTGCTCCAAGGCCTGGTGGCATTGGCTGGGTCCTGAGGATTGCCATGTTATGCAACATGCAGCACACAACTACGAAGTTGGATACTCGCTCAGGCGAGTACTGCAGGGCTCCTCCAGAATGGTCGAGACAGCGGAACCGTTGCTTCAGCACGCCGATTGTGCGCTCAATGATGTTCCTGGTAGCTTGATGGCTCTCATTGTACCGCAGCTCAGCAGGGGTGTTGGGCGTACGGAGCGGTGTCATCAGCCAGGTGCTCAATGCATATCCCTTGTCCCCGAGAAGCCAACCAACTGGCTGATGCGGTGCGTCGAAAAGTTCTGCCACAGTAGTCTGGCGCAGGATAAAAGCATCGTGGCAGCTGCCAGGATAGTGGGCACTGACAGCGAGTATCAGCTGTCTGTGGTCACAGACCAACTGAACATTCAAGGAATGGAACCCCTTTCTGTTCCGGAATTCCTCGGCATTCTCATGCGGAGCACGCAAAGCCACATGCGTGCAGTCAATGGCGCCCTGCACCATGGGGAAGCCCGCTACCCTCGCAAAGCCCAGAGCGCGGTCACACTGCTTGTCTGGGATCATGGGGAAAGAGATGAACTCTCGTCTCCTTTTAAAGAGGGCATTTGTGACCTGCCGGATGCAGCAATGCACCGCGAACTGGGAGATATTGGCGAGGTCCCCAGCAGCAGCTTGAAATGAGCCAGTAGCGTAGAAGTTGAGAGCCACTGTGACCTTCACTGCCACCGACAGAGACGTCCTGGACCTCAGTTGAGGCTGCAGATCTGGCTGCAGCAGGTGGCAGAGCTCAGTGACCACCTCCTTGCTGAATCGCAGCCTTCGCAAACACAGCTCCTCAGACATATGAAGGTAGGAGAGCTGTTCACGATATACCCTGGGAGGGTAAGCTCTCCTGTACATACGCCTGTTGGCCCTCCTCCGTCTGGCCATCATTGCCACTCTCTCTCTGCGTCTCTGTGTCCTCCGATTCAGCTGGAGCAGGACGACGCCCCCAATCAGTGCAGCCCCCATAGTCTCTTTGCAAGCAAAGTTATGAAGGACAGCAACTAAAGTACTAGCGAAGTTAGGATCAGTAGGCAAAACTACCTCACAAAGCGTTGAGTCAATGCAGAAGTCTCTCTTTCTCTCTCTCCGAATCTCTCTCTCTCTCTCAGAACGAGTGGTGCAAAAATGTCCACCACAGAAAAAGACAGGAAGAGGCCCCCCTTAAATAGCGCCCCCCCCAGCCCCACAGCGATTGATAGCGTTCCAGTCTTCCGGTCGTTGGATGCGCCAGGCGGTAAGGCAGGGGGCGCCACTCAATTTCCGCTCCGGGGCGCCACAAGGGCGTTGCACCATGGAATGACGTCACAATCTGCGCGCGCAGGTGGTCGCAGCGGTAAGGTTTAGCGCCGCCGCACAATCTCTAGTTAAGTTCCTGAGCGGCGCAAACATCGCTGCGCCCGGGCGTTAGCGGCTTTGCGCCCCATTAGCGCCCTCTTAAGGCGCTAACGGGAGGCGCAACCAACTGAATTTTTACCCCTAAATGTTTTGGAATCCTGTAATGATATGCAGATTGTGAAGTGAAGTGGTGTAATAAAAGTTGTTTCTTTTTAAATATCGCAATTTCCCTGGATTCAAGCAAGTGCCTCCTGAGTGACAACCTTTATTAATGTGGTACAGAAACTATCCATCAGTACCATCATATCTAATACATTTTTCAGCATTAAGTAATTTCATATTAAATTTATTACTCATGAAAAATGAAAGTTAATTCCCTTGTTAAACATATGGCATTCTGCAGTCAGGTAATTCTCACAGTAGAACATTGGACTGTCAACCAAGGACCTGAGTTCAAATCCCAGCCTTGACTGTCATTCAGCCATGAATGCCCTCAATTGTCAAGTTTTGCTAAATGTCATCTCGCTTGCAATGGAACTTTCTATGGTAGTGAAGCTCTCAGTCGGGGCTGGGTGGGAGGCAGGGGGTGGGAGTGGGGAATAGTGACATCAGTGTCATCTTTAGAAGTGTATTTATAGAAGTGTATTTCCTGTTGACCAATAATGGAATAACATTGACGTCAACCTTGAACGAGTCTATGTCCAGAGGTCTATACGATATTCTTTATCCTGCTGCAGGATGAAGCTGGGGTGCAAGACACATGAAATAAAAATAAAACACGGGGGAGTGATAGTTTTAATATTTAACATTCCTAATTTTCTCTTTCCTTCTCCCCGTTTTTATCAAATCCCGTCTGTTGGCTAAGGGCTGAAAAGCCAACGCAGATGGAAAGTGAAATGAAAGGGTTGCAATGCTTAGATTTTCCACACCCATGCCCACCTTGAGGGACCTCGCCTCCAGCCAGGACGTATCGGAAAGTCACAGGAAGCATGCGATTTTCCTACATGGGCTGACAGTGGGCAAGCTGGAACTTGGAAAATCTACCCAGAGCCCTCTGGTGTTGATTGCGACTTTTGGCCGGCCGACTGGTGGAGTGCGCTGGCCGACCGCCCGTTCCAGCGCTGAAAATGCCCCCGCAATTTTGAGGCCCCCACGTCGTTTAAATTTGGCAGGTGAGCTGCGGGGCACCAAACAGACATCCCGATACAACTCGCCGGATCGAGGCCTCAAGAGCGGCCGCCAGCAAGTTAAGTTGTGGTGGAGGAGGGAGGGTCGCAATTACGGAGGGTGGGGATACCGGGACGGCAGCGACCCAGATCATTTTTGTGGGCCCCAGAGAAGCACCCCTGCTCCTCTGGGGCCCATAATAATAATAATTCGACACTTACCTTTGGCGAGCCTCCTCGGACCCTTCACCTGTGGAACTGGTGGGAGTGTGCACGGCGCAGGCTTTGACCACTTCCAACCTAAAATGGCAATTGGGATCCTATTTACATCATAGGACCCCCTATTTCCATATTAAAAGGGGCCTATCGCTTGACCAGGCAGCTGCTTTGGTCCCTTTCAAAATAGAGCCGGCACATCACTGACGTTAATGGGACAGTAAGCCTACTGACCTCATTTTGAGGTCGTTACTGCCCCAATAACGCCAGGCAAAGGCAATGAAAATCGACACCAGGGAATCATTCTGTGCATGAATTAGTTGAGATTTGAAAGATGACAGATCTAACCCCACATACAGTGCTTTTTAATTCTGCCACACTAGATAGTTCTTTTGTGATCAATCCACTTCTGTCTCTGTTGTCAATAATTTCTCAGTGATAGGCTGTTTTCACAATACTGTTAAAGTATAAGGGTTGACCTGCTCCACCTTAATAGTAGCCTACTACAATATTAATCAATTAAGTGCATCTTACGTCAAAGATGATAGCAAATTCACTATTACACTTCGAATTGAATTATCATCCATGGATCACTTAGGGCCAGTTACCTTTAACAAGTATTCATTTCCTACTGAATCAATGACACCAACTAGAAATGTTAATTCAGACTTGACTTGTACACCATACTCAGCTATACCTAACACTAGGAAATCCTATCAAATAATTGCTACAAATAGAGGTCACAGTTAATCAGTCTTAGCAATTTTCTTTGGTATGACATATGTGTTTGATTGATACTGCTGTAGAAAAGAGACATTATTTCTATTTAAGTGTTTATATCTATAATGGTACATTAACATTAATTAACATTACTATTGCTGATCAACTACTAATGCAATCTTGCACCGACAGTATTAGACTCTTCATTTTATGTGCAACACAGCTGCTTAGCAAGTGTAGTTCCAGGAGACACGGTAGACAGGGCATGTGGGGAGGATGTCAAAAAAGTAAGATACCTGTTGGTTGATGGAGCCATGTCCAAATGTCGCCTCATTCAGGTTTTCCACAGTTTCCCCTGAGAACAGAGTGACGGCCATTTTTCTTGTGGAGTCAGGTTCTTGATAGTTGCTGGGACCCAATCTGTCCATCGTCCTCTCCCTGTGGTTATGTACATCCATCATCCTGCAAACTAACTATAAACTAGAAAAACCCCAAAGAGTTGGTAAATGTAGTGTATGACTGCTTCATGACCCAGCACATAAGGAAAGCTACGAAAGCAATGTTCACCTTGACCTGATATTAGTAAATGACCTGGAAAATGTACGGAAATTGGCACCCTGAACCAGTAACTATAGCATGTATAAATTCAATATGATTTGGAATTCAGAACACCTAAACATGAGGAGTCAGATATATAACTTTAAAAGGGCTAACTTCAAAGAAATTAGGGAACAGCTCAAGCAAATCAATTGGATGAGGCTGTTCAGTAATACTTCAACAGAGGACAAGTGGAATTCCTGTAAAAGAATAATGTTGAGCATGTAGGCTAAATACATACCTAGAATCAACAAACTCACACTAATCAGGTGTAAATGGATCAATAAACAAATCGGAAGTCAAATAAAACGGAAAAATTACCTCTACAAATCCTACAAGGAGAAAGGGGACGGAGTTCATTGGGATCAATATAAGAAAATGCATAAGCATGTTAAAAAGGTGACTAGAGGGGCAAAGAGAGACCTAAAGAAACATAGCTGCAGAGGTAAAATACAGTAATGTGGCGGATTGCCACCTAAACGAGCATAATCCACTCTTCCGTCCGTGGACAAAAATCCAGCACCTTCCCTTTAAGGCACCTTACCTTTAAGGCAGGAGTGGGCGGGGCCTCAGAGTTTGCCCAGAGAATTCTGGGAGCTTTCGGTGCAGCCATTTTTTGTGCCATGCAATTGAATTAAAGTTTCTTGTTTTCCACATATGGATTCAGCCTCCATTCGTGTTTCGCGGCAGCCTCAACATTGGTGACCCCGATGCTCAGAACGTATTCCGAGCACTGCAATGGCGGACACGAACGCAGTTTCCGTGAAACTGCCGGAGTTTTGGGAAAACCAGCCCGAAGCCTGGTTTCTCCCAGCTGAATCTCGCTTCCGGCTGCGAAATATCACCACAGATGGGACGAAGTACGACTACCTCGTCACATCACTCGGTAGCGCCGCAGTTTCCAAGGTTTGGACAATGCTGCAGAACCCACCAGAGGAAGGCAAGTACGCACATCTCAGGACAGCGCTCCTTAAAAAATTTACGGCCTTGGCATATCAGCGAAACTGCCACCTCCTCGAGCTTCCAGGCCTCGGTGATGCCTCACCGTCAGACCTCCTCTCCCACATGCTCTCCCTCACCGACGAGAGCCCACCCGGATCCCTCTTCCGCACGCTGTTCATCTGCCAGCTCCCTCTCAGCATCCGCCCAGCGATCGTGGCGTCCGGCCTCACGAACCTGGAAGCCCTGGCCGATGAGGCCGACAAGCTGCTGTCCGCTCACTCCAGCCGCGACGTCACTCCGGACCTGGCAGCCAATACCTGGGCGCGCCCCTCACCGGCCACCACGCGGCCACAAGGGCCTGCCACCAGGCCCACGGGGCCTTCACGCCCCACTAACCCGGGCCACTATTACTACCACGCACGGTTCGGCGCCAGGGCACAACGGCGCACACCTCCCTGCTCTTTCAAGTCCGCCTCCGTACCAGCCCCTGCAATGGCCGTGAGCCACGCGGGCTCCCTGCTGTTCATTACGGATGACAAAACCGGCCGCCGGTTCCTGTGCGACACTGGGGCTCAGCACAGCATCATCCCGGCCTCCTCCCTCGACACCCAAAAGGGCGAACGAGGACCGGCGCTGGCTGCTGCTAACGGCTCGGAAATCCGGACGTATGGCACCCGGACAGTCACCCTCGACCTCGCTGGTCGCCGCTACCGATGGGAGTTCATCACTGCCAAGGTGCTCTCCCCTCTCATCGGCGCAGATTTCCTGTGCGCCCACGGCCTACTGGTAGACATCCCCCGTCACCGCCTTCTGGACATGAACACCATGTCCCACATCCTGGGTGCCATGGCCCCCCGTCAACCCGCCGACATGGCGTCACAGTGCCACGCCCGGGCCGCGGATGACTACTCGGCACTCCTGGCCGAATTCCCAGCCCTTACCAATCCGATCTTCTCCGCGGAGGCCGCCAAACACGGGAGGCAATACTTCATCCCCACCACAGGCCCCCCAGTGTACGCCCACGCCCGCAGGCTGGACCCGACCAAAGTGGAGATCGCGCGGACCGTGTTTGCCACCATGGAACAGCTCGGCATCATCCGCCGCTCCAACAGTCCCTGAGCCTCCCCACTCCACATCGCCCCCAAACCAGGCGGAGGTTGGCGCCCCTGCGGAGATTACCGCCGCCTCAACGACGCCACCACCCCTGATCGGTATCCCGTGCCGCACATTCAGGACTTCTCAGCTAGACTGGCTGGCCGCCCAGTCTTTTCCAAGGTCGACCTGGTGCGCGGCTACCACCAAGTCCTCGTCCACCCCGCGGACGTCCCCAAGACGGCCGTAATCACCTCCTTCGGCCTGTTCGAGTTCCTGCGGATGCCCTTCGGCCTCAAAAACGCGGCCCAGGCATTCCAACGGCTCACGGACTCGGTCCTTCGGGACCTGAAGTTCCTGTTCGTCTACCTGAACGACATCCTGGTAGCCAGTTCCTCCAAGCTGGAACACCTCGAACATCTTCGCATCCTGTTCGGGCGCCTCAGCGACCACAGGCGCATCCTTAGCCCAGCCAAATGGAAGTTCGGCCTGGACAAGATCGACTTCCTCGGCCACCACATCACCCATGCTGGGGCCATTCAAATGCCCACCAAGGTGCAGGCCGTCCAACAATTTCCCCGCCCCACCACCACCAAAGGCCTCCAGGAGTTCCTCGGGATGGTGAATTTCTATAACCGCTTCATCCCCAAAGCGGCGTCCCTCATGAGGCCCCTGTATGAAGCCCTCCGGGGCAGGAGCGGCAAGATGGCGGTCGAATGGACGGCAGACGCGTCAGCCGCCTTCGACTCCACCAAGACCGCGCTCGCCAACGCCACCCTGCTCGCGTTCCCACGACCCAATGCCAGGGTAGCGCTCACCACGGACGCCTCCGACCACGCGGTCGGCGCCGTGTATGAGCAGTGGGTCGACGGCGCCTGGCAACCACTTGCCTTCTTCAGCCGCCAACTACGCCCCCCGGAGGTCAAGTACAGCACCTTCGACCGCGAACTCCTCGCGCTGTTCCTGGCGGTCCGCCATTTCCGGTTTTTGCTTGAGGGCCACCCCTTAACTGCGTTTGTTGACCACAAGCCCCTGACATTCGCAATGGCAAAGACAACCGACCCCTGGTCCGCCAGGCAGCAGCGCCAGCTTGCGGCAGTGTCCGAGTTCACCATGGACATCCAACACGTCTCCGGCCAAGACAATGTGGTAGCCGACTGCCTCTCCCGCCCCGCCATCCACGCCGCACACCTGGCAGTCGACTACGCTACTCGCAGCAGACCAGATCACCGACCCTGACCTGCTCTCCGCACCCACCAACCTACCAGGTCTACGCCTGGCCGACGTCGCCTGGGGCCCGACCGCAGTCACAGTCAAGTGCGAGATATCCCTATGTCAACCTCGGACCGTCGTCCCAGCGTCCTGGCGCCGCCGGGTATTCGACATTCTCCACAACCTCTCCCACCCCGGCGCCCGTGCATCCATCAAATTGGTAGCCAACCGCTACGTCTGGCGCGGCCTTCGCAAGGATGTGCGTACTTGGGCCAACTCCTGCCTAGCCTGCCAACGGGCCAAGGTACAGCAACACACGAAAGCACCCCTCGAGGAGTTTACTGTCACCTCGCCGAGATTCGACCACATCCACGTGGACATCATCGGGCCCCTGCCGCCGTCGCAAGGCCACACGCACTTGCTGACCATCGTTGACCGCACCACACGCTGGCCCGAGGCAATTCCACTGACATCTACCACCACCACCGACATCGCCAGAGCCTTCGTCAGCACCTGGGTCGCACGGTTCGGCGTCCCCTCCGACATGACGTCGGACAGAGGTCCGCAATTTACCTCTGAACTCTGGACCGCCGTCGCACGCAATCTCGGGGTGACCATTCACCGCACCACAGCGTACCACCCCCAAGCCAATGGACTGTGTGAGCGGTTCCACAGACCTTTGAAGGTATCTCTTTGAGCCAGCCTCCAGGACGGCGCCTGGACCGACCGACTTCCGTGGGTCCTCCTCGGCCTGCGTCCGCGGTTAAAGAAGACCTCCATGCATTGGCAGCAGAGCTCGTGTACGGTCAGCCGCTGCGTGTACCCGGCGAGTACCTGCCCACTGCCACGACACCCTGGTCAGCCGACCAGCAACACCACAACTTCGCCTCACCGGCGCTGCAGTTCGCCCCGGTGCCCATTGCCCGACACGGCGAATCCACCTCACACGTCCCACTAAGCCTGCACCAGGCACGGTTTGTTTTTGTCCGGCACGACGCCCACCGTGGACCCCTTCAACCCCCGTACGACAGACCCTCCAAGGTGCTACAGGCTGGGGACAAATTTTTCACCCTGCAAGTGGGCGACAGGACCGAAAAAGTGTCGGTTGACCGACTCAAGCCAGCACACTCGGAGCCCGGTGAGCAGGTCCCTGTAGCTCATCCACCTCCACGCGGCCGACCTGCCCTCAAGCCAGTTCACCTGGCTGCTCCACGCCCGGCCGTTCCACATCCACCGGCGTCCTACAAGAGCTGCTCCGGCTGGCCCATCAGACCGCCGGACCGTCTCGTCCACACCTCCTAAGTGATTCTGGGGGGAGCTGTGTGGCGGATCGCAACCTAAACGAGCATAATCCACTCTTCCGTCCGTGGACAAAAATCCAGCACCTTCCCTTTAAGGCAGGAGTGGGCAGGGCCTCAGAGTTTGCCCAGAGAATTCTGGGAGCTTTCGGTGCAGCCATTTTTTGTGCCATGCTGTTGAATTCAAGTTTCTTGTTTTCCACATATGGATTCAGCCTCCATTCGTGTTTCGCGGCAGCCTCAACAGTAAGATTTTTTTCATCAGTAAGAGGATAGTCAGAGAAGAGGTGAGAACTATGAAAGATGCAAACAGATGGAAACAGGATAAGCACAAGATAGTAAACATTCTGATTGAATACTTCCTCCAAGTATTCACAAGGGAAGACATGAGCAATATGTTCTCCCTAAACAGAGATAATGTAAGCAAATTAAAGACCTCAATATAAATGAGTTGGAAGTCCCGGCAGGTTAAAAGGGTTTGAAATCGTTACATCCCCAGAGATAGATGATATTTGCTTCAAAGTGGCAAGAGAGACTAGGGAGAATTTGCATGGCTATAGACTTTTGTACTACATAGCCAAAACAGTAGAATATTAGTTAGACTATGTCATAGCCCAGCTCTGTCAGCAAGACACAATATTGGAGACAGTGCAAAGAGCCACAAGGCTGATCCCTAGTATAGGAGGTCTGAGTTATGAGCAAAGGTGAGAAATATTTGATCCTTTCAGTCTTGAAAGGAAATGCCCAGGAGTTGACCTGAAAGAAGTATATATTGGCCTGGAATTTGCGGTCAGCGGCGAAGCCAAGGCATTTGCCGCTGGCCCCAAAGTAAGCTTCACACAAAGGTCTCGTGATTTCTGTGACGAGAAGTTCGGGTTTTCTGACGCGTAATTCAAATCAACGGAGTATAGTGTGGATCCCCTAGTGAGAGCTGCTGTGGCGTCAACAAGCTGTCTAAGCAGCCAATCAAAATGCAGAATTCTCACAGACAGCGAACAAGGAAGTGAGTAATCTCTTAAAAATTCTAACATTTTAATAATATTCAAGAGAGCAAAACAAAGATTGAGGCTCTCACATGGGGAAAAAGCAAACCAGAAATAAACATAGAAACATAGAAGATAGGAGCAGGAGTAGGCCATTCGGCCCCTCGAGCCTGCTCCGCCATTCGATGAGATCATGGCTGATCATCCAAACTCAGTACCCTGTACCTGCCTTCTCCCCATATCCCTTGATACCTTTAGCTTTAAGAAATATATCTAACTCATTCTTGAATATATTTAATGACTTGGCCTCAACTACCTTCTGTGGTAGAGAATTCCACAGGTTCACCACTCTCTGGGTGAAGAAATTCTTCCTCATTTCTGTCCTAAATGGCTTACCCCTTATCCTTAGATTATGACCCCTGGTTCTGGACTCTCCGACCATCGGGAACATTCTTCCTGCATCTAGTTTGTCCAGACCTGTCAGAATTTTATGTTTCGATGAGATCCCCTCTCATTCTTCTATACTCCAGCGAGTATAAGCCCAATCGACCCAATCTCTCCTCATATGTCATTCCTGCCATCCCAGGTATCAGCCTTGTGAACAAACTAAAAAAAATTTATTTTTAAAAGTTTCTTTAAAATTTTAATTTTTATTAAAATGGACAAATTTGACTCTGCACAAAATTAAAATTAGTTTTTCAGGCTCATAACCTTTGTTTAGGAGTCAATTATTTGTTAAAACCCCAGTTACACTTAATCACTTTGGGTCTAACTTTTAGTGGGGAATTTAACAACGTAATTACTGCAGAAGAGCTGAAGTTTTTGTCCGTTTCCCTGAGTTCAGTAATTTCACTGATTGCTGGCTCTGTGGCAGAGCGGTGAATGAGAGACCGCAACTTCAAGATTTCCAGATGCGCCTGCTCAGGCGCCACATCCCGAAGTTGTGGTTAGTTTCAAAGGTGGGAATGATGGCGAACGCTGCCAGTTCGCCATCATCCGAACCGCAAATTCTGGGCCAATATAGTTAACTGAATGGAAAAGGTAAATCTGGAAAATCACTTTGAAGTAAATTGCATGAGTACGTAAAGGGACCACAAATTCAAATGATCAAAGGGCAAACTTAGGAATATCAGAAAGTTCTTCAAACCAAGAGGGGTCAAAAGGTGGAATGGACTTCCTGATGACTTAGCGGAGGTTAAAACACCAGAATCATTTAGGAACCAATTAGACGTTGCAATGGGGAGATGAGGTTCATTCTCTATGGATGACCTAAGATGGGCTGAATGGCTTTTTGATTTATTCGTTCCTGGGATGTGGGCGTTGCTGGCAAGGCCAGCATTTATTGCCCATCCCTAATTGCCCTTGAGAAGGTGGTGGTGAGCCACCTTCTTAAACCGCTGCAGTCCTTGTGGTGAAGGTACTCCCACAGTACTGTTAGGGAGGGAGTTCCAGGATTTTGACCCCGCGACGATGAAGAAACGGCGATATATTTCCAAGTCAGGATGGTGTGTAACTTGTGTAACTGGTGTTCCCATGCGCCTGCTGCCCTTGTCCTTCTAGGTGGTAAAGGTCGCGAAGAAACCTTGGTGAGTTGCTGCAGTGCATCTTGTAGAGTGCGCGGTGGTGCAGGGAGTGAATGTTTAAGGTGGTAGATGGGGTGCCAATCAAGCGGGCTGCTTTGTCCTGGATGGTGTCGAGCTTCTTGAGTGTTGTTGGAGCTGTACTCATCCAGGCAAGTGGAGAGTATTCCATCATACTCCTGACTTGTGCCTTGTAGATGGTGGAAAGGCTTTGGGGAGTCAGGAGGTGAGACATTCGCCACAGAATACCCAACCTCTGACCTGCTCTTGTAGACACAGTATTTATGTGGCTGGTCCAGCTAAGTTTCTGGTCAATGGTGACCCCCCAGGATATTGATGGTAGGGGATTCGGTGATGGTAATGCCGTTGAATGTCAAGGGGCGGTGATTAGACTCTCGCTTGTTGGAGATAGTCATTGCCTGGCACTTGTGTGGCGCGAATGTTACCTGCCAATTATCAGCCCAAGCCTGAATGTCATCCAGGTCTTGCTGCATGCGGGCATGGACTGCTTCATTATCTGAGGAGATGCGAATGGAACTGAACACTGTGCAGTCATCAGTGAACATCCCCACTTCTGACCTTATGATGGAGGGAAGTTCATTGATGAAGCAGCTGAAGATGGTTGGGCCTAGGACACTGCCCTGAGGAACTCCTGCAGCGATGTCCTGGGGCTGTGATGATTGACCTTCAACCACCACAACCATCTTCCTTTGTGCTAGGTAAGACTCCAGCCAGTGGAGAGATTTTCCCCTGATTCCCATTGACTTCAATTTTACTAGAGATCCTTGATGCCACACTCGGTCAAATGCTGCCTTGATGTCAAGGGCAGTCACTCTCACCTCACCTCTGGAATTCAGCTCTTTTGTCCATGTTTGGACCAAGGCTGTAATGAGGTCTGGAGCCATGTGGTTCTGGCAGAACCCAAACTGAGCAACAGTGAGCAGGTTATTGATGAGTAAGTGCCGCTTGATAGCACTGTCGACGACACCTTCCATCACTTTGCTGATGATTGAGAGTAGACTGATGGGGCAGTAATTGGCTGGATTGGATTTGTCCTGCTTTTTGTGGACAGGACATACCTGGGCAGTTTTCCACATTGTCGGATGGATGCCAGTGTTGTAGCTGTACTGGAACAGCTTGGCTAGAGGCACGGCTAGTTCTGGAGCACAAGTCTTCAGCACGACAGCCGGGATGTTGTCAGGGCCCATAGCCTTTGCTGTATCTATCCAGTGCGCTTAGCTGTTTCTTGATATCACGTGGAGTGAATTGAATTGGCTGAAGACTGGCTTCTGTGATGGTGGGGACCTCAGGAGGAGGCCCATATGAATCATCCACTTGGCACTTCTGGCTGAAGATGCTTCAGCCTTATCTTTTGCACTCACGTGCTGGGCTCCGTCATTGTTGAGGATGGGGATATTCCTGGAGCCTCCTCCTCCCGTTAGTTGTTTAATTGTCCACCGCCATTCACGACTGGATGTGGCAGGATTGCAGAGCTTTGATCTGATCCGTTGATTTTTGAATTGCTTAGCTCTGTCTATAGCATGCTGCTTCCGCTGTTTAGCATGCATGTCGTCCTGTGTTGCAGCTTCCCCAGGTTGGCACCTCATTTTTAGGTACGCCTGGTGCTGCTCCTGGCATGCTCTTCTGCACTCCTCATTGAACCAGGGTTGGTCCACTGGCTTGATGGTAATGGTAGAGTGAGGGATATGCCGGGCCATGAGTTTACAGATTGTGGTGGAATACAATTCTGCTGCTGCCTCACAGCGCCTCATGGATGCAAAGTTTTGAGCTGCTAGATCTGTTCTGAATCTATCCCATTTAGCACGGTGGTAGTGCCACACAACACAATGGAGGGTGTCCTCAGTGTGAAGACGAGATTTCGTCTCCACAAGGACAGTGCAGTGGTCACTGCTACCAATTCTGTCATGGACATATGCATCTGACACAGGTAGATTGGTGAGGACGAGGTCAAGTAGGTTTTTCCCTCGTGTTGGTTCTCTCACCACCTATCGCAGTCCTAGTCTGACACTTCAGGACTTGGCCAGCTCGGACAGTAGTGGTGCTACCGAGCAACTCTTGTTGATGGACATTGAAGTCCCCCACCCAGAGTATATTCTGTGCCCTTGCTACCCTCAGTGATTTTGCCAAGTGGTGTTCAACATGGAGGAGTACTGATTCTTCAGCTGAGGGAGGGCGGTAGGTGGTAATCAGCAGGAGCTTTCCTTGCTCGTGCTTGACCTGAAGCCCTGAGACTTCATGGGGTTCGGAGTCAATGTTGAGGTCTCTCAGGGCCACTCTCTTCCGACTGTATACCACTGCCGCCAACCCTGGTGGGTCTGTCCTGCGGTGATGGAGGAATCTGGGACATTGGCTGAAAGGTATGATTCTGTGAGTATGACTATGTCAGGCTGCTGCTTGACTAGTCTGTGGGACAGCTCTCCCAATTTTGGCACAAATCCCCAGATGTTAGTGAGGAGGACTTTGCAGGGTCGACTGAGCTGGGTGTGCCATTGTTGTGCCCAAACCGGTGCCGAGGTCTGGTTTTATTCTTATGCGGTTGTGTACAAGTGAATGGCTTGCTCGGCCATTTCAGAGGGCAGTTAACAGTCAATCACATTGCTGTGGGTCTGGAGTCACATATAGGCCAGACCAGGTAAGGACGGTAGATTTGCTTCCCAAAAGGACATTAGTGAACCAATCCGATAGTTTTATTTAATTAACTGAACTTAAATTCCCCGTGGGATTTAAACTCACATCTCTGGATCATTAGTCCAGACCTCTGGATTACTAGACAAGTAACTTAACCACTATGCTACTGTTCCCGACTGAATGGCTTAACATAGAAACATAGAACAGTACAGCACAGTACAGGCCCTTCGGCCCTCAATGTTGTGCCGAGCATTGTCCGAGACCAAGATCAAGCTATCACACTCCCTATCACTCTGGTGTGCTCCATGTGCTTATCCAATAACCGCTTGAAAGTTCCTAAAGTGTCCGACTCCACTATCACAGCAGGCAGTCCATTCCACACCCCAACCACTCTCTGAGTAAAGAATCTACCTCGGACATCCCTTCTATATCTCCCCCCATGCACCTTATAGTTATGCCCCCTTGTAACAGCTGCCTCTACCCGAGGAAATAGTCTCTGAACATCCACTCTATCTATCCCCCTCATCATCTTATAAACCTCTATTAAGTCGCCTCTCATCCTCCTCCGCTCTAAAGAGAAAAGCCCCAACTCCCTCAATCTTTCCTCATAAGACCTCTCCCCCAAACCAGGCAGCATCCTGGTAAATCTCCTTTGCACTCTTTCCAATGCTTCCACGTCCTTCCTATAGTGAGGTGACCAGAACTGCACACAATATTCCAAATGTGGTCTCACCAAGGTCCTGTACAGTTGCAGCATAACCTCACGGTTCTTAAACTCAAACCCTCTGTTAATAAACGCCAACACACCATAGGCCTTCTTTACTGCTCTATCCACTTGAGTGGCAACCTTCAGAGATCTGTGGATATGAACCCCCAGATCCCTCTGCTCCTCCACGTTCCTCAGAACCCTGCCGTTGACCCTGTAATCCTTATTCAAATTTGCCCTACCAAAATGAATCACCTCGCACTTATCAGGGTTAAATTCCATCTGCCATTTTTCGGCCCAGCTCTGCATCCTATCAATGTCTCTTTGCAGCCTACAACTGCCCTCCACCTCATCCACTACTCCACCAATCTTGGTGTCATCAGCAAATTTACTGATCCACCCTTCAGTCCCCTCCTCCAAGTCATTGATAAAAATCACAAACAGCAGAGGACCCAGCACCGACCCCTGTGGCACACCGCTGGTAACTGGTCTCCAGTCCGAAAATGTTCCATCCACCACCACCCTCTGCCTTCTATGAGATAGCCAGTTACTTATCCAATCGGCCAAATTTCCCTCTATCCCACAACTCCTTACTTTCTTCATGAGACGACCATGGGGAACCTTATCAAACGCCTTACTAAAATCCATGTATACGACATCAACTGCTCTACCTTCATCTACACACTTAGTTACCTCCTCAAAGAATTCAATCAAATTTGTTAGGCAAGACTTACCCTTCACGAATCCGTGTTGACTATCCCTGATTAAGTTGCCCCTTTCCAAATGGTCATAAATCCTATCCCTCAGGACCTTTTCCATTATCTTACCAACCACCGAAGTAAGACTAACCGGCCTATAATTACCAGGGTCATTCCTATTTCCTTTCTCATTCATAATTATCCTATAATCTTCTGAAAGGCAAACATCTTCAATTAAGCCACTAGCAGCCAGTTGGTTTGCAGGCTTGATTCCTGTGCAGGTTCTCCTGCACAGAGAGCTGAGACAAATTAAAAAAAGGAGGCCTTAGACTGCAAAGTTTCTCACGGCACACTCCGGTGCTAAGTATAGTGTGTGCAACCACCCCACCGTGCTGAGGAATTGGATGTGCACACTACTGCCCGAAGGGATTGGGTGTGCATTCTCCTGTGCTAATGGTAGGGTGTGCACCCTCCTGTGCTAAGGCAAGCGTTTGCACCCGCTTGTGCTAAGAGTAGGTTGTGCACCCACAAGTGCTAAAGGTTGGGTGGGTACCCTCTTGTGCTAAGGGTAGGGTGTGCACCCTCTTGTGCTAAGGGTAGGGTGTGCAATCTCCAGTGTTAAGGGTAGGGTGTGCACCCTCCTGTACTAAGGTTAGGGTGTGCAGTCTCTTGCACTAATGGTAGGGTGTGCACTCTCCTGTACTAAGGTTAGGGTGTGCACTCTCCTGTGCTAAGGGTAGGGTGTGCACTCTCCTGTGCTAAGGGTAGGATGTGCACTCTCCTGTGCTCAGGGTAGGGTGTGCACTCTCCTGTACTAAGGGTAGAGTGTGCACTCTCCTGTGCTAAGATTAGGGTGTGCACTCTCCTGTACTAAGGGTAGGGTGTGCACTCTCCTGTGCTAAGGGTAGGGTGTGCACTCTCCTGTACTAAGGGTAGGGTGTGCACTCTCCTGTACTAAGGGTAGGGTGTGCACTCTCCTATGCTAAGGGTAGGATGTGCACCCACTTGTACTAAGGGTAGGGTGTGCACTCTCCTGTACTAAGGGTAGGGTGTGCACTCTCCTGTACTAAGGGTAGGGTGTGCACTCTCCTGTACTAAGGGTAAGGATGTGCACCCTCTTGTACTAAGGGTAGGGTGTGCACTCTCCTGTACTAAGGGTAGGGTGTGCACTCTCCTGTACTAAGGGTAGGGTGTGCACTCTCCTGTACTAAGGGTAGGGTGTGCACACTCCTGTACTAAGGGTAGGGTGTGCACTCTCCTGTACGAAGGGTAAGGTGTGCATTCTCCTGGACTAAGTGTAGGGTGTGCACTCTCCCGTACTAAGGGTAGGGTGTGCACTCTCCTGTACTAAGGGTAGGGTGTGCACTCTCCTGTACTAAGGGTAGGATGTGCACCCTTTTGTGCTAAGGGTACGGTGTGCACTCTCCTGTACTAAGGGTAGGGTGTGCACTCTCCTGTACTAAGGGTAGGGTGTGCACTCTCCTGTACTACGGGTAGGGTGTGCACTCTCCTGGACTAAGGGTAGGGTGTGCACTCTCCTGTACTAAGGGTAGGGTGTGCACTCTCCTGTACTAAGGGTAGGGTGTGCACTCTCCTGTACTAAGGGTAGGGTGTGCACTCTCCTGTACTAAGGGTAGGGTGTGCACTCTCCTTTACTAAGGTTAGGCTGTGCACTCTCCTGTTCTAAGCGTAGGGTGTGCACGCTCCTTTACTAAGGGTAGGGTGTGCACTCTCCTGTGCTAAGGGTAGGGTGTGCACTCTCCTGTACTAAGGGTAGGGTGTGCTCTCTCCTGTACTAAGGGTAACGTGTGCACTCTCCTGTACTAAGGGTAGGGTGAGCACTCTCCTGTATTAAGGGTAGCTTGTGCACTCTCCTTTAGTAAGGGTAGGGTGTGCACTCTCCTGTACTAAGGGTAGGGTGTGCACTCTCCTGTACTAAGGTTAGGGTGTGCACTATCCTGTACTAAGGGTAGGATGTGCACTCTCCTGTATTAAGGGTAGGGTGAGCACTCTCCTGTATTAAGGGTAGGGTGTGCACTCTCCTGTACTAAGGGTAGGGTGTGCACTCTCCTGTACTAAGGGTAGGGTGTACACTCTCCTGTACTAAGGGTAGGGTTTGCACTCTCCTGTACTAAGGGTAGGGTGTGCACTCTCCTGTACTAAGGTTAGGGTGTGCACTCTCCTGTACTAAGATTAGGTTGTGCACCCTCCTGTACTAAGGGTAGGGTTTACACTCTCCTGTACTAAGGGTAGGGTGTGCACCTTCCTGTACTAAGGGTAGGGTGTACACTCTCTTGTACTAAGTGTAGGGTGTGCACTCTCCTGTACTAAGTGTAGGGTGTACACTCTCCTATACTAAGGGTAGGGTGTACACTCTCCTGTACTAAGGTTAGGGTGTGCACTCTCATGTACTAAGGGTAGGGAGTGCACTCTGCTGTACTAAGGGTAGGGTGTGCACTCTCCTGTACTAAGGGTAGGGTGTGCACTCTCCTGTACTAAGGGTAGGGTGTGCACTCTCCTGTACTAAGTGTAGGGAGTGCACTCTCCTGTACTAAGGGTAGGGTGTGCACACTCCTGTACTGAGGGTAGGGTGTGCACTCTCCTGTACTGAGGGTCGGGTGTTCACTCTCCTGTAATAAGGGTAGTGTTAGAATAAAAATTATAAGGTAAATTCGTAAAGACAGAATGGTCAACCTGACACAGTGCGATGAGTAATGTCTCTGGTCAACATGTGTATGTGCGAGGCTAAATGTTTACAGTTTCGGTGGGGAAGTAAAAACTGTGTAAAGGGCAGATTATAATTAAGAACATAAGAACATAAGAAGTAGGAGCAGGAGTAGGCCATATGGCCCCTCGGGCCTGCTCCGCCATTCAATAGGATCATGGCTGATCCGAACCTAGACTCACGTCCACTTCCCTGCCCGCTCCCCATAACCCTTAATTCCCTTATCATCTAGGAAACTGTCTATCTCCGTTTTAAATTTATTTAATGTCGCAGCTTCCACAGCTCTCTGAGGTAGCAAATTCCATAGATTTACTACCCTCTGAGTGAAGAAGTTTCTCCTCATCTCAGTTTTGAAACGGCAGCCCCTTATTCTAAGATTATGCCCCTTAGTTCTAGTCTCACCCATCAGTGGAAACATCCTCCCTGCTTCCACCTGATCAAGCCCCCTCACAATCTTATATGTTTCGGTAAGATCGCCTCTCATTCTTCTGAATTCCAATGAGTAGAGGCCCAACCTACTCAACCTTTCCTCATAAGTCAACCCCCTCATCTCCGGAATCAACCGAGTGAACCTTCTCTGAACTGCCTCGAGAGCAAGTATATCTTTTCTTAAATATGGAAACCAAAACTGTACGCAGTATTCCAGGTGTGGCCTCACCAGTACCTTGTATAACTGAAGCAAGACTTCCCTGCTTTTATACTCCATCCCCCTTGCAATAAAAGCCAAGATTCCATTGGCCTTCCTGATCACCTGCTGTACCTGCATACTAACCTTCTGCGTTTCATGCACCAGGACCCCTGATCCCTTTGTACTGTAGCACTTCGCAGTTTCTTTCCATTTAGATAATGGCCTAGAAATTCGATTCGGAGGCTTGCCGCGGGGGTAAGGATCGCGCGCGATATCACCTACCGCGTCTGCCGTTCTTGTTTGCCCCAGCAGGAACTTCGGGTGCTGGGCCTCTCCCTAGTGCCGGCGCGCAGTGCTTGCGTGTTCCAGGGGCGCAGTTAGTGCGATGCGACCCCTGGGATCACGTGGGCCATGGAGAGCCAATGGCAGCAGACCATCTTTCATTCATAGATTTGACAGGAGACCTGTCAAATCTGTGAATTGAAATCGGCACCAAAAGAACAGCTAAACCTCAAATAATTTTTTTTTAAAACCCATCACATTAATAAAATAACTATAGTTAAATAAATTAACCACTTTAAACAAAAATTTAAATTTTTGAAAAAATTAAAATACTTTTTAAAAGTTATAAAAATAAACTTACCTTTCTTTAAAGTCTCTAAAAAAGATAAACCTGTTGAAAAAATTTTAAAATTATACTTAATTAACTACTTACCTTGTTCAAAAGGGGTCTTATGCCTCCTTTTTACTAGCGTAGAATCTTCAATACTTACCCTCGCGTTGAAACCTGAAAAAAAATCTAAGTGTGCTGCGTGCGCGCAGCCTCTAGTGTGCACGCGGTTCACCTAGGAACCGCTCCCTTCTCCATACCGGAAGTGCCGGTTTCCCGCGCATGCGCAGTGCATGCAGGAAACCGGCACTTCGGGAATGAATACGGGTGAGTACGCACTGAGTACTCACCCGAGAATGGCCGAATTTTTGGGCCAATAACTTGCTCTTTGATTTTTTCTGCCAAAGTGCATAACCTCACACTTTCCAACAATGGCCCAGAAATTTGACTCGGAGGCTTGCCGCGGGGGTAAGGATCGCGCGCGATATCACACTCCGCGCCGGCCGTTGTGTTTTGGGCCCACAGGAACTTCGGGTCCTGGGCCTCTCCCTAGTGCCAGCGCGCAGTGTGTGCGTGTCCCAGGGGTGCAGTTAGTGCGATGCGACCTCTGGGATCACGTGGGCCATGGAGAGCCAATGGCAGCAGACTATCTTTCATTCATAGATTTGACAGGAGACATGTCAAATCTGTGAATTGAAAGAGACCCCAAAAGAACAGCTAAACCTCAAATAATTTTTTTTAAAAACCATTACATTAATAAAATAACTATAGTTAAATAAATTAACCACTTTAAACAAAAATTAAAATTTTTGAAAAAATTAATTTCTTTTTAAAAAGTTATAAAAATAAACTTACCTTTCTTTAAAGTCTCTAAAAAAGATAAACCTGTTGAAAAAAATTAAAAATTATACTTAATTAACTACTTACCTTGTTCAAAAGTGGTCTTACGCCACCTTTTTACATGTGTATAATCTTCCATACTTACCCTCGCGTTGAAACCTGAAAAAAAACCTAAGTGTGCTGCGTGCGCACAGCCTGTAGTGCGCATGCGGTTCACCTAGGAACCGCCCCCTTCGCCATACCGGAAGTGCCGGTTTCCCGCGCATGCGCAGTGCATGCAGGAAACCGGCACTTCAGGATCTAATACGGGTGAGTACACAATGCGTATTAGGCCGAATTTTTGGGCCATTATATTCCATCTGCCAAATTTCCGCCCACTCACTTAGCCTGTCTATGTCCTTTTGCAGGTTTTTTATGTCCTCCTCACTCACTGCTTTTCCTCCCATCTTTGTATCGTCAGCAAACTTGGATACGTTGCACTTGGTCCCCTCCTCCAAATCGTTAATATAGATTGTAAAGAGTTGGGGTCCCAGCACTGACCCTTGCGGAACACCACTAGTTACTGATTGCCAACCCGAGAATGAACCATTTATCCCAACTCTCTGTTTTCTGTTAGATAGCCAATCTTCCACCCATGCCAGTATATTACCCCCAATCCCGTGATTTTTTATCTTGTGCAGTAATCTTTTGTGTGGCACCTTATCAAATGCCTTTTGGAAGTCCAAATACACCACATCCACTGGTTCCCCTTTATCCACCCTGTTTGTTACATCCTCAAAGAATTCGAGCAAATTTGTCAAGCATGATTTCCCCTTCATAAAACCATGCTGACTCTGTCCGATTAAATTATGCTTATCCAAATGTCCTGTTACTGCTTCCTTAATAATGGACTCCAACATTTTACCAACCACAGATGTTAGGCTAACTGGTCTATAGTTTCCAGCCTTTTGTCTACCTCCCTTTTTAAATAAGGGCATTACATGAGCAGTTTTCCAATCTGCTGGGACCTTTCCCGAATCCAGGGAGTTTTTGAAAATTACCACCAATGCATCCGCAATCCCTACCACTGCTTCTCTCAAGACCCTAGGATGTAAGCCATCAGGTCCAGGGGATTTATCCGCCTTAAGTCCCATTATCTTACCGAGTACCATCTCCTTAGTGATTTTAATCGTGTTTAGCTCCTCCCCGTTTGTCCAGTGTTGGGATATTTTTAGTATCCTCTACTGTAAAGACTGATACAAAATATTTGTTCAGCGTATTTGCCATCTCCGTGTTCCCCACTACTAATTTTCCGGTCTTGTCCTCTAAGGGACCAACATTCACTTTAGCCACCCTTTTTCTTTTTATATAACTGTAGAAACTCTTGTTATCTGTTTTTATATTTTTTGCTAGTTTACTTTCATAATCTATCTTCCCCTTCTTAATTAATCTTTCAGTTATTCTTTGCTGGCTTTTAAATGCTTCCCAATCTTCTATCCTCCCACTAGATTTGGCTACTTTATATGCCCTTGTTTTCAGTCGGATACTATCCTTTATTACTTTACTTAGCCACGGATGGCTGTCTTTTCTTTTACACCCCTTTTTCCTCAGTGGAATATATTTTTCTTGAAAGTTGTGAAATACCTCCTTGAATGTACACCACTGCTCCTGTACCATCTTACACCTTAATCTATTTTCCCAGTCCACTTTAGTCAACTCTACTCTCATACCTTCATAGTCTCCTTTATTTAAGATTAGTACGCTGGTTTGAGATCCAACTCTCTCACCCTCCAACTGAATTTGGAATTCAACCATGTTATGGTCACTCATTCCAAGGGGATCCTTTACTAGGACATTTTTTATTAATCCTGTCTCATTACACAGGACCAGATCTAAGATTGCCTGCCCCCTGGTTGGTTCAGTAACATACTGCTCAAGAAACCCGTCCCTAATGCACTCTATGAACTCTTCCTCAAGGCTGCCCTGCCCAATTTGATTTGTCCAGTCAATATGAAAGTTAAAATCTCCCATGATTATAGCTGTTCCCTTATTACAACCCCAACTATTTCCTGATTTACACTCCGACCAATAGAGTTACAACTGTTAGGAGGCCTATAGGCTACACCCACTAGTGACTTTTTCCCCTTATTATTCCTTATCTCCACCCAAACTGTTTCACTATCCTGATCCTTTGACCCAATATCATTTCTCACTATTGCAGTGATTCCATCCTTTATTAACATCGCCACCCCACCTCCCTTTCCTACCTGTCTGTCCTTCCTAATAGTCAAATACCCCTGGATGTTTAGTTCCCAGTCATGGTCACCTCGCAGCCATGTTTCTGTAATGGCCACCAGATCATACCCATGTGTAGTTATTTGTACCGTCAACTCGTCTATTTTGTGACAATTTATTCCTGCTTTTACCCCCATTTACTACTTTATCTTTATCTTTATATATTCTGTCCCTTCCACTCTGGTTTTTAATTTCCCCACTGCTAATTTGCTCTATTGCCTTCTCCGCTGACATTTTTATTCTTCGCTCTCTTGAAACCTCCCCCCCACTAATTAGTTTAAAGCCCTCTCTACAGCCCTAGTTATTCGATTTGCCAGGATTCTAGTCCCAGCACTGGCCAAGTGAAGTCCGTCCCAACGGAACAGCTCTCTCCCGTCCCAGTACTGGTGCCAGTGTCCCAAGAAGCAAAACCCATTTCTCCCACACCAGTCTTTGAGCCACGCATTTAACTCTCTGATTTTATTTACCGTAGCCAAATTTGCTCGTGGCTCAGGTAGTAATCCAGAGATTATTACTCTTGTGGTTCTGCTTTTTAATTTGGCCCCTAGCTGCTCATACTCCCTCAGCAGAACCTCTTTCCTTGTCCTATCTATGTCATTGGTACCAACATGGACCATGACAACTGGATCCTCCCCCTCCCACTCCAAGTTTCTCTCCAGCCCAGAGGAGATGTCCTTAACCCTGGCACCGGGCAGGCAACACAACCTTCGGGACTCTCGCTCTCGGCTGCAAAGAACCCTATCTATCCCCCTTATGATACTATCCCCTACCACTACAACATTTCTTTTTACTCCCCCTACTTGAATGGCCCCTCGTTCCATGGTGCTGTGGCCAAGTTGCTCATCCTCCCTGCAGTCCCTGCTCCCGTCCTCACAGGGAGTAAGAGCCTCGAACCTGTTGGACAAGAGCAAGGGCTGCGGCTCCTCCAACACTACCTCCTGGATCCCCGTACCTGCCTCACTCATAGTCACACCCTCCTGTCCCTGACCACGGACTACATCTGAATTAGTTAATCTAATTGGTGTGACTACTTCCTGGAACACAGAGTCCAGGTAACTCGCCCCCTCCCTGATGTGTCGCAGTGTTTGAAGCTCGGACTCCAGCTCATCAACACGGAGCCGGAGTTCCTCGAGCAGCCAACACTTACTGCAAATGTGATCACCGTGAGCATCAATGGTGTCCACCAGCTCCCACATATTGCAGCAGTAACACATCACCTGCTCTCCCATTCTATGTAATTAATTAAATTTATTAATATTTTTTTAATGTCCTCTGCCCCGCCTGATGAATATCACACCTTAGAAACTATAAACCACAGAGTTTAAGTTTAAAAAGAAAGAAATACTCACCAACCAATTACTTATCAGCTTTCTGGTGATGTCACACCTCGATTATTTTTTACCTCTCTCCCTCCCTCCGAGTTCGGAGACTGGTCCCGCCTTACCTGGTCTCTGGAGCCTTTTAAACCCTCTGCCGCCGCCTCGCCTCACGCAGGTCCGCCACCACACCAGGACGCTGACAAAGATGGAAAAAGGAAGGAACACCTCCCTTCCCACACTCCCTCACTCACCAAACCCGCAGCTTAACACTCTGTTCCAATCTGCACTCCGTGACAAACTGCACTCTAGTCTCCCTTATTTATACTGCTGAGATTTAAATAAGTGAGCTCTCTGGCAGTTACAGAACCAGATTAGACCAGTTAATTAATTAATTACTCTAACCTGCTCTCCAGCACAGAGCTTGCTTAGCCCTGCCCAAGCCTGGATGAAACTTAAAACTTGAAACAGTAAATTTAAATGCTAATTGCAAGCACACAAGACTAGAATTTATAAAAATAAGAGATTAACCTTTAAGATTTACTCCCTCACTCACCAAACTCGCAGCTTAACTCTCTGTTCCAATCTGCACTCCGTTGCTGTTGCTGTGGAAATGTGATTGGGTGAAGACATTTGTATCTGACCCTATAATGTATAAAAGAAGTTTCGATACCACTGTAATGACGAGAAGTGAATTCACTAGACCATGGGGTCTATGACTCTTCTCCCAGGGCGCGCTGTTAAATAAATTGTGATCTTCTGCTTTGAGACAGACTCGAGTGAATTCATTTTTCACCAACAATTGGTGCAGTCGGCAGGATGCTGTGGAACTGAAAGACCGTCCGCACCGGTGAACCCGGACGAGAAGTCAATTTTGACCGTCCAAAAATTGAGTCACTTGGAAAGGCGGAGGGACAGTGCCGTAGCATCACGAATCAAGTAAAGTCTGTGAGAGGTAGGAGAACACAGTTGTGAGAGTGTGGATCGCAAGTACTAAAGGGAACACTGTGTAGCGATAAATGTCACGAAGGAATGAGTGAGTGACGAAACGACACGGACAAGGACAAGTTGGGATAAATGGTTCATTCTCAGACTGGCAATCAGTTACTAGTGGTGTTCCGCAAGGGTCAGTGCTGGGTCCCCAACTCTTTACAATCTATATTAACGATTTGGAGGAGGGGACCGAGTGTAACATATCAAAGTTTGCAGATGATACTGAGATGGGAGGGAAAGTAGTGAGTGAGGAGGACATAAAAAACCTGCAAGGGGACATAGACAGGCTAAGTAAGTGGGCAGAGATTTGGCAGATGGAATACAATACTGGAAAGTATGAGGTTATGCACTTTGGCAGGAAAAATAGTAGAGCAAGTTATTATCTTAATGGCAAGAAACTGGAAAGTACTGAAGTACAAAGGGATCTGGGGGTCCTGGTGCACGAAACTCAAAAGGTTAGTATGCAGGTGCAGCAAGTGATTAAGAAGGCCAATGGAATGTTGGCTTTCATTGCTAGGGGGATAGAATATAAAAATAGGGAGGTATTGCTTCAGTTGTACAGGGTATTGGTGAGACCGCACCTGGAATACTGCATACAGTTTTGGTGTCCATACTTAAGAAAAGACATACTTGCTCTCGAGTCAGTACAAAGAAGGTTCACTCGGTTAATCCCAGGGATGAGGGGATGGACATATGAGGAGAGGTTGGGTAGATTGGGACTCTACTCATTGGAGTTCAGAAGAATGAGAGGCGATCTTATTGAAACATATAAGATTGTGAAGGGGTTGGATCGGGTGGATGCGGGGAGGATGTTCCCGATGATGGGTGAAACTAGAACTAGGGGGCATAGTCTTAGAATAAGGGGCTGCTCTTTCAAAACTGAGATGAGAAGGAACTACTTCACTCAGAGGGTGGTAGGTCCATGGAATATGCTGCCCCAAAAAGCTGTAGAAGCTACATCATTACATAAATTTAAAACAGAAATAGACAGTTTCCTAGAAGTAAAGGGAATTAAGGGTTACGGGGAGCGGGCAGGAATTTGGACATGAGTCTAGGTTCGGATCGGTCATGTGGGTAGCGTAGTGGGCCCAGGGGCCATGTAGCCTGATCCTGCTCCTATTTCGTGTGTCCAATTCTGTTAGGTTCAGGAGATGGTTCTGTGATAGTAGACTGGCGGTTAGGATCAGATCAGCCATGATCTTATTGAATGGTGGAGCAGGCTCGAGGGGCCAATTGGCCTACTGTTCCTATTTCTTATGTTCTTATGTTCTTATGTTCCAAGAGGGTGCCTGTCTCAAACACGTAGCCTGAGCCTCAATTAAGAGGACGTAGTCCCACGTGACGGCCAGGATCAAGTAGCCGTAGAGGCTCCAAAGCACCCTGGGATCGTGAAGTCAGCAAATATATATGTGTGTTGTGACTAATTAACCACTTGAAGGTCTTTAAAGTATCAAGAACAAGCCCGAGTAGAGGAACTCAGCATTTGGTAAGACTGTAAGCTGGACGACAAATGGCGTCGGGGAAGAAATAAAATGGGGACGAATGGGGTCCCTTACTAGGTTCCATGCAGACGACCGGAAGGGTTTAGTTGATAAGATGACGAAGGAGGGGTGGGACCCGCTCCAGAATTCGAAGGTAAAAGAGAGTGGTAGAGGGTCAAAAACAGAAAAGACGAAAAAGGCGAGGGTAATACTAGTAAACCAATTAGTCGCATTAACAAACAAGGTGCAGCGACTCCACACTAGACTTGCAAGTAAAAATGAAAGAATTCTTGAATTAGAACAAGAGTTACAATATGTAGATGATCTTTTGATAGCATCAGAAGACAGCAGAGGGCATGCCGCCGCCCTGGTGGTGGTTCTACAAGCCCTAGAAACAGGAGGGTTTAAAGTAAACCCGAAAAAGGCACAGATTAGTCAGACTACGATCACATATTTGGGACAACAATTGTCCCAGGGGGTAAGGACCATACCACAAGACCGACGGAAGGCGATCCAAGAGATGCCAAGACCCGTCTCGTTAAGGTGAGTCAGAAAAGTGTTAGGACTCTTTAATTACAGTCGGAGTTATATACCAAATTTTGCCATAATAGCAGCGGATAGAGGCCCTCTTGGAAGCTGCAAAGGCTCCAACACTAGCAGCAGTAATAAAAATAAAGGCGCACCAGAAAATACAAAATCAGGAACAAAGAGGGAACCATGCCGCTGATTTAGCAGCACGGTAAGCTCTTGAACACAACGGGTTAAGAGAGAAACATAGCCATGTGGTTAAGCATAAAGTGCAGGAGAGAGAGGGAGAGATAAAGAAGGAAAAAGATCGATTATACAGGCTAACCAATCTGAAAACTCATCAAAGGAAGGAAAAAAAAAACCCAGGGATTTGGAAAGCCAGGAAAAGCTACTGAGACACCGATGTACAAAAAAAGAGAAATTTAAAGTTTTACCGACATGGAAGTTATTAATGTCTGTGCCGAGACAAATAAAACACAAGATTTGCTGAGTGAAAGGAACTTTAAAAAATGCTGGAATTTCAGTTTGTATGAAAGTGTGTGTTAAAGAGAGAAAGTTTTCCTGACTGTGAATGTTTAAGAAGTTACAGTATTCCTTTTGTCTGAAAGTCTGTCTTTAAAAAAGTGTCTGTCATTTTTGTTTTAGCTCCACCCACTCTTTTGTACAGAGAGCTAAAAGCTGTTTAACCCTTTGAAGACTTGTCTTGAATGATGGACAAGTGTGTGTTGTTTTAAGTTTGTTAATTGTTTTACAAAAGATAAGCTGAGCCTTGAAGTCACAGTTGCCAATGTGCCTGGAAGAAAATGAATTTGAATGTTTACAAGGCATGGGTAATCGTTTCTTTGTTAATATGGTTTCTTTCTTTTCCAAGTGATACTGGTTAGTTTTTAAAAAATTGATCTGGATTGAATTGGAGTCATTGAGGTTAATTAACCTATTAAAACCAGACTTTCATTGTGAAATTCTGGTTGATGTAAATTTGTGTAGACTGCATCGAATAAGATTGTGCACCCAGAATTGAAACAAAACTTCAAACTACAATTTAAGTTAAGCTGGTGTGTAAAAACTGAGAAGAAAAACAAAAAGTTTGTTTAACAAAAGATTAAGGGAGAAAAATTAGGTCGCGCCCCGTTTGGGGCACAAATATCGTCTGGACGCAAATATTAGCGCCTGGCGCTAATTATCGCCACTGACTGGAAACTTCACTTTTACCGCCCCGGGAGTTGAGTGGAGCGCTAAATCAGGCGCTGCACACCTGTCTTAAGGCGCAAAGGCTGAGCAGTGAGGCGCTAACTCAGCGCGCGAGCGCAGCGCAGGTGCTGCCAGTTAGCGAGGGAACACAGACACACTGGCGCCGGCCAGTTCTTAAAGCGGGGGGGGCCAACTTGCTCCCCAGCCACACCCTGCTCATTGCAGCCTTGAATCTCAGCCTGAAGAGACCTGTGAATCCATTTTGCTGCCAAGGATGGAGAGGGTGAGAGAACGAGCTCAGCGCTTTACCGAGCGGGCCTTGGATGCTCTGGTTGGCGCGGTGGAGCGCAGAAGATGTATACTCTTCCCTGAGAGTGGCAGGAGGCCTTTGCCACGCGAGTACAGAAGACTGTGGAGGGAGGTGGCTCAGAGCGTCTCCTCCAGGAGCATGGTGCCCAGGACCCATGTTCAATGCCGCAAAAAGTTCAACGACCTCACTCGGGTCGTCAGGGTGAGTGGC
The DNA here is from genome assembly GCA_030390025.1 of Squalus acanthias. Lineage (NCBI taxonomy): Eukaryota > Metazoa > Chordata > Chondrichthyes > Squaliformes > Squalidae > Squalus > Squalus acanthias. The sequence continues at coordinate 27,858,130 of CM059436.1, read as the reverse complement.
TTTTTCTCAATACCTCTCCATCCCTCCATCTCAACCTCACTCTATGGCCAGAGGGTCTTAAAACCCCAATGCACAACACTCATCCAACACCTATAGCCCTTTCATGAAACACACACACACATTCCACACTTTGCATACAGTAAGGGCTATTCACCTATGGGAGGCACATCAGGCAAGACCATGGCTGTATACAGTAAGGGCTATTCACCTATGGGAGGCACATCAGGCAAGACCATGGCTGTATACAGTAAGGACTATTCACCTATGGGAGGCACATCAGGCAAGACCATGGCTGTATATTTACTCAGATGCTGTCCTTTTTCTTGCAGGCCAAGCTGGCGCATAATAGGAGACAGCAGCAATGGACAGGTGGAGGGCGGCCTCAGCTGCAACCCCTCAGCGATCTTGAGGAGCGCGTCCACAGGATTGTGGCAAGCCGGGTGATCGGTCCCGTCGCCACTGGAGACACCGACCCCGTTCTGGACAGCAATGGTAAGGTCATCACCTTTTTGTCCTCTGTCCTTCCACTTGTCCCTCACAACACCAGCCTTTGACACTTTCAATCCAACTTGCTAACTCGCTGCACTTATTCCTCCCTTACTGCCACCCTGTCCTCACGCTAAAGCCACTCTTGTACCTCCCTGCTTTCAGATGGTGATTCACCAGCTGAGGAGACGGGCCCTGAAGCTGCCACTGGGAGTGAAGCGGCAGCCGAGGAGGAAGAGGAAGCCGGAGCATCAGTGCCACCCTCTCCCGAGGAAGCACATGCCCACACTGGGAACACGCCTTCCCTGGAGGGGAGCAGGGGGGAAGGGTCTGATGAGGGTGAAGCTCCAGGACCCAGTGGGCTGCAGCAACGCCATGGGGGTAGGGAAGAATGGGGGCCTTCTCCCCAGAGGGAGAGTATGCCAGCGACTCCTACTGCAATGGACGCAGAGGAGGAGCGGCTGATCGCAGAAATGAACACCCAGGCGGTGGGCATGCACACTGAGCTCATGGGTGCAGTGGGAAGGGTGCCCGAATGCATTGAGTCACTGGCAAGGAGTGTGGAGCACTTCGCTGTAGCACAGGCGGATGCCACACTAACGCTTAGTGCTGCAATTCAGTCACTGGCTGCCGTGATCCCATCTCTGACTGCTCTCATGCAGACTCAGATTGAGGCCACGCGAGCACTGACTGCTGCCAACCTCGATGGTTTGTTCACATGTCCCCAGGGCTCTCACCGCGCCGCAGCAGGCCAGCAATCTGTGCTCCAGCAGATTGCTCCAGATGCTGAAGTGCTGCCCCGTGGGAGTGCCAGTGTGTCGGGCAAGCAGGGAGTTGCTGTCCTCTCTCACGATGACAGCATTCCTGCTGCCAACACTGTCACTTCTCCACTGCACTTGCCACCGCCTGTAGGACAGACTGCTGCCGCCCATGCAGAGTTGGTGCAGTCTGCAGCCGGGCCCTCCAGGCCCAGAACTGGTCGAGGCCGTCCTTCAGGGGCATCTGCAGTGTCAGGGTCTGACGATCAGCAGCCTTCCACCAGCCTTGCTGCAGCCACTGAGGTCCCATTACGGAGGAGCAGTAGGGTTAGAAGGGGGGAAGTGCGCAAGGGAAGGAGATCACCCTCGAAGGGCAAAAAGTAGGAGGTGTGACAAAATGCTGGTCATTTTTTTATTAAAGGCCGAGGTTCGTGGTCCAACTTTTGTCTAGTGTTTTGGACATTATCTCCAGGTTGTGAGAACCAGTTATGTTAATGACTGTTTTTTTGTGTTTATTTCTATGAGTTTGTCATGAGGAAATGACACACACAGAGTTTGTAAAATAAATAAGTTTTTGTATTCAAAATATACATGTTTGGTGTTTGGAATCATTGGTGCCTTGGCCGGCTTAGGGGTTGCGTGCTGGGTTCATTGATGTTGTTAGCAATGGCAGAAGCCATTTCCACAGCAGGGGCCCTAGAAGCGGCTTGCTATCAGCCGTTGACGGACGGCCCTTGCAGTTTCACCATTGTGGGCCGCCCTCCCGCCTTGGTGCTGCTGATGATCATCCTCCTCGTCCTCTTCCTCCTCTTCCTCCTCCTCCTCTGGTGGTGCTCCAAGGCCTGGTGGCATTGGCTGGGTCCTGACGATTGCCATGTTATGCAACATGCAGCACACAACTACGAAGTTGGATACTCGCTCAGGCGAGTACTGCAGGGCTCCTCCAGAATGGTCGAGACAGCGGAACCGTTGCTTCAGCACGCCGATTGTGCGCTCAATGATGTTCCTGGTAGCTTGATGGCTCTCATTGTACCGCAGCTCAGCAGGGGTGTTGGGCGTACGGAGCGGTGTCATCAGCCAGGTGCTCAATGGATACCCCTTGTCCCCGAGAAGCCAACCAACTGGCTGATGCGGTGCCTCGAAAAGTTCTGCCACAGTAGTCTGGCGCAGGATGAAAGCATCGTGGCAGCTGCCAGGATAGTGGGCATTGACAGCGAGTATCAGCTGTCTGTGGTCACAGACCAACTGAACATTCAAGGAATGGAACCCTTTCTGTTCCGGAATTCCTCGGCATTCTCATGTGGAGCACGCAAAGCCACATGTGTGCAGTTAATGGCGCCCTGCACCATGGGGAAGCCCGCTATCCTCGCAAAGCCCAGAGCGCGGTCACGCTGCTTGTCTGGGGTCATGGGGAAAGAGATGAACTCTCGTCTCCTTTTAAAGAGGGCATTTGTGACCTGCCGGATGCAGCAATGCACCGCGAACTGGGAGATATTGGCGAGGTCCCCAGCAGCAGCTTGAAATGAGCCAGTAGCATAGAAGTTGAGAGCCACTGTGACCTTCACTGCCACCGACAGAGACGTCCTGGACCTCAGTTGAGGCTGCAGATCTGGCTGCAGCAGGTGGCAGAGCTCAGTGACCACCTCCTTGCTGAATCGCAGCCTTCGCAAACACAGCTCCGCAGACATATGGATGTAGGAGAGCTGTTCACGATATACCCTGGGAGGGTAAGCTCTCCTGTACATACGCCTGTTGGCCCTCCTCCGTCTGGCCATCATTGCCACTCTCTCTCTGCGTCTCTGTGTCCTCCGATTCAGCTGGAGCAGGACGACGCCCCCAATCAGTGCAGCCCCCATAGTCTCTTTGCAAGCAAAGTTATGAAGGACAGCAACCAAAGTACCAGCGAAGTTAGGATCAGTAGGCAAAACTACCTCACAAAGCGTTGACTCAATGCAGAAGTCTCTCTTTCTCTCTCTCCGAATCTCTCTCTCTCTCTCAGAACGAGTGGTGCAAAAATGTCAACCACAGAAAAAGACAGGAAGAGGCCCCCTTTAAATAGCGCCCCCCCCCAGCCCCACAGCGATTGATAGCGTTCCAGTCTTCCGGTCGTTGGATGCACCAGGCGGTAAGGCAGGGGGCGCCACTCAATTTCCGCTCCGGGGCACCACAAGGGCGTTGCACCATGGAATGACGTCACAATCTGCGCGCGCAGGCGGTCGCAGCGGTAAGGTTTAGCGCCGCCGCACAATGTCTAGTTAAGTTCCCGAGCGGCGCAAACATCGCTGCGCCCGGGCGCTAGCGGCTTTGCGCCCCATTAGCGCCCTCTTAAGGCGCTAACGGGAGGCGCAACCAACTGAATTTTTACCCCTAAGTTTCAGTCTAAGATTTAACCTTGGAGTCGCGGTTGTTATGGTGAAATCCTCCAAAGCAATTTGTTTAAATGTGAAAAAACTAATTTTTCTCCAGTTGTAAGCAACAACTTTAGTACTGCTGAAGGAAATTTAAAGATATTGGACATTATTAAATTTAAGTGTCTTAATTTTAAGTTAATATTTCCCCACAGTGACAGAAGGAAAATTAAGATTTGATAAATTAACCCCTTGGGCTTTTAAACAGAACTATATCAGATAGCCGGAAAGCAAAGTGGGAAAAATCCTCTTACCAGGAGATGGATCAGTATTAATACAAAAACATACTGGAATAAACCTAGCATCCGGAATATTAACAGAAGGGGATGAGCATAGTTGCCAAGTAAAAATAGAGGAAGAAATGTACATGACATAGTGGGGTTGGGAGGGGAGCGTTTACATGTATTTAAAAGTGAGGTACAAGTATTGGAATTAGCGGGACGACTATTACCCGCACAATTTTATGTATGCCCAAACAGTGAGAGGACTATCTTAGGAATAGATTTGTTAAAAGAATTTAATTTGTTAATAGATTCACGACAAGGAAAATTAACCTGGGTACAGGGAGACGGGAACAAAGTAAACTGGGGAAAACCACTTTGCTATTTGGCAACAGTAGGAAGTGCAAAACTCGTGGCCCGGGACTGGAAGGAGGAGAGGATGTGGGTCCTCTAAAGGATAAGCTCCGAAAGTATGTCCTCGAATTAAGCAGTCAATTAAAGGAAATGAGGCAGCAAACGCGGGACAGACAGGAAGAAAAGGATAAGGATTTAGAATTGACCGGGTTCCCATATATCCCTCCAGCCGGGACTAAGGTAATGGTTAAAGGTTTACCAGGGAAACCCGGGTTTGCCCCAAAATGGTCAGGACCATATCAGATTGTAATTAGTGGAGATACGTGTGCTTGCATTGATATGAAGGGCATGGGACGATGGAAGCACTGGACACAGCTAAAAGTCTATGACGCTTCGCCAGCTTAAAAATGGCTACACCAGAGCAAGTACCTTTTGTGGGAAGTGAAGAATACGCTAGACAATACAAAGAATGGGAATGGGTGCTGTTACAAATGTTGGTATGGACAATATGCATTATCCTAATGGGATACACTCTGGGATGTATCCTGAAGCATGTATGGGAGCAATCCCATCAACTCCAACCGGTCGAGCAGGAGGAGGGAATCCAAATGATTATTATCGAGGAACCAGCCTAATGACAGTATTCTATTCACCCCCACAGAAAAATAGAACCTTCAAGCAACAAAGCGGTTCGGTTGGCGATATAGCCTTTGGGACATTGTTAACATAAAGTGATTAGATGAACGTGTTACGCAATATCATGTGTAGTTTGCCAGTTTGTATAATCATAATATGTAGCCTCGGGAGGACTCAGGCTAGAGTACCCCCACGGGCCAAAAGAGGGTTACGGGTGAACACCTTTTTATATATGTCATACACATATGCCAAGAGAGTTGGGGGTAAAAATTCACTTGGTTGCGCCACCCGTTAGCGCCTTAAGAGGGCGCTAATGGGGCGCAAAGCCGCTAACGCCCGGGCGCAGCGATGTTTGCGCTGCTCGAGAACTTAACTTGAGATTGTGCGGCGGCGCTAAAACTTACCGCTGCGACCACCTGCGCGCGCAGATTGTGACGTCATTCCATGGTGCAACGCCCTTGGGGCGCCCCGTAGCGGAAATTGAGTGGCGCCCCCTGCCTTACCGCCTGGCGCTTCCAACGACCAGAAGACTGGAACGCTATCAATCGCTGTGGGGCTGGGGGGGGCGCTATTTAAAGGGGGCCTCTTCCTGTCTTTTATTGTTGGTGGCATTTTTGAACTACGCATTCTGAGAAAGAGAGGGAGAGACTTCTGGAGAGATTCAACGTTGTGTGAAGGAGTTTTGGGTACTGAGCAGCACTTTGCAGGTTCATTTTGACTTGCCATTCCTTGTATCGATTTAGCAGAGACCGTGGGAGCTGCACTCTGAGCTCTTTGCCTGGTGCTCTCCATTGTTCTTTCCAGCACATTTGATGTGCAAGTCTCTCCAGGCCGAGATTCAAGGCAGCAATGAACAGGATGTGGATGGAAAGCAAGATTAACCATCCCCTTTAAGAACTGGCCCGTGCCATTGTGTGTGTGTTCAATTGCTGACTGACATTACATGAGCTTCGCCAGCGCTCCGAGTTAGCGCCTCACTGCTCGGCCTTTGCGCCTTAAGAGAGGTGTGCAGCGCCTGCTTTAGCGCTCCACTCACCTCCCGGGGCGGTAAAAGTGAAGTTTCCCGTCAGTGCCGATAATTAGCGCCAGGTGCTAATATTTGCGTCCGGACGATATTGGCGCCCCAAATGGGGCGCGACCTAATTTCTACCCCTTGATGTTGCCAGCTGTTGGGTCTGCGCCCATGTCCCCACGCACTCGGAGGAAGGAGTCCCCCTACAACCAATCCCACTTAGTGATGATTCCTATCTACCACCGTTCCTGAGAACGAGGAGTAAGAAGGAACAAAGGGGGGGACTATGTCTCGCAAAGAGGGGATGACCGACAGATCCTATTGTGGGCTACAGTAATTGCACATATAACATAGTGTGAAACTCCCGTCGCTAAACGAAAGCAGTGACTTCCCAGTACAATGGGACCCCCCAGAGGTAGATGAGTATACCCCCTACAATGGGACTCATTTTGTGTGCGGTCATAGGGCCTATCCCTGGTTGCCCTGAGAATGGAGCGGGTAAATTGGCAGGAGAATCCATTAACCTGGCCTCCGTCTTGGAGCAGGTGGCCAACAATACAGCTGAAGCCCTAGTTAAGGTTAATGCAGAGATGGTAGCCCTCCGCACAGTAGCTCTACAAAATCAGATGGCCCTTGACTATGTGTTGGCGGAAAAAGGGGGAACCTGTGCCCTAATAGGTACAGAATGTTGTACCTACATACCAGATAACTCGAAGCAAGAATTAACTTGGCAGAACACATACAGGAAGAAGTAAAGAAATTAAAACAACCTCCGGCATCCACCCTTTGTGGCTGGGCAACTGGATGGTTGGGATCACTCAGGACATCAGTAGTACAAGGATGGATTTTGTTCTTTGTTATAATATTAGTGATGTATGGTCTGGCCCTATTGCTAAAATGTTGTTGCGCTCAAATTTCACGGCCTGCTGTAAGTGTCATGATGGTTAATCAAGTGACACCCGGAGAGAGAGATGTGTGGATATGAGTCCCCTATACAAGGATGCAACAGTCTGACTAACAGAATGTGAGCCCCTGGAATGTAAACATATCTACTTACATTACCAGAAATCCGTATGATGCTGGTCCCCTGTCACAAAAGGAGTTTTGATCAGGGACCATGAGGAGGGATTGTTAGAATAAAAATTATAAGGTAAATTCGTAAAGACAGAACGGTCAACCTGACACAGTGCGATGAGTAATGTCTGTGGTCAACATGTGTACGTGCGAAGCTCAATGTTTATAGTTTCGGTAGGGAAGTAAAAACTGTGTAAAGGGCAGATTATAATTAGGAGCTGTTGCTGGGGATAAAAGAAGTTTCGATACCACTGTAACGACAAGAAGTGAATTCACAAGACCGCGGGGTCTATGACTCTTCTCCCAGGGCGCTCTGTTAAATAAAATGTGATCTTCTGCTTTGAGACAGTCTCGAGTGAATTCATTTTTCACCAACAGGTAGGGTGTGCACTCTCCTGTAATAATGGTAGGGTGTGCACTCTCCTGCACTAAGGGTAGGGTGTGCACTCTCCGGTAATAATGGTAGGGTGTGCACTCTCCTGTACTAAGTGTAGGGTGTGCACTCTCCTGTGCTAAGGGTAGGGTGTGCACTCTCCTGTGCTAAGGGTAGGGTGTGCACTCTCCTGTGCTAAGGGTAGGGTGTGCACTCTCCTGTACTAAGGGTAGGTTGTGCACTCTCCTGTACTAAGGGTAGGGTGTGCACTCTCCTGTAATAATGGTAGGGTGTGCACTCTCCTGTACTAAGGGTAGGGTGTGCACTCTCCTGTACTAAGGGTAGGGTGTGCACTCTCCTGTACTAAGGGTAGGGTGTGCACTCTCCTGTACTAAGGGTAGGGTCTGCACACTCCTGTAATAAGGGTAGGGTGTACAATCTCCTGCACTAAGGGTAGGGTGTGCAATCTCCTGTACTAAGGGTAGGGTGTGCAATCTCCTGTACTCAGGGTAGGGTGTGCACTCTCCTGTACTAAGGGTAGGGTGTGCACTCTCCTGTGCTAAGGGTAGGGTGTGCACTCTCATGTACTAAGGGTAGGGTGTCCACTCTCCTGTACTAAGGGTAGGATGTGCACTCTCCTGTGTGAAGGGTAGGGTGGGCACTCTCCTGTGTTAAGCGTAGGGTGTGCACTCTCCTGTGCTAAGGGTAGGGTGTGCACTCTCCTGTACTAAGGGCAGGGTGTGCACTCTCCTGTACTAAGGGTAGGGTGTGCACTCTCCTGTACTCAGGGTAGGTTGTGCACTCTCCAGTACTAACGCTAGAGTGTGCACTCTCCTGTACGAAGGCTAGGGTGTGCACTCTCCTGTACGAAGGGCAGGGTGTGCAGTATCCTGTGCTAAGGGTAGGGTGTGCACTCTCCTGTACGAAGGGTAGGGTGTGCACACTCCTGTACTAAGGGTAGGGTGTGCACTCTCCTGTGCGAAGGGTAGGGTGTGCACACTCCTGTGTTAAGGATAGGGTGTTCACTCTCCTTTACTGAGGTTAGGGTGTTCATGCTCCTCTACTAAGGGAAATGTATGCACTCTCCTTTGCTGAGGGTAGGGTGTGCACCCTCCTGTACTAACGGGTAGGGTGTGCACCCTCCTGTACTAAGGGTAAGGTGTGCACTCTCCTGTGCTAAGGGTAGGGTGTGCACTCTCCTGTGCTAAGGGTAGGGTGTGCACTCTCCTGTGCTAAGTGTAGGGTGGGCAGTCTCTTGTACTAAGGGTAGGGTGTGCACTCTCCTGTACTAAGGGTAGGGTGTGCACTCTCCTGTACTAAGGGTAGGGTGTGCACTCTCCTGTGCTAAGGGTAGAGTGTGCAGCATCCTGTACTAAGGGTAGTGTGTGCACTCTCCTGTACTAAGCGTAGGGACTGAACTCTCCCGTGTTAAGGGTAGGGTGTGTACTCTCCTGTACTAAGCGGAGAGTGTGCACTCTCCTGTACTAATGGTAGGGTCTGAACTCTCCCGTGTTAAGGGTAGGGTGTGCACTCTCCTGTACTCAGGGTAGGGTGTGCACTCTCCTGTTCAAAGGGTAGGGTGTGCATGCTCCTGTACTAAGGGGAGGGTGTGCAATCCCCTGTTCTAAGGGTAGGTTGTGCACTCTCCTGTACTAAGGGTAGGGTGTGCACTCTCCTGTACTAATGGTAGGGTGTGCACTCTCTTGTACTAAGGGTAGGGTGTGCACTCTCCTGAATGAAGGGTAGGGTGTGCACTCTCCTGAACTTAGGGTAGGGTGTCCACTCTCCTGTACTAAGGGTAGGGTGTGCACTATCCTGTATTAAGGGTAGGGTGTGCACTCTCCTGTACGAAGGGTAGGGTGTGCACTCTCCTGTACTAAGGGTAGGGTGTGCACACTCCTGTTCTAAGGGTAGGGTGTGCACTCTCCTGTACTAAGGGTAGGGTGCACTCTCCTGTGCTAAGGTTAGGGTGTGCACTCTCCTGTGCTAAGGGTAGGGTGTGCACTCTCCTGTATTAAGAGTAGGGTGTTCACACTCCTGTACTAAGGGTGGGGTGTGCACTCTCCTTTGCTAAGTGTAGGGTGTGCACTCTCCTCTACTAAGGGTAGGGTGTGCACTCTCCTGTTCTAAGGGTAGAGTGTGCAGCATCCTGTACTAAGGGTAGTGTGTGCACTCTCCTGTACTAAGGGTAGGGTCTGAACTCTCCCGTGTTAAGGGTAGGGTGTGTACTCTCCTGTACTAAGGGTAGGGTGAGCACTCTCCTGTACTAAGGGTCGGGTGTGCACTCTCCTGTACTAAGGGTAGGGTGTGCACTCTCTTGTTCTAAGGGTAGGGTGTGCACTCTCCTGTACTCAGGGTAGGGTGTGCACTCTCCTGTATTAAGGGTAGGGTGTACACTCTCCTGAACTAAGGGTAGGGTGTGCACTCTCCTGTATTAAGGGTAGGGTGTGCACTCTCCTGAATGAAGGGTAGGGTGTGCACTCTCCTGTACTAAGGGTAGGGTGTGCACTCTCCTGTGCTAACGGTAGGGTGTGCACTCTCCTGTATTAAGGGTAGGGTGTGCACTCTCCTGTATTAAGGGTAGGGTGTGCACACTCCTGAACTAAGGGTAGGGTGTGCACTCTCCTGTACTAAGGGTAGGGTGTGCACTATCCTGTATTAAGGGTAGGGTGTGCACTCTCCTGTACGAAGGGTAGGGTGTGCACACTCCTGTTCTAAGGGTAGTGTCTGCCCTCTCCTGTACTAAGGGTAGGGTGTGCAATCTCTTGTATTAAGGGTAGGGTGTGCACTCTCCTGTACTAAGGGTAGGGTGTGTACTCTCCTGTACTAACGGTAGGGTGTGCCCTCTCCTGTACTAAGGGTAGGGTGTGCACTCTCCTGTACTAAGGGTAGTGTGTGCACTCTCCTGTACTAAGGGTAGGGTGTGCACTCTCCTGTAGTAAGCGTAGGGTGTGCACTCTCCTGTACTAAGGGTAGGGTGTGCACTCTCCTGTACTAAGCGTAGGGTGTGCACTCTCCTGTACTAAGGGTCGGGTGTGCACTCTCCTGTGTTAAGGGCTGGGTGTGCACTCTCCTGTGCTAAGGGTAGGGTGTGCACTCTCCTGTACTAAGGGTAGGGTGTGCAATCTCCTGTACTCAGGGTAGGTTGTGCACTCTCCTGTGTTAAGGGTAGGGTGTGCACTCTCCTGTACTAAGGGTAGGGTGTGCACTCTCCTGTACTAAGGGTAGGGTGTGCACTCTCCTGTACTAACGGTAGGGTGTGCACTCTCCTGTACTAATGGTAGGGTGTGCACTCTCCTTTGCTAAGTGTAGGGTGTGCACTCTCCTCTACTAAGGGTAGGGTGTGCACTCTCCTGTGCTAAGGGTACAGTGTGCAGCATCCTGTACTAAGGGTAGTGTGTGCACTCTCCTGTACTAAGGGTAGGGTCTGAACTCTCCCGTGTTAAGGGTAGGGTGTGTACTCTCCTGTACTAAGGGTAGGGTGTGCACTCTCCTGTACTAAGGGTAGGGTGTGCACTCTCCTGTACTAAGGGTAGGGTGTGCACTCACTTGTTCTAAGGGTAGGGTGTGCATGCTCCTGTACTAAGGGTAGGGTGTGCACTCTCCTGTACTAAGGGTAGTGTGTGCACTCTCCTGTACTAAGGGTAGGGTGTGCACTCTCCTGTAGTAAGCGTAGGGTGTGCACTCTCCTGTACTAAGGGTAGGGTGTGCACTCTCCTGTACTAAGCGTAGGGTGTGCACTCTCCTGTACTAAGGGTCGGGTGTGCACTCTCCTGTGTTAAGGGCTGGGTGTGCACTCTCCTGTGCTAAGGGTAGGGTGTGCACTCTCCTGTACTAAGGGTAGGGTGTGCAATCTCCTGTACTCAGGGTAGGTTGTGCACTCTCCTGTGTTAAGGGTAGGGTGTGCACTCTCCTGTACTAAGGGTAGGGTGTGCACTCTCCTGTACTAAGGGTAGGGTGTGCACTCTCCTGTACTAACGGTAGGGTGTGCACTCTCCTGTACTAATGGTAGGGTGTGCACTCTCCTTTGCTAAGTGTAGGGTGTGCACTCTCCTCTACTAAGGGTAGGGTGTGCACTCTCCTGTGCTAAGGGTACAGTGTGCAGCATCCTGTACTAAGGGTAGTGTGTGCACTCTCCTGTACTAAGGGTAGGGTCTGAACTCTCCCGTGTTAAGGGTAGGGTGTGTACTCTCCTGTACTAAGGGTAGGGTGTGCACTCTCCTGTACTAAGGGTAGGGTGTGCACTCTCCTGTACTAAGGGTAGGGTGTGCACTCACTTGTTCTAAGGGTAGGGTGTGCATGCTCCTGTACTAAGGGTAGGGTGTGCACTCTCCTGTACTCAGGGTAGGGTGTGCACTCTCCTGTATTTAGGGTAGGGTGTACACTCTCCTGAACTAAGGGTAGGGTTTGCACTCTCCTGTATTAAGGGTAGGGTGTGCACTCTGCTGTATTAAGGGTAGGGTGTGCACTCTCCTGAATGAAGGGTAGGGTGTGCACTCTCCTGTACTAAGGGTAGGGTGTGCACTCTCCTGTGCTAACGGTAGGGTGTGCAATCTCCTGTACTAAGGGTCGGGTGTGCACTCTCCTGTATTAAGGGTAGGGTGTGCACTCTCCTGTATTAAGGGTAGGGTGTGCACTCTCCTGAACTAAGGGTAGGGTGTGCACTCTCCTGTACGAAGGGTAGGGTGTGCACTCTCCTGTACTCATGGTAGGGTGTGCACACTCCTGTTCTAAGGGTAGGGTGTGCACTCTCCTTTACTAAGGGTAGGGTGTGCACTCTCCTGTGCTAAGGTTAGGGTGTGCACTCTCCTGTGCTAAGGGTAGGGTGTGCACTCTCCTGTGTTAAGGGTAGGGTGTTCATGCTCCTGTACTAAGGGTAGTGTGTGCACTCTCCTGTAATTAGGGTATGGTGTGCACTCTCCTGTACTAAGGGTAGGATGTGCATTCTCTTGTACTAAGGGTAGGGTGTGCACTCTCCTGTACTAAGCGTAGGGTGTGCACTCTCCTGTACTATGGGTAGGGTGTGCACTCTCCTGTACTAAGGGTAGTGTCTGCCCTCTCCTGTACTAAGGGTAGGGTGTGCACTCTCTTGTATTAAGGCTAGGGTGTGCACTCTCCTGTACTAAGGGTAGGGTGTGTACTCTCCTGTACTAACGGTAGGGTGTGCACTCTCCTGTACTAAGGGTAGGGTGTGCACTCTCCTGTACTAAGGGTAGTGTGTGCACTCTCCTGTACTAAGGGTAGGGTGTGCACTCTCCTGTACTAAGCGTAGGGTGTGCACTCTCCTGTACTAAGGGTAGGGTGTGCACTCTCCTGTACTAAGCGTAGGGTGTGCACTCTCCTGTACTAAGGGTCGGGTGTGTACTCTCCTGTGTTAAGGGCTGGGTGTGCACTCTCCTGTGCTAAGGGTAGGGTGTGCACTCTCCTGTACTAAGGGTAGGGTGTGCAGTCTCCTGTACTCAGGGTAGGTTGTGCACTCTCCTGTGTTAAGGGTAGGGTGTGCACACTCCTGTACTCAGGGTAGGTTGTGCACTCTCCTGTGTTAAGGGTAGGGTGTGCACTCTCCTGTACTAAGGGTAGGGTGTGCACTCTCCTGTACTAAGGGTAGGGTGTGCACTCTCCTGTACTAACGGTAGGGTGTGCACTCTCCTGTACTAATGGTAGGGTGTGCACTCTCCTTTACTGTGGGTAGAGTGTGCACTGTCCTGTACTAAGGGTAGGGAGTGCACTCTCCTGTACTAAGGGTAGGGTGTGCACTCTCCTGTACTAAGGGTAAGGTGTGCAATCTCCTGTACTAAGGGTAGGGTGTGCCGGATCGCCACCTAAAACCCAGAGAATTCTGGGGGCTTTTCAGTCTGCCATTTTGTGCCATGCTGTGATTAAAAAGTCTCTTGTTTAACACAAATGGATTCAGCCTTAATTCGTGTTTCGCGGCAGCCTCAACATTGGTGACCCTGACGCTCAGAATGTATTCCGAGCACTGCAATGGCGGACACGAACGCAGTTTCCGTGAAACTGCCGGAGTTTTGAGAAAACCAGCCCGAAGCCTGGTTTCTCCAAGCTGAATCTCGTTTCCGGCTGCTAAATATCACCACAGATGGGACGATGTACGACTATCTCGTCACATCACTCGGTTGCGCCGCAGTTTCCAAGGTTTGGACAACGCTGCAGAACCCACCAGAGGAAGGCAAGTACGCACATCTCAGGACAGCGCTCCTTAAAAAATTTACGGCCTCGGCATATCAGCGAAACTGCCACCTCCTCGACCTTCCAGGCCTCGGTGATGCCTCACCGTCGGACCTCCTCTCCCACATGCTCTCCCTCACCGACTAGAGCCCACCCGGATCCCTCTTCCGCACGCTGTTCATCCACCAGCTCCCTCTCAGCATCCGCCCAGCGATCGTGGCGTCCGGCCTCACGAACCTGGAAGCCCTGGCCGATGAGGCCGACAAGCTGCTGTCCGCTCACTCCAGCCGCGACGTCACTCCGGACCTGTCAGCCAATGCCTGGGCGCGCCCCTCACCATCCAGCACGCGGCCACAAGGGCCTTTCACCAGGCCCATGGGGCCCTCACGCCCCACTAACCCCGGCCACTGTTACTACCACGCACGGTTCAGCGCCAGGGCACAACGGTGCACACCTCCCTGCTCTTTCAAGTCCGCCCCCGTTCTAGCCCCCGCGATGGCCGTGGGCCACGCGGGCTCCCTGCTGTTCGTCACGGATGACAAAACCGGCCTGTGCGACACTGGGGCTCAGCACAGCATCATCCCGGCCTCCTCCCTCGACATCCAAAAGGGCGAACGAGGACCGGCGCTGGCTGCTGCTAACGGCTCGGAAATCCGGAGGTATGGCACCCGGACAGTCACCCTCGACCTCGCTGGTCACCGCTACCAATGGGAGTTCATCACTGCCAAGGTGCTCTCCCCCTCATCGGCGCAGATTTCCTGTGCGCCCACGGCCTACTGGTAGACATCCCTCGTCACCTCCTCGTCGACATGAACACCATGTCCCCCATCCTGGGCGCCATGGCCCCCCGTCAACCCGCCGACATGGCCAGTGCCACGTCCGGGCCACGGATGACTACTTGGCACTCCTGGCCGAATTCCCGGCCCTTACCAATCCGACCTTCTCCGCGGAGGCCGCCAAACACGGGGTGGAACACTTCATCCCCATCACAGGCCCCCCAGTGTACGCCCACGCCCGCAGGCTGGACCCGGCCAAACTGGAGATCGCGCGATCGAGTTTGCCACCATGGAACAGCTCGGCATCATCCGCCGCTCCAACAGTCCCTGGGCCTCCCCACTCCACATCGCCCCCAAACCAGGCAGAGGTTGGCGCCCCTGCGGGTATTACCGCCGCCTCAATGACGCCACCACCCCTGATCGGTACCCCGTGCCGCACATTCAGGACTTCTCGGCTAGACTGGCCGGCCGCACAGTCTTTTCCAAGGTCGACCTGGTGCGCGGCTACCACCAAGTCCCCGTCCACCCCGCGGACGTCCCCAAGACGGCCGTAATCACCCCCTTCGGCCTGTTCGAGTTCCTGCGGATGCCCTTCGGCCTCAAAAACGCGGCCCAGGCATTCCAACGGCTCATGGACTCGGTCCTTTGGGACCTGAAGTTCTTGTTCGTCTACCTGGACGACATCCTGGTAGCCAGTTCCTCCAAGCAGGAACACCTCGAACACCTTCGCATCCTGTTCGGGCGCCTCAGCGACCACGGGCTCATCCTCAGCCCAGCCAAATGCCAGTTCGGCCTGGACAAGATCGACTTCCTCGGCCACCACATCACCCATGTTGGGGCCATTCCCCTGCCCACCAAGGTGCAGGCCGTCCAACAATTTCCCCGCCCCACCACCATCAAAGGCCTCCAGGAGTTCCTCGGGATGGTGAACTTCTATAACCGCTTCATCCCCAAAGCGGAGTCCCTCATGAGGCCCCTGTATGAAACCCTCCGGGGCAGGAGCGGCAAGATGGCAGTCGAATGGACGGCAGACGCGTCAGCCGCCTTCGACTCCACCAAGACCGCGCTCGCCAACGCCACCCTGCTCGCGCACACATGGCCCAATGCCAGGGTAGCGCTCACCACGGACGCCTCCGACCACGCGGTCGGCGCCGTGTATGAGCAGTGGGTCGACGACGCCTGGCAACCAGTTGCCTTCTTCAGCCGCCAAGTACGCCCCCCGGAGGTCAAGTACAGCACCTTCGACCGCGAGCTCCTCGCGCTGTTCCTGGCGGTCCGCCATTTCCGGTTTTTGCTTGAGGGCCACCCCTTCACTGCGTTTGTCGACCACAAGCCCCTGACATTCGCAATGGCAAAGACAACCGACCCCTGGTCCGCCAGGCAGCAGCGCCAGCTCGCGGCAGTGTCCGAGTTCACCACGGACATCCAACACGTCTCCGGCCGAGACAATGTGGTAGCCGACTGCCTCTCCCGCCCCGCCATCCACGCCGCACACCTAGCAGTCGACTACGCTCAACTCGCAGCAGACCAGATCACCGACCCTGATCTGCTCTCCGCACCCACCAACCTACCAGGGCTACGCCTGGCCGACGTCGCCTCGGGCCCGGCCGCAGTCACGGTCAAGTGCGACATATCCCTATGTCAACCTCGGCCCGTCGTCCCAGCGTCCTGGCGCCGCCGGGTATTCGACATTCTCCACAACCTCTCCCACCCCGGCGCCCGCGCATCCATCAAATTGGTAGCCAACCGCTTTGTCTGGCGCGGCCTTCGCAAGGATGTGCGTACTTGGGCCAACTCCTGCCTAGCCTGCCAACGGGCCAAGGTACAGCAACACACGAAAGCACCCCTCGAGGAGTTTACCGTCTCCTCGCGGAGATTCGACCACATCCACGTGGACATCGTCGGGCCCCTGCCGCCGTCGCAAGGCCACACGCACTTGCTGACCATTGTTGACCGCACCACACGCTGGCCTGAGGCAATTCCACTGACCTCTACCACCACCGCCGACATCGCCAGAGCCTTCGTCAGCACCTGGGTCACACGGTTCGGCGTCCCCTCCGACATGACGTCGGACAGAGGTCCGCAATTTACCTCTGAACTCTGGACCGCCGTCACACGCAATCTCGGGGTGACCATTCACCGCACCACAGCGTACCACCCCCAAGCCAACGGACTGTGTGAGCAGTTCCACAGATCCTTGAAGGCATCTCTTCGAGCCAGCCTCCAAGACGGCGCCTGGACCGACCGACTTCCGTGGGTCCTCCTCGGCCTGTGCACTGCGGTTAAAGAAGACCTCCACGCATCGGCAGCAGAGCTTGTGTATGGTCAGCCGCTGCACGTACCTGGCGAGTTCCTGCCCACCGCCACGACACCCTGGTCAGCCGACCAGCAACGCCACGACTTCGCCTCACCGGCGCTGCAGTTCGCCCCGGTGCCCATTGCCCGACACGGCGAATCCACCTCACACGTCCCACTAAGCCTGCACCAGGCATGGTTTGTTTTCGTCCGGCATGACGCCCACCGCGGACCCCTTCAACCCCCGTACGACGGGCCCTACAAGGTGCTACAGGCTGGGGACAAATTTTTCACCCTGCAAGTGGGCGACAGGACCGAAAAAGTGTCGGTTGACCGACTCAAGCCAGCACACTCGGAGCCCGGTGAGCAGGTCCCTGTAGCTCGTCCACCTCCACACGGCCGACCTGTCCTCAAGCCGGTTCACCCGGCTGCTCCATGCCCGGCCGTTCCACGTCCACTGGCATCCTACAAGAGCCGCTCCGGCCGGCCCATCAGACCACCGCACCGTCTCGTCCACATCTCCTAAGCGGATTCTGTGGGGAGCTGTGTGGCGGATCGCCACCTAAAACGAGCATAATCCACTCTTCCGTCTGTGGACAAATTTCCAGCACATTCCCTTTAAGGCACCTTACCTTTAAGGCAGAAGGGGGCGGGGCCTCAGGTTTAACCCAGAGAATTCTTGGAGCTTTTCAGTCTGCCAGTTTGTGCCATGCTGTGATTAAAAAGTCTCTTGTTTAACACAAATGGATTCAGCCTTAATTCGTGTTTCGCGGCAGCCTCAACATAGAGGATACTAAAAATATCCCAATACTGGACAAACGGGAGGCTATAGGGGGGGAGGAGCTAAACATGATTAAAATCACTAAGGAGATGGTACTCGGTAAGATAATGGGACTTAAGGCGGATAAATCCCCTGGACCTGATGGCTTACATCCTAGGGTCTTGAGAGAAGCAGCGGTAGGGATTGCGGATGCATTGGTGGTAATTTTCCAAAACTCCCTGGATTCGGGAAAGGTCCCAGCAGATTGGAAAACTGCTAATATAATGCCATTATTTAAAAAGGGAGGTAGACAAAAGGCTGGAAACTGTAGACCAGTTAGCCTAACATCTGTGGTTGGTAAAATGTTGGAGTCCATTATTAAGGAAGCAGTAACAGGACATTTGGATAAGCATAATTTATGAAGGGGAAATCATGCTTGACAAATTTGCTCGAATTCTTTGAGGACGTAACAAACAGGGTGGATAAAGGGGAACCAGTGGATGTGGTGTATTTGGACTTCCAAAAGGCATTTGATAAGGTGCCACACAAAAGATTACTGCACAAGATAAAAAATCACGGGATTGGGGGTAATATACTGGCATGGGTGGAAGATTGGCTATTTAACAGAAAACAGAGAGTTGGGATAAATGGTTCATTCTCGGGTTGGCAATCAGTAACTAGTGGTGTTCCGCAAGCGTCAGTGCTGGGACCAAAAATCTTTACAATCTATATTAACGATTTGGAGGAGGGGACCAAGTGCAACGTATCCAAGTTTGCTGACGATACAAAGATGGGAGGAAAAGCAGTGAGTGAGGAGGACATAAAAAACCTGCAAAAGGACATAGACAGGCTAAGTGAGTGGACGGAAATTTGGCAGATGGAATATAATGTTGGAAAGTGTGAGGTTATGCACTTTGGCAGAAAAAATCAAAGAGCAAGTTATTGGCCCAAAAATTCGGCCGTTCTCGGTTGAGTACTCAGTGCGTACTCACCCGTATTCATTCCCGAAATGCCGGTTTCCTGCATGCACTGCGCATGCGCGGGAAACCAGCACTTCCGGTATGGCGAAGGGGGCGGTTCCTAGGTGAACCGCGTGCGCACTAGAGGCTGCGCGCACACAGCACACATAGGTTTTTTTTCAGGTTTCAACGCGAGGGTAAGTATTGAAGATTCTACGCTAGTAAAAAGGAGGCGTAAGAACATAAGAACATAAGAACATAAGAAATAGGAGCAGGAGTAGACCAATCGGCCCCTCGAGCCTGCTCCGCCATTCAATAAGATCATGGCTGATCTGATCCAACCTCAACTCTAAAGAACACAAGTAGTCGGAGCAGGACCAGGCCACTCGGCCTCTGGGCCCGCTCCGCCACCCACAGGGCCTTGATCGAACCGAACTCAAACTCATGTCCAATTTCCAGCCCGCTCCCCGTAACCCCTGATTTCCTTTACTTCTAGGAAACGGTCTATTTCTGTTTTAAATTTATTTAATGAAGTAGCTTCCACAGCTTCCTGGGGTAGCAAGTTCCACAGACACGCTATCCTCTGAGTGAAAAAGTTTCTCCTCATCTCAGTTTTGAAAGAGCAGCCCCTTATTCTAAGATTATGTCCCCTAGTTCTAGTTTCACCCATCATTGGGAACATCCTCACCACGTCCACCCGATCAAGCCCCTTTTGAACAAGGTAAGTAGTTAATTAAGTATAATTTAAAAAAATTTTCAACAGGTTTATCTTTTTTAGAGACTTTAAAGAAAGGTAAGTTTATTTTTATAACTTTTAAAAAGTATTTTAATTTTTTCAAAAATTTAAATTTTTGTTTAAAGTGGTTAATTTATTTAACTATAGTTATTTTATTAATGTGATGGGTTTTAAAAAAAAATTATTTGAGGTTTAGCTGTTCTTTTGGGGCCGATTTCAATTCACAGATTTGACAGGTCTCCTGTCAAATCTATGAATGAAAGATGGTCTGCTGCCATTGGCTCTCCATGGCCCACGTGATCCCAGGGGTCGCATCGCACTAACTACGCCCCTGGAACACGCAAGCACTGCGCGCCAGCACTAGGGAGAGGCCCAGGACCCAAAGTTCCTGCGGGGTCAAACAAGAACGGCAGACGCGGTAGGTGATATCGCGCGCGATCCTTACCCCCGCGGCAAGCCTCCGAATCGAATTTCTAGGCCATTATCTAAATGGAAAGAAACTGCGAAGTGCTACAGTACAAAGGGATCTGGGGGTCCTGGTGCATGAAACGCAGAAGGTTAGTATGCAGGTACAGCAGGTGATCAGGAAGGCCAATGGAATCTTGGCTTTTATTGCAAGGGGGATGGAGTATAAAAGCAGGGAAGTCTTGCTTCAGTTATACAAGGTACTGGTGAGGCCACACCTGGAATACTGCGCACAGTTTTGGTTTCCATATTTAGGAAAAGATATAATTGCTCTCGAGGCAGTTCAGAGAAGGTTCACTCGGTTGATTCCGGAGATGAGGGGGTTGACTTATGAGGAAAGGTTGAGTAGGTTGGGCCTCTACTCATTGGAATTCAGAAGAATGAGAGGCGATCTTACCGAAACATATAAGATTGTGAGGGGGCTTGATCAGGTGGAAGCGGGGAGGATGTTTCCACTGATGGGTGAGACTAGAACTAGGGGGCATAATCTTAGAATAAGGGGCTGCCGTTTCAAAACTGAGATGAGGAGAAACTTCTTCACTCACAGGGTAGTAAATCTATGGAATTTGCTACCTCAGAGAGCTGTGGAAGCTGCGACATTAAATAAATTTAAAACGGAGATAGACAGTTTCCTAGATGATAAGGGAATTAAGGGTTATGGGGAGCGGGCAGGGAAGTGGACGTGAGTCTAGGTTCGGATCAGCCATGATCCTATTGAATGGCGGAGCAGGCCTGAGGGGCCATATGGCCTACTCCTGCTCCTACTTCTTATGTTCTTATGTTCTTAATTATAATCTGCCCTTTACACAGTTTTACTTCCCCACCGAAACTATAAACATTTAGCCTCGCACATACAAATGTTGACCAGAGACATTACTCATCGCACTGTGTCAGGGTGACCATTCTGTCTTTACGAATTTACCTTATAATTTTTATTCTAACACTACCCTTATTACAGTAGAGTGCACACCCTACCCTTATTACAGGAGTGTGCACACCCTACCCTTAGTACAGGAAAGTGCACACCCTACACTTAGTACAGGAGAGTGCACACCCTACCCTTAGTACAGGAGAGTGCACACCCTACCCTTAGTACAGGAGAGTGCACACCCTACCCTTAGTACAGGAGAGTGCACACCCTACCCTTCCTACAGGAGAGTGCACACCCTACCCTTAGTACAGGAGAATGCACAGCCTACCCTTAGCACAGGAGAGTGCACACCCTACCCTTACTACAGGAGAGTGCACACCATTCACTTAGTACAGGAGGGTGCACACCCTACCCTTAGTACAGGAGAGTGCACACCCTACCCTTAGTACAGGAGTGTGCACACCCTACCCTTAGTACAGGAGAGTGCACACCCTACCCTTAGTACAGGAGAGTGCACACCCTACCCTTAGTACAGGAGAGTGCACACCCTACCCTTAGTACAGGAGAGTGCACACCCTACCCTTAGTACAGGAGAGTACACACCCTACCCTTAGTACAGGAGAGTGCACACCCTACACTTAGTACAACAGAGTGCACACCCTACCCTTAGCATAGGAGAGTGCACACCCTACCCTTAGCACAGGAGAGTGCACACCCTACCCTCAGTACAGGAGAGTGCACACCCTACCCTTAGTACAGGAGAGTGCACACCCTACCCTTAGCACAGGAGAGTGCACACCCTACCCTTAGTACAGGAGAGTGCACACCCTACCCTTAGTACAGGAGAGTGCGCACCCTACCCTGAGCACAGGAGAGTGCACATCCTACCCTTAGTACAGGAGAGTGCACACCCTACCCTTAGTACAGGAGAGTACACAGCCTACCCTTAGTACAGGAGAGTGCACACCCTACACTTAGTACAACAGAGTGCACACCCTACCCTTAGCATAGGAGAGTGCACACCCTACCCTTAGTACAAGAGGGTGCACATCCTACCCTTAGCATAGGAGAGTGCACACCCTACCCTTAGCACAGGAGAAAGCACACCCTACCCTGAGCACAGGAGAGTGCACATCCTACCCTTAGCACAGGAGAGTGCACACCCTACCCTTAGTACAGGAGAGTGCACACCCTACCCTTGATGCAAGAGAGTGCACACCCTACCCTTAGTGCAAGACAGTGCACACCCTACCTTAGTACAGGAGGGTGCACACCCTCCCCTTAGTGCAAGTGAGTCTTCACCCTACCCTTAGTGCAAAAGAGTGCACACCCTACCATTAGTGCAAGAGAGTGCACACCCTACCCTTAGCACTGGAGATTGCACACCCTACCCTTAGCACAAGAGGGTGCACACCCTACCCTTAGTACAAGAGGGTACCCACCCAACCCTTAGTACTTGTGGGTGCACAACCTACTCTTAGCACAAGCGGGTGCAAACGCTAGCCTTAGCACAGGAGGGTGCACACCCTACCATTAGCACAGGAGAATGCACACCCAATCCCTTCGGGCAGTAGTGTGCACATCCAATTCCTCAGCACGGTGGGGTGGTTGCACACACTATACTTAGCACCGGAGTGTGCCGTGAGAAACTTTGCAGTCTAAGGCCTCCTTTTTATTATTTGCCTCAGCTCTCTGTACAGGAGAACCTGCACAGGAACCAAGCCTGCAAACCAACTGGCTGCTAGTGGCTAAATTGAAGATGTTTGCCTTTCAGAAGATTATAGGATAATTATGAATGAGGTAAGCCATTCAGTCGGGAACAGTAGCATAGTGGTTAAGTTACTTGTCTAGTAATCCAGAGGTCTGGACTAATGATCCAGAGATGTGAGTTTAAATCCCACGGGGAATTTAAGTTCAGTTAATTAAATAAAACTATCGGATTGGTTCACTAATGTCCTTTTGGGAAGCAAATCTACCGTCCTTACCTGGTCTGGCCTATATGTGACTCCAAACCCACAGCAATGTGGTTGACTCTTAACTGCCCTCTGAAATGGCCGAGCAAGCCATTCACTTGTACACAACCGCATAAGAATAAAACCAGACCTCGGCACCGGTTTGGGCACAACAATGGCACACCCAGCTCAGTCGACACTGCAAAGTCCTCCTCACTAACATCTGGGGATTTGCGCCAAAATTGGGAGAGCTGTCCCACAGACTAGTCAAGCAGCAGCCTGACATAGTCATTCTCACAGAATCATACCTTTCAGCCAATGTCCCAGATTCCTCCATCACCGCAGGACAGACCCACCAGGGTTGGCGGCAGTGGTATACAGTCGGAAGAGAGTGGCCCTGAGAGACCTCAACATTGACTCCGAACCCCATGAAGTCTCAGGGCTTCAGGTCAAGCACGAGCAAGGAAAGCTCCTGCTGATTACCACCTACCGCCCTCCCTCAGCTGAAGAATCAGTACTCCTCCATGTTGAACACCACTTGGAAAAAGCACTGAGGGTAGCAAGGGCACAGAATATACTCTGGGTGGGGGATTTCAATGTCCATCAACAAGAGTGCTCGGTAGCACCACTACTGTCCGAGCTGGCCAAGTCCTGAAGTGTCAGACTAGGACTGCGACAGGTGGTGAGAGAACCAACACGAGGGAAAAACCTACTTGACCTCATCCTCACCAATCTACCTGTGTCAGATGCATATGTCCATGACAGAATTGGTAGCAGTGACCACTGCACTGTCCTTGTGGAGACGAAATCTCGTCTTCACACTGAGGACACCCTCCATTGTGTTGTGTGGCACTACCACCGTGCTAAATGGGATAGATTCAGAACAGATCTAGCTGCTCAAAACTTTGCATCCATGAGGCGCTGTGAGGCAGCAGCAGAATTGTATTCCACCACAATCTGTAAACTCATGGCCCGGCATATCCCTCACTCTACCATTACCATCAAGCCAGTGGACCAAACCTGGTTCAATGAGGAGTGCAGAAGAGCATGCCAGGAGCAGCACCAGGCGTACCTAAAAATGAGGTGCCAACCTGGGGAAGCTGGAACACAGGACGACATGCATGCTAAACAGCGGAAGCAGCATGCTATAGACAGAGCTAAGCAATTCAAAAATCAACGGATCAGATCAAAGCTCTGCAATCCTGCCACATCCAGTCGTGAATGGCGGTGGACAATTAAACAACTAACGGGAGGAGGAGGCTCCAGGAATATCCCCATCCTCAACAATGACGGAGCCCAGCACGTGAGTGCAAAAGATAAGGCTGAAGCATCTTCAGCCAGAAGTGCCAAGTGGATGATTCATATGGGCCTCCTCCTGAGGTCCCCACCATCACAGAAGCCAGTCTTCAGCCAATTCAATTCACTCCACGTGATATCAAGAAACAGCTAAGCGCACTGGATAGATACAGCAAAGGCTATGGGCCCTGACAACATCCCGGCTGTCGTGCTGAAGACTTGTGCTCCAGAACTAGCCGCGCCTCTAGCCAAGCTGTTCCAGTACAGCTACAACACTGGCATCCATCCGACAATGTGGAAAACTGCCCAGGTATGTCCTGTCCACAAAAAGCAGGACAAATCCAATCCAGCCAATTACTGCCCCATCAGTCTACTCTCAATCATCAGCAAAGTGATGGAAGGTGTCGTCGACAGTGCTATCAAGCGGCACTTACTCATCAATAACCTGCTCACTGTTGCTCAGTTTGGGTTCTGCCAGAACCACATGGCTCCAGACCTTATTACAGCCTTGGTCCAAACATGGACAAAAGAGCTGAATTCCAGAGGTGAGGTGAGAGTGACTGCCCTTGACATCAAGGCAGCATTTGACCGAGTGTGGCATCAAGGATCTCTAGTAAAATTGAAGTCAATGGGAATCAGGGGAAAATCTCTCCACTGGCTGGAGTCTTACCTAGCACAAAGGAAGATGGTTGTGGTGGTTGAAGGTCAATCATCACAGCCCCAGGACATCGCTGCAGGAGTTCCTCAGGGCAGTGTCCTAGGCCCAACCATCTTCAGCTGCTTCATCAATGAACTTCCCTCCATCATAAGGTCAGAAGTGGGGATGTTCACTGATGACTGCACAGTGTTCAGTTCCATTCACATCTCCTCAGATAATGAAGCAGTCCATGCCCGCATGCAGCAAGACCTGGATGACATTCAGGCTTGGGCTGATAATTGGCAGGTAACATTCGCGCCACACAAGTGCCAGGCAATGACTATCTCCAACAAGCGAGAGTCTAATCACCGCCCCTTGACATTCAATGGCATTACCATCACCGATACCCTACCATCAATATCCTGGGGG
Organism: Squalus acanthias; assembly: GCA_030390025.1. Lineage (NCBI taxonomy): Eukaryota > Metazoa > Chordata > Chondrichthyes > Squaliformes > Squalidae > Squalus > Squalus acanthias. Next base: position 27,833,446 of record CM059436.1, on the reverse strand, counting down.
GTCACCATTGACCAGAAACTTAGCTGGACCAGCCACATAAATACTGTGTCTACAAGAGCAGGTCAGAGGTTGGGTATTCTGTGTTGAATGTCTCACCTCCTAACTCCCCAAAGCCTTTCCACCATCTACAAGGCACAATTCAGGAGTATGATGGAATACTCTCCACTTGCCTGGATGAGTGCAGCTCCAACAACACTCAAGAAGCTCGACACCATCCAGGACAAAGCAGCCCGCTTGATTGGCACCCTATCTACCACCTTAAACATTCACTCCCTGCACCACCGGCGCACTGTGGCTGCAGTGTGTACGATCTACAAGATGCACTGCAGCAACTCACCAAGGTTTCTTCGCGACCTTTACCACCTAGAAGGACAAGGGCAGCAGGCGCATGGGAACACCAGTTACACAAGTTACACACCATCCTGACTTGGAAATATATCGCCGTTCCTTCATCGTCGCGGGGTCAAAATCCTGGAACTCCCTCCCTAACAGTACTGTGGGAGTACCTTCACCACAAGGACTGCAGCGGTTTAAGAAGGTGGCTCACCACCACCTTCTCAAGGGCAATTAGGGATGGGCAATAAATGCTGGCCTTGCCAGCAACGCCCACATCCCAGGAACGAATAAATCAAAAAGCCATTCAGCCCATCTTAGGTCATCCATAGAGAATGAACCTCATGTCCCCATTGCAAAGTCTAATTGGTTCCTAAATGATTCTGGTGTTTTAACCTCCGCTAGGTCATCAGGAAGTCCATTCCACCTTGGTTTGAAGAACTTTCTGATATTCCTAAATTTGCCCTTTGATCATTTGAATTTGTGGTCCCTTTACGTACTCATGCAATTTACTTCAAAGTAATTTTCCAGATTTACCTTTTCCATTCAGTTAACTATATTGGCCCAGAATTTGCGGTTCAGATGATGGCGAACTGGCAGCGTTCGCCATCATTCCCGCCTTTGAAACTAACCACAACTTCGGGATGTGGCGCCTGAGCAGGAGCATCTGGAAATCTTGAAGTTGCGGTCTCTCATTCACCGCTCTGCCACAGAGCCAGCAATCAGTGAAATCACTGAACTCAGGGAAACGGACAAAATCTTCAGCTCTTCTGCAGTAATTACGTTGTTAAATTCCCCACTAAAAGTTAGACCCAAAGTGATTAGGTGTAACTGGGGTTTTAACAAACAATTGACTGCTAAACAAAGGTTATGAGCCTGAAAAACTAATTTTCATTTTGTGCAGAGTCAAATTTGTCCATTTTAATAAAAATTAAAATTTTAAAGAAACTTTTAAAAATACATTTTTTTTTAGTTTGTTCACAAGGCTGATACCTGGGATGGCAGGAATGACATATGAGGAGAGATTGGGTCGATTGGGCTTATACTCGCTGGAGTATAGAAGAATGAGAGGGGATCTCATCGAAACATATAAAATTCTGACAGGTCTGGACAAACTAGATGCAGGAAGAATGTTCCCGATGGTCAGAGAGTCCAGAACCAGGGGTCATAATCTAAGGATAAGGGGTAAGCCATTTAGGACAGAAATGAGGAAGAATTTCTTCACCCAGAGAGTGGTGAACCTGTGGAATTCTCTACCACAGAAGGTAGTTGAGGCCAAGTCATTAAATATATTCAAGAATGAGTTAGATATATTTCTTAAAGCTAAAGGTATCAAGGGATATGGGGAGAAGGCAGGTACAGGGTACTGAGTTTGGATGATCAGCCATGATCTCATCGAATGGCGGAGCAGGCTCGAGGGTCCGAATGGCCTACTCCTGCTCCTATCTTCTATGTTTCTATGTTTATTTCTGGTTTGCTTTTTCCCCATGTGAGAGCCTCAATCTTTGTTTTGCTCTCTTGAATATTTTTAAAAAGTTAGAATTTTTAAGAGATTACTCACTTCCTTGTTCGCTGTCTGTGAGAATTCTGCATTTTGATTGGCTGCTTAGACAGCTTGTTGACGTCACAGCAGCTCTCACTAGGGGAACCACACTATACTCCGTTGATTTGAATTACGCATCAGAAAACCCGAACTTCTCGTCACAGAAATCACGAGACCTTTGTGTGAAGCTTACTTTGGGGCCAGCGGCGAATGCCTTGGCTTCGCCGCTGACCGCAAATTCCAGGCCAATATATACTTCTTTCAGGTCAACTCCTGGGCATTTCCTTTCAAGACTGAAAGGATCAAATATTTCTCACCTTTGCTCATAACTCAGACCTCCTATACTAGGGATCAGCCTTGTGGCTCTTTGCACTGTCTCCAATATTGTGTCTTGCTGACAGAGCTGGGCTATGACATAGTCTAACTAATATTCTACTGTTTTGGCTATGTAGTACAAAAGTCTATAGCCATGCAAATCCTCCCTAGTCTCTCTTGCCACTTTGGAGCAAATATCATCTATCTCTGGGGATGTAACGATTTCAAACCCTTTTAACCTGCCGGGACTTCCAACTCATGTATATTGAGGTTGTTGAGGCTGCCGCGAAACACGAATGGAGGCTGAATCCATATGTGGAAAACAAGAAACTTTAATTCAACTCATGGCACTAAAATGGCTGCCGAAAAGCTCCCAGAATTCTCTGGGTAAAACCTGAGGCCCCGCCCCCTCCTCTCTTAAAGGTAAGGTGCCTTAAAGTGAAGGTGTTGGAAATTTGTCCACAGACGGAAGAGTGGATTATGCCCGTTTTAGGTGGCGATACGCCACACAGCTCCCCCCAGAATCCGCTTAGGAGGTGTGGACGAGACGGTGCGGCGGTCTGATGGGCCGGTGTTCGAGGTGTTCCTGCTTGGAGGAACTGGCTACCAGGATGTCGTCCAGGTAGACGAACAGGAACTTCAGGTCCCGAAGGACTGAGTCCATGAGCCGTTGGAATGCCTGGGCCGCGTTTGTGGCCGAAGGGCATCCGCAGGAACTCGAACAGGCCGAAGGGGGTGATTACGGCCGTCTTGGGGACGTCCGCGGGGTGGACGGGGACTTGGTGGTAGCCGCGCACCAGGTCGACCTTGGCAAAGACTGAGCGGCTGGCCAGTCTAGCCGAGAAGTCCTGAATGTGCGGCACGGGGTACCGATCAGGGGTGGTGGCATCATTGAGGCGGCGGTAATCCCCGCAGGGGCGCCAACCTCCGCCTGGTTTGGGAGCGATGTGGAGTGGGGAGGCCCAGGGACTGTTGGAGCGGCGGATGATGCCGAGCTGTTCCATGGTGGCAAACTCGGTCCGCGCGATCACCAGTTTGGCCGGGTCCAGCCTGCGTGTGTGGGCGTACACTGGGGGGCCTGTGGTGGGGATGAAGTGTTCCACCCCGTGTTTGGCGGCCTCCGCGGTGAAGGTCGGATTGGTAAGGGCCGGGAATTCGGCCAGGAGTGCCGAGTAGTCATCCGTGGCCCGGGCGTGGCACTGTGACGCCATGTCGGCAGGTTGACGGGGGGCCATGGCGCCCAGGATGGGGGACATGGTGTTCATGTCCACGAGGCGGTGACGAGGGATGTCTACCTGTAGGCCGTGGTCACACAGGAAATCTGCGCCGATGAGAGGGGAGAGCACCTTGGCAGTGATGAACTCCCATTGGTAGCGGTGACCAGCGCGGTCGAGGGTGACTCTCCGGGTGCCATACATCCGGATTTCCGAGCCGTTAGCAGCAGCCAGCACCGGTCCTCGTTCGCCCTTTTGGATGTCGAGGGAGGAGGCCGGGATGATGCTGTGCTGAGCCCCAGTGTCGCACAGGAACCGACGGCCGGATTTGTCATCCGTAACGAACAGCAGGGAGCCCTCGTGGCCCATGGCCATCGCGGGGGCTGGTACGGGGGCGGACTTGAAAGAGCAGGGAGGTGTGCACCGTTGTGCCCTGGCGCCGAACTGTGCGTGGTAGTAAAAGTGGCCCGGGTTAGTGGGGTGTAAAGGCCCCGTGGGCCTGGTGGCAGGCCCTTGTGGCCGTGTGCTGGCCGGTGAGGGGCGCGCCCAGGCATTGGCTGCCAGGTCCGGAGTGACGTCGCGGCTGGAGTGAGCGAACAGCAGCTTGTCGGCCTCATCGGCCAGGGCTTCCAGGTTCGTGAGGCCGGACACCACGATCGCTGGGCGGAAGCTGAGAGGGAGCTGGCGGATGAACAGCGAGCGGAAGAGGGATCCGGGTGGGCTCTCGTCGGTGAGGGAGAGCATCTGGGAGAGGAGGTCTGACAGTGAGGCATCACCGAGGCCTGGAAGGTCGAGGAGGTGGCAGTTTCGCTGATGCCGAGGCCGTAAATTTTTTAAGGAGCGCTGTTCTGAGATGTGCGTACTTGCCTTCCTCTGGTGGGTTCTGCGGCGCTGTCCAAACCTTCGAAACTGTGGCGCTACTGAGTGATGTGACGAGATAGTCGTACTTCGTCCCATCTGTGATGATATTTCGCAGCCGGAAGCGAGATTCAGCTTGGAGAAACCAGGCTTCGGGCTGGTTTTCCCAAAACTCCGGCAGTTTCACGGAAACTGCGTTCGTGTCCGCCATTGCAGTGCTCGGAATACGTTCTCAGCGTCGGGGTCACCAATGTTGAGGCTGCCGCGAAACACGAATGGAGGCTGAATCCATATGTGGAAAACAAGAAAACTTTAATTTATTGCATGGCACACAAAATGGCTGAGAGAGCTGCTCCCAGAATTCTCTGGCAAAACTCCCAGAATTCTCTGTGTAAAACCTGAGGCCTCGCCCCCTTCTGCCTTAAAGGTAAGGTTGTGGCGGATCACCACCTAAAACGGGCATAATCCACTCTTCCGTCTGTGGACAAATTTCCAGCACCTTCCCCTTTAAGGCACATTACCTTTAAGGCAGAAGGGGGTGGGGCCTCAGGTTTTACCCAGAGAATTCTGGGAGTTTTTAGCAGAGAATTCTGGGAGCAGCTCTCTCAGCCATTTTGTGTGCCATGCAGTGAATTAAAGTTTTCCTGTTTTCCGCATATGGATTCAGCCTCCATTCGTGTTTCGCGGCAGCCTCAACAAGGTGCCTTAAAGGGGAAGGTGCTGGAAATTTGTCCACAGACGGAAGAGTGGATTATGCCCGTTTTAGGTGGCGATCTGCCACAGCACCACGCGTTGGCCTGAGGCAATTCCACTGACCTCTGCCACCACCGCCGACATCGCCAGAGCCTTCATCAGCACCTGGGTCGCACGGTTCAGCGTCCCCTCCGACATGACGTCAGACAGAGGTCCGCAATTTATCTCTGAACTCTGGACCGCCGTCGCACGCAATCTCGGGGTGACCATTCACCGCACCACAGCGTACCACCCCCAAGCCAACGGACTGTGTGAGCGGTTCCACAGATCCTTGAAGGCATCTCTTCGAGCCAGCCTCCAAGACGGCGTCTGGACCGACCGACTTCCGTGGGTCCTCCTCGGCCTGCGCACCGCGGTTAAAGAAGACCTCCACGCATTGGCAGCAGACCTCGTGTACGGTCAGCCGCTGCGCGTACCCGGCGAGTTCCTGCCCACCGCCACGACACCCTGGTCAGCCGACCAGCAACGCCACGACTTCGCCTTACCGGCGCTGCAGTTCGCCCCGGTGCCCATTGCCCGACACGGCGAATCCACCTCACACGTCCCACTAAGCCTGCACGAGGCACGGTTTGTTTTCGTCCGGCACGGCGCCCACCGCGGACCCCTTCAACCTCCGTACGACGGGCCCTACAAGGTGCTACAGGCTGGGGACAAAGTTTTCACCCTGCATGTGGGCGACAGGACCGAAAAAGTGTCGGTGGACTGACTCAAGCCAGCACACTCGGAGCCCGGAGAGCAGGTCCCTGTAGCTCGTCCACCTCCACGCAGCCGACCTGCCCTCAAGTCGGTTCACCCGGCTGCTCCACGCCCGGCCGTTCCACGTCCACCGGCGTCCTACAAGAGCCGCTCCGGCCGGCCCATCAGACCGCCGCACCGTCTCGTCCACACCTCCTAAGCGGATTCTGGGGGGAGCTGTGTGGCGGATCGCCACCTAAAACGGGCATAATCCACTCTTCCGTCTGTGGACAAATTTCCAGCACCTTCCCCTTTAAGGCACCTTACCTTTAAGGCAGAAGGGAGCGGGGCCTCAGGTTTTACCCAGAGAATTCTGGGGGTTTTGCCAGAGAATTCTGGGAGCAGCTCTCTCAGCCATTTTGTGTGCCATGCAGTGAATTAAAGTTTTCTTGTTTTCCACATATGGAGTCAGCCTCCATTCGTGTTTTGCGGCAGCCTCAACAGTGCGGTCAACGATCGTCAGCAAGTGCGTGTGGCCTTGCGACGGCGGCAGGGGCCCGACGATGTCCACGTGGATGTGGTCGAATCTCCACGAGCGGACGGTAAACTCCTCGAGGGGTGCTTTCGTGTGTTGCTGTACCTTGGCACTTTGGCAGGCTAGGCAGGAGTTGGCCCAAGTGCGCACATCCTTGCGAAGGCCGCGCCAGACAAAGCGGTTGGCTACCAATTTGATGGATGCACGGGCGCCGGGGTGGGAGAGGTTGTGGTGAATGTCGAATATCCGGCGGCGCCAGGACGCTGGGACGACGGGCCGAGGTTGACATATGGATATGTCGCACTTGACCGTGACTGCGGTCGGGCCACAGGCGACGTCGGCCAGGCATAGCCCTGGTAGGTTGGTGGGTGCGGAGAGCAGATCCGGGTCGGTGATCTTGTCTGCTGCAAGTTGAGCGTAGTTGACTGCTAGGTGTGCGGCGTGGATGGCGGGGCGGGAGAGGCAGTCGGCTACCACATTGTCTCGGCCGGAGATGTGTTGGATGTCCGTGGTGAACTCGGACACTGCCGCGAGCTGGCGCTGCTGCCTGGCGGACCAGGGGTCGGTTGTCTTTGCCATTGCGAATGTCAGGGGCTTGTGGTCGACAAACGCAGTGAAGGGGTGGCCCTCAAGCAAAAACCGGAAATGGCGGACCGCCAGGAACAGCGCGAGGAGCTCGCGGTCGAAGGTGCTGTACTTGACTTCCGGGGGGCGTAGTTGGCGGCTGAAGAAGGCAAGTGGTTGCCAGGCGCCGTCGACCCACTGCTCATACACGGCGCCGACCGCGTGGTCGGAGGCGTCCGTGGTGAGCGCTACCCTGGCATTGGGCCGTGGGTGCGCGAGCAGGGTGGCGTTGGTGAGCGCGGTCTTGGTGGAATCGAAGGCGGCGGACGCATCTGCCATCCATTCGACCGCCATCTTGCCGCTCCTGCCCCGGAGGGCTTCATACAGGGGCCTCATGAGGGACGCCGCTTTGGGGATGAAGCGGTTATAGAAATTCACCATCCCGAGGAACTCCTGGAGGCCTTTGATAGTGGTGGGGCGGGGAAATTGTTGGACGGCCTGCACCTTGGTGGGCAGGGGAATGGCCCCAGCATGGGTGATGTGGTGGCCGAGGAAGTCGATCTTGTCCAAGCTGAACTGGCATTTGGCTGGGCTGAGGATGAGCCCGTGGTCGCTGAGGCGCCCGAACAGGATGCGAAGGTGTTCAAGGTGTTCCTGCTTGGAGGAACTGGCTACCAGGATGTCGTCCAGGTAGACGAACAGGAACTTCAGGTCCCGAAGGACCGAGTCCATGAGCCGTTGGAATGCCTGGGCCGCGTTTTTGAGGGGGTGATTACGGCCGTCTTGGGGACGTCCGCGGGGGTGGACGGGGACTTGGTGGTAGCCGCGCACCAGGTCGACCTTGGAAAAGACTGAGTGGCCGGCCAGTCTAGCCGAGAAGTCCTGAATGTGCGGCACGGGGTACCGATCAGGGGTGGTGGCATCATTGAGGCGGCGGTAATCCCCGCAGGGGCGCCAACCCCCGCCTGGTTTGGGGGCGATGTGGAGTGGGGAGGCCCAGGGACTGTTGGAGCGGCGGATGATTGCAAGCTGTTCCATGGTGGCAAACTCGGTCAGCGCGATCTCCAGTTTGGCCGGGTCCAGCCTGCGGGCGAGGGCGTACACTGGGGGGCCTGTGGTGGGGATGAAGTGTTCCACCCCGTGTTTGGCGGCCTCCGCGGAGAAGGTCGGATTGGTAAGGGCCGGGAATTCGGCCAGGAGTGCCGAGTAGTCATCCGTGGCCCGGACGTGGCACTGTGACGCCATGTCGGCGGGTTGACGGGGGGCCATGGCGCCCAGGATGGGGGACATGGTGTTCATGTCCACGAGGCGGTGACGAGGGATGTCTACCAGTAAGCCGTGCGCACACAGCAAATCTGCGCCGATGAGGGGGGAGAGCACCTTGGCAGTGATGAACTCCCATCGGTAGCGGTGACCAGCGAGGTCGAGGGTGACTGTCCGGGTGCCATACGTCCGGATTTCCGAGCCGTTAGCAGCAGCCAGCGCCGGTCCTCGTTCGCTCTTTTGGATGTCGAGGGAGGAGGCCGGGATGATGCTGTGCTGAGCCCCAGTGTCGCACAGGAAACGGCGGCCAGTTTTGTCATCCGTGACAAACAGCAGGGAGCCCGCGTGGCCCATGGCCATCGCGGGGGCTGGAACGGGGGTGGACTTGAAAGAGCAAGGAGGTGTGCACCGTTGTGCCCTGGCGCCGAACCGTGCGTGGTAGTAACAGTGGCCCGGGTTAGTGGGGCGTGAAGGCCCCGTGGGCCTGGTGACAGGCCCTTGTGGCCACGGGCTGGATGGTGAGGGGCGCGCCCAGGCATTGGCTGCCAGGTCCAGAGTGACGTCGCGGCTGGAGTGAGCGGACAGCAGCTTGTCGGCCTCATCAGCCAGGGCTTCCAGGTTCGTGAGGCCGGACGCCACGATCGCTGGGCGGATGCTGTGAGGGAGCTGGCGGATGAACGGCGTGCGGAAGAGGGATCCGGGTGGGCTCTCGTCGGTGAGGGAGAGCATGTGGGAGAGGAGGTCTGACGGTGAGGCATCACCAAGGCCTGGAAGGTCGAGGAGGTGGCAGTTTCGCTGATATGCCGAGGCCGTAAATTTTTTAAGGAGCGCTGTTCTGAGATGTGCGTACTTGCCTTCCTCTGGTGGGTTCTGCAGCGTTGTCCAAACCTTGGAAACTGCGACGCTACTGAGTGATGTGACGAGATAGTCGTACTTCGTCCCATCTGTGGTGATATTTCGCAGCCGGAAGCGAGATTCAGCTTGGAGAAACCAGGCTTCGGGCTGGTTTTCCCAAAACTCCGGCAGTTTCATGGAAACTGCGTTCGTGTCCGCCATTGCAGTGCTCGGAATACGTTCTGAGCGTCGGGGTCACCAATGTTGAGGCTGCCGCGAAACACGAATGGAGGCTGAATCCATATGTGGAAAACAAGAAGCTTTTATTCACTGCATGGCAAAACAAAATGTCTGAGAAAGCTGCTCCCAGAATTCTCTGGGTAAACTCCCAGAATTCTCTGGGTAAAACCTGAGGCCCCGCCCCCTTCTGCCTTAAAGGGAAGGGGCTGGAAATTTTTCCACAGACGGAAGAGTGGATTATGCCCGTTTTAGGTGGCGATCCGCCACAGAATGTTAAATATTAAAACTATCACTCCCCCGTGTTTTATTTTTATTTCATGTGTCTTGCACCTCAGCTTCATCCTGCAGCAGGATAAAGAATATCTTCTAGACCTCTAGACATAGACTTGTTCAAGGTTGACGTTGTGGTGGATTGCCACCGAAACGGGCATAACCCACTTTTCCGTCTGTGGACAAAATATCGGGCACCTTGCCTTTAAGGCAGGAGAAAAGTAGTGGGCGGGGCCTCAGGTTTTTCCAGAGAATTCTGGGAGCAGTTGGTTTCAGCCATTTTGGACCATGCGGTTGTATTAAAAAGCCTTTGTTGTCCAAACGTGGATTCAGTCTTAATTCGTGTTTCGCGGCAGCCTCAACATTGGTGACCCTGACGCTCAGAACGTATTCTGAGCACTGCAATGGCGGACACGAACGCAGTTTCCGTGAAACTGCCAGAGTTTTGGGAAAACCAGCCCAAAGCCTGGTTTCTCCAACCTGAATCCCGCTTCCGGCTGCGAAACATCACCACAGATGGGACGCAGTACGACTACCTCGTCACATCACTCGGTAGCGCCACAGTTTCGAAGGTTTGGACAGCGCTGCAGAACCCACCAGAGGAAGGCAAGTATGCACATCTGAAGTCAGCGCTCCTTAAAAAATTTACGGCATCGGCATATCAGCGAAACTGCCACCTCCTCGACCTTCCAGGCCTCGGTGATGCCTCACTGTCAGACCTCCTCTCCCACATGCTCTCCCTCACCGACGAGAGCCCACCCGGATCCCTCTTCCGCACGCTGTTCATCCGGCAGCTTCCTCTCAGCATCCGCCCAGCGATCGTGGCGTCCGGCCTCATGAACCTGGAAGCCCTGGCCGATGAGGCCGACAAGCTGCTGTCCGCTCACTCCAGCCGCCACGTCACTCCGGACCTGGCAGCCAATGCCTGGGCGCGCCCCTCACCGGCCACCACGCGGCCACAAGGACCAGCCACCAGGCCCACGAGGCCTTCGCGCCCCACTAACCCGGGCCACTGCTACTAAGGGTAGGGTGTGCACACTCCTGTACTAAGGGTAGTGTGTGCACTCTCCTGTACTAAGGGTAGGGTGTGCACTCTCCAATGCTAAGGATAGGGTGTGCACTCTCTTGTATTAAGGTTAGGGTGTGCACTCTCCTCTGCTAAGGGTAGGGTGTGCACTCTCCTGTATTAAGGGTAGGATGTGCACTCTCCTGTACTAAGGTTAGGGTGTGCACTCTCCTGTACTAAGGTTAGGGTGTGCACTCTCCTGTACTAAGAGTAGGGTGTGCACTCTCCTGTCCTAAGCGTAGGGTGTGCACTCTCCTGTAATAAGGGTAGGGTGTGCACTCTCCTGTGCTAAGGTTAGGGTGTGCACTCTCCTGTGCTAAGGGTAGGGTGTGCACTCTCCTGTACTAAGGGTAGGGTGTGCACTCTCCTGTACTCAGGGTATTGTGTGCACGCTCCTGTGCTAAGGTTAGGGTGTGCACTCTCCTGTACTAAAGGTAGGGTGTGCACTCTCCTGTAATAAGGGTAGGGTGTGCACTCTCCTGTGCTAAGGTTAGGGTGTGCACTCTCCTGTACTAAAGGTAGGGTGTGCACTCTCCTGTACTAAGGGTAGGGTGTGCACACTCCTTTACTAAGGGTAGGGTGTGCACTCTCCTGTACTAAGAGTAGGGTGTGCACTCTCCTGTACTAAGGGTATTGTGAGCACGCTCCTGTACTAAGGGTAGTGTGTGCACGCGTCTGTGCTAAGGGTAGGGTGTGCACTCTCCTGTACTAAGGGTAGGGTGTGCACTCTCCTGTACTAAGGGTAGGGTGTGCACACTCCTGTACTAAGGGTAGGGTGTGCACTCTCCTGTACTAAGGGTAGGGTGTGCACTCTCCTGTACTAAGGGTAGGGTGTGCACACTTCTTTACTCAGGGTAGGTTGTGCACCCTCCTGTACTAAGGGTAGGGTGTGCACTCTCCTGTACTAAGGGTAGGGTGTGCACACTCCTTTACTAAGGGTAGGGTGTGCACTCTCCTGTACTAAGGGTAGGGTGTGCACTCTCCTGTACTAAGGGTATTGTGAGCACGCTCCTGTACTGAGGGTAGTGTGTGCACGTGTCTGTGCTAAGGGTAGGGTGTGCACTCTCCTGTACTAACGGTAGGATGTGCACTCTCCTGTACTAAGGGTAGGGTGGGCACTCTCCTGTACTTAGGGTAGGCTGTGCACTCTATGGTAATAAAGGTAGGGTGTGCACTCTCCTGTACTAAGGGTAGGGTGTGCACTCTCCTGTACTAAGGGTAGGTTATTCACTCTCCTGTACTAAGGGTAGGGTGTCCACTCTCCTGTACTAAGGGTAGGGTGTGCACTCTCCTGCACTAAGGGCAGGGTGTGCACTCTCCTGCACTAAGGGTAGGGTGTGCACTCTCCTGTACTAAGGGTAGGGTGTGCACTCTCCTGTACTAAGGGTAGGGTGGGCACTCTCCTGTACTAAGGGGAGGTGTGCACTCTCCTCTACTAAGGGTAGGGTGTGCACTCGACTGTACTAAGGGTAGGGTGTGCACTCTCCTGTATTATGGGTAGGGTGTGAACTCTCCTGTACTAAGGGTAGGGTGTGCACTCTCCTGTACTAAGGGTAGGGTGTGCACTCTCCTGTAATAAGGGTAGGGAGTGCACTCTCCTGTACTAAGGGTAGGGTGTGCACACTCCTGTACCAAGGGTAGGGTGTGCACTGTCCATTACTAAGGGTAGGATGTGCACTCTCCTGTACTAAGGGTAGGGTGTGCACTCTCCTGTACTAAGTGTAGGGTGTGCACTCTCCTGTACTAAGGGTAGGGTGTGCACTCTACTGTACTAAGGGTAGGGTGTGCACTCTCCTGCAATAAGGGTAGGGAGTGCACTCTCCTGTACCAAGGGTAGGGTGTGCACTCTCCTGTACCAAGGGTAGGGTGTGCACTGTCCATTACTAAGGGTAGGGTGTGCACTCTCCTGTACTAAGGGTAGGGTGTGCACTCTCCTGTACTAAGGGTAGGGTGTGCACTCTCCTGTGCTAAGGGTAGGGTGTGCACTCTCCTGTGCTAAGGGTAGGGTGTGCACTCTCCTGTACTAAGGGTAGGGTGTGCACTCTCCTGTACTAAGGGTAGGGTGTGCACTCTCCTGTACTAAGGGTAGGGTGTGCACTCTACTGTACTAAGGGTAGGGTGTGCACTCTCCTGCAATAAGGGTAGGGAGTGCACTCTCCTGTACCAAGGGTAGGGTGTGCACTCTCCTGTACCAAGGGTGGGGTGTGCACTGTCCATTACTAAGGGTAGGGTGTGCACTCTCCTGTACTAAGGGTAGGGTGAGCACTCTCCTGTACTAAGGGTAGGGTGTGCACTCTCCTGTGCTAAGGGTAGGGTGTGCACTCTCCTGTGCTAAGGGTAGGGTGTGCACTCTCCTGTACTAAGGGTAGGGTGTGCACTCTCCTGTACTAAGGGTAGGGTGTGCACTCTCCTGTACTAAGGGTAGGGTGTGCACTCTCCTGTGCTAAGGGTAGGGTGTGCACTCTCCTGTGCTAAGGGTAGGGTGTACACTCTCCTGTGCTAAGGGTAGGGTGTACACTCTCCTGTACTAAGGGTAGGGTGTGCACTCTCTTGTACTCAGGGTATTGTGTGCACGCTCCTCTCCTAAGGGTAGGGTGTGCACTTTCCTGTAATAACGGTAGGGTGTGCACTCTCCGGTACTAAGGGTAGGGTGTACACTCTCCTGTACTAAGCGTAGGGAGTGCATTCTCCTGCACTTAGGGTAGGGTGTCCACTCTCCTGTACTAAGGGTAGGGTGTGCACTCTCCTGTACTAAGGGTAGGGTGTGCACTCTCCTGTACTAAGGGTAGGGTGTGCACTCTCCTGTACTAAGGGTAGGGTGTGCACTCTCCTGTACTAAGGGTAGGGTGTGTACTCTCCTGTACTAAGGGTAGGGTGTGCACTCTCCTGTACTAAGGGTAGGGTGTGCACTCCCCTGTAGTAGGGGTAGGGTGTGCACTCTCCTGTACTAAGGGTAGGGTGTGCACTCTCCTGAACTAAGGGTAGGGTGTGCACGCTGCTGTATTAAGGGTAGGGTGTGCACTCTCCGGTACATAGGGTAGGGTGTGCACTTTCCTGTACTAAGGGTAGAGTGTGCACTCTCCTGTACTAAGGGTAGGGTGTGCACTCTCCTGTACTAAGGGTATTGTGTGCGCGCTGCTGTAATAAGGGTAGGGTGTGCACTCTACTGTACTAAGGGTCGGGTGTGCACTCTCCTCTACTAAGGGTAGGGCGTGCACTCTCCTGTACTAAGGGTATTGTGTGCACGCTCCTGTACTAAGGGTAGGGTGTGCACGCGTCTGTGCTAAGGGTAGGGTGTGCACTCTCCTGTACTAAGGGTAGGATGTGCACATTCCTGTATTAAGGGTAGGGTGTGCACACTCCTGTACTCAGGGTAGGATGTGCACGCTCCTCTCCTATGGGTAGGGTGTGCACTCTCCTGTACTAAGGGTAGGGTGTACACTCTCCTGTACTAAGGGTAGAGTGTGCACACTCCTGTACTGAGGCTAGGGTGTGCACACTCCTGTACTAAGGGTAGGGTGTGCACTTTCCTGAATAACGGTAGGGTGTGCACTCTCCGGTACTAAGGGTAGGGTGTACACTCTCCTGCACTAAGGGTAGGGTGTGCACTCTCCTGTACTAAGGGTAGGGTGTGCACTCTCCTGCACTAAGGGTAGGATGTGCACTCTCCTGTACTAAGGGTATTGTGTGCACTCTCCTGTACTAAGGGTAGGGTGTGCACTCTCCTGTACTAAGGGTAGGGTGTGCACTCTCCTGTACTAAGGGTAGGGTGTGCACTCTCCTGTACTAAGGGTAGGGAGTGCACTCTCCTGTACTAAGGGTAGGGTGTGCACTCTCCTGTAATAACGGTAGGGTGTGCACTCTCCTGTACTAAGGGTAGGGAGTGCACTCTGCTGTAATAACGGAAGGGTGTGCACTCTCCTGTACTAAGGGTAGGGTGTGCACTCTCCTGTACTCAGGGTAGGGTGTGCACTCTCATGTACTAAGGGTAGTGTGTGCACTCTCCTGTAATAACGGTAGGGTGTGCACTCTCCTGTACTAAGGGTAGGGTGTGCACGCTCCTGTACGAAGGGTAGGGAGTGCACTCTCCAGTACTAAGGGTAGGGTGTGTACTCTTCTGTTCTAAGGGTAGGGTGTGCACTCTCCTGTACTAAGGGTAGGGTGTGCACTCTCTTGTACTAAGGGTAGGGTGTGCACACTCCTGTACTAAGGGTAGGGTGTGCACTCTCCTCTACTAAGGGTAGGGCGTGCACTCTCCTGTACTAAGGGTACTGTGTGCACGCTCCTGTACTAAGGGTAGGGTGTGCACGCGTCTGTGCTAAGGGTAGGGTGTGCACTCTCCTGTACTAAGGGTAGGATGTGCACATTCCTGTATTAAGGGTAGGGTGTGCACACTCCTGTACTCAGGGTAGGATGTGCACGCTCCTCTCCTATGGGTAGGGTGTGCACTCTCCGGTACTAAGGGTAGGGTGTACACTCTCCTGTACTAAGCGTAGGGAGTGCATTCTCCTGCACTTAGGGTAGGGTGTCCACTCTCCTGTACTAAGGGTAGGGTGTGCACTCTCCTGTACTAAGGGTAGGGTGTGCACTCTCCTGTACTAAGGGTAGGGTGTGCACTCTCCTATACTAAGGTTAGGGTGTGTACTCTCCTGTACTAAGGGTAGGGTGTGTACTCTCCTGTACTAAGGGTAGGGTGTGCACTCTCCTGTACTAAGGGTAGGGTGTGCACTCCCCTGTAGTAGGGGTAGGGTGTGCACTCTCCTGTACTAAGGGTAGGGTGTGCACTCTCCTGAACTAAGGGTAGGGTGTGCACGCTGCTGTATTAAGGGTAGGGTGTGCACTCTCCTGTACTAAGGGTAGGGTGTGCACTCTCCTGTACTAAGGGTATTGTGTGCGCGCTCCTGTCATAAGGGTAGGGTGTGCACTCTACTGTACTAAGGGTCGGGTGTGCACTCTCCTCTACTAAGGGTAGGGTGTGCACGCTGCTGTATTAAGGGTAGGGTGTGCACTCTCCGGTACATAGGGTAGGGTGTGCACTTTCCTGTACTAAGGGTAGGGTGTGCACTCTCCTGTACTAAGGGTATTGTGTGCGCGCTCCTGTAATAAGGGTAGGGTGTGCACTCTACTGTACTAAGGGTCGGGTGTGCACTCTCCTCCACTAAGGGTAGGGCGTGCACTCTCCTGTACTAAGGGTATTGTGTGCACGCTCCTGTACTAAGGGTAGGGTGTGCACGCGTCTGTGCTAAGGGTAGGGTGTGCACTCTCCTGTACTAAGGGTAGGATGTGCACAATGCTGTATTAAGGGTAGGGTGTGCACACTCCTGTACTCAGGGTAGGATGTGCACGCTCCTCTCCTATGGGTAGGGTGTGCACTCTCCTGTACTAAGGGTAGGGTGTACACTCTCCTGTACTAAGGGTAGAGTGTGCACACTCCTGTACTGAGGCTAGGGTGTGCACACTCCTGTACTAAGGGTAGGGTGTGCACACTCCTTTACTAAGGGTAGGGTGTGCACTTTCCTGAATAACGGTAGGGTGTGCACTCTCCGGTACTAAGGGTAGGGTGTACACTCTCCTGCACTAAGGGTAGGGTGTGCACTCTCCTGTACTAAGGGTAGGGTGTGCACTCTCCTGTACTAAGGGTAGGGTGTGCACTCTCCTGTACTAAGGGTAGGGTGTGCACTCTCCTGTACTAAGGGTAGGGTGTGCACTCTCCTGTACTAAGGGTATTGTGTGCACTCTCCTGTACTAAGGGTAGGGTGTGCACTCTCCTGTACTAAGGGTAGGGTGTGCACTCTCCTGTACTAAGGGTAGGGTGTGCACTCTCCTGTACTAAGGGTAGGGTGTGCACTCTCCTGTACTAAGGGTAGGGTGTGCACTCTCCTGTCCTAAGGGTAGGGTGTGCACTCTCCTGTACTAAGGGTAGGGTGTGCACTCTCCTGTACTAAGGGTAGGGAGTGCACTCTCCTGTAATAACGGAAGGGTGTGCACTCTCCTGTACTAAGTGTAGGGTGTGCACGCTCCTGTACGAAGGGTAGGGAGTGCACTCTCCAGTACTAAGGGTAGGGTGTGTACTCTTCTGTTCTAAGGGTAGGGTGTGCACTCTCCTGTACTAAGGGTAGGGTGTGCACTCTCTTGTATTAAGGGTAGGGTGTGCACACTCCTGTCCTAAGGGTATTGTGTGCACTCTCCTGTACTCAGGGTAGGGTGTGCACTCTCATGTACTAAGGGTAGTGTGTGCACTCTCCTGTAATAACGGTAGGGTGTGCACTCTCCTGTACTAAGTGTAGGGTGTGCACGCTCCTGTACGAAGGGTAGGGAGTGCACTCTCCAGTACTAAGGGTAGGGTGTGTACTCTTCTGTTCTAAGGGTAGGGTGTGCACTCTCCTGTACTAAGGGTAGGGTGTGCACTCTCTTGTATTAAGGGTAGGGTGTGCACACTCCTGTACTAAGGGTAGGGTGTGCACTCTCCTCTCCTAAGGGTAGGGCGTGCACTCTCCTGTACTAAGGGTATTGTGTGCACGATCCTGTACTAAGGGTAGGGTGTGCACGCGTCTGTGCTAAGGGTAGGGTGTGCACTCTCCTGTACTAAGGGTAGGATGTGCACATTCCTGTATTAAGGGTAGGGTGTGCACACTCCTGTACTCAGGGTAGGATGTGCACGCTCCTCTCCTTTGGGTAGGGTGTGCACTCTCCGGTACTAAGGGTAGGGTGTACACTCTCCTGTACTAAGCGTAGGGAGTGCATTCTCCTGCACTTAGGGTAGGGTGTCCACTCTCCTGTACTAAGGGTAGGGTGTGCACTCTCCTGTACTAAGGGTAGGGTGTGCACTCTCCTGTACTAAGGGTAGGGTGTGCACTCTCCTATACTAAGGTTAGGGTGTGCACTCTCCTGTACTAAGGGTAGGGTGTGTACTCTCCTGTACTAAGGGTAGGGTGTGCACTCTCCTGTACTAAGGGTAGGGTGTGCACTCCCCTGTAGTAGGGGTAGGGTGTGCACTCTCCTGTACTAAGGGTAGGGTGTGCACTCTCCTGAACTAAGGGTAGGGTGTCCACGCTGCTGTATTAAGGGTAGGGTGTGCACTCTCCGGTACATAGGGTAGGGTGTGCACTTTCCTGTACTAAGGGTAGGGTGTGCACTCTCCTGTACTAAGGGTAGGGTGTGCACTCTCCTGTACTAAGGGTATTGTGTGCGCGCTCCTGTAATAAGGGTAGGGTGTGCACTCTACTGTACTAAGGGTAGGGTGTGCACTCTCCTCTACTAAGGGTAGGGCGTGCACTCTCCTGTACTAAGGGTATTGTGTGCACGCTCCTGTACTAAGGGTAGGGTGTGCACGCGTCTGTGCTAAGGGTAGGGTGTGCACTCTCCTGTACTAAGGGTAGGATGTGCACAATGCTGTATTAAGGGTAGGGTGTGCACACTCCTGTAGTAGGGGTAGGGTGTGCACTCTCCTGTACTAAGGGTAGGGTGTGCACTCTCCTGAACTAAGGGTAGGTTGTCCACGCTGCTGTATTAAGGGTAGGGTGTGCACTCTCCGGTACATAGGGTAGGGTGTGCACTTTCCTGTACTAAGGGTAGGGTGTGCACTCTCCTGTACTAAGGGTAGGGTGTGCACTCTCCTGTACTAAGGGTAGTGTGTGCGCGCTCCTGTACTAAGGGTAGGGTGTGCACTCTACTGTACTAAGGGTCGGGTGTGCACTCTCCTCTACTAAGGGTAGGGCGTGCACTCTCCTGTACTAAGGGTATTGTGTGCACGCTCCTGTACTAAGGGTAGGGTGTGCACGCGTCTGTGCTAAGGGTAGGGTGTGCACTCTCCTGTACTAAGGGTAGGATGTGCACAATGCTGTATTAAGGGTAGGGTGTGCACACTCCTGTACTCAGGGTAGGATGTGCACGCTCCTCTCCTTTGGGTAGGGTGTGCACTCTCCTGTACGAAGGGTAGGGTGTACACTCTCCTGTACTAAGGGTAGAGTGTGCACACTCCTGTACTGAAGCTAGGGTGTGCACACTCCTGTACTAAGGGTAGGGTGTGCACAATCCTGTACTAAGGGTAGGGTGTGCACACTCCTGTACTGAGGCTAGGGTGTGCACACTCCTGTACTGAGGCTAGGGTGTGCACACTCCTGTACTAAGGGTAGGGTGTGCACACTCCTGTACTAAGGGTAGGGTGTGCACACTCCTTTACTAAGGGTAGGGTGTGCACTTTCCTGAATAACGGTAGGGTGTACACTCTCCTGTACTAAGGGTAGAGTGTGCACACTCCTGTACTAAGGGTAGGGTGTACACTCTCCTGCACTAAGGGTAGGGTGTGCACTCTCCTGCACTAAGGGTAGGATGTGCACTCTCCTGTACTAAGGGTATTGTGTGCACTCTTCTGTACTAAGGGTAGGGTGTGCACTCTCCTGTAATAACGGTAGGGTGTGCACTCTCCTGTACTAAAGGTAGGGTGTGCACTCTCCTGCACTAAGGGTAGGATGTGCACTCTCCTGTACTAAGGGTATTGTGTGCACTCTCCTGTACTAAGGGTAGGGTGTGCACTCGCCTGTACTAAGGGTAGGGTGTGCACTCTCCTGTACTAAGGGTAGGGTGTGCACTCTCCTGTACTAAGGGTAGGGTGTGCACACTCCTGTACTAAGGGTAGGGTGTGCACTCTCCTGTACTAAGGGTAGGGTGTGCACTCTCCTGTCCTAAGGGTAGGGTGTGCACCCTCCTGTAATAACGGAAGGGTGTGCACTCTCCTGTACTAAGGGTAGGGTGTGCACTCTCCTGTACTAAGGGTAGGGTGTGCACTCTCCTGTACTAAGGGTAGGGAGTGCACTCTCCTGTAATAACGGTAGGGTGTGCACTCTCCTGTACTTAGGGTATTGTGTGCACTCTCCTGTACTCAGGGTAGGGTGTGCACTCTCCTGTACTAAGGGTAGGGTGTGCACTCTCATGTACTAAGGGTAGTGTGTGCACTCTCCTGTAATAACGGTAGGGTGTGCACTCTCCTGTACTAAGTGTAGGGTGTGCACGTTCCTGTACGAAGGGTAGGGAGTGCACTCTCCAGTACTAAGGGTAGGGTGTGTACTCTCCTGTTCTAAGGGTAGGGTGTGCACTCTCCTGTACTAAGGGTAGGGTGTGCACTCTCTTGTACTAAGGGTAGGGTGTGCACACTCCTGTACTAAGGGTCGGGTGTGCACTCTCCTCTACTAAGGTAGGGCGTGCACTCTCCTGTACTAAGGGTATTGTGTGCACGCTCCTGTACTAAGGGTAGGGTGTGCACGCGTCTGTGCTAAGGGTAGGGTGTGCACTCTCCTGTACTAAGGGTAGGATGTGCACATTCCTGTATTAAGGGTAGGGTGTGCACACTCCTGTACTCAGGGTAGGATGTGCACGCTCCTCTCCTATGGGTAGGGTGTGCACTCTCCTGTACTAAGGGTAGGGTGTACACTCTCCTGTACTAAGGGTAGAGTGTGCACACTCCTGTACTGAGGCTAGGGTGTGCACACTCCTGTACTAAGGGTAGGGTGTGCACACTCCTTTACTAAGGGTAGGGTGTGCACTTTCCTGAATAACGGTAGGGTGTGCACTCTCCGGTACTAAGGGTAGGGTGTACACTCTCCTGCACTAAGGGTAGGGTGTGCATTCTCCTGTACTAAGGGTAGGGTGTGCACTCTCCTGCACTAAGGGTAGGATGTGCACTCTCCTGTACTAAGGGTAGGGTGTGCACTCTCCTGTACTAAGGGTAGGGTGTGCACTCTCCTGTACTAAGGGTATTGTGTGCACTCTCCTGTACTAAGGGTAGGGTGTGCACTCTCCTGTACTAAGGGTAGGGTGTGCACTCTCCTGTACTAAGGGTAGGGTGTGCACTCTCCTGTACTAAGGGTAGGGTGTGCACTCTCCTGTACTAAGGGTAGGGTGTGCACTCTCCTGTACTAAGGGTAGGGTGTGCACTCTCCTGCCCTAAGTGTAGGATGTGCACTCTCCTGTACTAAGGGTATTGTGTGCACTCTCCTGTACTAAGGGTAGGGTGTGCACTCTCCTGTACTAAGGGTAGGGTGTGCACTCTCCTGTACTAAGGGTAGGGTGTGCACTCTCCTGTACTAAGGGTAGGGTGTGCACTCTCCTGTACTAAGGGTAGGGTGTGCACTCTCCTGTACTAAGGGTAGGGTGTGCACTCTCCTGTCCTAAGGGTAGGGTGTGCACCCTCCTGTAATAACGGAAGGGTGTGCACTCTCCTGTACTAAGGGTAGGGTGTGCACTCTCCTGTACTAAGGGTAGGGTGTGCACTCTCCTGTACTAAGGGTAGGGAGTGCACTCTCCTGTAATAACGGTAGGGTGTGCACTCTCCTGTACTAAGGGTATTGTGCGCACTCTCCTGTACTCAGGGTAGGGTGTGCACTCTCCTGTACTAAGGGTAGGGTGTGCACTCTCCTGTACTAAGGGTAGGGTGTGCACTCTCCTGTATTCAGGGTAGGTTGTGCACTCTCCTGTACTAAGGGTAGGGTGTGCAGTCTCCTGTACTAAGGGTAGGGTGTGCACTCTCCTGTACTAAGGGTAGTGTGTGCACTCTCCTGTACTAATGGTAGGGTGTGCACACTCCTGTACTAAGTGTAGTATGTGCACACTCCTGTATTAAGGGTAGGGTGTGCACACTCCTGTACTAAGGGTAGGTTGAGCACCCACCTGTACTAAGAGTAGGTTGTGCACTCTCCTGTACTAAGGGTAGGTTGTGCACTCTCCTGTACTAAGGGTAGGGTGTGCACTCTCCTGTCCGAAGGGTAGGGTGTGCACTCTATTGTACTAAGGGTAGGGTGTGCACTCTCCTGTACTAAGGGTAGGGTGTGCACTCTCCTGTACTAAGGGTAGGGTGTCCACTCTCCTGTACTAAGGGTAGGGTGTGCACTCTCCTGTACTAAGGGTAGGGTGTGCACTCTCCTGTACGAAGGGTAGGGTGTGCACTCTCATGTACTAAGGGTAGGGTGTGCACTCTCCTGTACTAAGGGTAGGGTGTGCACTCTCCTGTACTAAGGGTAGGGGGTGCACTCTCCTGTACTAAGGGTAGGGTGTGCACTCTCATGTACTAAGGGTAGTGTGTGCACTCTCCTGTGATAACGGTAGGGTGTGCACTCTCCTGTACTAAGTGTAGGGTGTGCACGCTCCTGTACGACGGGTAGGGAGTGCACTCTCCAGTACTAAGGGTAGGGTGTGTACTCTCCTGTTCTTAGGGTAGGGTGTGCACACTCCTGTACTAAGGGTAGGGTGTGCACTCTCCTGTATTATGGGTAGGGTGTCCACTCTCCTGTACCAGGGGTCGTGTGTGCACTCTCCTGTACTAAGGGTAGGGTGTGCACTCTCCTGTACTAAGGGTAGGGTGTGCACTCTCCTGTACTAAGGGTAGGATGTGCACGCTCCTCTCCTATGGGTAGGGTGTGCACTCTCCTGTACTAAGGGTAGGGTGTACACTCTCCTGTACTAAGGGTAGAGTGTGCACACTCCTGTACTGAGGCTAGGGTGTGCACACTCCTGTACTAAGGGTAGGGTGTGCACACTCCTTTACTAAGGGTAGGGTGTGCACTTTCCTGAATAACGGTAGGGTGTGAAATCTCCGGTACTAAGGGAAGGGTGTACACTCTCCTGCACTAAGGGTAGGGTGTGCATTCTCCTGTACTAAGGGTAGGGTGTGCACTCTCCTGCACTAAGGGTAGGGTGTGCACTCTTCTGTACTAAGGGTAGGGTGTGCACTCTCCTGTAATAACGGTAGGGTGTGCACTCTCCTGTACTAAGGGTAGGGTGTGCACTCTCCTGTACTAAGGGTAGGGTGTGCACTCTCCTGTAATAACGGTAGGGTGTGCACTCTCCTGTACTAAGGGTAGGGTGTGCACTCTCCTATACTAAGGGTATTGTGTGCACTCTCCTGTACTAAGGGTAGGGTGTGCACTCTCCTGTACTTAGGGTAGGGTGTGCACTCTCCTGTACTTAGGGTAGGGTGTGCACTCTCCTGTACTAAGGGTAGGGTGTGCACTCTCCTGTACTAAGGGTAGGGTGTGCACTCTCCTGTACTAAGGGTAGGGTGTGCACTCTCCTGCACTAAGGGTAGGATGTGCACTCTCCTGTACTAAGGGTATTGTGTGCACTCTCCTGTACTAAGGGTAGGGTGTGCACTCTCCTGTACTAAGGGTAGGGTGTGCACTCTCCTGTACTAAGGGTAGGGTGTGCACTCTCCTGTACTAAGGGTAGGGTGTGCACTCTCCTGTACTAAGGGTAGGGTGTGCACTCTCCTGTACTAAGGGTAGGGTGTGCACTCTCCTGTACTAAGGGTAGGGTGTGCACTCTCCTGTACTAAGGGTAGGGTGTGCACTCTCCTGCACTAAGGGTAGGATGTGCACTCTCCTGTACTAAGGGTATTGTGTGCACTCT
Source organism: Squalus acanthias (assembly GCA_030390025.1). Lineage (NCBI taxonomy): Eukaryota > Metazoa > Chordata > Chondrichthyes > Squaliformes > Squalidae > Squalus > Squalus acanthias. The sequence goes on along the minus strand of CM059436.1, from coordinate 27,810,584 downwards.
CCTGTACTAAGGGTAGGGTGTGCACTTTCCTGTACTAAGGGTAGGGTGTGCACTCTCCTGTACTAAGGGTAGGGTGTGCACTCTCCTGTACTAAGGGTAGGGTGTGCACTCTCCTGTACTAAGGGTAGGGTGTGCACTCTCCTGTACTAAGGGTAGGGTGTGCACTCTCCTGTACTTAGGGTAGGGTGTGCACTCTCCTGTCCTAAGGGTAGGGTGTGCACCCTCCTGTAATAACGGAAGGGTGTGCACTCTCCTGTACTAAGGGTAGGGTGTGCACTCTCCTGTACTAAGGGTAGGGTGTGCACACTCCTGTACTAAGGGTAGGGTGTGCACTCTCCTGTACTAAGGGTAGGGAGTGCACTCTCCTGTACTAAGGGTACGGTGTGCACTCTCCTGTACTCAGGGTAGGGTGTGCACTCTCCTGTACTAAGGGTAGAGTGTGCACTCTCATGTACTAAGGGTAGTGTGTGCACTCTCCTGTAATAACGGTAGGGTGTGCACTCTCCTGTACTAAGTGTAGGGTGTGCACGCTCCTGTACGAAGGGTAGGGAGTGCACTCTCCAGTACTAAGGGTAGGGTGTGTACTCTCCTGTTCTAAGGGTAGGGTGTGCACTCTCCTGTACTAAGGGTAGGGTGTGCACACTCCTGTACTAAGGGTAGGGTGTGCACTCTCTTGTACTCAGGGTAGGGTGTGCACTCTACTGTACTAAGGGTCGGGTGTGCACTCTCCTCTACTAAGGGTAGGGCGTGCACTCTCCTGTACTAAGGGTATTGTGTGCACGCTCCTGTACTAAGGGTAGGGTGTGCACGCGTCTGTGCTAAGGGTAGGGTGTGCACTCTCCTGTACTAAGGGTAGGATGTGCACATTCCTGTATTAAGGGTAGGGTGTGCACACTCCTGTACTCAGGGTAGGATGTGCACGCTCCTCTCCTATGGGTAGGGTGTGCACTCTCCTGTACTAAGGGTAGGGTGTGCACTCCCCTGTACTAAGGGTATTGTGTGCACTCTCCTGTACTAAGGGTAGGGTGTGCACTCTCCTGTACTAAGGGTAGGGTGTGCACTCTCCTGTACTAAGGGTAGGGTGTGCACTCTCCTGTACTAAGGGTAGGGTGTGCACTCTCCTGTACTAAGGGTAGGGTGTGCACTCTCCTGTACTAAGGGTAGGGTGTGCACTCTCCTGTACTAAGGGTAGGGTGTGCACTCTCCTGTACTAAGGGTAGGGTGTGCACTCTCCTGTCCTAAGGGTCGGGTGTGCACCCTCCTGTAATAACGGAAGGGTGTGCACTCTCCTGTACTAAGGGTAGGGTGTGCACTCTCCTGTACTAAGGGTAGGGTGTGCACTCTCCTGTACTAAGGGTAGGGTGTGCACTCTCCTGTACTAAGGGTAGGGTGTGCACTCTCCTGTACTAAGGGTAGGGTGTGCACTCTCCTGTACTAAGGGTAGGGTGTGCACTCTCCTGTCCTAAGGGTCGGTTGTGCACCCTCCTGTAATAACGGAAGGGTGTGCACTCTCCTGTACTAAGGGTAGGGTGTGCACTCTCCTGTACTAAGGGTAGGGTGTGCACTCTCCTGTACTAAGGGTAGGGAGTGCACTCTCCTGTAATAACGGTAGGGAGTGCACTCTCCTGTAATAACGGTAGGGTGTGCACTCTCCTGACTAAGGGTAGGTTGTGCACTCTCCTGTACTAAGGGTATTGTGTGCACTCTCCTGTACTAAGGGTAGGGTGTGCACTCTCCTCTACTAAGGGTAGGGCGTGCACTCTCCTGTACTAAGGGTATTGTGTGCACGCTCCTGTACTAAGTGTAGGGTGTGCACGCGTCTGTGCTAAGGGTAGGGTGTGCACACTCCTGTACTCAGGGTAGGATGTGCACGCTCCTCTCCTATGGGTAGGGTGTGCACTCTCCTGTACTAAGGGTAGGGTGTACACTCTCCTGTACTAAGGGTAGAGTGTGCACACTCCTGTACTGAGGCTAGGGTGTGCACACTCCTGTACTAAGGGTAGGGTGTGCACACTCCTTTACTAAGGGTAGGGTGTGCACTTTCCTGAATAACGGTAGGGTGTGCACTCTCCGGTACTAAGGGTAGGGTGTACACTCTCCTGCACTAAGGGTAGGGTGTGCATTCTCCTGTACTAAGGGTAGGGTGTGCACTCTCCTGCACTAAGGGTAGGATGTGCACTCTCCTGTACTAAGGGTATTGTGTGCACTCTTCTGTACTAAGGGTAGGGTGTGCACTCTCCTGTAATAACGGTAGGGTGTGCACTCTCCTGTACTAAAGGTAGGGTGTGCACTCTCCTGCACTAAGGGTAGGATGTGCACTCTCCTGTACTAAGGGTATTGTGTGCACTCTCCTGTACTAAGGGTAGGGTGTGCACTCTCCTGTACTAAGGGTAGGGTGTGCACTCTCCTGTACTAAGGGTAGGGTGTGCACTCTCCTGTACTAAGGGTAGGGTGTGCACTCTCCTGTACTAAGGGAAGGGTGTGCACTCTCCTGTACTAAGGGTAGGGTGTGCACTCTCCTGTCCTAAGGGTAGGGTGTGCACCCTCCTGTAATAACGGAAGGGTGTGCACTCTCCTATACTAAGGGTAGGGTGTGCACTCTCCTGTACTAAGGGTAGGGTGTGCACTCTCCTGTACTAAGGGTAGGGAGTGCACTCTCCTGTAATAACGGTAGGGTGTGCACTCTCCTGTACTAAGGGTATTGTGTGCACTCTCCTGTACTCAGGGTAGGGTGTGCACTCTCCTGTACTAAGGGTAGGGTGTGCACTCTCATGTACTAAGGGTAGTGTGTGCACTCTCCTGTACTAAGGGTCGGGTGTGCACTCTCGTGTACTAAGGGTAGGGTGTGCACTCTCCTGCACTGAGGGTAGGGTGTGCACACTCCTGTACTAAGTGTATGGTGTTCACTCTCCTGTACTAAGGGTAGGGTGTGCATTCTCCTGTAATAAGGGTAGGGTGTGCACTCTCCTGTACTAAGGGTAGGGTGTGCACTTTCCTGTAATGACGGTAGTGTGTGCACTCTCCTGTACTATGAGTAGGGTGTGCACTCTCCTGTACTAAAGGTAGGGTGTGCACTGTCCTGTACAAAGGGTATTGTGTGCACGCTCCTTTACTAAGGGTAGGGTGTGCACTCTCCTGTACTAAGTGTAGGGTGTACACTCTCCTGTAATAAGGGTAGGGTGTACACTCTCCTGTACTAAGGGTAGGGTGTGCACACTCCTGTACTGAGGCTTGGGTGTGCACACTCCTGTACTAAGGGGAGGGTGTGCACACTCCTTAACTAAGGGTAGGATGTGCACTTTCCTGTAATAACAGTAGGGTGTGCACTCTCCTGTACTAAGGGTAGGGTGTGCACTCTCCTTTAATAAGGGTAGTGTGTGCACTCTCCTGTACTAAGGGTAGGGTGTGCACTCTCCTGTACTTAGGGTAGGGTGTGCACTCTCCTGTACTAAGGGTAGTGTGTGCACTCTCCTGTACTAAGGGTAGGGTGTGCACTCTCCTGTACTAAGGGTAGGGTGTGCACTCTCCTGTACTAAGGGTAGGGTGTGCACTCTCCTGTACTAAGGGTAGGGTGTGCACTATCCTGTAATAAGGGAAGGGTGTGCACTCTCCTGCACTAAGGGTAGGGTGTGCACTCTCCTGCACTAAGGGTAGGATGTGCACTCTCCTGTACTAAGGGTATTGTGTGCACTCTTCTGTACGAAGGGTAGGGTGTGCACTCTCCTGTAATAACGGTAGGGTGTGCACTCTCCTGTACTAAAGGTAGGGTGTGCATTCTCCTGCACTAAGTGTAGGATGTGCACTCTCCTGTACAAAGGGTATTGTGTGCACTCTCCTGTACTAAGGGTAGGGTGTGCACTCTCCTGTACTAAGGGTAGGGTGTGCACTCTCCTGTACTAAGGGTAGGGTGTGCACTCTCCTGTACTAAGGGTAGGGTGTGCACTCTCCTGTACTAAGGGAAGGGTGTGCACTCTCCTGTACTAAGGGTAGGGTGTGCACTCTCCTGTCCTAAGGGTAGGGTGTGCACCCTCCTGTAATAACGGAAGGGTGTGCACTCTCCTGTACTAAGGGTAGGGTGTGCACTCTCCTGTACTAAGGGTAGGGTGTGCACTCTCCTGTACTAAGGGTAGGGAGTGCACTCTCCTGTAATAACGGTAGGGTGTGCACTCTCCTGTACTAAGGGTATTGTGTGCACTCTCCTGTACTCAGGGTAGGGTGTGCACTCTCCTGTACTAAGGGTAGTGTGTGCACTCTCCTGTAATAACGGTAGGGTGTGCACTCTCCTGTACTAAGTGTAGGGTGTGCACGTTCCTGTACGAAGGGTAGGGAGTGCACTCTCCAGTACTAAGGGTAGGGTGTGTACTCTCCTGTTCTAAGGGTAGGGTGTGCACTCTCCTGTACTAAGGGTAGGGTGTGCACTCTCTTGTACTAAGGGTAGGGTGTGCACACTCCTGTACTAAGGGTCGGGTGTGCACTCTCCTCTACTAAGGTAGGGCGTGCACTCTCCTGTACTAAGGGTATTGTGTGCACGCTCCTGTACTAAGGGTAGGGTGTGCACGCGTCTGTGCTAAGGGTAGGGTGTGCACTCTCCTGTACTAAGGGTAGGATGTGCACATTCCTGTATTAAGGGTAGGGTGTGCACACTCCTGTACTCAGGGTAGGATGTGCACGCTCCTCTCCTATGGGTAGGGTGTGCACTCTCCTGTACTAAGGGTAGGGTGTACACTCTCCTGTACTAAGGGTAGAGTGTGCACACTCCTGTACTGAGGCTAGGGTGTGCACACTCCTGTACTAAGGGTAGGGTGTGCACACTCCTTTACTAAGGGTAGGGTGTGCACTTTCCTGAATAACGGTAGGGTGTGCACTCTCCGGTACTAAGGGTAGGGTGTACACTCTCCTGCACTAAGGGTAGGGTGTGCATTCTCCTGTACTAAGGGTAGGGTCTGCACTCTCCTGCACTAAGGGTAGGATGTGCACTCTCCTGTACTAATGGTAGGGTGTGCACTCTCCTGTACTAAGGGTAGGGTGTGCACTCTCCTGTACTAAGGGTAGGGTGTGCACTCTCCTGTAATAACGGTAGGGTGTGCACTCTCCTGTACTAAGGGTAGGGTGTGCACTCTCCTGTACTAAGGGTAGTGTTTGCACTCTCCTGTACTAAGGGTAGGGTGTGCACTCTCCTGTACTAAGGGTAGGGTGTGCACTCTCCTGTACTAAGGGTAGGGTGTGCACTCTCCTGTACTAAGGGTAGGGTGTGCACTCTCCTGTCCTAAGAGTAGGGTGTGCACCCTCCTGTTATAACGGAAGGGTGTGCACTCTCCTGTACTAAGGGTAGGGTGTGCACTCTCCTGTACTAAGGGTAGGGTGTGCACTCTCCTGTACTAAGGGTAGGGAGTGCACTCTCCTGTAATAACGGTAGGGTGTGCACTCTCCTGTACTAAGGGTAGGGTGTGCACTCTCCTGTATTCAGGGTAGGTTGTGCACTCTCCTGTACTAAGGGTAGGGTGTGCAGTCTCCTGTACTAAGGGTAGGGTGTGCACTCTCCTGTACTAATGGTAGGGTGTGCACACTCCTGTACTAAGGGTAGGGTGTGCACTCTCCTGTACTAAGGGTATTGTGTGCACCCTCCTGTAATATGGGGAGGGTGTGCACTCTCCTGTACTAAGGGTAGGGTGTGCACTCTCCTGTACTAAGGGTAGGGTGTGCAGTCTCCTGTACTAAGGGTAGGGTGTGCACTCTCCTGTACTAAGGGTAGTGTGTGCAGTCTCCTGTACTAATGGTAGGGTGTGCACACTCCTGTACTAAGTGTAGTATGTGCACACTCCTGTATTAAGGGTAGGGTGTGCACACTCCTGTACTAAGGGTAGGTTGAGCACCCACCTGTACTAAGAGTAGGTTGTGCACTCTCCTGTACTAAGGGTAGGTTGTGCACTCTCCTGTACTAAGGGTAGGGTGTGCACTCTCCTGTACTAAGGGGAGGGTGTGCACTCTATTGTACGAAGGGTAGGGTGTGCACTCTCCTGTACTAAGGGTAGGGTGTGCACTCTCCTGTACTAAGGGTAGGGTGTCCACTCTCCTGTACTAAGGGTAGGGTGTACACTCTCCTGTACTAAGGGTAGGGTGTGCACTCTCCTGTACGAAGGGTAGGGTGTGCACTCTCCTGTTCTAAGGGTAGGGTGTGCACTCTCATGTACTAAGGGTAGGGTGTGCACTCTCCTGTAATAACGGTAGGGTGTGCACTCTCCTGTACTAAGTGTAGGGTGCGCACGCTCCTGTACGAAGGGTAGGGAGTGCACTCTCCAGTACTAAGGGTAGGGTGTGTACTCTCCTGTTCGAAGGGTAGGGTGTGCACTCTCCTGTACTAAGGGTAGGGTGTGCACTCTCTTGTACTAAGGGTAGGGTGTGCACACTCCTGTACTAAGGGTAGGGTGTGCACTCTCCTGTATTATGGGTAGGGTGTCCACTCTCCTGTACCAGGGGTCGTGTGTGCACACTCCTGTACTAAGGGTAGGGTGTGCACTCTCCTGTACTAAGGGTAGGGTGTGCACTCTCCTGCACTAAGGGTAGGGTGTGCACTCTCCTGTACTAAGGGTAGGGTGTGCACTCTCCTGTACTAATGGTAGGGTGTGCACTCTCCTGTACTAAGGGTAGGGTGTGCACTCTCCTTTACTAAGGGTAGGGTGTGCACTCTCCTGCAATAATGGTAGGGTGTGCACTCTCCAGTACGAAGGGTAGGGAGTGCACTCTCCAGTATTAAGGGTAGGGTGTGTACTCTCCTGTACTAAGGGTAGGGTGTGCACACTCCTGTCCTATGGGTATGGTGTGCACTCTCCTGTACTAAGGATAGGGTGTGCACTCTCCTGTACTAATGGTAGGGTGTGCACACTCCTGTACTAAGGGTCGGGTGTGCACTCTCGTGTACTAAGGGTAGGGTGTGCACTCTCCTGCACTGAGGGTAGGGTGTGCACACTCCTGTACTAAGGGTATGGTGTTCACTCTCCTGTACTAAGGGTAGGGTGTGCATTCTCCTGTAATAAGGGTAAGGTGTGCACTCTCCTGTACTAAGGGTAGGGTGTGCACTTTCCTGTAATGACGGTAGTGTGTGCACTCTCCTGTACTATGAGTAGGGTGTGCACTCTCCTGTACTAAAGGTAGGGTGTGCACTGTCCTGTACAAAGGGTATTGTGTGCACGCTCCTTTACTAAGGGTAGGGTGTGCACTCTCCTGTACTAAGTGTAGGGTGTACACTCTCCTGTAATAAGGGTAGGGTGTACACTCTCCTGTACTAAGGGTAGGGTGTGCACACTCCTGTACTGAGGCTAGGGTGTGCACACTCCTGTACTAAGGGTAGGGTGTGCACACTCCTTAACTAAGGGTAGGATGTGCACTTTCCTGTAATAACAGTAGGGTGTGCACTCTCCTGTACTAAGGGTAGGGTGTGCACTCTCCTTTAATAAGGGTAGGGTGTGCACTCTCCTGTACTAAGGGTAGGGTGTGCTCTCTCCAGTACTAATGGTATTGTGTGCACTCTCCTGTACTAAGGGTAGGGTGTGCACTCTCCTGTACTTAGGGTAGGGTGTGCACTCTCCTGTACTAAGGGTAGTGTGTGCACTCTCCTGTACTAAGGGTAGGGTGTGCACTCTCCTGTACTAAGGGTAGGGTGTGCACTCTCCTGTACTAAGGGTAGGGTGTGCACTCTCCTGTACTAAGGGTAGGGTGTGCACTCTCCTGTAATAAGGGAAGGGTGTGCACTCTCCTGTAGTAAGGGTAGGGTGTGCACTCTCCTGTACTAAGGGTAGGGTGTGCACTCTCCTGTACTAAGGGTAGGGTGTGCACACTTCTGTACTAATGGTAGGTTGTGCAACCTCCTGTACTAAGGGTAGGGTGTGCACTCTCCTGTACTAAGGGTAGGGTGTGCACTCTCCTGTACTAAGGGTAGGGTGTGCACTCTCCTGTACTAAGGGTAGGGTGTGCACCCTCCTGTACTAAGGGTAGTGTGTGCACTCTCCTGTACTAAGGGTAGGGTGTACACTCTCCTGTACTAAGGGTAGGGTGTGCACACTCCTGTACTGAGGCTAGGGTGTGCACACTCCTGTACTAAGGGTAGGGTGTGCACACTCCTTTACTAAGGGTAGGGTGTGCACTTTCCTGTAATAACGGTAGGGTGTGCACTCTCCTGTACTAAGGGTAGGGTGCGCACACTCCTGTACTAAGGGTAGGGTGTGCTCTCTCTTGTACTAAGGGTATTGTGTGCACTCTCCTGTACTAAGGGTAGGGTGTGCACTCTCCTGTACTAAGGGTAGGGTGTGCACTCTCCTGTACTAAGGGTAGTGTGTGCACTCTCCTGTACTAAGGGTAGGGTGTGCACTCTCCTGTACTAAGGGTAGGGTGTGCACTCTCCTGTACTAAGGGTAGGGTGTGCACTCTCCTGTACTAAGGGTAGTGTGTGCACTCTCCTGTACTAAGGGTAGGGTGTGCACTCTCCTGTACTAAGGGTAGGGTGTGCATTCTCCTGTACTAAGGGTAGGGTGTGCACTCTCCTGTACTAAGGGTAGGGTGTGCACACTTCTGTACTAAGGGTAGGTTGTGCACCCTCCTGTACTAAGGGTAGGGTGTGCACTCTCCTGTACTAAGGGTAGGGTGTGCACTCTCCTGTACTAAGGGTAGGGTGTGCACTCTCCTGTACTAAGGGTAGGGTGTGCACACTTCAGTACTAAGTGTAGGTTGTGCACCCTCCTGTACTAAGGGTAGGGTGTGCACTCTCCTGTACTAAGGGTAGGGTGTGCACCCTCCTGTACGAAGGGTAGGGTTTGCTCTCTCCTGTACTAAGGGTAGGGTGTGCACCCTCCTGTAATAACGGTAGGGTGTGCACTCTCCTGTACTAAGGGTAGGGTGTGCACTCTCCTGTACTAAGGGTAGAGTGTGCACTCTCATGTACTAAGGGTAGTGTGTGCACTCTCCTGTACTAAGGGTAGGGTGTGCACTCTCCTGTACTAAGGGTAGGATGTGCACTCTCCTGTTATAAGGGTAGGGTGTGCACTCTCCTGTAGTATGGGTAGGGTGTGCACTCTCCTGTACTAAGGGTAGGGTGTGCACTCTTCTGTACTAAGGTTAGGGTGAGCACACTGCTGTAGTAAGGGTAGGGTGTGCACTCTCCTTTACTAAGGGTAGGGTGTGCACTCTCCTGTACTAAGGGTAGGGTGTGCACTCTCCTGTACTAAGGGGAGGGTGTGCAATCTCCTGTGCTAAGAGTAGGGTGTGCACTCTGCTGTACTCAGGGTATTGTGTGCACGCTCCTGTACTATGGGTAGGGTGTGCAGTCTCCTGTACTAAGGTTAGGGTGTGCACTCTCCTGTACTAAGGGTAGGGTGTGCACTCTCCTGTAGTAAGGGTAGGGTGTGCACTCTCCTGTACTAAGGGTAGGGTGTGCACTCTCCTGTACTAAGGGTAGGGTGTCCACTCTCCTGTACTAAGGGTAGGGGGTGCACTCTCCTGTACTAAGGGTAGGGTGTGCACTCTCATGTACTAAGGGTAGTGTGTGCACTCTCCTGTAATAACGGTAGGGTGTGCACTCTCCTGTACTAAGTGTAGGGTGTGCACGCTCCTGTACGAAGGGTAGGGAGTGCACTCTCCAGTACTAAGGGTAGGGTGTGTACTCTCCTGTTCTAAGGGTAGGGTGTGCACTCTCCTGTACTAAGGGTAGGGTGTGCACTCTCTTGTACTAAGGGTAGGGTGTGCACACTCCTGTACTAAGGGTAGGGTGTGCACTCTCCTGTATTATGGGTAGGGTGTCCACTCTCCTGTACCAGGGGTCGTGTGTGCACTCTCCTTTACTGAGGGTAGGGTGTGCACTCTCCTGCAATAATGGTAGGGTGTGCACTCTCCTGTACGAAGGGTAGGGAGTGCACTCTCCAGTATTAAGTGTAGGGTGTGTACTCTCCTGTACTAAGGGTAGGGTGTGCACTCTCCTGTCCTATGGGTATGGTGTGCACTCTCCTGTACTAATGGTAGGGTGTGCACACTCCTGTACTAAGGGTCGGGTGTGCACTCTCGTGCACTAAGGGTAGGGTGTGCACTCTCCTGCACTGAGCATAGGGTGTGCACACTCCTGTACTAAGGGTATGGTGTTCACTCTCCTGTACTAAGGGTAGGGTGTGCATTCTCCTGTAATATGGGTAGGATGTGCACTCTCCTGTACTAAGGGTCGGGTGTGCACTCTCCTGTACTAAGGGTAGGGTGTGCACTCTCCTGTACTAAGGGTAGGGTGTGCACTTTCCTGTAATGACGGTAGTGTGTGCACTCTCCTGTACTAAGGGTAGGGTGTGCACTCTCCTGTACTATGAGTAGGGTGTGCACTCTCCTGTACAAAGGGTATTGTGTGCACGCTCCTTTACTAAGGGTAGGGTGTGCACTCTCCTGTACTAAACGTAGGGTGTACACTCTCCTGTAATAAGGGTAGGGTGTACACTCTCCTGTACTAAGGGTAGGGTGTGCACACTCCTGTACTGAGGCTAGGGTGTGCACACTCCTGCACTAAGGGTAGGGTGTGCACACTCCTTAACTAAGGGTAGGGTGTGCACTTTCCTGTAATAACGGTAGGGTGTGCACTCTCCTGTACTAAGGGTAGGGTGTGCACTCTCCTTTAATAAGGGTAGGGTGTGCACTCTCCTGTATTAAGGGTAGGGTGTGCTCTCTCCAGTACTAAGGGTATTGTGTGCACTCTCCTGTACTAAGGGTAGGGTGTGCACTCTCCTGTACTAAGGGTAGGGTGTGCACTCTCCTGTACTAAGGGTAGTGTGTGCACTCTCCAGTACTAAGGGTAGGGTGTGCACTCTCCTGTACTAAGGGTAGGGTGTGCACTCTCCTGTACTAAGGGTAGGGTGTGCACTCTCCTGTACTAAGGGTAGGGTGTGCACTCTCCTGTACTAAGGGAAGGGTGTGCACTCTCCTGTACTAAGGGTAGGTTGTGCACCCTCCTGTAGTAAGGGTAGGGTGTGCACTCTCCTGTACTAAGGGTAGGGTGTGCACACTCCTGTAGTAAGGGTAGGGTGTGCACTCTCCTGTACTAAGGGTAGGGTGTGCACACTCCTGTACTAAGGGTAGGGTGTGCACTCTCCTGTACTAAGGGTAGGGTGTGCACTCTCCTGTACTAAGGGTAGGGTGTGCACACTTCTTTACTCAGGGTAGGTTGTGCACCCTCCTGTACTAAGGGTAGGGTGTGCACCCTCCTGCACTAAGGGTAGGGTGTGCACTTTCCTGTAATGACGGTAGTGTGTGCACTCTCCTGTACTAAGGGTAGGGTGTGCACTCTCCTGTACTAAAGGTAGGGTGTGCACTCTCCTGTACTAAGGGTATTGTGTGCACGCACCTTTACTAAGGGTAGGGTGTGCACTCTCCTGTACTAAGGGTAGGGTGTACACTCTCCTGTACTAAGGGTAGGGTGTACACTCTCCTGTACTAAGGGTAGGGTGTGCACACTCCTGTACTGAGGCTAGGGTGTGCACACTCCTGTACTAAGGGTAGGGTGTGCACACTCCTTTACTAAGGGTAGGGTGTGCACTTTCCTGTAATAACGGTAGGGTGTGCACTCTCCTGTACTAAGGGTAGGGTGCGCACTCTCCTGTACTAAGGGTAGGGTGTGCTCTCTCCTGTACTAAGGGTATTGTGTGCACTCTCCTGTACTAAGGGTAGGGTGTGCACTCTCCTGTACTAAGGGTAGGGTGTGCACTCTCCTGTACTAAGTGTAGGGTGTGCACTCTCCTGTACTAAGGGTAGGGTGTGCACACTTCTGTACTAAGGGTAGGGTGTGCACTCTCCTGTACTAAGGGTAGGGTGTGCATTCTCCTGTACTAAGGGTAGGGTGTGCACTCTCCTGTACTAAGGGTAGGGTGTGCACTCTCCTGTACTAAGGGTAGGGTGTGCACTCTCCTGTACTAAGGGTAGGGTGTGCACTCTCCTGTACTAAGGGTAGGGTGTGCACACTTCTGTACTAAGGGTAGGTTGTGCACCCTCCTGTACTAAGGGTAGGGTGTGCACCCTCCTGTACTAAGGGTAGGGTTTGCTCTCTCCTGTACTAAGGGTAGGGTGTGCACCCTCCTGTAATAACGGTAGGGTGTGCACTCTGCTGTACTAAGGGTAGGGTGTGCACTCTCCTGCACTAAGTGTAGGATGTGCACTCTCCTGTTATAAGGGTATTGTGTGCACTCTCCTGTACTAAGGGTAGGATGTGCACTCTCCTGTTATAAGGGTAGGGTGTGCACTCTCCTGTAGTAAGGGTAGGGTGTGCACTCTCCTGTACTAAGGGTAGGGTGTGCACTCTTCTGTACTAAGGTTAGGGTGAGCACACTGCTGTAGTAAGGGTAGGGTGTGCACTCTCCTTTACTAAGGGTAGGGTGTGCACTCTCCTCTACGAAGGGTAGGGTGTGCACTCTCCTGTACTCAGGGTAGGGTGTGCACTCTCCTGTACTAAGGTTAGGGTGTCCACTCTCCTGTACTAAGGGAAGGGTGTGCACTCTGCTGTACTAAAGGTAGGGTGTGCACGCTCATGTACTAAGGGTAGGGTGTGCACTCTCCTGTACTAAGGGTAGGGTGTGCACTCTCCTGCACTAAGGGTAGGATGTGCACTCTCCTGTACTAAGGGTAGGGTGTGCACTCTCCTGTACTAAGGGTAGGGTGTGCACTCTCCTGTAGTAAGGGTAGGGTGTGCACTCTCCTGTACTAAGGTTAGGGTGTGCACTCTCCTGTACTAAGGGGAGGGTGTGCAATCTCCTGTACTAAGGGTAGGGTGTGCACTCTCCTGTATTAAAGGTAGGGTGTGCACTCTCCTGTACTAAGGGTGGGGTGTGCACTTTCCTGTAAAAATGGGAGGGTGTGCACTCTCCTGTACTAAGGGTAGTGTGTGCACTCTCCTGTCGTAAGGGTAGTGTGTGCACTCTCCTGTACTAAGGGTAGGGTGTGCACACTCCTGTAGTAAGGGTAGTGTGTGCACTCTCCTGTACTAAGGTTAGGGTGTGCACTCTCCTGTACTAAGGGTATGGTGTGCACTCTCCTGTGCTAAGGGTAGGGGCTGCACTCTCCTGTGCTAAGGGTAGGGTGTGCACTCTCCTGTACTAAGGGTAGGGTGTGCACTCTCCTGTACTAAGGGTAGGGTGTGCACTTTCCTGTAATAATGGGAGGGTGTGCACTCTCCTGTACTAAGGGTAGGGGGTGCACTCTCCTGTACTAAGGGTAGGGTGTGCACTCTCCTGTACTAAGTGTAGGGTGTGCAGTCTCCTGTACTAAGGGTAGGGTGTGCACTCTCCTGTACTAAGGGTAGGTTGTGCACCCTCCTGTACTAAGGGTAGGGTGTGCACTCTCCTGTACTAAGGGTAGGGTGTGCACCCTCCGGTACTAAGGGTAGGGTTTGCTCTCTCCTGTACTAAGGGTAGGGTGTGCACCCTCCTGTAATAACGGTAGGGTGTGCACTCTCCTGTACAAAGGGTAGGGTGTGCACTCTCCTGCACTAAGTGTAGGATGTGCACTCTCCTGTTATAAGGGTATTGTGTGCACTCTCCTGTACTAAGGGTAGGATGTGCACTCTCCTGTTATAAGGGTAGGGTGTGCACTCTCCTGTAGTAAGGGTAGGGTGTGCACTCTCCTGTACTAAGGGTAGGGTGTGCACTCTTCTGTACTAAGGTTAGGGTGAGCACACTGCTGTAGTAAGGGTAGGGTGTGCACTCTCCTTTACTAAGGGTAGGGTGTGCACTCTCCTCTACTAAGGGTAGGGTGTGCACTCTCCTGTACTAAGGGGAGGGTGTGCAATCTCCTGTGCTAAGAGTAGGGTGTGCACTCTCCTGTAATAAGGGTAGGGTGTGCACTCTGCTGTACTCAGGGTATTGTGTGCACGCTCCTGTACTATGGGTAGGGTGTGCAGTCTCCTGTACAAAGGGTAGGGTGTGCACTCTCCTGTACTAAGGTTAGGGTGTCCACTCTCCTGTACTAAGGGAAGGGTGTGCACTCTGCTGTACTAAAGGTAGGGTGTGCACGCTCATGTACTAAGGGTAGGGTGTGCACTCTCCTGTAGTAAGGGTAGGGTGTGCACTCTCCTGTACGAAGGGTAGGGTGTGCACTCTCCTGTAGTAAGGGTAGGGTGTGCACTCTCCTGTACTAAGGTTAGGGTGTGCACTCTCCTGTACTAAGGGGAGGGTGTGCAATCTCCTGTACTAAGGGTAGGGTGTGCACTCTCCTGTATTAAAGGTAGGGTGAGCACTCTCCTGTACTAAGGGTGGGGTGTGCACTTTCCTGTAAAAATGGGAGGGTGTGCACTCTCCTGTACTAAGGGTAGGGTGTGCACTCTCCTGTACTAAGTGTAGGGTGTGCAGTCTCCTGTACTAAGGGTAGGGTGTGCACACTCCTGTAGTAAGGGTAGGGTGTGCACTCTCCTGTACTAAGGGTAGGGTGTGCACACTCCTGTAGTAAGGGTAGTGTGTGCACTCTCCTGTACTAAGGGTAGGGTGTGCACTCTCCTGTACTAAGGGTAGGGTGTGCACTCTCCTGTACTAAGGGTAGGGTGTGCACACTTCTGTACTAAGGGTAGGTTGTGCACCCTCCTGTACTAAGGGTAGGGTGTGCACTCTCCTGTACTAAGGGTAGGGTGTGCACCCTCCTGTACTAAGGGTAGGGTTTGCTCTCTCCTGTACTAAGGGTAGGGTGTGCACCCTCCTGTAATAACGGTAGGGTGTGCACTCTCCTGTACTAAGGGTAGGGTGTGCACTCTCCTGCACTAAGTGTAGGATGTGCACTCTCCTGTTATAAGGGTATTGTGTGCACTCTCCTGTACTAAGGGTAGGGTGTGCACTCTCCTGTACTAAGGGTAGGATGTGCACTCTCCTGTTATAAGGGTAGGGTGTGCACTCTCCTGTAGTATGGGTAGGGTGTGCACTCTCCTGTACTAAGGGTAGGGTGTGCACTCTTCTGTACTAAGGTTAGGGTGAGCACACTGCTGTAGTAAGGGTAGGGTGTGCACTCTCCTTTACTAAGGGTAGGGTGTGCACTCTCCTGTACTAAGGGTAGGGTGTGCACTCTCCTGTACTAAGGGGAGGGTGTGCAATCTCCTGTGCTAAGAGTAGGGTGTGCACTCTGCTGTACTCAGGGTATTGTGTGCACGCTCCTGTACTATGGGTAGGGTGTGCACTCTCCTGTACTAAGGTTAGGGTGTGCACTCTCCTGTACTAAGGGTAGGGTGTGCACTCTCCTGTAGTAAGGGTAGGGTGTGCACTCTCCTGTACTAAGGGTAGGGTGTGCACTCTCCTGTACTAAGGGTAGGGTGTCCACTCTCCTGTACTAAGGGTAGGGGGTGCACTCTCCTGTACTAAGGGTAGGGTGTGCACTCTCATGTACTAAGGGTAGTGTGTGCACTCTCCTGTAATAACGGTAGGGTGTGCACTCTCCTGTACTAAGTGTAGGGTGTGCACGCTCCTGTACGAAGGGTAGGGAGTGCACTCTCCAGTACTAAGGGTAGGGTGTGTACTCTCCTGTTCTAAGGGTAGGGTGTGCACTCTCCTGTACTAAGGGTAGGGTGTGCACTCTCTTGTACTAAGGGTAGGGTGTGCACACTCCTGTACTAAGGGTAGGGTGTGCACTCTCCTGTATTATGGGTAGGGTGTCCACTCTCCTGTACCAGGGGTCGTGTGTGCACTCTCCTTTACTGAGGGTAGGGTGTGCACTCTCCTGCAATAATGGTAGGGTGTGCACTCTCCTGTACGAAGGGTAGGGAGTGCACTCTCCAGTATTAAGTGTAGGGTGTGTACTCTCCTGTACTAAGGGTAGGGTGTGCACTCTCCTGTCCTAAGGGTAGGGTGTGCACTCTCCTGTACTAAGGGTAGGGTGTGCACTCTCCTGTACTAAGGGTAGGGTGTGCACTCTCTGTACTAAGGGTAGGGTGTGCACTCTCCTGTACTAGGGTAGGGTGTGCACTCTCCTGTACTAAGGGTAGGGTGTGCACTCTCCTGTACTAAGGGTAGGGTGTGCACTCTCCTGTAATAAGGGTAGGGTGTGCACTCTCCTGTACTAAGGGTAGGGTGTGCACTCTCCTGTACTAAGGGTAGGGTGTGCACTCTCCTGTACTAAGGGTAGGGTGTGCACTCTCCTGTACTAAGGGTAGGGTGTGCACTCTCCTGTACTAAGGGTAGGGTGTGCACTCTCCTGTACTAAGGGTAGGGTGTGCACTCTCCTGTACTAAGGGTAGGGTGTGCACTCTCCTGTACTAAGGGTAGGGTGTGCACTCTCCTGTACTAAGGGTAGGGTGTGCACTCTCCTGTACTAAGGGTAGGGTGTGCACTCTCCTGTACTAAGGGTAGGGTGTGCACTCTCCTGTACTAGGGCTAGGGTGTGCACACTCCTGCACTAAGGGTAGGGTGTGCACTCTCCTGTACTAAGGGTAGGGTGTGCACTTCCTGTACTAAGGTAGGGTGTGCACTCTCCTGTACTAAGGGTAGGGTGTGCACTCTCCTTTAATAAGGGTAGGGTGTGCACTCTCCTGTATTAAGGGTAGGGTGTGCTCTCTCCAGTACTAAGGGTAGTGTGTGCACTCTCCTGTACTAAGGGTAGGGTGTGCACTCTCCTGTACTAAGGGTAGGGTGTGCACTCTCCTGTACTAAGGGTAGTGGTGTGCACTCTCCTGTACTAAGGGTAGGGTGTGCACTCTCCTGTACTAAGGGTAGGGTGTGCACTCTCCTGTACTAAGGGTAGGGTGTGCACTCTCCTGTACTAAGGGTAGGGTGTGCACTCTCCTGTACTAAGGGAAGGGTGTGCACTCTCCTGTACTAAGGGTAGGGTGTGCACTCTCCTGTACTAAGGGTAGGGTGTGCACTCTCCTGTACTAAGGGTAGGGTGTGCACTCTCCTGTACTAAGGGTAGGGTGTGCACTCTCCTGTACTAAGGGTAGGGTGTGCACACTCCTGTACTAAGGGTAGGGTGTGCACTCTCCTGTACTAAGGGTAGGGTGTGCACTCTCCTGTACTAAGGGTAGGGTGTGCACTCTCTGTACTAAGGGTAGGGTGTGCACCTCCTGTACTAAGGGTAGGGTGTGCACTCTCCTGCACTAAGGGTAGGGTGTGCACTCTCCTGTAATGACGGTAGGGTGTGCACTCTCCTGTACTAAGGGTAGGGTGTGCACTCTCCTGTACTAAGGGTAGGGTGTGCACTCTCCTGTACTAAGGGTAGGGTGTGCACTCTCCTGTACTAAGGGTAGGGTGTGCACTCTCCTGTACTAAGGGTAGGGTGTGCACTCTCCTGTACTAAGGGTAGGGTGTGCACTCTCCTGTACTAAGGGTAGGGTGTGCACACTCCTGTACTGAGGCTAGGGTGTGCACACTCCTGTACTAAGGGTAGGGTGTGCACACTCCTGTACTAAGGGTAGGGTGTGCACTCTCCTGTAATAACGGTAGGGTGTGCACTCTCCTGTACTAAGGGTAGGGTGCGCACTCTCCTGTACTAAGGGTAGGGTGTGCTCTCTCCTGTACTAAGGGTATTGTGTGCACTCTCCTGTACTAAGGGTAGGGTGTGCACTCTCCTGTACTAAGGGTAGGGTGTGCACTCTCCTGTACTAAGTGTAGGGTGTGCACTCTCCTGTACTAAGGGTAGGGTGTGCACACTTCTGTACTAAGGGTAGGGTGTGCACTCTCCTGTACTAAGGGTAGGGTGTGCACTCTCCTGTACTAAGGGTAGGGTGTGCACTCTCCTGTACTAAGGGTAGGGTGTGCACTCTCCTGTACTAAGGGTAGGGTGTGCACTCTCCTGTACTAAGGGTAGGGTGTGCACTCTCCTGTACTAAGGGTAGGGTGTGCACTCTCCTGTACTAAGGGTAGGTGTGCACCTCCTGTACTAAGGGTAGGGTGTGCACTCTCCTGTACTAAGGGTAGGGTGTGCACTCTCCTGTACTAAGGGTAGGGTGTGCACTCTCCTGTACTAAGGGTAGGGTGTGCACTCTCCTGTACTAAGGGTAGGGTGTGCACTCTCCTGTACTAAGGGTAGGGTGTGCACTCTCCTGTACTAAGGGTATTGTGTGCACGCTCCTGTACTAAGGGTAGGGTGTGCACTCTCCTGTACTAAGGGTAGGGTGTGCACTCTCCTGTACTAAGGGTAGGGTGTGCACTCTCCTGTACTAAGGGTAGGGTGTGCACTCTCCTGTACTAAGGGTAGGGTGTGCACTCTCCTGTACTAAGGGTAGGGTGTGCACTCTCCTTTACTAAGGGTAGGGTGTGCACTCTCCTGTACTAAGGGTAGGGTGTGCACTCTCCTGTACTAAGGGTAGGGTGTGCACTCTCCTGTACTAAGGGTAGGGTGTGCACTCTCCTGTACTAAGGGTAGGGTGTGCACTCTGCTGTACTAAGGGTAGGGTGTGCACTCTCCTGTACTAAGGGTAGGGTGTGCACTCTCCTGTACTAAGGGTAGGGTGTGCACTCTCCTGTACTAAGGGTAGGGTGTGCACTCTCCTGTACTAAGGGTAGGGTGTGCACTCTCCTGTACTAAGGGTAGGGTGTGCACTCTCCTGTACTAAGGGTAGGGTGTGCACTCTCCTGTACTAAGGGTAGGGTGTGCACTCTCCTGTACTAAGGGTAGGGTGTGCACTCTCCTGTACTAAGGGTAGGGTGTGCACTCTCCTGTACTAAGGTAGGGTGTGCACTCTCCTGTACTAAGGGTAGGGTGTGCACTTTCCTGTAATAATGGGAGGGTGTGCACTCTCCTGTACTAAGGGTAGGGTGTGCACTCTCCTGTACTAAGGGTAGTGTGTGCACTCTCCTGTACTAAGGGTAGGGTGTGCACACTCCTGTAGTAAGGGTAGTGTGTGCACTCTCCTGTACTAAGGGTAGGGTGTGCACTCTCCTGTACTAAGGGTATGGTGTGCACTCTCCTGTGCTAAGGGTAGGGGCTGCACTCTCCTGTGCTAAGGGTAGGGTGTGCACTCTCCTGTACTAAGGGTAGGGTGTGCACTCTCCTGTACTAAGGGTAGGGTGTGCACTTTCCTGTAATAATGGGAGGGTGTGCACTCTCCTGTACTAAGGGTAGGGTGTGCACTCTCCTGTACTAAGGGTAGGGTGTGCACTCTCCTGTACTAAGTGTAGGGTGTGCAGTCTCCTGTACTAAGGGTAGGGTGTGCACTCTCCTGTACTAAGGGTAGGTTGTGCACCCTCCTGTACTAAGGGTAGGGTGTGCACTCTCCTGTACTAAGGGTAGGGTGTGCACCTCCGGTACTAAGGGTAGGGTTTGCTCTCTCCTGTACTAAGGGTAGGGTGTGCACCTCCTGTAATAACGGTAGGGTGTGCACTCTCCTGTACTAAGGGTAGGGTGTGCACTCTCCTGCACTAAGGTAGGGTGTGCACTCTCCTGTACTAAGGGTATGTGTGCACTCTCCTGTACTAAGGGTAGGGTGTGCACTCTCCTGTACTAAGGGTAGGGTGTGCACTCTCCTGTACTAAGGGTAGGGTGTGCACTCTCCTGTACTAAGGGTAGGGTGTGCACTCTTCCTGTACTAAGGTAGGGTGTGCACTCTCTGTAGTAAGGGTAGGGTGTGCACTCTCCTGTACTAAGGGTAGGGTGTGCACTCTCCTGTACTAAGGGTAGGGTGTGCACTCTCCTGTACTAAGGGGAGGGTGTGCAATCTCCTGTGCTAAGGGTAGGGTGTGCACTCTCCTGTACTAAGGGTAGGGTGTGCACTCTGCCTGTACTAAGGGTAGTGTGTGCACTCTCCTGTACTATGGGTAGGGTGTGCAGTCTCCTGTACAAAGGGTAGGGTGTGCACTCTCCTGTACTAAGGGTAGGGTGTGCACTCTCCTGTACTAAGGGTAGGGTGTGCACTCTCCTGTACTAAGGTAGGGTGTGCACGCTCATGTACTAAGGGTAGGGTGTGCACTCTCCTGTAGCTAAGGGTAGGGTGTGCACTCTCCTGTACTAAGGGTAGGGTGTGCACTCTCCTGTAGCTAAGGGTAGGGTGTGCACTCTCCTGTACTAAGGTAGGGTGTGCACTCTCCTGTACTAAGGGGAGGGTGTGCAATCTCCTGTACTAAGGGTAGGGTGTGCACTCTCCTGTACTAAGGGTAGGGTGTGCACTCTCCTGTACTAAGGGTTGGGTGTGCACTCTCCTGTACTAATGGGAGGGTGTGCACTCTCCTGTACTAAGGGTAGGGTGTGCACTCTCCTGTACTAAGTGTAGGGTGTGCACTCTCCTGTACTAAGGGTAGGGTGTGCACTCTCCTGTACTAAGGGTAGGGTGTGCACTCTCCTGTACTAAGGGTAGGGTGTGCACTCTCCTGTAGTAAGGGTAGGGTGTGCACTCTCCTGTACTAAGGGTAGGGTGTGCACTCTCCTGTACTAAGGGTAGGGTGTGCACTCTCCTGTACTAAGGGTAGGGTGTGCACTCTCCTGTACTAAGGGTAGGGTGTGCACTCTCCTGTACTAAGGGTAGGGTGTGCACTCTCCTGTACTAAGGGTAGGGTGTGCACTCTCCTGTACTAAGGGTAGGGTGTGCACTCTCCTGTACTAAGGGTAGGGTGTGCACTCTCCTGTACTAAGGGTAGGGTGTGCACTCTCCTGTACTAAGGGTAGGGTGTGCACTCTCCTGTACTAAGGGTAGGTGTGCACTCTCCTGTACTAAGGGTAGGGTGTGCACTCTCCTGTACTAAGGGTAGGGTGTGCACTCTCCTGTACTAAGGGTAGGGTGTGCACTCTCCTGTACTAAGGGTAGGGTGTGCACTCTCCTGTACTAAGGGTAGGGTGTGCACTCTCCTGTACTAAGGGTAGGGTGTGCACTCTCCTGTACTAAGGGTAGGGTGTGCACTCTCCTGTACTAAGGGGAGGGTGTGCACTCTCCTGTACTAAGGTAGGGTGTGCACTCTCCTGTACTAAGGGTAGGGTGTGCACTCTCCTGTACTAAGGGTAGGGTGTGCACTCTCCTGTACTAAGGGTAGGGTGTGCACTCTCCTGTACTAAGGGTAGGGTGTGCACTCTCCTGTACTAAGGGTAGGGTGTGCACTCTCCTGTACTAAGGGTAGGGTGTGCACTCTCCTGTAGCTAAGGGTAGGGTGTGCACTCTCTGTACTAAGGGTAGGGTGTGCACTCTCCTGTACTAAGGGGAGGGTGTGCACTCTCCTGTAATAAGGGTAGGGTGTGCACTCTCCTGTACTAAGGGTAGGGTGTGCACTCTCCTGTACTAAGGGTAGGGTGTGCACTCTCCTGTACTAAGGGTAGGGTGTGCACTCTCCTGTAGCTAAGGGTAGGGTGTGCACTCTCCTGTACTAAGGGTAGGGTGTGCACTCTCCTGTACTAAGGGTAGGGTGTGCACTCTCCTGTACTAAGGGTAGGGTGTGCACTCTCCTGTACTAAGGGTAGGGTGTGCACTCTCCTGTACTAAGGGTAGGGTGTGCACTCTCCTGTACTAAGGGTAGGGTGTGCACTCTCCTGTACTAAGGGTAGGGTGTGCACTCTCCTGTACTAAGGGTAGGGTGTGCACTCTCCTGTACTAAGGGTAGGGTGTGCACTCTCCTGTACTAAGGGTAGGGTGTGCACTCTCCTGTACTAAGGGTAGGGTGTGCACTCTCCTGTACTAAGGTAGGTGTGCACTCTCCTGTACTAAGGGTAGGGTGTGCACTCTCCTGTACTAAGGGTAGGGTGTGCACTCTCCTGTACTAAGGGTAGGGTGTGCACTCTCCTGTACTAAGGGTAGGGTGTGCACTCTCCTGTACTAAGGTAGGGTGTGCACTCTCCTGTACTAAGGGTAGGGTGTGCACTCTCCTGTACTAAGGGTAGGGTGTGCACTCTCCTGTACTAAGGGTAGGGTGTGCACTCTCCTGTACTAAGGGTAGGGTGTGCACTCTCCTGTACTAAGGGTAGGGTGTGCACTCTCCTGTACTAAGGGTAGGGTGTGCACTCTCCTGTACTAAGGGTAGGGTGTGCACTCTCCTGTACTAAGGGTAGGGTGTGCACTCTCCTGTACTAAGGGTAGGGTGTGCACTCTCCTGTACTAAGGGTAGGGTGTGCACTCTCCTGTTCTAAGGGTAGGGTGTGCACTCTCCTGTACTAAGGGTAGGGTGTGCACTCTCCTGTACTAAGGGTAGGGTGTGCACTCTCCTGTACTAAGGGTAGGGTGTGCACTCTCCTGTACTAAGGGTAGGGTGTGCACTCTCCTGTACTAAGGGTAGGGTGTGCACTCTCCTGTACTAAGGGTAGGGTGTGCACTCTCCTGTACTAAGGGTAGGGTGTGCACTCTCCTGTACTAAGGTAGGGTGTGCACTCTCCTGTACTAAGGGTAGGGTGTGCACTCTCCTGTACTAAGGGTAGGGTGTGCACTCTCCTGTACTAAGGGTAGGGTGTGCACTCTCCTGTACTAAGGGTAGGGTGTGCACTCTCCTGTACTAAGGGTAGGGTGTGCACTCTCCTGTACTAAGGGTAGGGTGTGCACTCTCCTGTACTAGGGTAGGGTGTGCACTCTCCTGTACTAAGGGTAGGGTGTGCACTCTCCTGTACTAAGGGTAGGGTGTGCACTCTCCTGTACTAAGGGTAGGGTGTGCACTCTCCTGTACTAAGGGTAGGGTGTGCACTCTCCTGTACTAAGGGTAGGGTGTGCACTCTCCTGTACTAAGGGTAGGGTGTGCACTCTCCTGTACTAAGGGTAGGGTGTGCACTCTCCTGTACTAAGGGTAGGGTGTGCACTCTCCTGTACTAAGGTAGGGTGTGCACTCTCCTGTACTAAGGGTAGGGTGTGCACTCTCCTGTACTAAGGGTAGGGTGTGCACTCTCCTGTACTAAGGGTAGGGTGTGCACTCTCCTGTACTAAGGGTAGGGTGTGCACTCTCCTGTACTAAGGGTAGGGTGTGCACTCTCCTGTACTAAGGGTAGGGTGTGCACTCTCCTGTACTAAGGGTAGGGTGTGCACTCTCCTGTACTAAGGGTAGGGTGTGCACTCTCCTGTACTAAGGGTAGGGTGTGCACTCTCCTGTACTAAGGGTAGGGTGTGCACTCTCCTGTACTAAGGGTAGGGTGTGCACTCTCCTGTACTAAGGGTAGGGTGTGCACTCTCCTGTACTAAGGGTAGGTGTGCACTCTCCTGTACTAAGGGTAGGGTGTGCACTCTCCTGTACTAAGGGTAGGGTGTGCACTCTCTGCTAAGGGTAGGGTGTGCACTCTCCTGTACTAAGGGTAGGGTGTGCACTCTCCTGTACTAAGGGTAGGGTGTGCACTCTCCTGTACTAAGGGTAGGGTGTGCACTCTCCTGTACTAAGGGTAGGGTGTGCACTCTCCTGTACTAAGGGTAGGGTGTGCACTCTCCTGTACTAAGGGTAGGGTGTGCACTCTCCTGTACTAAGGGTAGGGTGTGCACTCTCCTGTACTAAGGGTAGGGTGTGCACTCTCCTGTACTAAGGGTAGGGTGTGCACTCTCCTGTACTAAGGGTAGGGTGTGCACTCTCCTGTACTAAGGGTAGGGTGTGCACTCTCCTGTACTAAGGGTAGGTGTGCACTCTCCTGTACTAAGGGTAGGGTGTGCACTCTCCTGTACTAAGGGTAGGGTGTGCACTCTCCTGTACTAAGGGTAGGGTGTGCACTCTCCTGTACTAAGGGTAGGGTGTGCACTCTCCTGTACTAAGGGTAGGGTGTGCACTCTCCTGTACTAAGGGTAGGGTGTGCACTCTCCTGTACTAAGGGTAGGGTGTGCACTCTCCTGTACTAAGGGTAGGGTGTGCACTCTCCTGTACTAAGGGTAGGGTGTGCACTCTCCTGTACTAAGGGTAGGGTGTGCACTCTCCTGTACTAAGGGTAGGGTGTGCACTCTCCTGTACTAAGGGTAGGGTGTGCACTCTCCTGTACTAAGGGTAGGGTGTGCACTCTCCTGTACTAAGGGTAGGGTGTGCACTCTCCTGTACTAAGGGTAGGGTGTGCACTCTCCTGTACTAAGGGTAGGGTGTGCACTCTCCTGTACTAAGGTAGGGTGTGCACTCTCCTGTACTAAGGGTAGGGTGTGCACTCTCCTGTACTAAGGGTAGGGTGTGCACTCTCCTGTACTAAGGGTAGGGTGTGCACTCTCCTGTACTAAGGGTAGGGTGTGCACTCTCCTGTACTAAGGGTAGGGTGTGCACTCTCCTGTACTAAGGGTAGGGTGTGCACTCTCCTGTACTAAGGGTAGGGTGTGCACTCTCCTGTACTAAGGGTAGGGTGTGCACTCTCCTGTACTAAGGGTAGGGTGTGCACTCTCCTGTACTAAGGGTAGGGTGTGCACTCTCCTGTACTAAGGGTAGGGTGTGCACTCTCCTGTACTAAGGGTAGGGTGTGCACTCTCCTGTACTAAGGGTAGGGTGTGCACTTTCCTGTAATAAGGGTAGGGTGTGCACTCTCCTGTACTAAGGGTAGGGTGTGCACTCTCCTGTACTAAGGGTAGGGTGTGCACTCTCCTGTACTAAGGGTAGGGTGTGCACTCTCCTGTACTAAGGGTAGGGTGTGCACTCTCCTGTACTAAGGGTAGGGTGTGCACTCTCCTGTACTAAGGGTAGGGTGTGCACTCTCCTGTACTAAGGGTAGGGTGTGCACTCTCCTGTACTAAGGGTAGGGTGTGCACTCTCCTGTACTAAGGGTAGGGTGTGCACTCTCCTGTACTAAGGGTAGGGTGTGCACTCTCCTGTACTAAGGGTAGGGTGTGCACTCTCCTGTACTAAGGGTAGGGTGTGCACTCTCCTGTACTAAGGGTAGGGTGTGCACTCTCCTGTACTAAGGGTAGGGTGTGCACTCTCCTGTACTAAGGGTAGGGTGTGCACTCTCCTGTACTAAGGGTAGGGTGTGCACTCTCCTGTACTAAGGGTAGGGTGTGCACTCTCCTGTACTAAGGGTAGGGTGTGCACTCTCCTGTACTAAGGGTAGGGTGTGCACTCTCCTGTACTAAGGGTAGGGTGTGCACTCTCCTGTACTAAGGGTAGGGTGTGCACTCTCCTGTACTAAGGGTAGGGTGTGCACTCTCCTGTACTAAGGGTAGGGTGTGCACTCTCCTGTACTAAGGGTAGGGTGTGCACTCTCCTGTACTAAGGGTAGGGTGTGCACTCTCCTGTACTAAGGGTAGGAGTGCACTCTCCTGTCTAAGGGTAGGGTGTGCACTCTCCTGTACTAAGGGTAGGTGTGCACCCTCCTGTACTAAGGGTAGGTGTGCACTCTCCTGTACTAAGGGTAGGGTGTGCACTCTCCTGTACTAAGGGTAGGGTGTGCACTCTCCTGTACTAAGGGTAGGTGTGCACTCTCTGTACTAAGGGTAGGGTGTGCACTCTCTGTACTAAGGGTAGGGTGTGCACTCTCCTGTACTAAGGTAGGGTGTGCACTCTCCTGTACTCAGGGTAGAGGTGTGCAATCTCCTGTACTAAGGGTAGGGTGTGCACTCTCCTGTACTAAGGGTAGGGTGTGCACTCTCCTGTACTAAGGGTAGGGTGTGCACTCTCCTGTACTAAGGGTAGGGTGTGCACTCTCCTGTACTAAGGGTATTGTGTGCACTCTCCTGTACTAAGGGTAGGGTGTGCACTCTCCTGTACTAAGGGTAGGGTGTGCACACTCCTGTACTATGGGTAGGGTGTGCACTCTCCTGTACTAAGGGTAGGGGTGCACTCTCCTGTACTAAGGGTAGGGTGTGCACTCTCCTGTACTAAGGTAGGGTGTGCACTCTCCTGTACTAAGGGTAGGGTGTGCACTCTGCTGTCCTAAGGGTAGGGTGTGCACACTCCTTCACTAAGGGTAGGATGTGCACTCTCCTGTATTAACGGTAGGGTGTGCACTCTCCTGTACTAAGGGTAGGGTGTGCACTCTCCTGTACTAAGGGTAGGGTGTGCACTCTCCTGTACTAAGGTAGGGTGTGCACTCTCTGTACTAAGGGTAGGGTGTGCATCTCCCTGTACTAAGGGTAGGGTGTGCACACTCCTGTACTAAGGGTAGGTGTGCACTCTCCTGTACTAAGGGTAGGGTGTGCACTCTCCTGTACTAAGGGTAGGGTGAGTGCACTCTCCTGTACTAAGGGTAGGTGTGCACTCTCCTGTACTAAGGGAGGGTGTGCACTCTCCTGTACTAAGGTAGGGTGTGCACTCTCCTGTACTAAGGGAGGGTGTGCACTCTCCTGTACTAAGGGTAGGGTGTGCACTCTCCTGTACTAAGGTAGGGTGTGCACTCTCCTGTACTAAGGGTAGGGTGTGCACTCTCCTGTACTAAGGGTAGGGTGTGCACTCTCCTGTACTAAGGGTAGGGTGTGCACTCTCCTGTACTAAGGGTAGGGTGTGCACTCTCCTGTACTAAGGGTAGGGTGTGCACTCTCCTGTACTAAGGGTTGGTGTTGCATCTCCTGTACTAAGGTAGGGTGTGCACGCTCCTGTACTAAGGGTAGTGTGTACACTCTCCTGTACTAAGGGTAGGGTGTCCACTCTCCTGTACTAAGGGTAGGGTGTGCACTCTGCTGTACTAAAGGTAGGGTGTGCACTCTCATGTACTAAGGGTAGGGTGTGCACTCTCCTGTACTAAGGGTAGGGTGTGCTCTCTCCTGTACTAAGGGTAGGGTGTGCACTCTCCTGTACTAAGGGTAGGGTGTGCACTTCTCCTGTACTAAGGGTAGGGTGTGCACTCTCCTGTACTAAGGGTAGGTGATGTGCACTCTCCTGTACTACGGGTAGGTGTGCACTTTCCTGTAATAACGGTAGGTGTGCACTCTCCGGTACTACGGGTAGGGTGACACTCTCCGTACAAGGGTAGGATGTGCATTCCCCTGCACTAAGGGTAGGGTGTCCACTCTCCTGTACTAAGGGTAGGGTGTGCACTCTCCTGTACTAAGGGTAGGGTGTGCACTCTCCTGTACTAAGGGTAGGGTGTGCACTCTCCTGTACTAAGGGTAGGGTGTGCACTCTCCTGTACTAAGGGTAGGGTGTGCACTCTCCTGTACTAAGGGTAGGGTGTGCACTCTCCTGTACTAAGGGTAGGGTGTGCACTCTCCTGTACTAAGGGTAGGGTGTGCACTCTCCTGTACTAAGGGTAGGGTGTGCACTCTCCTGTACTAAGGGTAGGGTGTGCACTCTCCTGTACTAAGGGTAGGGTGTGCACTCTCCTGTACTAAGGGTAGGGTGTGCACTCTCCTGTACTAAGGGTAGGGTGTGCACTCTCCTGTACTAAGGGTAGGGTGTGCACTCTCCTGTACTAAGGGTAGGGTGTGCACTCTCCTGTACTAAGGGTAGGGTGTGCACTCTCCTGTACTAAGGGTAGGGTGTGCACTCTCCTGTACTATGGGTAGGGTGTGCACTCTCCTGTACTAGGGTAGCGGGTGCACTCTCCTGTACTAAGGGTAGCGGGTGCACTCTCCTGTACTACGGGTAGTGTGTGCACTCTGCTGTACTAAGGGTAGGGTGTGCACTCTCCTGTCCTAAGGGTAGGGTGTGCACTCTCCTGTACTAAGGGTAGGGTGTGCACTCTCCTGTGGTAAGGGTAGGGTGTGCACTCTCCTGTACTAAGGGTAGGGTGTGCACTCTCCTGTCCTAAGGTAGGGTGTGCACTCTCCTCGTACTAAGGTAGCAGTGTGCACTCTCCTGTACTAAGGGTAGGGTGTGCACTCTCCTGTACTAAGGGTAGGGTTGCTCTCTCCTGTACTAAGGGTAGGGTGCCACTCTCCTGTAATACGGTAGGGTGTGCACTCTCCGTACTAAGGGTAGGGTGTGCACTCTCCTGCACTAAGGGTAGGATGTGCACTCTTTGTTGTAAGGGTATTGGGTGTGCACTCACCTGTACTAAGGGTAGGGTGTGCACTCTCCTGTACTAAGGGTAGGGTGTGCACTCTCCTGTACTAAGGGTAGGGTGTGCACTCTCCTGTACTAAGGGTAGGGTGTGCACTCTCCTGTACTAAGGGTAGGGTGTGCACTCTCCTGTACTAAGGGTAGGGTGTGCACTCTCCTGTACTAAGGGTAGGGTGTGCACTCTCCTGTACTAAGGGTAGGGTGTGCACTCTCCTGTACTAAGGGTAGGGTGTGCACTCTCCTGTACTAAGGGTAGGGTGTGCACTCTCCTGTACTAAGGGTAGGGTGTGCACTCTCCTGTACTAAGGGTAGGGTGTGCACTCTCCTGTACTAAGGGTAGGGTGTGCACTCTCCTGTACTAAGGGTAGGGTGTGCACTCTCCTGTACTAAGGGTAGGGTGTGCACTCTCCTGTACTAAGGGTAGGGTGTGCACTCTCCTGTACTAAGGGTAGGGTGTGCACTCTCCTGTACTAAGGGTAGGGTGTGCACTCTCCTGTACTAAGGGTAGGGTGTGCACTCTCCTGTACTAAGGGTAGGGTGTGCACTCTCCTGTACTAAGGGTAGGGTGTGCACTCTCCTGTACTAAGGGTAGGGTGTGCACTCTCCTGTACTAAGGGTAGGGTGTGCACTCTCCTGTACTAAGGGTAGGGTGTGCACTCTCCTGTACTAAGGGTAGGGTGTGCACTCTCCTGTACTAAGGGTAGGGTGTGCACTCTCCTGTACTAAGGGTAGGGTGTGCACTCTCCTGTACTAAGGGTAGGGTGTGCACTCTCCTGTACTAAGGGTAGGGTGTGCACTCTCCTGTACTAAGGGTAGGGTGTGCACTCTCCTGTACTAAGGGTAGGGTGTGCACTCTCCTGTACTAAGGGTAGGGTGTGCACTCTCCTGTACTAAGGGTAGGGTGTGCACTCTCCTGTACTAAGGGTAGGGTGTGCACTCTCCTGTACTAAGGGTAGGGTGTGCACTCTCCTGTACTAAGGGTAGGGTGTGCACTCTCCTGTACTAAGGGTAGGGTGTCCACTCTCCTGTACTAAGGGTAGGGTGTGCACTCTCCTGTACTAAGGGTAGGGTGTGCACTCTCCTGTACTAAGGGTAGGGTGTGCACTCTCCTGTACTAAGGGTAGGGTGTGCACTCTCCTGTACTAAGGGTAGGGTGTGCACTCTCCTGTACTAAGGGTAGGGTGTGCACTCTCCTGTACTAAGGGTAGGGTGTGCACTCTCCTGTACTAAGGGTAGGGTGTGCACTCTCCTGTACTAAGGGTAGGGTGTGCACTCTCCTGTACTAAGGGTAGGGTGTGCACTCTCCTGTACTAAGGGTAGGGTGTGCACTCTCCTGTACTAAGGGTAGGGTGTGCACTCTCCTGTACTAAGGGTAGGGTGTGCACTCTCCTGTACTAAGGGTAGGGTGTGCACTCTCCTGTACTAAGGGTAGGGTGTGCACTCTCCTGTACTAAGGGTAGGGTGTGCACTCTCCTGTACTAAGGGTAGGGTGTGCACTCTCCTGTACTAAGGGTAGGGTGTGCACTCTCCTGTACTAAGGGTAGGGTGTGCACTCTCCTGTACTAAGGGTAGGGTGTGCACTCTCCTGTACTAAGGGTAGGGTGTGCACTCTCCTGTACTAAGGGTAGGGTGTGCACTCTCCTGTACTAAGGGTAGGGTGTGCACTCTCCTGTACTAAGGGTAGGGTGTGCACTCTCCTGTACTAAGGGTAGGGTGTGCACTCTCCTGTACTAAGGGTAGGGTGTGCACTCTCCTGTACTAAGGGTAGGGTGTGCACTCTCCTGTACTAAGGGTAGGGTGTGCACTCTCCTGTACTAAGGGTAGGGTGTGCACTCTCCTGTACTAAGGGTAGGGTGTGCACTCTCCTGTACTAAGGGTAGGGTGTGCACTCTCCTGTACTAAGGGTAGGGTGTGCACTCTCCTGTACTAAGGGTAGGGTGTGCACTCTCCTGTACTAAGGGTAGGGTGTGCACTCTCCTGTACTAAGGGTAGGGTGTGCACTCTCCTGTACTAAGGGTAGGGTGTGCACTCTCCTGTACTAAGGGTAGGGTGTGCACTCTCCTGTACTAAGGGTAGGGTGTGCACTCTCCTGTACTAAGGGTAGGGTGTGCACTCTCCTGTACTAAGGGTAGGGTGTGCACTCTCCTGTACTAAGGGTAGGGTGTGCACTCTCCTGTACTAAGGGTAGGGTGTGCACTCTCCTGTACTAAGGGTAGGGTGTGCACTCTCCTGTACTAAGGGTAGGGTGTGCACTCTCCTGTACTAAGGGTAGGGTGTGCACTCTCCTGTACTAAGGGTAGGGTGTGCACTCTCCTGTACTAAGGGTAGGGTGTGCACTCTCCTGTACTAAGGGTAGGGTGTGCACTCTCCTGTACTAAGGGTAGGGTGTGCACTCTCCTGTACTAAGGGTAGGGTGTGCACTCTCCTGTACTAAGGGTAGGGTGTGCACTCTCCTGTACTAAGGGTAGGGTGTGCACTCTCCTGTACTAAGGGTAGGGTGTGCACTCTCCTGTACTAAGGGTAGGGTGTGCACTCTCCTGTACTAAGGGTAGGGTGTGCACTCTCCTGTACTAAGGGTAGGGTGTGCACTCTCCTGTACTAAGGGTAGGGTGTGCACTCTCCTGTACTAAGGGTAGGGTGTGCACTCTCCTGTACTAAGGGTAGGGTGTGCACTCTCCTGTACTAAGGGTAGGGTGTGCACTCTCCTGTACTAAGGGTAGGGTGTGCACTCTCCTGTACTAAGGGTAGGGTGTGCACTCTCCTGTACTAAGGGTAGGGTGTGCACTCTCCTGTACTAAGGGTAGGGTGTGCACTCTCCTGTACTAAGGGTAGGGTGTGCACTCTCCTGTACTAAGGGTAGGGTGTGCACTCTCCTGTACTAAGGGTAGGGTGTGCACTCTCCTGTACTAAGGGTAGGGTGTGCACTCTCCTGTACTAAGGGTAGGGTGTGCACTCTCCTGTACTAAGGGTAGGGTGTGCACTCTCCTGTACTAAGGGTAGGGTGTGCACTCTCCTGTACTAAGGGTAGGGTGTGCACTCTCCTGTACTAAGGGTAGGGTGTGCACTCTCCTGTACTAAGGGTAGGGTGTGCACTCTCCTGTACTAAGGGTAGGGTGTGCACTCTCCTGTACTAAGGGTAGGGTGTGCACTCTCCTGTACTAAGGGTAGGGTGTGCACTCTCCTGTACTAAGGGTAGGGTGTGCACTCTCCTGTACTAAGGGTAGGGTGTGCACTCTCCTGTACTAAGGGTAGGGTGTGCACTCTCCTGTACTAAGGGTAGGGTGTGCACTCTCCTGTACTAAGGGTAGGGTGTGCACTCTCCTGTACTAAGGGTAGGGTGTGCACTCTCCTGTACTAAGGGTAGGGTGTGCACTCTCCTGTACTAAGGGTAGGGTGTGCACTCTCCTGTACTAAGGGTAGGGTGTGCACTCTCCTGTACTAAGGGTAGGGTGTGCACTCTCCTGTACTAAGGGTAGGGTGTGCACTCTCCTGTACTAAGGGTAGGGTGTGCACTCTCCTGTACTAAGGGTAGGGTGTGCACTCTCCTGTACTAAGGGTAGGGTGTGCACTCTCCTGTACTAAGGGTAGGGTGTGCACTCTCCTGTACTAAGGGTAGGGTGTGCACTCTCCTGTACTAAGGGTAGGGTGTGCACTCTCCTGTACTAAGGGTAGGGTGTGCACTCTCCTGTACTAAGGGTAGGGTGTGCACTCTCCTGTACTAAGGGTAGGGTGTGCACTCTCCTGTACTAAGGGTAGGGTGTGCACTCTCCTGTACTAAGGGTAGGGTGTGCACTCTCCTGTACTAAGGGTAGGGTGTGCACTCTCCTGTACTAAGGGTAGGGTGTGCACTCTCCTGTACTAAGGGTAGGGTGTGCACTCTCCTGTACTAAGGGTAGGGTGTGCACTCTCCTGTACTAAGGGTAGGGTGTGCACTCTCCTGTACTAAGGGTAGGGTGTGCACTCTCCTGTACTAAGGGTAGGGTGTGCACTCTCCTGTACTAAGGGTAGGGTGTGCACTCTCCTGTACTAAGGGTAGGGTGTGCACTCTCCTGTACTAAGGGTAGGGTGTGCACTCTCCTGTACTAAGGGTAGGGTGTGCACTCTCCTGTACTAAGGGTAGGGTGTGCACTCTCCTGTACTAAGGGTAGGGTGTGCACTCTCCTGTACTAAGGGTAGGGTGTGCACTCTCCTGTACTAAGGGTAGGGTGTGCACTCTCCTGTACTAAGGGTAGGGTGTGCACTCTCCTGTACTAAGGGTAGGGTGTGCACTCTCCTGTACTAAGGGTAGGGTGTGCACTCTCCTGTACTAAGGGTAGGGTGTGCACTCTCCTGTACTAAGGGTAGGGTGTGCACTCTCCTGTACTAAGGGTAGGGTGTGCACTCTCCTGTACTAAGGGTAGGGTGTGCACTCTCCTGTACTAAGGGTAGGGTGTGCACTCTCCTGTACTAAGGGTAGGGTGTGCACTCTCCTGTACTAAGGGTAGGGTGTGCACTCTCCTGTACTAAGGGTAGGGTGTGCACTCTCCTGTACTAAGGGTAGGGTGTGCACTCTCCTGTACTAAGGGTAGGGTGTGCACTCTCCTGTACTAAGGGTAGGGTGTGCACTCTCCTGTACTAAGGGTAGGGTGTGCACTCTCCTGTACTAAGGGTAGGGTGTGCACTCTCCTGTACTAAGGGTAGGGTGTGCACTCTCCTGTACTAAGGGTAGGGTGTGCACTCTCCTGTACTAAGGGTAGGGTGTGCACTCTCCTGTACTAAGGGTAGGGTGTGCACTCTCCTGTACTAAGGGTAGGGTGTGCACTCTCCTGTACTAAGGGTAGGGTGTGCACTCTCCTGTACTAAGGGTAGGGTGTGCACTCTCCTGTACTAAGGGTAGGGTGTGCACTCTCCTGTACTAAGGGTAGGGTGTGCACTCTCCTGTACTAAGGGTAGGGTGTGCACTCTCCTGTACTAAGGGTAGGGTGTGCACTCTCCTGTACTAAGGGTAGGGTGTGCACTCTCCTGTACTAAGGGTAGGGTGTGCACTCTCCTGTACTAAGGGTAGGGTGTGCACTCTCCTGTACTAAGGGTAGGGTGTGCACTCTCCTGTACTAAGGGTAGGGTGTGCACTCTCCTGTACTAAGGGTAGGGTGTGCACTCTCCTGTACTAAGGGTAGGGTGTGCACTCTCCTGTACTAAGGGTAGGGTGTGCACTCTCCTGTACTAAGGGTAGGGTGTGCACTCTCCTGTACTAAGGGTAGGGTGTGCACTCTCCTGTACTAAGGGTAGGGTGTGCACTCTCCTGTACTAAGGGTAGGGTGTGCACTCTCCTGTACTAAGGGTAGGGTGTGCACTCTCCTGTACTAAGGGTAGGGTGTGCACTCTCCTGTACTAAGGGTAGGGTGTGCACTCTCCTGTACTAAGGGTAGGGTGTGCACTCTCCTGTACTAAGGGTAGGGTGTGCACTCTCCTGTACTAAGGGTAGGGTGTGCACTCTCCTGTACTAAGGGTAGGGT
The DNA here is from genome assembly GCA_030390025.1 of Squalus acanthias. NCBI lineage: Eukaryota > Metazoa > Chordata > Chondrichthyes > Squaliformes > Squalidae > Squalus > Squalus acanthias. The sequence continues at coordinate 27,777,325 of CM059436.1, read as the reverse complement.
GTGCACTCTCCTGTACTAAGGGTAGGGTGTGCACTCTCCTGTACTAAGGGTAGGGTGTGCACTCTCCTGTACTAAGGGTAGGGTGTGCACTCTCCTGTACTAAGGGTAGGGTGTGCACTCTCCTGTACTAAGGGTAGGGTGTGCACTCTCCTGTACTAAGGGTAGGGTGTGCACTCTCCTGTACTAAGGGTAGGGTGTGCACTCTCCTGTACTAAGGGTAGGGTGTGCACTCTCCTGTACTAAGGGTAGGGTGTGCACTCTCCTGTACTAAGGGTAGGGTGTGCACTCTCCTGTACTAAGGGTAGGGTGTGCACTCTCCTGTACTAAGGGTAGGGTGTGCACTCTCCTGTACTAAGGGTAGGGTGTGCACTCTCCTGTACTAAGGGTAGGGTGTGCACTCTCCTGTACTAAGGGTAGGGTGTGCACTCTCCTGTACTAAGGGTAGGGTGTGCACTCTCCTGTACTAAGGGTAGGGTGTGCACTCTCCTGTACTAAGGGTAGGGTGTGCACTCTCCTGTACTAAGGGTAGGGTGTGCACTCTCCTGTACTAAGGGTAGGGTGTGCACTCTCCTGTACTAAGGGTAGGGTGTGCACTCTCCTGTACTAAGGGTAGGGTGTGCACTCTCCTGTACTAAGGGTAGGGTGTGCACTCTCCTGTACTAAGGGTAGGGTGTGCACTCTCCTGTACTAAGGGTAGGGTGTGCACTCTCCTGTACTAAGGGTAGGGTGTGCACTCTCCTGTACTAAGGGTAGGGTGTGCACTCTCCTGTACTAAGGGTAGGGTGTGCACTCTCCTGTACTAAGGGTAGGGTGTGCACTCTCCTGTACTAAGGGTAGGGTGTGCACTCTCCTGTACTAAGGGTAGGGTGTGCACTCTCCTGTACTAAGGGTAGGGTGTGCACTCTCCTGTACTAAGGGTAGGGTGTGCACTCTCCTGTACTAAGGGTAGGGTGTGCACTCTCCTGTACTAAGGGTAGGGTGTGCACTCTCCTGTACTAAGGGTAGGGTGTGCACTCTCCTGTACTAAGGGTAGGGTGTGCACTCTCCTGTACTAAGGGTAGGGTGTGCACTCTCCTGTACTAAGGGTAGGGTGTGCACTCTCCTGTACTAAGGGTAGGGTGTGCACTCTCCTGTACTAAGGGTAGGGTGTGCACTCTCCTGTACTAAGGGTAGGGTGTGCACTCTCCTGTACTAAGGGTAGGGTGTGCACTCTCCTGTACTAAGGGTAGGGTGTGCACTCTCCTGTACTAAGGGTAGGGTGTGCACTCTCCTGTACTAAGGGTAGGGTGTGCACTCTCCTGTACTAAGGGTAGGGTGTGCACTCTCCTGTACTAAGGGTAGGGTGTGCACTCTCCTGTACTAAGGGTAGGGTGTGCACTCTCCTGTACTAAGGGTAGGGTGTGCACTCTCCTGTACTAAGGGTAGGGTGTGCACTCTCCTGTACTAAGGGTAGGGTGTGCACTCTCCTGTACTAAGGGTAGGGTGTGCACTCTCCTGTACTAAGGGTAGGGTGTGCACTCTCCTGTACTAAGGGTAGGGTGTGCACTCTCCTGTACTAAGGGTAGGGTGTGCACTCTCCTGTACTAAGGGTAGGGTGTGCACTCTCCTGTACTAAGGGTAGGGTGTGCACTCTCCTGTACTAAGGGTAGGGTGTGCACTCTCCTGTACTAAGGGTAGGGTGTGCACTCTCCTGTACTAAGGGTAGGGTGTGCACTCTCCTGTACTAAGGGTAGGGTGTGCACTCTCCTGTACTAAGGGTAGGGTGTGCACTCTCCTGTACTAAGGGTAGGGTGTGCACTCTCCTGTACTAAGGGTAGGGTGTGCACTCTCCTGTACTAAGGGTAGGGTGTGCACTCTCCTGTACTAAGGGTAGGGTGTGCACTCTCCTGTACTAAGGGTAGGGTGTGCACTCTCCTGTACTAAGGGTAGGGTGTGCACTCTCCTGTACTAAGGGTAGGGTGTGCACTCTCCTGTACTAAGGGTAGGGTGTGCACTCTCCTGTACTAAGGGTAGGGTGTGCACTCTCCTGTACTAAGGGTAGGGTGTGCACTCTCCTGTACTAAGGGTAGGGTGTGCACTCTCCTGTACTAAGGGTAGGGTGTGCACTCTCCTGTACTAAGGGTAGGGTGTGCACTCTCCTGTACTAAGGGTAGGGTGTGCACTCTCCTGTACTAAGGGTAGGGTGTGCACTCTCCTGTACTAAGGGTAGGGTGTGCACTCTCCTGTACTAAGGGTAGGGTGTGCACTCTCCTGTACTAAGGGTAGGGTGTGCACTCTCCTGTACTAAGGGTAGGGTGTGCACTCTCCTGTACTAAGGGTAGGGTGTGCACTCTCCTGTACTAAGGGTAGGGTGTGCACTCTCCTGTACTAAGGGTAGGGTGTGCACTCTCCTGTACTAAGGGTAGGGTGTGCACTCTCCTGTACTAAGGGTAGGGTGTGCACTCTCCTGTACTAAGGGTAGGGTGTGCACTCTCCTGTACTAAGGGTAGGGTGTGCACTCTCCTGTACTAAGGGTAGGGTGTGCACTCTCCTGTACTAAGGGTAGGGTGTGCACTCTCCTGTACTAAGGGTAGGGTGTGCACTCTCCTGTACTAAGGGTAGGGTGTGCACTCTCCTGTACTAAGGGTAGGGTGTGCACTCTCCTGTACTAAGGGTAGGGTGTGCACTCTCCTGTACTAAGGGTAGGGTGTGCACTCTCCTGTACTAAGGGTAGGGTGTGCACTCTCCTGTACTAAGGGTAGGGTGTGCACTCTCCTGTACTAAGGGTAGGGTGTGCACTCTCCTGTACTAAGGGTAGGGTGTGCACTCTCCTGTACTAAGGGTAGGGTGTGCACTCTCCTGTACTAAGGGTAGGGTGTGCACTCTCCTGTACTAAGGGTAGGGTGTGCACTCTCCTGTACTAAGGGTAGGGTGTGCACTCTCCTGTACTAAGGGTAGGGTGTGCACTCTCCTGTACTAAGGGTAGGGTGTGCACTCTCCTGTACTAAGGGTAGGGTGTGCACTCTCCTGTACTAAGGGTAGGGTGTGCACTCTCCTGTACTAAGGGTAGGGTGTGCACTCTCCTGTACTAAGGGTAGGGTGTGCACTCTCCTGTACTAAGGGTAGGGTGTGCACTCTCCTGTACTAAGGGTAGGGTGTGCACTCTCCTGTACTAAGGGTAGGGTGTGCACTCTCCTGTACTAAGGGTAGGGTGTGCACTCTCCTGTACTAAGGGTAGGGTGTGCACTCTCCTGTACTAAGGGTAGGGTGTGCACTCTCCTGTACTAAGGGTAGGGTGTGCACTCTCCTGTACTAAGGGTAGGGTGTGCACTCTCCTGTACTAAGGGTAGGGTGTGCACTCTCCTGTACTAAGGGTAGGGTGTGCACTCTCCTGTACTAAGGGTAGGGTGTGCACTCTCCTGTACTAAGGGTAGGGTGTGCACTCTCCTGTACTAAGGGTAGGGTGTGCACTCTCCTGTACTAAGGGTAGGGTGTGCACTCTCCTGTACTAAGGGTAGGGTGTGCACTCTCCTGTACTAAGGGTAGGGTGTGCACTCTCCTGTACTAAGGGTAGGGTGTGCACTCTCCTGTACTAAGGGTAGGGTGTGCACTCTCCTGTACTAAGGGTAGGGTGTGCACTCTCCTGTACTAAGGGTAGGGTGTGCACTCTCCTGTACTAAGGGTAGGGTGTGCACTCTCCTGTACTAAGGGTAGGGTGTGCACTCTCCTGTACTAAGGGTAGGGTGTGCACTCTCCTGTACTAAGGGTAGGGTGTGCACTCTCCTGTACTAAGGGTAGGGTGTGCACTCTCCTGTACTAAGGGTAGGGTGTGCACTCTCCTGTACTAAGGGTAGGGTGTGCACTCTCCTGTACTAAGGGTAGGGTGTGCACTCTCCTGTACTAAGGGTAGGGTGTGCACTCTCCTGTACTAAGGGTAGGGTGTGCACTCTCCTGTACTAAGGGTAGGGTGTGCACTCTCCTGTACTAAGGGTAGGGTGTGCACTCTCCTGTACTAAGGGTAGGGTGTGCACTCTCCTGTACTAAGGGTAGGGTGTGCACTCTCCTGTACTAAGGGTAGGGTGTGCACTCTCCTGTACTAAGGGTAGGGTGTGCACTCTCCTGTACTAAGGGTAGGGTGTGCACTCTCCTGTACTAAGGGTAGGGTGTGCACTCTCCTGTACTAAGGGTAGGGTGTGCACTCTCCTGTACTAAGGGTAGGGTGTGCACTCTCCTGTACTAAGGGTAGGGTGTGCACTCTCCTGTACTAAGGGTAGGGTGTGCACTCTCCTGTACTAAGGGTAGGGTGTGCACTCTCCTGTACTAAGGGTAGGGTGTGCACTCTCCTGTACTAAGGGTAGGGTGTGCACTCTCCTGTACTAAGGGTAGGGTGTGCACTCTCCTGTACTAAGGGTAGGGTGTGCACTCTCCTGTACTAAGGGTAGGGTGTGCACTCTCCTGTACTAAGGGTAGGGTGTGCACTCTCCTGTACTAAGGGTAGGGTGTGCACTCTCCTGTACTAAGGGTAGGGTGTGCACTCTCCTGTACTAAGGGTAGGGTGTGCACTCTCCTGTACTAAGGGTAGGGTGTGCACTCTCCTGTACTAAGGGTAGGGTGTGCACTCTCCTGTACTAAGGGTAGGGTGTGCACTCTCCTGTACTAAGGGTAGGGTGTGCACTCTCCTGTACTAAGGGTAGGGTGTGCACTCTCCTGTACTAAGGGTAGGGTGTGCACTCTCCTGTACTAAGGGTAGGGTGTGCACTCTCCTGTACTAAGGGTAGGGTGTGCACTCTCCTGTACTAAGGGTAGGGTGTGCACTCTCCTGTACTAAGGGTAGGGTGTGCACTCTCCTGTACTAAGGGTAGGGTGTGCACTCTCCTGTACTAAGGGTAGGGTGTGCACTCTCCTGTACTAAGGGTAGGGTGTGCACTCTCCTGTACTAAGGGTAGGGTGTGCACTCTCCTGTACTAAGGGTAGGGTGTGCACTCTCCTGTACTAAGGGTAGGGTGTGCACTCTCCTGTACTAAGGGTAGGGTGTGCACTCTCCTGTACTAAGGGTAGGGTGTGCACTCTCCTGTACTAAGGGTAGGGTGTGCACTCTCCTGTACTAAGGGTAGGGTGTGCACTCTCCTGTACTAAGGGTAGGGTGTGCACTCTCCTGTACTAAGGGTAGGGTGTGCACTCTCCTGTACTAAGGGTAGGGTGTGCACTCTCCTGTACTAAGGGTAGGGTGTGCACTCTCCTGTACTAAGGGTAGGGTGTGCACTCTCCTGTACTAAGGGTAGGGTGTGCACTCTCCTGTACTAAGGGTAGGGTGTGCACTCTCCTGTACTAAGGGTAGGGTGTGCACTCTCCTGTACTAAGGGTAGGGTGTGCACTCTCCTGTACTAAGGGTAGGGTGTGCACTCTCCTGTACTAAGGGTAGGGTGTGCACTCTCCTGTACTAAGGGTAGGGTGTGCACTCTCCTGTACTAAGGGTAGGGTGTGCACTCTCCTGTACTAAGGGTAGGGTGTGCACTCTCCTGTACTAAGGGTAGGGTGTGCACTCTCCTGTACTAAGGGTAGGGTGTGCACTCTCCTGTACTAAGGGTAGGGTGTGCACTCTCCTGTACTAAGGGTAGGGTGTGCACTCTCCTGTACTAAGGGTAGGGTGTGCACTCTCCTGTACTAAGGGTAGGGTGTGCACTCTCCTGTACTAAGGGTAGGGTGTGCACTCTCCTGTACTAAGGGTAGGGTGTGCACTCTCCTGTACTAAGGGTAGGGTGTGCACTCTCCTGTACTAAGGGTAGGGTGTGCACTCTCCTGTACTAAGGGTAGGGTGTGCACTCTCCTGTACTAAGGGTAGGGTGTGCACTCTCCTGTACTAAGGGTAGGGTGTGCACTCTCCTGTACTAAGGGTAGGGTGTGCACTCTCCTGTACTAAGGGTAGGGTGTGCACTCTCCTGTACTAAGGGTAGGGTGTGCACTCTCCTGTACTAAGGGTAGGGTGTGCACTCTCCTGTACTAAGGGTAGGGTGTGCACTCTCCTGTACTAAGGGTAGGGTGTGCACTCTCCTGTACTAAGGGTAGGGTGTGCACTCTCCTGTACTAAGGGTAGGGTGTGCACTCTCCTGTACTAAGGGTAGGGTGTGCACTCTCCTGTACTAAGGGTAGGGTGTGCACTCTCCTGTACTAAGGGTAGGGTGTGCACTCTCCTGTACTAAGGGTAGGGTGTGCACTCTCCTGTACTAAGGGTAGGGTGTGCACTCTCCTGTACTAAGGGTAGGGTGTGCACTCTCCTGTACTAAGGGTAGGGTGTGCACTCTCCTGTACTAAGGGTAGGGTGTGCACTCTCCTGTACTAAGGGTAGGGTGTGCACTCTCCTGTACTAAGGGTAGGGTGTGCACTCTCCTGTACTAAGGGTAGGGTGTGCACTCTCCTGTACTAAGGGTAGGGTGTGCACTCTCCTGTACTAAGGGTAGGGTGTGCACTCTCCTGTACTAAGGGTAGGGTGTGCACTCTCCTGTACTAAGGGTAGGGTGTGCACTCTCCTGTACTAAGGGTAGGGTGTGCACTCTCCTGTACTAAGGGTAGGGTGTGCACTCTCCTGTACTAAGGGTAGGGTGTGCACTCTCCTGTACTAAGGGTAGGGTGTGCACTCTCCTGTACTAAGGGTAGGGTGTGCACTCTCCTGTACTAAGGGTAGGGTGTGCACTCTCCTGTACTAAGGGTAGGGTGTGCACTCTCCTGTACTAAGGGTAGGGTGTGCACTCTCCTGTACTAAGGGTAGGGTGTGCACTCTCCTGTACTAAGGGTAGGGTGTGCACTCTCCTGTACTAAGGGTAGGGTGTGCACTCTCCTGTACTAAGGGTAGGGTGTGCACTCTCCTGTACTAAGGGTAGGGTGTGCACTCTCCTGTACTAAGGGTAGGGTGTGCACTCTCCTGTACTAAGGGTAGGGTGTGCACTCTCCTGTACTAAGGGTAGGGTGTGCACTCTCCTGTACTAAGGGTAGGGTGTGCACTCTCCTGTACTAAGGGTAGGGTGTGCACTCTCCTGTACTAAGGGTAGGGTGTGCACTCTCCTGTACTAAGGGTAGGGTGTGCACTCTCCTGTACTAAGGGTAGGGTGTGCACTCTCCTGTACTAAGGGTAGGGTGTGCACTCTCCTGTACTAAGGGTAGGGTGTGCACTCTCCTGTACTAAGGGTAGGGTGTGCACTCTCCTGTACTAAGGGTAGGGTGTGCACTCTCCTGTACTAAGGGTAGGGTGTGCACTCTCCTGTACTAAGGGTAGGGTGTGCACTCTCCTGTACTAAGGGTAGGGTGTGCACTCTCCTGTACTAAGGGTAGGGTGTGCACTCTCCTGTACTAAGGGTAGGGTGTGCACTCTCCTGTACTAAGGGTAGGGTGTGCACTCTCCTGTACTAAGGGTAGGGTGTGCACTCTCCTGTACTAAGGGTAGGGTGTGCACTCTCCTGTACTAAGGGTAGGGTGTGCACTCTCCTGTACTAAGGGTAGGGTGTGCACTCTCCTGTACTAAGGGTAGGGTGTGCACTCTCCTGTACTAAGGGTAGGGTGTGCACTCTCCTGTACTAAGGGTAGGGTGTGCACTCTCCTGTACTAAGGGTAGGGTGTGCACTCTCCTGTACTAAGGGTAGGGTGTGCACTCTCCTGTACTAAGGGTAGGGTGTGCACTCTCCTGTACTAAGGGTAGGGTGTGCACTCTCCTGTACTAAGGGTAGGGTGTGCACTCTCCTGTACTAAGGGTAGGGTGTGCACTCTCCTGTACTAAGGGTAGGGTGTGCACTCTCCTGTACTAAGGGTAGGGTGTGCACTCTCCTGTACTAAGGGTAGGGTGTGCACTCTCCTGTACTAAGGGTAGGGTGTGCACTCTCCTGTACTAAGGGTAGGGTGTGCACTCTCCTGTACTAAGGGTAGGGTGTGCACTCTCCTGTACTAAGGGTAGGGTGTGCACTCTCCTGTACTAAGGGTAGGGTGTGCACTCTCCTGTACTAAGGGTAGGGTGTGCACTCTCCTGTACTAAGGGTAGGGTGTGCACTCTCCTGTACTAAGGGTAGGGTGTGCACTCTCCTGTACTAAGGGTAGGGTGTGCACTCTCCTGTACTAAGGGTAGGGTGTGCACTCTCCTGTACTAAGGGTAGGGTGTGCACTCTCCTGTACTAAGGGTAGGGTGTGCACTCTCCTGTACTAAGGGTAGGGTGTGCACTCTCCTGTACTAAGGGTAGGGTGTGCACTCTCCTGTACTAAGGGTAGGGTGTGCACTCTCCTGTACTAAGGGTAGGGTGTGCACTCTCCTGTACTAAGGGTAGGGTGTGCACTCTCCTGTACTAAGGGTAGGGTGTGCACTCTCCTGTACTAAGGGTAGGGTGTGCACTCTCCTGTACTAAGGGTAGGGTGTGCACTCTCCTGTACTAAGGGTAGGGTGTGCACTCTCCTGTACTAAGGGTAGGGTGTGCACTCTCCTGTACTAAGGGTAGGGTGTGCACTCTCCTGTACTAAGGGTAGGGTGTGCACTCTCCTGTACTAAGGGTAGGGTGTGCACTCTCCTGTACTAAGGGTAGGGTGTGCACTCTCCTGTACTAAGGGTAGGGTGTGCACTCTCCTGTACTAAGGGTAGGGTGTGCACTCTCCTGTACTAAGGGTAGGGTGTGCACTCTCCTGTACTAAGGGTAGGGTGTGCACTCTCCTGTACTAAGGGTAGGGTGTGCACTCTCCTGTACTAAGGGTAGGGTGTGCACTCTCCTGTACTAAGGGTAGGGTGTGCACTCTCCTGTACTAAGGGTAGGGTGTGCACTCTCCTGTACTAAGGGTAGGGTGTGCACTCTCCTGTACTAAGGGTAGGGTGTGCACTCTCCTGTACTAAGGGTAGGGTGTGCACTCTCCTGTACTAAGGGTAGGGTGTGCACTCTCCTGTACTAAGGGTAGGGTGTGCACTCTCCTGTACTAAGGGTAGGGTGTGCACTCTCCTGTACTAAGGGTAGGGTGTGCACTCTCCTGTACTAAGGGTAGGGTGTGCACTCTCCTGTACTAAGGGTAGGGTGTGCACTCTCCTGTACTAAGGGTAGGGTGTGCACTCTCCTGTACTAAGGGTAGGGTGTGCACTCTCCTGTACTAAGGGTAGGGTGTGCACTCTCCTGTACTAAGGGTAGGGTGTGCACTCTCCTGTACTAAGGGTAGGGTGTGCACTCTCCTGTACTAAGGGTAGGGTGTGCACTCTCCTGTACTAAGGGTAGGGTGTGCACTCTCCTGTACTAAGGGTAGGGTGTGCACTCTCCTGTACTAAGGGTAGGGTGTGCACTCTCCTGTACTAAGGGTAGGGTGTGCACTCTCCTGTACTAAGGGTAGGGTGTGCACTCTCCTGTACTAAGGGTAGGGTGTGCACTCTCCTGTACTAAGGGTAGGGTGTGCACTCTCCTGTACTAAGGGTAGGGTGTGCACTCTCCTGTACTAAGGGTAGGGTGTGCACTCTCCTGTACTAAGGGTAGGGTGTGCACTCTCCTGTACTAAGGGTAGGGTGTGCACTCTCCTGTACTAAGGGTAGGGTGTGCACTCTCCTGTACTAAGGGTAGGGTGTGCACTCTCCTGTACTAAGGGTAGGGTGTGCACTCTCCTGTACTAAGGGTAGGGTGTGCACTCTCCTGTACTAAGGGTAGGGTGTGCACTCTCCTGTACTAAGGGTAGGGTGTGCACTCTCCTGTACTAAGGGTAGGGTGTGCACTCTCCTGTACTAAGGGTAGGGTGTGCACTCTCCTGTACTAAGGGTAGGGTGTGCACTCTCCTGTACTAAGGGTAGGGTGTGCACTCTCCTGTACTAAGGGTAGGGTGTGCACTCTCCTGTACTAAGGGTAGGGTGTGCACTCTCCTGTACTAAGGGTAGGGTGTGCACTCTCCTGTACTAAGGGTAGGGTGTGCACTCTCCTGTACTAAGGGTAGGGTGTGCACTCTCCTGTACTAAGGGTAGGGTGTGCACTCTCCTGTACTAAGGGTAGGGTGTGCACTCTCCTGTACTAAGGGTAGGGTGTGCACTCTCCTGTACTAAGGGTAGGGTGTGCACTCTCCTGTACTAAGGGTAGGGTGTGCACTCTCCTGTACTAAGGGTAGGGTGTGCACTCTCCTGTACTAAGGGTAGGGTGTGCACTCTCCTGTACTAAGGGTAGGGTGTGCACTCTCCTGTACTAAGGGTAGGGTGTGCACTCTCCTGTACTAAGGGTAGGGTGTGCACTCTCCTGTACTAAGGGTAGGGTGTGCACTCTCCTGTACTAAGGGTAGGGTGTGCACTCTCCTGTACTAAGGGTAGGGTGTGCACTCTCCTGTACTAAGGGTAGGGTGTGCACTCTCCTGTACTAAGGGTAGGGTGTGCACTCTCCTGTACTAAGGGTAGGGTGTGCACTCTCCTGTACTAAGGGTAGGGTGTGCACTCTCCTGTACTAAGGGTAGGGTGTGCACTCTCCTGTACTAAGGGTAGGGTGTGCACTCTCCTGTACTAAGGGTAGGGTGTGCACTCTCCTGTACTAAGGGTAGGGTGTGCACTCTCCTGTACTAAGGGTAGGGTGTGCACTCTCCTGTACTAAGGGTAGGGTGTGCACTCTCCTGTACTAAGGGTAGGGTGTGCACTCTCCTGTACTAAGGGTAGGGTGTGCACTCTCCTGTACTAAGGGTAGGGTGTGCACTCTCCTGTACTAAGGGTAGGGTGTGCACTCTCCTGTACTAAGGGTAGGGTGTGCACTCTCCTGTACTAAGGGTAGGGTGTGCACTCTCCTGTACTAAGGGTAGGGTGTGCACTCTCCTGTACTAAGGGTAGGGTGTGCACTCTCCTGTACTAAGGGTAGGGTGTGCACTCTCCTGTACTAAGGGTAGGGTGTGCACTCTCCTGTACTAAGGGTAGGGTGTGCACTCTCCTGTACTAAGGGTAGGGTGTGCACTCTCCTGTACTAAGGGTAGGGTGTGCACTCTCCTGTACTAAGGGTAGGGTGTGCACTCTCCTGTACTAAGGGTAGGGTGTGCACTCTCCTGTACTAAGGGTAGGGTGTGCACTCTCCTGTACTAAGGGTAGGGTGTGCACTCTCCTGTACTAAGGGTAGGGTGTGCACTCTCCTGTACTAAGGGTAGGGTGTGCACTCTCCTGTACTAAGGGTAGGGTGTGCACTCTCCTGTACTAAGGGTAGGGTGTGCACTCTCCTGTACTAAGGGTAGGGTGTGCACTCTCCTGTACTAAGGGTAGGGTGTGCACTCTCCTGTACTAAGGGTAGGGTGTGCACTCTCCTGTACTAAGGGTAGGGTGTGCACTCTCCTGTACTAAGGGTAGGGTGTGCACTCTCCTGTACTAAGGGTAGGGTGTGCACTCTCCTGTACTAAGGGTAGGGTGTGCACTCTCCTGTACTAAGGGTAGGGTGTGCACTCTCCTGTACTAAGGGTAGGGTGTGCACTCTCCTGTACTAAGGGTAGGGTGTGCACTCTCCTGTACTAAGGGTAGGGTGTGCACTCTCCTGTACTAAGGGTAGGGTGTGCACTCTCCTGTACTAAGGGTAGGGTGTGCACTCTCCTGTACTAAGGGTAGGGTGTGCACTCTCCTGTACTAAGGGTAGGGTGTGCACTCTCCTGTACTAAGGGTAGGGTGTGCACTCTCCTGTACTAAGGGTAGGGTGTGCACTCTCCTGTACTAAGGGTAGGGTGTGCACTCTCCTGTACTAAGGGTAGGGTGTGCACTCTCCTGTACTAAGGGTAGGGTGTGCACTCTCCTGTACTAAGGGTAGGGTGTGCACTCTCCTGTACTAAGGGTAGGGTGTGCACTCTCCTGTACTAAGGGTAGGGTGTGCACTCTCCTGTACTAAGGGTAGGGTGTGCACTCTCCTGTACTAAGGGTAGGGTGTGCACTCTCCTGTACTAAGGGTAGGGTGTGCACTCTCCTGTACTAAGGGTAGGGTGTGCACTCTCCTGTACTAAGGGTAGGGTGTGCACTCTCCTGTACTAAGGGTAGGGTGTGCACTCTCCTGTACTAAGGGTAGGGTGTGCACTCTCCTGTACTAAGGGTAGGGTGTGCACTCTCCTGTACTAAGGGTAGGGTGTGCACTCTCCTGTACTAAGGGTAGGGTGTGCACTCTCCTGTACTAAGGGTAGGGTGTGCACTCTCCTGTACTAAGGGTAGGGTGTGCACTCTCCTGTACTAAGGGTAGGGTGTGCACTCTCCTGTACTAAGGGTAGGGTGTGCACTCTCCTGTACTAAGGGTAGGGTGTGCACTCTCCTGTACTAAGGGTAGGGTGTGCACTCTCCTGTACTAAGGGTAGGGTGTGCACTCTCCTGTACTAAGGGTAGGGTGTGCACTCTCCTGTACTAAGGGTAGGGTGTGCACTCTCCTGTACTAAGGGTAGGGTGTGCACTCTCCTGTACTAAGGGTAGGGTGTGCACTCTCCTGTACTAAGGGTAGGGTGTGCACTCTCCTGTACTAAGGGTAGGGTGTGCACTCTCCTGTACTAAGGGTAGGGTGTGCACTCTCCTGTACTAAGGGTAGGGTGTGCACTCTCCTGTACTAAGGGTAGGGTGTGCACTCTCCTGTACTAAGGGTAGGGTGTGCACTCTCCTGTACTAAGGGTAGGGTGTGCACTCTCCTGTACTAAGGGTAGGGTGTGCACTCTCCTGTACTAAGGGTAGGGTGTGCACTCTCCTGTACTAAGGGTAGGGTGTGCACTCTCCTGTACTAAGGGTAGGGTGTGCACTCTCCTGTACTAAGGGTAGGGTGTGCACTCTCCTGTACTAAGGGTAGGGTGTGCACTCTCCTGTACTAAGGGTAGGGTGTGCACTCTCCTGTACTAAGGGTAGGGTGTGCACTCTCCTGTACTAAGGGTAGGGTGTGCACTCTCCTGTACTAAGGGTAGGGTGTGCACTCTCCTGTACTAAGGGTAGGGTGTGCACTCTCCTGTACTAAGGGTAGGGTGTGCACTCTCCTGTACTAAGGGTAGGGTGTGCACTCTCCTGTACTAAGGGTAGGGTGTGCACTCTCCTGTACTAAGGGTAGGGTGTGCACTCTCCTGTACTAAGGGTAGGGTGTGCACTCTCCTGTACTAAGGGTAGGGTGTGCACTCTCCTGTACTAAGGGTAGGGTGTGCACTCTCCTGTACTAAGGGTAGGGTGTGCACTCTCCTGTACTAAGGGTAGGGTGTGCACTCTCCTGTACTAAGGGTAGGGTGTGCACTCTCCTGTACTAAGGGTAGGGTGTGCACTCTCCTGTACTAAGGGTAGGGTGTGCACTCTCCTGTACTAAGGGTAGGGTGTGCACTCTCCTGTACTAAGGGTAGGGTGTGCACTCTCCTGTACTAAGGGTAGGGTGTGCACTCTCCTGTACTAAGGGTAGGGTGTGCACTCTCCTGTACTAAGGGTAGGGTGTGCACTCTCCTGTACTAAGGGTAGGGTGTGCACTCTCCTGTACTAAGGGTAGGGTGTGCACTCTCCTGTACTAAGGGTAGGGTGTGCACTCTCCTGTACTAAGGGTAGGGTGTGCACTCTCCTGTACTAAGGGTAGGGTGTGCACTCTCCTGTACTAAGGGTAGGGTGTGCACTCTCCTGTACTAAGGGTAGGGTGTGCACTCTCCTGTACTAAGGGTAGGGTGTGCACTCTCCTGTACTAAGGGTAGGGTGTGCACTCTCCTGTACTAAGGGTAGGGTGTGCACTCTCCTGTACTAAGGGTAGGGTGTGCACTCTCCTGTACTAAGGGTAGGGTGTGCACTCTCCTGTACTAAGGGTAGGGTGTGCACTCTCCTGTACTAAGGGTAGGGTGTGCACTCTCCTGTACTAAGGGTAGGGTGTGCACTCTCCTGTACTAAGGGTAGGGTGTGCACTCTCCTGTACTAAGGGTAGGGTGTGCACTCTCCTGTACTAAGGGTAGGGTGTGCACTCTCCTGTACTAAGGGTAGGGTGTGCACTCTCCTGTACTAAGGGTAGGGTGTGCACTCTCCTGTACTAAGGGTAGGGTGTGCACTCTCCTGTACTAAGGGTAGGGTGTGCACTCTCCTGTACTAAGGGTAGGGTGTGCACTCTCCTGTACTAAGGGTAGGGTGTGCACTCTCCTGTACTAAGGGTAGGGTGTGCACTCTCCTGTACTAAGGGTAGGGTGTGCACTCTCCTGTACTAAGGGTAGGGTGTGCACTCTCCTGTACTAAGGGTAGGGTGTGCACTCTCCTGTACTAAGGGTAGGGTGTGCACTCTCCTGTACTAAGGGTAGGGTGTGCACTCTCCTGTACTAAGGGTAGGGTGTGCACTCTCCTGTACTAAGGGTAGGGTGTGCACTCTCCTGTACTAAGGGTAGGGTGTGCACTCTCCTGTACTAAGGGTAGGGTGTGCACTCTCCTGTACTAAGGGTAGGGTGTGCACTCTCCTGTACTAAGGGTAGGGTGTGCACTCTCCTGTACTAAGGGTAGGGTGTGCACTCTCCTGTACTAAGGGTAGGGTGTGCACTCTCCTGTACTAAGGGTAGGGTGTGCACTCTCCTGTACTAAGGGTAGGGTGTGCACTCTCCTGTACTAAGGGTAGGGTGTGCACTCTCCTGTACTAAGGGTAGGGTGTGCACTCTCCTGTACTAAGGGTAGGGTGTGCACTCTCCTGTACTAAGGGTAGGGTGTGCACTCTCCTGTACTAAGGGTAGGGTGTGCACTCTCCTGTACTAAGGGTAGGGTGTGCACTCTCCTGTACTAAGGGTAGGGTGTGCACTCTCCTGTACTAAGGGTAGGGTGTGCACTCTCCTGTACTAAGGGTAGGGTGTGCACTCTCCTGTACTAAGGGTAGGGTGTGCACTCTCCTGTACTAAGGGTAGGGTGTGCACTCTCCTGTACTAAGGGTAGGGTGTGCACTCTCCTGTACTAAGGGTAGGGTGTGCACTCTCCTGTACTAAGGGTAGGGTGTGCACTCTCCTGTACTAAGGGTAGGGTGTGCACTCTCCTGTACTAAGGGTAGGGTGTGCACTCTCCTGTACTAAGGGTAGGGTGTGCACTCTCCTGTACTAAGGGTAGGGTGTGCACTCTCCTGTACTAAGGGTAGGGTGTGCACTCTCCTGTACTAAGGGTAGGGTGTGCACTCTCCTGTACTAAGGGTAGGGTGTGCACTCTCCTGTACTAAGGGTAGGGTGTGCACTCTCCTGTACTAAGGGTAGGGTGTGCACTCTCCTGTACTAAGGGTAGGGTGTGCACTCTCCTGTACTAAGGGTAGGGTGTGCACTCTCCTGTACTAAGGGTAGGGTGTGCACTCTCCTGTACTAAGGGTAGGGTGTGCACTCTCCTGTACTAAGGGTAGGGTGTGCACTCTCCTGTACTAAGGGTAGGGTGTGCACTCTCCTGTACTAAGGGTAGGGTGTGCACTCTCCTGTACTAAGGGTAGGGTGTGCACTCTCCTGTACTAAGGGTAGGGTGTGCACTCTCCTGTACTAAGGGTAGGGTGTGCACTCTCCTGTACTAAGGGTAGGGTGTGCACTCTCCTGTACTAAGGGTAGGGTGTGCACTCTCCTGTACTAAGGGTAGGGTGTGCACTCTCCTGTACTAAGGGTAGGGTGTGCACTCTCCTGTACTAAGGGTAGGGTGTGCACTCTCCTGTACTAAGGGTAGGGTGTGCACTCTCCTGTACTAAGGGTAGGGTGTGCACTCTCCTGTACTAAGGGTAGGGTGTGCACTCTCCTGTACTAAGGGTAGGGTGTGCACTCTCCTGTACTAAGGGTAGGGTGTGCACTCTCCTGTACTAAGGGTAGGGTGTGCACTCTCCTGTACTAAGGGTAGGGTGTGCACTCTCCTGTACTAAGGGTAGGGTGTGCACTCTCCTGTACTAAGGGTAGGGTGTGCACTCTCCTGTACTAAGGGTAGGGTGTGCACTCTCCTGTACTAAGGGTAGGGTGTGCACTCTCCTGTACTAAGGGTAGGGTGTGCACTCTCCTGTACTAAGGGTAGGGTGTGCACTCTCCTGTACTAAGGGTAGGGTGTGCACTCTCCTGTACTAAGGGTAGGGTGTGCACTCTCCTGTACTAAGGGTAGGGTGTGCACTCTCCTGTACTAAGGGTAGGGTGTGCACTCTCCTGTACTAAGGGTAGGGTGTGCACTCTCCTGTACTAAGGGTAGGGTGTGCACTCTCCTGTACTAAGGGTAGGGTGTGCACTCTCCTGTACTAAGGGTAGGGTGTGCACTCTCCTGTACTAAGGGTAGGGTGTGCACTCTCCTGTACTAAGGGTAGGGTGTGCACTCTCCTGTACTAAGGGTAGGGTGTGCACTCTCCTGTACTAAGGGTAGGGTGTGCACTCTCCTGTACTAAGGGTAGGGTGTGCACTCTCCTGTACTAAGGGTAGGGTGTGCACTCTCCTGTACTAAGGGTAGGGTGTGCACTCTCCTGTACTAAGGGTAGGGTGTGCACTCTCCTGTACTAAGGGTAGGGTGTGCACTCTCCTGTACTAAGGGTAGGGTGTGCACTCTCCTGTACTAAGGGTAGGGTGTGCACTCTCCTGTACTAAGGGTAGGGTGTGCACTCTCCTGTACTAAGGGTAGGGTGTGCACTCTCCTGTACTAAGGGTAGGGTGTGCACTCTCCTGTACTAAGGGTAGGGTGTGCACTCTCCTGTACTAAGGGTAGGGTGTGCACTCTCCTGTACTAAGGGTAGGGTGTGCACTCTCCTGTACTAAGGGTAGGGTGTGCACTCTCCTGTACTAAGGGTAGGGTGTGCACTCTCCTGTACTAAGGGTAGGGTGTGCACTCTCCTGTACTAAGGGTAGGGTGTGCACTCTCCTGTACTAAGGGTAGGGTGTGCACTCTCCTGTACTAAGGGTAGGGTGTGCACTCTCCTGTACTAAGGGTAGGGTGTGCACTCTCCTGTACTAAGGGTAGGGTGTGCACTCTCCTGTACTAAGGGTAGGGTGTGCACTCTCCTGTACTAAGGGTAGGGTGTGCACTCTCCTGTACTAAGGGTAGGGTGTGCACTCTCCTGTACTAAGGGTAGGGTGTGCACTCTCCTGTACTAAGGGTAGGGTGTGCACTCTCCTGTACTAAGGGTAGGGTGTGCACTCTCCTGTACTAAGGGTAGGGTGTGCACTCTCCTGTACTAAGGGTAGGGTGTGCACTCTCCTGTACTAAGGGTAGGGTGTGCACTCTCCTGTACTAAGGGTAGGGTGTGCACTCTCCTGTACTAAGGGTAGGGTGTGCACTCTCCTGTACTAAGGGTAGGGTGTGCACTCTCCTGTACTAAGGGTAGGGTGTGCACTCTCCTGTACTAAGGGTAGGGTGTGCACTCTCCTGTACTAAGGGTAGGGTGTGCACTCTCCTGTACTAAGGGTAGGGTGTGCACTCTCCTGTACTAAGGGTAGGGTGTGCACTCTCCTGTACTAAGGGTAGGGTGTGCACTCTCCTGTACTAAGGGTAGGGTGTGCACTCTCCTGTACTAAGGGTAGGGTGTGCACTCTCCTGTACTAAGGGTAGGGTGTGCACTCTCCTGTACTAAGGGTAGGGTGTGCACTCTCCTGTACTAAGGGTAGGGTGTGCACTCTCCTGTACTAAGGGTAGGGTGTGCACTCTCCTGTACTAAGGGTAGGGTGTGCACTCTCCTGTACTAAGGGTAGGGTGTGCACTCTCCTGTACTAAGGGTAGGGTGTGCACTCTCCTGTACTAAGGGTAGGGTGTGCACTCTCCTGTACTAAGGGTAGGGTGTGCACTCTCCTGTACTAAGGGTAGGGTGTGCACTCTCCTGTACTAAGGGTAGGGTGTGCACTCTCCTGTACTAAGGGTAGGGTGTGCACTCTCCTGTACTAAGGGTAGGGTGTGCACTCTCCTGTACTAAGGGTAGGGTGTGCACTCTCCTGTACTAAGGGTAGGGTGTGCACTCTCCTGTACTAAGGGTAGGGTGTGCACTCTCCTGTACTAAGGGTAGGGTGTGCACTCTCCTGTACTAAGGGTAGGGTGTGCACTCTCCTGTACTAAGGGTAGGGTGTGCACTCTCCTGTACTAAGGGTAGGGTGTGCACTCTCCTGTACTAAGGGTAGGGTGTGCACTCTCCTGTACTAAGGGTAGGGTGTGCACTCTCCTGTACTAAGGGTAGGGTGTGCACTCTCCTGTACTAAGGGTAGGGTGTGCACTCTCCTGTACTAAGGGTAGGGTGTGCACTCTCCTGTACTAAGGGTAGGGTGTGCACTCTCCTGTACTAAGGGTAGGGTGTGCACTCTCCTGTACTAAGGGTAGGGTGTGCACTCTCCTGTACTAAGGGTAGGGTGTGCACTCTCCTGTACTAAGGGTAGGGTGTGCACTCTCCTGTACTAAGGGTAGGGTGTGCACTCTCCTGTACTAAGGGTAGGGTGTGCACTCTCCTGTACTAAGGGTAGGGTGTGCACTCTCCTGTACTAAGGGTAGGGTGTGCACTCTCCTGTACTAAGGGTAGGGTGTGCACTCTCCTGTACTAAGGGTAGGGTGTGCACTCTCCTGTACTAAGGGTAGGGTGTGCACTCTCCTGTACTAAGGGTAGGGTGTGCACTCTCCTGTACTAAGGGTAGGGTGTGCACTCTCCTGTACTAAGGGTAGGGTGTGCACTCTCCTGTACTAAGGGTAGGGTGTGCACTCTCCTGTACTAAGGGTAGGGTGTGCACTCTCCTGTACTAAGGGTAGGGTGTGCACTCTCCTGTACTAAGGGTAGGGTGTGCACTCTCCTGTACTAAGGGTAGGGTGTGCACTCTCCTGTACTAAGGGTAGGGTGTGCACTCTCCTGTACTAAGGGTAGGGTGTGCACTCTCCTGTACTAAGGGTAGGGTGTGCACTCTCCTGTACTAAGGGTAGGGTGTGCACTCTCCTGTACTAAGGGTAGGGTGTGCACTCTCCTGTACTAAGGGTAGGGTGTGCACTCTCCTGTACTAAGGGTAGGGTGTGCACTCTCCTGTACTAAGGGTAGGGTGTGCACTCTCCTGTACTAAGGGTAGGGTGTGCACTCTCCTGTACTAAGGGTAGGGTGTGCACTCTCCTGTACTAAGGGTAGGGTGTGCACTCTCCTGTACTAAGGGTAGGGTGTGCACTCTCCTGTACTAAGGGTAGGGTGTGCACTCTCCTGTACTAAGGGTAGGGTGTGCACTCTCCTGTACTAAGGGTAGGGTGTGCACTCTCCTGTACTAAGGGTAGGGTGTGCACTCTCCTGTACTAAGGGTAGGGTGTGCACTCTCCTGTACTAAGGGTAGGGTGTGCACTCTCCTGTACTAAGGGTAGGGTGTGCACTCTCCTGTACTAAGGGTAGGGTGTGCACTCTCCTGTACTAAGGGTAGGGTGTGCACTCTCCTGTACTAAGGGTAGGGTGTGCACTCTCCTGTACTAAGGGTAGGGTGTGCACTCTCCTGTACTAAGGGTAGGGTGTGCACTCTCCTGTACTAAGGGTAGGGTGTGCACTCTCCTGTACTAAGGGTAGGGTGTGCACTCTCCTGTACTAAGGGTAGGGTGTGCACTCTCCTGTACTAAGGGTAGGGTGTGCACTCTCCTGTACTAAGGGTAGGGTGTGCACTCTCCTGTACTAAGGGTAGGGTGTGCACTCTCCTGTACTAAGGGTAGGGTGTGCACTCTCCTGTACTAAGGGTAGGGTGTGCACTCTCCTGTACTAAGGGTAGGGTGTGCACTCTCCTGTACTAAGGGTAGGGTGTGCACTCTCCTGTACTAAGGGTAGGGTGTGCACTCTCCTGTACTAAGGGTAGGGTGTGCACTCTCCTGTACTAAGGGTAGGGTGTGCACTCTCCTGTACTAAGGGTAGGGTGTGCACTCTCCTGTACTAAGGGTAGGGTGTGCACTCTCCTGTACTAAGGGTAGGGTGTGCACTCTCCTGTACTAAGGGTAGGGTGTGCACTCTCCTGTACTAAGGGTAGGGTGTGCACTCTCCTGTACTAAGGGTAGGGTGTGCACTCTCCTGTACTAAGGGTAGGGTGTGCACTCTCCTGTACTAAGGGTAGGGTGTGCACTCTCCTGTACTAAGGGTAGGGTGTGCACTCTCCTGTACTAAGGGTAGGGTGTGCACTCTCCTGTACTAAGGGTAGGGTGTGCACTCTCCTGTACTAAGGGTAGGGTGTGCACTCTCCTGTACTAAGGGTAGGGTGTGCACTCTCCTGTACTAAGGGTAGGGTGTGCACTCTCCTGTACTAAGGGTAGGGTGTGCACTCTCCTGTACTAAGGGTAGGGTGTGCACTCTCCTGTACTAAGGGTAGGGTGTGCACTCTCCTGTACTAAGGGTAGGGTGTGCACTCTCCTGTACTAAGGGTAGGGTGTGCACTCTCCTGTACTAAGGGTAGGGTGTGCACTCTCCTGTACTAAGGGTAGGGTGTGCACTCTCCTGTACTAAGGGTAGGGTGTGCACTCTCCTGTACTAAGGGTAGGGTGTGCACTCTCCTGTACTAAGGGTAGGGTGTGCACTCTCCTGTACTAAGGGTAGGGTGTGCACTCTCCTGTACTAAGGGTAGGGTGTGCACTCTCCTGTACTAAGGGTAGGGTGTGCACTCTCCTGTACTAAGGGTAGGGTGTGCACTCTCCTGTACTAAGGGTAGGGTGTGCACTCTCCTGTACTAAGGGTAGGGTGTGCACTCTCCTGTACTAAGGGTAGGGTGTGCACTCTCCTGTACTAAGGGTAGGGTGTGCACTCTCCTGTACTAAGGGTAGGGTGTGCACTCTCCTGTACTAAGGGTAGGGTGTGCACTCTCCTGTACTAAGGGTAGGGTGTGCACTCTCCTGTACTAAGGGTAGGGTGTGCACTCTCCTGTACTAAGGGTAGGGTGTGCACTCTCCTGTACTAAGGGTAGGGTGTGCACTCTCCTGTACTAAGGGTAGGGTGTGCACTCTCCTGTACTAAGGGTAGGGTGTGCACTCTCCTGTACTAAGGGTAGGGTGTGCACTCTCCTGTACTAAGGGTAGGGTGTGCACTCTCCTGTACTAAGGGTAGGGTGTGCACTCTCCTGTACTAAGGGTAGGGTGTGCACTCTCCTGTACTAAGGGTAGGGTGTGCACTCTCCTGTACTAAGGGTAGGGTGTGCACTCTCCTGTACTAAGGGTAGGGTGTGCACTCTCCTGTACTAAGGGTAGGGTGTGCACTCTCCTGTACTAAGGGTAGGGTGTGCACTCTCCTGTACTAAGGGTAGGGTGTGCACTCTCCTGTACTAAGGGTAGGGTGTGCACTCTCCTGTACTAAGGGTAGGGTGTGCACTCTCCTGTACTAAGGGTAGGGTGTGCACTCTCCTGTACTAAGGGTAGGGTGTGCACTCTCCTGTACTAAGGGTAGGGTGTGCACTCTCCTGTACTAAGGGTAGGGTGTGCACTCTCCTGTACTAAGGGTAGGGTGTGCACTCTCCTGTACTAAGGGTAGGGTGTGCACTCTCCTGTACTAAGGGTAGGGTGTGCACTCTCCTGTACTAAGGGTAGGGTGTGCACTCTCCTGTACTAAGGGTAGGGTGTGCACTCTCCTGTACTAAGGGTAGGGTGTGCACTCTCCTGTACTAAGGGTAGGGTGTGCACTCTCCTGTACTAAGGGTAGGGTGTGCACTCTCCTGTACTAAGGGTAGGGTGTGCACTCTCCTGTACTAAGGGTAGGGTGTGCACTCTCCTGTACTAAGGGTAGGGTGTGCACTCTCCTGTACTAAGGGTAGGGTGTGCACTCTCCTGTACTAAGGGTAGGGTGTGCACTCTCCTGTACTAAGGGTAGGGTGTGCACTCTCCTGTACTAAGGGTAGGGTGTGCACTCTCCTGTACTAAGGGTAGGGTGTGCACTCTCCTGTACTAAGGGTAGGGTGTGCACTCTCCTGTACTAAGGGTAGGGTGTGCACTCTCCTGTACTAAGGGTAGGGTGTGCACTCTCCTGTACTAAGGGTAGGGTGTGCACTCTCCTGTACTAAGGGTAGGGTGTGCACTCTCCTGTACTAAGGGTAGGGTGTGCACTCTCCTGTACTAAGGGTAGGGTGTGCACTCTCCTGTACTAAGGGTAGGGTGTGCACTCTCCTGTACTAAGGGTAGGGTGTGCACTCTCCTGTACTAAGGGTAGGGTGTGCACTCTCCTGTACTAAGGGTAGGGTGTGCACTCTCCTGTACTAAGGGTAGGGTGTGCACTCTCCTGTACTAAGGGTAGGGTGTGCACTCTCCTGTACTAAGGGTAGGGTGTGCACTCTCCTGTACTAAGGGTAGGGTGTGCACTCTCCTGTACTAAGGGTAGGGTGTGCACTCTCCTGTACTAAGGGTAGGGTGTGCACTCTCCTGTACTAAGGGTAGGGTGTGCACTCTCCTGTACTAAGGGTAGGGTGTGCACTCTCCTGTACTAAGGGTAGGGTGTGCACTCTCCTGTACTAAGGGTAGGGTGTGCACTCTCCTGTACTAAGGGTAGGGTGTGCACTCTCCTGTACTAAGGGTAGGGTGTGCACTCTCCTGTACTAAGGGTAGGGTGTGCACTCTCCTGTACTAAGGGTAGGGTGTGCACTCTCCTGTACTAAGGGTAGGGTGTGCACTCTCCTGTACTAAGGGTAGGGTGTGCACTCTCCTGTACTAAGGGTAGGGTGTGCACTCTCCTGTACTAAGGGTAGGGTGTGCACTCTCCTGTACTAAGGGTAGGGTGTGCACTCTCCTGTACTAAGGGTAGGGTGTGCACTCTCCTGTACTAAGGGTAGGGTGTGCACTCTCCTGTACTAAGGGTAGGGTGTGCACTCTCCTGTACTAAGGGTAGGGTGTGCACTCTCCTGTACTAAGGGTAGGGTGTGCACTCTCCTGTACTAAGGGTAGGGTGTGCACTCTCCTGTACTAAGGGTAGGGTGTGCACTCTCCTGTACTAAGGGTAGGGTGTGCACTCTCCTGTACTAAGGGTAGGGTGTGCACTCTCCTGTACTAAGGGTAGGGTGTGCACTCTCCTGTACTAAGGGTAGGGTGTGCACTCTCCTGTACTAAGGGTAGGGTGTGCACTCTCCTGTACTAAGGGTAGGGTGTGCACTCTCCTGTACTAAGGGTAGGGTGTGCACTCTCCTGTACTAAGGGTAGGGTGTGCACTCTCCTGTACTAAGGGTAGGGTGTGCACTCTCCTGTACTAAGGGTAGGGTGTGCACTCTCCTGTACTAAGGGTAGGGTGTGCACTCTCCTGTACTAAGGGTAGGGTGTGCACTCTCCTGTACTAAGGGTAGGGTGTGCACTCTCCTGTACTAAGGGTAGGGTGTGCACTCTCCTGTACTAAGGGTAGGGTGTGCACTCTCCTGTACTAAGGGTAGGGTGTGCACTCTCCTGTACTAAGGGTAGGGTGTGCACTCTCCTGTACTAAGGGTAGGGTGTGCACTCTCCTGTACTAAGGGTAGGGTGTGCACTCTCCTGTACTAAGGGTAGGGTGTGCACTCTCCTGTACTAAGGGTAGGGTGTGCACTCTCCTGTACTAAGGGTAGGGTGTGCACTCTCCTGTACTAAGGGTAGGGTGTGCACTCTCCTGTACTAAGGGTAGGGTGTGCACTCTCCTGTACTAAGGGTAGGGTGTGCACTCTCCTGTACTAAGGGTAGGGTGTGCACTCTCCTGTACTAAGGGTAGGGTGTGCACTCTCCTGTACTAAGGGTAGGGTGTGCACTCTCCTGTACTAAGGGTAGGGTGTGCACTCTCCTGTACTAAGGGTAGGGTGTGCACTCTCCTGTACTAAGGGTAGGGTGTGCACTCTCCTGTACTAAGGGTAGGGTGTGCACTCTCCTGTACTAAGGGTAGGGTGTGCACTCTCCTGTACTAAGGGTAGGGTGTGCACTCTCCTGTACTAAGGGTAGGGTGTGCACTCTCCTGTACTAAGGGTAGGGTGTGCACTCTCCTGTACTAAGGGTAGGGTGTGCACTCTCCTGTACTAAGGGTAGGGTGTGCACTCTCCTGTACTAAGGGTAGGGTGTGCACTCTCCTGTACTAAGGGTAGGGTGTGCACTCTCCTGTACTAAGGGTAGGGTGTGCACTCTCCTGTACTAAGGGTAGGGTGTGCACTCTCCTGTACTAAGGGTAGGGTGTGCACTCTCCTGTACTAAGGGTAGGGTGTGCACTCTCCTGTACTAAGGGTAGGGTGTGCACTCTCCTGTACTAAGGGTAGGGTGTGCACTCTCCTGTACTAAGGGTAGGGTGTGCACTCTCCTGTACTAAGGGTAGGGTGTGCACTCTCCTGTACTAAGGGTAGGGTGTGCACTCTCCTGTACTAAGGGTAGGGTGTGCACTCTCCTGTACTAAGGGTAGGGTGTGCACTCTCCTGTACTAAGGGTAGGGTGTGCACTCTCCTGTACTAAGGGTAGGGTGTGCACTCTCCTGTACTAAGGGTAGGGTGTGCACTCTCCTGTACTAAGGGTAGGGTGTGCACTCTCCTGTACTAAGGGTAGGGTGTGCACTCTCCTGTACTAAGGGTAGGGTGTGCACTCTCCTGTACTAAGGGTAGGGTGTGCACTCTCCTGTACTAAGGGTAGGGTGTGCACTCTCCTGTACTAAGGGTAGGGTGTGCACTCTCCTGTACTAAGGGTAGGGTGTGCACTCTCCTGTACTAAGGGTAGGGTGTGCACTCTCCTGTACTAAGGGTAGGGTGTGCACTCTCCTGTACTAAGGGTAGGGTGTGCACTCTCCTGTACTAAGGGTAGGGTGTGCACTCTCCTGTACTAAGGGTAGGGTGTGCACTCTCCTGTACTAAGGTAGGGTGTGCACTCTCCTGTACTAAGGGTAGGGTGTGCACTCTCCTGTACTAAGGGTAGGGTGTGCACTCTCCTGTACTAAGGGTAGGGTGTGCACTCTCCTGTACTAAGGGTAGGGTGTGCACTCTCCTGTACTAAGGGTAGGGTGTGCACTCTCCTGTACTAAGGGTAGGGTGTGCACTCTCCTGTACTAAGGGTAGGGTGTGCACTCTCCTGTACTAAGGGTAGGGTGTGCACTCTCCTGTACTAAGGGTAGGGTGTGCACTCTCCTGTACTAAGGGTAGGGTGTGCACTCTCCTGTACTAAGGGTAGGGTGTGCACTCTCCTGTACTAAGGGTAGGGTGTGCACTCTCCTGTACTAAGGGTAGGGTGTGCACTCTCCTGTACTAAGGGTAGGGTGTGCACTCTCCTGTACTAAGGGTAGGGTGTGCACTCTCCTGTACTAAGGGTAGGGTGTGCACTCTCCTGTACTAAGGGTAGGGTGTGCACTCTCCTGTACTAAGGGTAGGGTGTGCACTCTCCTGTACTAAGGGTAGGGTGTGCACTCTCCTGTACTAAGGGTAGGGTGTGCACTCTCCTGTACTAAGGGTAGGGTGTGCACTCTCCTGTACTAAGGGTAGGGTGTGCACTCTCCTGTACTAAGGGTAGGGTGTGCACTCTCCTGTACTAAGGGTAGGGTGTGCACTCTCCTGTACTAAGGGTAGGGTGTGCACTCTCCTGTACTAAGGGTAGGGTGTGCACTCTCCTGTACTAAGGGTAGGGTGTGCACTCTCCTGTACTAAGGGTAGGGTGTGCACTCTCCTGTACTAAGGGTAGGGTGTGCACTCTCCTGTACTAAGGGTAGGGTGTGCACTCTCCTGTACTAAGGGTAGGGTGTGCACTCTCCTGTACTAAGGGTAGGGTGTGCACTCTCCTGTACTAAGGGTAGGGTGTGCACTCTCCTGTACTAAGGGTAGGGTGTGCACTCTCCTGTACTAAGGGTAGGGTGTGCACTCTCCTGTACTAAGGGTAGGGTGTGCACTCTCCTGTACTAAGGGTAGGGTGTGCACTCTCCTGTACTAAGGGTAGGGTGTGCACTCTCCTGTACTAAGGGTAGGGTGTGCACTCTCCTGTACTAAGGGTAGGGTGTGCACTCTCCTGTACTAAGGGTAGGGTGTGCACTCTCCTGTACTAAGGGTAGGGTGTGCACTCTCCTGTACTAAGGGTAGGGTGTGCACTCTCCTGTACTAAGGGTAGGGTGTGCACTCTCCTGTACTAAGGGTAGGGTGTGCACTCTCCTGTACTAAGGGTAGGGTGTGCACTCTCCTGTACTAAGGGTAGGGTGTGCACTCTCCTGTACTAAGGGTAGGGTGTGCACTCTCCTGTACTAAGGGTAGGGTGTGCACTCTCCTGTACTAAGGGTAGGGTGTGCACTCTCCTGTACTAAGGGTAGGGTGTGCACTCTCCTGTACTAAGGGTAGGGTGTGCACTCTCCTGTACTAAGGGTAGGGTGTGCACTCTCCTGTACTAAGGGTAGGGTGTGCACTCTCCTGTACTAAGGGTAGGGTGTGCACTCTCCTGTACTAAGGGTAGGGTGTGCACTCTCCTGTACTAAGGGTAGGGTGTGCACTCTCCTGTACTAAGGGTAGGGTGTGCACTCTCCTGTACTAAGGGTAGGGTGTGCACTCTCCTGTACTAAGGGTAGGGTGTGCACTCTCCTGTACTAAGGGTAGGGTGTGCACTCTCCTGTACTAAGGGTAGGGTGTGCACTCTCCTGTACTAAGGGTAGGGTGTGCACTCTCCTGTACTAAGGGTAGGGTGT
This sequence comes from Squalus acanthias, assembly GCA_030390025.1. Classification (NCBI taxonomy): domain Eukaryota; kingdom Metazoa; phylum Chordata; class Chondrichthyes; order Squaliformes; family Squalidae; genus Squalus; species Squalus acanthias. Next base: position 27,750,920 of record CM059436.1, on the reverse strand, counting down.
GCACTCTCCTGTACTAAGGGTAGGGTGTGCACTCTCCTGTACTAAGGGTAGGGTGTGCACTCTCCTGTACTAAGGGTAGGGTGTGCACTCTCCTGTACTAAGGGTAGGGTGTGCACTCTCCTGTACTAAGGGTAGGGTGTGCACTCTCCTGTACTAAGGGTAGGGTGTGCACTCTCCTGTACTAAGGGTAGGGTGTGCACTCTCCTGTACTAAGGGTAGGGTGTGCACTCTCCTGTACTAAGGGTAGGGTGTGCACTCTCCTGTACTAAGGGTAGGGTGTGCACTCTCCTGTACTAAGGGTAGGGTGTGCACTCTCCTGTACTAAGGGTAGGGTGTGCACTCTCCTGTACTAAGGGTAGGGTGTGCACTCTCCTGTACTAAGGGTAGGGTGTGCACTCTCCTGTACTAAGGGTAGGGTGTGCACTCTCCTGTACTAAGGGTAGGGTGTGCACTCTCCTGTACTAAGGGTAGGGTGTGCACTCTCCTGTACTAAGGGTAGGGTGTGCACTCTCCTGTACTAAGGGTAGGGTGTGCACTCTCCTGTACTAAGGGTAGGGTGTGCACTCTCCTGTACTAAGGGTAGGGTGTGCACTCTCCTGTACTAAGGGTAGGGTGTGCACTCTCCTGTACTAAGGGTAGGGTGTGCACTCTCCTGTACTAAGGGTAGGGTGTGCACTCTCCTGTACTAAGGGTAGGGTGTGCACTCTCCTGTACTAAGGGTAGGGTGTGCACTCTCCTGTACTAAGGGTAGGGTGTGCACTCTCCTGTACTAAGGGTAGGGTGTGCACTCTCCTGTACTAAGGGTAGGGTGTGCACTCTCCTGTACTAAGGGTAGGGTGTGCACTCTCCTGTACTAAGGGTAGGGTGTGCACTCTCCTGTACTAAGGGTAGGGTGTGCACTCTCCTGTACTAAGGGTAGGGTGTGCACTCTCCTGTACTAAGGGTAGGGTGTGCACTCTCCTGTACTAAGGGTAGGGTGTGCACTCTCCTGTACTAAGGGTAGGGTGTGCACTCTCCTGTACTAAGGGTAGGGTGTGCACTCTCCTGTACTAAGGGTAGGGTGTGCACTCTCCTGTACTAAGGGTAGGGTGTGCACTCTCCTGTACTAAGGGTAGGGTGTGCACTCTCCTGTACTAAGGGTAGGGTGTGCACTCTCCTGTACTAAGGGTAGGGTGTGCACTCTCCTGTACTAAGGGTAGGGTGTGCACTCTCCTGTACTAAGGGTAGGGTGTGCACTCTCCTGTACTAAGGGTAGGGTGTGCACTCTCCTGTACTAAGGGTAGGGTGTGCACTCTCCTGTACTAAGGGTAGGGTGTGCACTCTCCTGTACTAAGGGTAGGGTGTGCACTCTCCTGTACTAAGGGTAGGGTGTGCACTCTCCTGTACTAAGGGTAGGGTGTGCACTCTCCTGTACTAAGGGTAGGGTGTGCACTCTCCTGTACTAAGGGTAGGGTGTGCACTCTCCTGTACTAAGGGTAGGGTGTGCACTCTCCTGTACTAAGGGTAGGGTGTGCACTCTCCTGTACTAAGGGTAGGGTGTGCACTCTCCTGTACTAAGGGTAGGGTGTGCACTCTCCTGTACTAAGGGTAGGGTGTGCACTCTCCTGTACTAAGGGTAGGGTGTGCACTCTCCTGTACTAAGGGTAGGGTGTGCACTCTCCTGTACTAAGGGTAGGGTGTGCACTCTCCTGTACTAAGGGTAGGGTGTGCACTCTCCTGTACTAAGGGTAGGGTGTGCACTCTCCTGTACTAAGGGTAGGGTGTGCACTCTCCTGTACTAAGGGTAGGGTGTGCACTCTCCTGTACTAAGGGTAGGGTGTGCACTCTCCTGTACTAAGGGTAGGGTGTGCACTCTCCTGTACTAAGGGTAGGGTGTGCACTCTCCTGTACTAAGGGTAGGGTGTGCACTCTCCTGTACTAAGGGTAGGGTGTGCACTCTCCTGTACTAAGGGTAGGGTGTGCACTCTCCTGTACTAAGGGTAGGGTGTGCACTCTCCTGTACTAAGGGTAGGGTGTGCACTCTCCTGTACTAAGGGTAGGGTGTGCACTCTCCTGTACTAAGGGTAGGGTGTGCACTCTCCTGTACTAAGGGTAGGGTGTGCACTCTCCTGTACTAAGGGTAGGGTGTGCACTCTCCTGTACTAAGGGTAGGGTGTGCACTCTCCTGTACTAAGGGTAGGGTGTGCACTCTCCTGTACTAAGGGTAGGGTGTGCACTCTCCTGTACTAAGGGTAGGGTGTGCACTCTCCTGTACTAAGGGTAGGGTGTGCACTCTCCTGTACTAAGGGTAGGGTGTGCACTCTCCTGTACTAAGGGTAGGGTGTGCACTCTCCTGTACTAAGGGTAGGGTGTGCACTCTCCTGTACTAAGGGTAGGGTGTGCACTCTCCTGTACTAAGGGTAGGGTGTGCACTCTCCTGTACTAAGGGTAGGGTGTGCACTCTCCTGTACTAAGGGTAGGGTGTGCACTCTCCTGTACTAAGGGTAGGGTGTGCACTCTCCTGTACTAAGGGTAGGGTGTGCACTCTCCTGTACTAAGGGTAGGGTGTGCACTCTCCTGTACTAAGGGTAGGGTGTGCACTCTCCTGTACTAAGGGTAGGGTGTGCACTCTCCTGTACTAAGGGTAGGGTGTGCACTCTCCTGTACTAAGGGTAGGGTGTGCACTCTCCTGTACTAAGGGTAGGGTGTGCACTCTCCTGTACTAAGGGTAGGGTGTGCACTCTCCTGTACTAAGGGTAGGGTGTGCACTCTCCTGTACTAAGGGTAGGGTGTGCACTCTCCTGTACTAAGGGTAGGGTGTGCACTCTCCTGTACTAAGGGTAGGGTGTGCACTCTCCTGTACTAAGGGTAGGGTGTGCACTCTCCTGTACTAAGGGTAGGGTGTGCACTCTCCTGTACTAAGGGTAGGGTGTGCACTCTCCTGTACTAAGGGTAGGGTGTGCACTCTCCTGTACTAAGGGTAGGGTGTGCACTCTCCTGTACTAAGGGTAGGGTGTGCACTCTCCTGTACTAAGGGTAGGGTGTGCACTCTCCTGTACTAAGGGTAGGGTGTGCACTCTCCTGTACTAAGGGTAGGGTGTGCACTCTCCTGTACTAAGGGTAGGGTGTGCACTCTCCTGTACTAAGGGTAGGGTGTGCACTCTCCTGTACTAAGGGTAGGGTGTGCACTCTCCTGTACTAAGGGTAGGGTGTGCACTCTCCTGTACTAAGGGTAGGGTGTGCACTCTCCTGTACTAAGGGTAGGGTGTGCACTCTCCTGTACTAAGGGTAGGGTGTGCACTCTCCTGTACTAAGGGTAGGGTGTGCACTCTCCTGTACTAAGGGTAGGGTGTGCACTCTCCTGTACTAAGGGTAGGGTGTGCACTCTCCTGTACTAAGGGTAGGGTGTGCACTCTCCTGTACTAAGGGTAGGGTGTGCACTCTCCTGTACTAAGGGTAGGGTGTGCACTCTCCTGTACTAAGGGTAGGGTGTGCACTCTCCTGTACTAAGGGTAGGGTGTGCACTCTCCTGTACTAAGGGTAGGGTGTGCACTCTCCTGTACTAAGGGTAGGGTGTGCACTCTCCTGTACTAAGGGTAGGGTGTGCACTCTCCTGTACTAAGGGTAGGGTGTGCACTCTCCTGTACTAAGGGTAGGGTGTGCACTCTCCTGTACTAAGGGTAGGGTGTGCACTCTCCTGTACTAAGGGTAGGGTGTGCACTCTCCTGTACTAAGGGTAGGGTGTGCACTCTCCTGTACTAAGGGTAGGGTGTGCACTCTCCTGTACTAAGGGTAGGGTGTGCACTCTCCTGTACTAAGGGTAGGGTGTGCACTCTCCTGTACTAAGGGTAGGGTGTGCACTCTCCTGTACTAAGGGTAGGGTGTGCACTCTCCTGTACTAAGGGTAGGGTGTGCACTCTCCTGTACTAAGGGTAGGGTGTGCACTCTCCTGTACTAAGGGTAGGGTGTGCACTCTCCTGTACTAAGGGTAGGGTGTGCACTCTCCTGTACTAAGGGTAGGGTGTGCACTCTCCTGTACTAAGGGTAGGGTGTGCACTCTCCTGTACTAAGGGTAGGGTGTGCACTCTCCTGTACTAAGGGTAGGGTGTGCACTCTCCTGTACTAAGGGTAGGGTGTGCACTCTCCTGTACTAAGGGTAGGGTGTGCACTCTCCTGTACTAAGGGTAGGGTGTGCACTCTCCTGTACTAAGGGTAGGGTGTGCACTCTCCTGTACTAAGGGTAGGGTGTGCACTCTCCTGTACTAAGGGTAGGGTGTGCACTCTCCTGTACTAAGGGTAGGGTGTGCACTCTCCTGTACTAAGGGTAGGGTGTGCACTCTCCTGTACTAAGGGTAGGGTGTGCACTCTCCTGTACTAAGGGTAGGGTGTGCACTCTCCTGTACTAAGGGTAGGGTGTGCACTCTCCTGTACTAAGGGTAGGGTGTGCACTCTCCTGTACTAAGGGTAGGGTGTGCACTCTCCTGTACTAAGGGTAGGGTGTAGCACTCTCCTGTACTAAGGGTAGGAGTGTGCACTCTCCTGTACTAAGGGTAGGGTGTGCACTCTCTGTACTAAGGGTAGGGTGTGCACTCTCCTGTACTAAGGGTAGGGTGTGCACTCTCCTGTACTAAGGGTAGGGTGTGCACTCTCCTGTACTAAGGGTAGGGTGTGCACTCTCCTGTACTAAGGGTAGGGTGTGCACTCTCCTGTACTAAGGGTAGGGTGTGCACTCTCCTGTACTAAGGGTAGGTGTGCACTCTCCTGTACTAAGGGTAGGGTGTGCACTCTCCTGTACTAAGGGTAGGGTGTGCACTCTCCTGTACTAAGGGTAGGGTGTGCACTCTCCTGTACTAAGGGTAGGGTGTGCACTCTCCTGTACTAAGGGTAGGGTGTGCACTCTCCTGTACTAAGGGTAGGGTGTGCACTCTCCTGTACTAAGGGTAGGGTGTGCACTCTCCTGTACTAAGGGTAGGGTGTGCACTCTCCTGTACTAAGGGTAGGGTGTGCACTCTCCTGTACTAAGGGTAGGGTGTGCACTCTCCTGTACTAAGGGTAGGGTGTGCACTCTCCTGTACTAAGGGTAGGGTGTGCACTCTCTTGTACTAAGGGTAGGGTGTGCACTCTCCTGTACTAAGGGTAGGGTGTGCACTTTCCTGTAATAATGGGAGGGGGTGCACTCTCCTGTACTAAGGGTAGGGTGTGCACTCTCCTGTACTAAGGGTAGGGTGAGCACTCTCCTGTACTAAGGGTAGGGTGTGCACTCTCCTGTACTAAGGGTAGGGTGTGCACTCTCCTGCACTAAGGGTAGGGTGTGCACTCTCCTGTACTAAGGGTAGGGTGTGCACTCTCCTGTACTAAGGGTAGGGTGTGCACTCTCCTGTACTAAGGGTAGGGTGTGCACTCTCCTGTACTAAGGGTAGGGTGTGCACTCTCCTGTACTAAGGGTAGGGTGTGCACTCTCCTGTACTAAGGGTAGGGTGTGCACTCTCCTGTACTAAGGGTAGGGTGTGCACTCTCCTGTACTAAGGGTAGGTGTGCACTCTCCTGTACTAAGGGTAGGGTGTGCACTCTCCTGTACTAAGGGTAGGGTGTCCACTCTCCTGTACTAAGGGTAGGGTGTGCACTCTCCTGTACTAAGGGTAGGGTGTCCACTCTCCTGTACTAAGGGTAGGGTGTGCACTCTTCTGTACTAAGGGTAGGGTGAGCACACTGCTGTAGTAAGGGTAGGGTGTGCACTCTCTGTACTAAGGGTAGGGTGAGCACTCTCCTGTACTAAGGGTAGGGTGTGCACTCTCCTGTACTAAGGGAAGGGTGTGCAATCTCCTGTGCTAAGGGAGGGTGTGCACTCTCCTGTACTAAGGGTAGGGACTGTGCACTCTGTGACTGAGGGTATGGTGTGCACACTCCTGTACTAAGGGTAGGGTGTGCACTCTGCTGTACTCAGGGTATTGTGTGCACACTCCTGTACTATGGGTAGGGTGTGCACTCTCCTGTCCTTAGGGTAGGGTGTGCACACTCCTTCACTAAGGGTAGGATGTGCACTCTCCTGTTATAAGGGTAGGGTGTGCACTCTCCTGTAGCTAAGGGTAGGATGTGCACTCTCCTGTTATAAGGGTAGGGTGAGCACACTGCTGTAGTAAGGGTAGGGTGTGCACTCTCCTTTACTAAGGGTAGGGTGTGCACTCTCCTGTACTAAGGGTAGGGTGTGCACTCTCCTTTACTAAGGGTAGGGTGTGCACTCTCCTGTACTAAGGGTAGGGTGTGCACTCTCCTGTACTAAGGGTAGGGTGTGCACTCTCCTGTACTAAGGGTAGGGTGTGCACACTGCTGTAGTAAGGGTAGGGTGTGCACTCTCCTTTACTAAGGTAGGGTGAGCACTCTGCTGTAAAGGGTAGGGTGTGCACTCTCCTTTACTAAGGGTAGGGTGTGCACTCTGCTGTATAAGGGTAGGTGTGCACTCTCCTTTACTAAGGGTAGGGTGTGCACTCTGCTGTACTAGGGTAGGGTGTGCACACTTCTGTACTAAGGGTAGGGTGTGCACTCTCCTGTACTAAGGGTAGGGTGTGCACTCTCCTGTAATAAGGGTAGGGTGTGCACTCTCCTGTACTAAGGGTAGTGTGTGCACTCTCCTGTACTAGGGTAGGGTGTGCACGCTCCTGTACTAAGGGTAGGGTGTGCACTCTCCTGTACTAAGGGTAGGGTGTGCACTCTTCCTGTACTAAGGGAGGGTGTGCACTCTCCTGTACTAAGGGTAGGGTGTGCACTCTCCTGTACTAAGGGTAGGGTGTGCACTCTCCTGTACTAAGGGTAGGGTGTGCACTCTCCTGTACTAAGGGTAGGGTGTGCACTCTCCTGTACTAAGGGTAGGGTGTGCACTCTCCTGTACTAAGTGTAGGGTGTGCACGCTCCTGTACTAAGGGTAGGGTGTGCACTCTCCTGTACTAAGGTAGGGTGTGCACTCTCCTGTACTAAGGGTAGGGTGTGCACTCTCCTGTACTAAGGGTAGGGTGTGCACTCTCCTGTACTAAGGGTAGGGTGTGCACTCTCCTGTACTAAGGGTAGGGTGTGCACTCTCCTGTACTAAGGGTAGGTGTGCACTCTCCTGTACTAAGGGTAGGGTGTGCACTCTCCTGTACTAAGGGTAGGGTGTGCACTCTCCTGTACTAAGGGTAGGGTGTGCACTCTCCTGTACTAAGGGTAGGGTGTGCACTCTCCTGTACTAAGGGTAGGGTGTGCACTCTCCTGTACTAAGGGTAGGTAGTGCACTCTCCTGTACTAAGGGTAGGGTGTACACTCTCCTGTACTAAGGGTAGGGTGTGCACTCTCCTGTACTAAGGGTAGGGTGTGCACTCTCCTGTACTAAGGGTAGGGTGTGCACTCTCCTGTACTAAGGGTAGGGTGTGCACTCTCCTGTACTAAGGGTAGGGTGTGCACTCTCCTGTACTAAGGTAGGGTGTGCACTCTCCTGTACTAAGGGTAGGGTGTGCACTCTCCTGTACTAAGGGTAGGGTGTGCACTCTCCTGTACTAAGGGTAGGGTGTGCACTCTCCTGTACTAAGGGTAGGGTGTGCACTCTCCTGTACTAAGGGTAGGGTGTGCACTCTCCTGTACTAAGGGTAGGGTGTGCACTCTCCTGTACTAAGGGTAGGGTGTGCACTCTCCTGTACTAAGGTAGGGTGTGCACTCTCCTGTACTAAGGGTAGGGTGTGCACTCTCCTGTACTAAGGGTAGGGTGTGCACTCTCCTGTACTAAGGGTAGGTGTGCACTCTCCTGTACTAAGGGTAGGGTGTGCACTCTCCTGTACTAAGGGTAGGGTGTGGCACTCTCCTGTACTACTGGGTAGGGTGTGCACTCTCCCTGTACTAAGGGTAGGGTGTGGCACTCTCCTGTACTAAGGGTAGGGTGTGCACTCTCCTGTACTAAGGGTAGGGTGTGCACTCTCTGTACTAAGGGTAGGGTGTGCACACTCCTGTACTAAGGGTAGGGTGTGCACTCTCCTGTACTAAGGGTAGGGTGTGCACACTCCTGTACTATGGGTAGGGTGTGCACTCTCCTGTACTAAGGTAGGGTGTGCACTCTCCTGTACTAAGGGTAGGTGTGCACTCTCCTGTAACTATGGTAGGGTGTGCACTCTCCTGTACTAAGGGTAGGTGTGCACTCTCCTGTAACTAATGGGTAGGGTGTGCACTCTCCTGTATAAGGGTAGGGTGTGCACACTCCTGTAGCTAAGGGTAGGGTGTGCACTCTCTGTAATAAGGGTAGGGTGTGCACTCTCCTGTACTAAGGGTAGGTGTGCACTCTCCTGTACTAAGGGTATGGTGTGCACTCTCCTGTACTAAGGGTAGGGGTGCACTCTCCTGTTACTAAGGGTAGGGTGTGCACTCTCCTGTACTAAGGGTAGGGTGTGCACTCTCCTGTACTAAGGGTAGGGTGTGCAGTCTCCTGTACTAAGGGTAGGGTGTGCACTCTCCTGTACTAAGGGTAGGGCTGTGCACTTCTCCTGTACTAAGGGAGGGTGTGCACTCATCCTGTACTAAGGGTAGGGTGTGCACTCTCCTGTACTAAGGGTAGGGTGTGCACTCTCCTGTACTAAGGGTAGGGTGTGCACTCTCCTGTACTAAGGGTAGGGTGTGCACTCTCCTGTACTAAGGGTAGGGTGTGCACTCTCCTGTACTAAGGGTAGGGTGTGCACTCTCCTGTACTAAGGGTAGCGGGTGCACTCTCCTGTACTAAGGGTAGTGTGTGCACTCTCCTGTACTAAGGGTAGGGTGTGCACTCTCCTGTACTAAGGGTAGGGTGTGCACTCTCCTGTACTAAGGGTAGGGTGTGCACTCTCCTGTACTAAGGGTAGGGTGTGCACTCTCCTGTACTAAGGGTAGGGTGTGCACTCTCCTGTACTAAGGGTAGGGTGTGCACTCTCCTGTACTAAGGGTAGGGTGTGCACTCTCCTGTACTAAGGGTAGGGTGTGCACTCTCCTCTACTAAGGGTAGGGTGTGCACTCTCCTGTACTAAGGGTAGGGTGTGCACTGTCCTTTACTAAGGGTAGGGTGTGCACTCTCCTGTACTAAGGGTAGGGTGTGCACTCTCCTGTACTAAGGGTAGGGTGTGCACTCTCCTGTACTAAGGGTAGGGTGTGCACTCTCCTGTACTAGGGTAGGGTGTGCACTCTCCTGTACTAGGGTAGGGTGTGCACTCTCCTGTACTAAGGGTAGGTTGTGCACTCTCCTGTACTAAGGGTAGGGTGTGCACTCTCCTGTACTAAGGGTTAGTGGTGCACTCTCCTGTACTAAGGGTAGGGTGTGCACTCTCCTGTACTAAGGGTAGGGTGTGCACTCTCCTGTACTAAGGGTAGGGTGTGCACTCTCCTGTACTAAGGGTAGGGTGTGCACTCTCCTGTACTAAGGGTAGGGTGTAGCACTCTCCTGTACTAAGGGTAGGGTGTGCACACTCCTGTACTAAGGCTAGGGTGTGCACACTCCTGTACTAAGGGTAGGGTGTGCACTCTCCTGTACTAAGGGTAGGGTGTGCACTTCCTGTACTAAGGGTAGGGTGTGCACTCTCCTGTCCTAAGGGTTGGGTGTGCACTCTCCTGTACTAAGGGTAGGGTGTGCACTCTCCTGTACTAAGGGTAGGGTGTGCACTCTCCTGTACTAAGGGTAGGGTGTGCACTCTCCTGTACTAAGGGTAGGGTGTGCACTCTCCTGTACTAAGGGTAGGCTGTGCACTCTCCTGTACTAAGGGTAGGGTGTGCACTCTCCTGTACTAAGGGTAGGGTGTGCACTCTCCTGTACTAAGGGTAGGGTGTGCACTCTCCTGTACTAAGGGTAGGGTGTGCACTCTCCTGTACTAAGGGTAGGGTGTGCACTCTCCTGTACTAAGGGTAGGGTGTGCACTCTCCTGTACTAAGGGTAGGGTGTGCACTCTCCTGTACTAAGGGTAGGGTGTGCACTCTCCTGTACTAAGGGTAGGATGTGCACTCTCCTGTACTAAGGGTAGGGTGTGCACTCTCCTGTACTAAGGGTAGGGTGTGCACTCTCCTGTACTAAGGGTAGGGTGTGCACTCTCCTGTACTAAGGGTAGGGTGTGCACACTCCTGTACTAAGGGTAGGATGTGCACACTCCTGTATTAAGGGTAGGGTGTGCACGCGCCTGTATAAGGGTAGGGTGTGCACACTCCTGTACTAAGGGTAGGATGTGCACACTCCTGTATTAAGGGTAGGGTGTGCACACTCCTGTACTAAGGGTAGGATGTGCACTCTCCTGTACTAAGGGTAGGTTGTGCACTCTCCTGTACTAAGGGTAGGGTGTGCACTCTCCTGTACTAAGGGTAGGTTGTGCACTCTCCTGTACTAAGGGTAGGGTGTGCACTCTCCTGTAATAAGGGTAGGGTGTGCACTCTCCTGTACTAAGGGTAGGTTGTGCACTCTCCTGTACTAAGGGTAGGGTGTGCACTCTCATGTACTAAGGGTAGGGTGTGCACTCTCCTGTACTAAGGGTAGGGTGTGCACTCTCCTGTACTAATGGTAGGGTGTGCACTCTCCTGTACTAAGGGTAGGGTGTGCACTCTCCTGTACTAAGGGTAGGGTGTGCACTCTCCTGCACTGAGGGTAGGGTGTGCACACTCCTGCACGAAGGGTATGGTGTTCACTCTCCTGTACTAAGGGTAGGGTGTGCATTCTCCTGTACTAAGGGTAGGATGTGCACTCTCCTGTACTAAGGGTAGGGTGTGCACTCTCCTGTACTAAGGGTAGGGTGTGCACTCTCCTGTGCTAAGGGTTGGGTGTGCACTTTCCTGTAATAACGGTAGTGTGTGCGCTCTCCTGTACTATGAGTAGGGTGTGCACTCTCATGTACTAAAGTTAGGGTGTGCACTCTCCTGTACTAAGGGTATTGTGTGCACACTACTTTACTAAGGGTAGGGTGTGCATGCGCCTGTGCGAAGGGTAGGGTGTGCACTCTCCTGTACTAAGGGTAGGGTGTACACACTCCTGTACTAAGGGTAGGGTGTACACTCTCCTGTACTAAGGGTAGGGTGTGCACACTCCTGTACTAAGGCTAGGGTGTGCACTCTCCTGTACTAAGGGTAGGGTGTGCACTCTCCTGTACCAAGGATAGGGTGTGCACTCTCCTGTACTAATGGTAGGTTGTGCACTCTCCTCTATTAATGGTAGGGTGTGCACTCTCCTGTACGAAGGGTGTGGTGTGCACTCTCCTGTACGAAGGGTAGGATGTGCACTCTCATGTACTAAGGGTAGTGTGTGCACTCTCCTGCACTAAGGATATGGTGTGCACTCTCCTGTACTAAGGGCAGGGTGTGCACTCTCATGTACTAAGGGTAGGGTGTGCACTCTCCTGTACAAAGGGTAGGGTGTGCACTCTCCTGTACTAAGGGTAGGGTGTGCACACTCCTGTACTAAGGGTAGGGTGTGCACACTCCTGTACTAAGGGTAGGGTGTGCGCTCTCCTGTACTAAGGGTAGGGTGTGCACTCTCCTGTACTAAGGGTAGGGTGTGCACACTCCTGTACTAAGGGTAGGGTGTGCCACTCCTGTACTAAGGGTAGGGTGTTCACTCTCCTGTATTAAGGGTAGGGTGTGCACTGTCATGTACTAAGGATAGGGTGTGCACTCTCCTGTAATAACGGTAGGGTGTGCACGCTCCTGTACGAAGGGTAGGGAGTGCACTCTCCAGTACTAAGGGTAGGGTGTGTACTCTCCTGTTCTAAGGGTAGGGTGTGCACTCTCCTGTACTAAGGGTAGGGTGTGCACTCTCCTGTACTAAGGGTAGGGTGTGCACTCTCCTGCACTAAGGGTAGGATGTGCACTCTTTGTTATAAGGGTATTGTGTGCACTCCCCTGTACTAAGGGTAGGGTGTGCACTCTCCTGTACTAAGGGTAGGGTGTGCACTCTCCTGTACTAATGGTAGGGTGTGCACTCTCCTGTACTAAGGGTAGGATGTGCACACTCCTGTATTAAGGGTAGGGTGTGCACGCGCCTGTATTAAGGGTAGGGTGTGCACACTCCTGTACTAAGGGTAGGATGTGCACACTCCTGTATTAAGGGTAGGGTGTGCACACTCCTGTACTAAGGGTAGTATGTGCACACTCCTGTATTAAGGGTAGGTTGTGCACTCTCCTGTACTAAGGGTAGGGTGTGCACTCTCCTGTACTAAGGGTAGGTTGTGCAATCTCCTGTAATAAGGGTAGGGTGTGCACTCTCCTGTACTAAGGGTAGGTTGTGCACTCTCCTGTACGAAGGGTAGGGTGTGCACTCTCATGTACTAAGGGTAGGGTGTGCACTCTCCTGTACTAAGGGGAGGGTGTGCACTCTCCTGTACTGAGGGTAGGGAGTGCACTCTTCTGTACTAAGGGTAGGGTGTGCACTGTCATGTACTAAGGATAGGGTGTGCACTCTCCTGTAATAACGGTAGGGTGTGCACTCTCCAGTACTAAGGGTAGGGTGTGTACTCTCCTGTTCTAAGGGTAGGGTGTGCACTCTCCTGTACTAAGGGTAGGGTGTGCACTCTCCTCTACTAAGGGTAGGGTGTGCACACTCCTGTACTAAGGGCAGGGTGTGCACTCTCCTGTATTATGGGTAGGGTGTCCACTCTCCTGTACCAGGGGTCGTGTGTGCACTCTCCTGTACTAAGGGTAGGGTGTGCACTCTCCTGTACTAAGGGTAGGGTGTGCACTCTCCTGTACTAAGGGTAGGTTGTGCGCTCTCCTGTACTAATGGTAGGGTGTGCACTCTCCTGTACTAAGGGTAGGGTGTGCACTCTCCTGTACTAAGGGTAGGTTGTGCACTCTCCTGTACTAAGGGTAGGGTGTGCACTCTCCTGTACTAAGGGTAGTGTGTGCACTCTATTGTACGAAGGGTAGGGTGTGCACTCTATTGTACTAAGGATAGGGTGTGCACTCTCCTGTACTAAGGGTAGGGTGTGCACTCTCCTGTACGAAGGGTAGGGTGTGCACTCTCATGTACTAAGGGTAGGGTGTGCACTCTCCTGTACTAAGGGTAGGGTGTGCACTCTCCTGTCCTGAGGGTAGGGTGTGCACTCTCCTGCACTAAGGGTAGGGTGTGCACTCTCCTGTACGAAGGGTAGGGAGTGCACTCTCCTGTATTATGGGTAGGGTGTCCACTCTCCTGTACCAGGGGTCGTGTGTGCACTCTCCTGTACTAAGGGTAGGGTGTGCACTCTCCTGTACTAAGGGTAGGGTGTGCACTCTCCTGTACTAAGGGTAGGGTGTGCACTCTCCTGTACTAATGGTAGGGTGTGCACTCTCCTGTACTAAGGGTAGGGTGTGCACTCTCCTTTACTAAGCGTAGGGTGTGCACTCTCCTGCACTGAGGGTAGGGTGTGCACACTCCTGCACTAAGGGTATGGTGTGCACTCTCCTGTACTAATGGTAGGGTGTGCACTCTCCTCTATTAAGGGTAGGGTGTGCACTCTCCTGTACGAAGGGTGTGGTGTGCACTCTCCTGTACGAAGGGTAGGATGTGCACTCTCATGTACTAAGGGTAGTGTGTGCACCCTCCTGCACTAAGGATAGGGTGTGCACTCTCCTGTACTAAGGGCAGGGTGTGCACTCTCATGTACTAAGGGTAGGGTGTGCACTCTCCTGTACAAAGGGTAGGGTGTGCACTCTCCTGTACTAAGGGTAGGGTGTGCACACTACTGTACTAAGGGTAGGGTGTGCACACTCCTGTACTAAGGGTAGGGTGTGCACTCTCCTGTACTAAGGGTAGGGTGTGCACTCTCCTGTACTAAGGGTAGGGTGTGCACACTCCTGTACTAAGGGTAGGGTGTGCACACTCCTGTACTAAGGGTAGGGTGTTCACTCTCCTGTATTAAGAGTAGGGTGTGCACTGTCATGTACTAAGGATAGGGTGTGCACTCTCCTGTAATAACGGTAGGGTGTGCACGCTCCTGTACGAAGGGTAGGGAGTGCACTCTCCAGTACTAAGGGTAGGGTGTGTACTCTCCTGTTCTAAGGGTAGGGTGTGCACTCTTCTGTACTAAGGGTAGGGTGTGCACTCTCCTGTACTAAGGGTAGGGTGTGCACACTCCTGTACTAAGGGCAGGGTGTGCACTCTCCTGTATTATGGGTAGGGTGTCCACTCTCCTGTACCAGGGGTCGTGTGTGCACTCTCCTGTACTCAGGGTAGGGTGTGCACACTCCTGTACTAAGGGTAGGGTGTGCACTCTCCTGTACTAAGGATAGGATGTGCACACTCCTGTATTAAGGGTAGGTTGTGCATGCTCCTGTACTAAGGGTAGGGTGTGCACTCTCCTGTACTAAGGATAGGGTGTGCACTCTCCTGTACTAAGCGTAGGGTGTTCACTCGCTTTTACGATTGGTAGGGTGTGCACTCTCCTGTACTAAGGGTAGGGTGTTCACTCGCTTGTACGATGGGTAGGGTGTGCACTCTCCTGTACTAAGGGTAGGGTGTGCACTCTCCTGTACTAAGGGTAGGGTGTGCACTCTCCTGTACTAAGGGTAGGGTGTGCACTCTCCTGTACTAAGGGTAGGGTGTGCACACTCCTGTATTAAGGGTAGGGTGTACACTCTCCTGTACTAAGGCTAGGGTTTGCACTCTCCTGTACTAAGGGTAGGGTGTGCACACTCCTGTCCTAAGGTTAGGGTGTGCACTCTCCTGTACTAAGGGTAGGGTGTGCACACTCCTGTACTAAGGGTAGGGTGTGTACTCTCTTGTACTCAGGGTAGCGTGTGCACTCTCTTGTACTAAGGGTAGGGTGTGCACTCTCCTGTACTAAGGGTAGGGTGTGCACTCTCCTGTGCTAAGGGTAGGGTGTGCACTCTATTGTACTAAGGGTAGGGTGTGCACTCTCCTGTACTAAGGGTAGGGTGTGCACTCTCCTGTACTAAGGGTAGGGTGTGCACCCTCCTGTACTAAGGGTAGGGTGTGCACTCTCCTGTATTAAGGGTAGGATGTGCTCTCTCCTGTACTAAGGGTAGGGTGTGCACACTCCTGTACAAAGGGTAGCGGGTGCACACTCCTGTACTAAGCGTAGAGTGTGCACTCTCCTGTACTAAGGGTAGGGTGTGCACTCTCCTGTACTAAGGGTAGGGTGTGCACTCTCCTGTATGAAGGGTAGGGTGTGCACTCTGCTGTAGTAAGGGTATGGTGTGCACTCTGCTGTACTAAGGGTAGGGTGTGCACTCTGCTGTACTAAGGGTAGGGTGAGCACTCTCCTGTACTAAGGGTAGGGTGTGCACTCTCCTGTACTAAGGGTAGCTTGTACACTCTCCTGTGCTAAGGTTAGGGTGTGCACTCACTTGTACAAAGCGTAGGGTGTGCACTCTCCTGCACTGAGGGTAGGGTGTACACTCTCCTCTACTAAGCGTAGAGTGTGCACTCTCCTGTACAGAGAGTAGGGTGTGCACTCTCCTGTACAAAGGGTAGCGTTGCACTCTCCTGTACTAAGGGTAGGTTGTGCACACTCCTGAACTAAGAATAGTGTGTGCACACTGCTGTACTAAGGGTAGGGTGTTCACTCGCTTGTATGAAGGGTAGGGTGTGCACTCTCCTATCTTAAGGTTAGGGTGTGCACTCTCCTGTACTAAGGGTAGGGTGTGCACTCTCCTGTACTAAGGGTAGGGTGTGCACACTCCTGTACTAAGGGTAGGGTGTGCACTCTATTGTGCTAAGGGTAGGGTGTGCACTCTCTTGTGCTAAGGGTAGGGTGTGCAGTCTCCTGTACTAAGGGTAGAGTGTGCACTCTCCTGTACTATGGTTAGGCTGTGCACTCTCCTGTACTAAGGGTAGGGTGTGCACACTCCTGTATTAAGTATAGGGTGTACACTCTCCTGTACTAAGGCTAGGGTGTGCACTCTCCTGTACTAATGGTCGGGTGTGCACACTCCTGTACTAAGGGTAGGGTGTGCACACTCCTGTACTAAGGGTAGGGTGTGTACTCTCTTGTACTCAGGGTAGGGTGTGCACTCTCTTGTATTAAGGGTAGGGTGTGCACTCTCTTGTATTAAGGGTCGGATGTGCACTCTCCTGTACTAAGGGTAGGGTGTGCACTCTCCTGTACTAAGGGTATGGTGTGCAACCTCCTGTATAAGGGTAGAGTGTGCACTCTCCTGTACTATGGTTAGGCTGTGCACTCTCCTGTACTAAGGGTAGGGTGTGCACACTCCTGTATTAAGTATAGGGTGTACACTCTCCTGTACTAAGGCTAGGGTTTGCACTCTCCTGTACTAATGGTCGGGTGTGCACTCTCCTGTACTAAGGGTAGAGTGTACACTCTCCTGTACTAAGGGTAGGGTGTGCACTCTCCTGTGCGAAGGGTAGGGTGTGCACTCTCCTATATTAAGGGTAGGGTGTGCACTCTCCTGTACTAAGGGTAGGGTGTGCACTCTCCTGTACTAAGGGTAGAGTGTACACTCTCCTGTACTAAGGGTAGGGTGTGCACTCTCTTGTATTAAGAATAGGGTGTGCACTCTCCTGTACTAAGGGTAGGGTGTGCACTCTCCTGTACTAAGGGTAGGGTGTGCACTCTATTGTACTAAGGTAGGGTGTGCACTCTCCTGTACTAAGGGTAGGGTGTGCACTCTCCTGTACTAAGGGTAGAGTGTACACTCTCTTGTACTAAGGGTAGGCTGTGCACTCTCCTGTACTAAGGGTAGGGTGTGCACACTCCTGTATTAAGCGTAGGGTGTACACTCTCCTGTACTAACGCTAGGGTTTTCACTCTCCTGTACTAAGGGTAGGGTGTGCTCACTCCTGTCCTAAGGTTAGGGTGTGCACACTCCTGTACTAAGGGTAGGGTGTGCACACTCCTGTACTAAGGGTAGGGTGTGTACTCTCCTGTACAAAGGGTAGGGTGTGCACTCTCCTGTTCTCAGGGTAGGGTGTGCACTCTCCTGTACAAAGGGTAGTGTGTGCACTCTCCTGTTCTCAGGGTAGGGTGTGCACTCTCCTGTACAAAGGGTAGTGTGTGCACTCTCCTGTTCTCAGGGTAGGGTGTGCACTCTCCTGTACTAAGGGTAGGGTGTGCACTCTCCTGTACTAAGGGTAGGGTGTGCACTCTCCTGTACTAAGGGTAGGGTGTGCACTCTCCTGTACTAAGGGTAGGGTGTGCACTCTCCTGTACTAACGGTAGGGTGTGCACTCTCCTGTACTAAGGGTAGGGTGTGCACTCTCCTGTACTAAGGGTAGGGTGTGCACTCTCCTGTACTAAGGGTAGGGTGTGCACTCTCCTGTACTGAGGGTAGCTTGTACCCTCTCCTGTGCTAAGGTTAGGGTGTGCACTCACTTGTACAAAGCGTAGGGTGTGCACTCTCCTGTACTGAGGGTAGGGTGTTCACTCGCTTGTACGAAGGGTAGGGTGTGCACTCTCCTATATTAAGGGTAGGGTGTGCACTCTCCTGTACTAAGGGTAGGGTTAGCACTCTATGGTATTTAGCGTAGGGTGTTCACTCGCTTGTACGAAGGGTCGGGTGTGCACTCTCCTATATTAAGGGTAGGTTGTGCACTCTCCTGTACTAAGGGTAGGGTGTGCACTCTCCTGTACTAAGGGTAGGGTGTGCACTCTCCTGTACTAAGGGTAGGGTGTGCACTCTCCTGTACTAAGGGGAGGTTGTGCACACTCCTGTACTAAGGGTAGGGTGTGCACTCTCTTGTGCTAAGGGTAGGGTGTGCACTCTCCTGTACTAAGGGTAGAGTGTGCACTCTCCTGTACTAAGGGTATGGTGTGCAACCTCCTGTATAAGGGTAGGGTGTGCACTCTCCTGTACTAAGGGTAGAGTGTGCACTCTCCTGTACTAAGGGTATGGTGTGCAACCTCCTGTATAAGCGTAGGGTGTGCACTCTCCTGTACTAAGGGGAGGGTGTGCACACTCCTGTACTCAGGGTAGGGTGAGCACTCTCCTATATTAAGGGTAGGGTTTGCACTCTCCTGTGCGAAGGGTAGGGTGTGCACTCTCCTATATTAAGGGCAGGGTGTGCACTCTCCTGTAATAAGGGAAGGGTGTGCACACTCCTGTACTTTGGGTAGGGTGTTCACTCGCTTGTACGAAGGGTAGGGTGTGCACTCTCCTATATTAAGCGTAGGGTGTGCACTCTCCTGTACTAAGGGTAGGGTGTGCACTCTCCTGTACTAAGGGTAGGGTGTGCACTCTCCTGTACTAAGGGTAGGGTGTTCACTCGCTTGTACGAAGGGTAGGGTGTGCACTCTCCTATATTAAGCGTAGGGTGTGCACTCTCCTGTACTAAGGGTAGGTTGTGCACTCTCCTGTACTAAGGGTAGGGTGTGCACTCTCCTGTACTAAGGGTAGATTGTGCACTCTCCTGTACTAATGGTAGGCTGTGCACTCTCCTGTACTAAGGGTAGATTGTGCACTCTCCTGTACTGAGGGTAGGGTGTGCACTCTCCTGTACTAAGGGTAGGGTTTTCACTCTCCTGTACTAAGGGTAGGGTGTGCACTCTCCTGTACTAATGGTAGGCTGTGCACTCTCCTGTACTGAGGGTAGGGTGTGCACACTCCTGTACTAAGGGTAGGGTTTTCACTCTCCTGTACTAAGGGTAGGGTGTGCACTCTCCTGTACTAAGGGTAGGGTGTGCACTCTCCTGTACTAAGGGTAGGGTGTGCACTCTCCTGTACTAAGGGTAGGGTGTGCACACTCCTGTACTAAGGGTAGGGTGTGTACTCTCTTGTACTCAGGGTAGAGTGTGCACT
Organism: Squalus acanthias; assembly: GCA_030390025.1. Taxonomy (NCBI): domain Eukaryota; kingdom Metazoa; phylum Chordata; class Chondrichthyes; order Squaliformes; family Squalidae; genus Squalus; species Squalus acanthias. The sequence continues at coordinate 27,732,233 of CM059436.1, read as the reverse complement.
CTCCTGTACTAAGGGTAGGGTGTGCACACTCCTGTACTAAGGGTAGGGTGTGTACTCTCTTGTACTCAGGGTAGGGTGTGCACTCTCTTGTATTAAGAGTAGGGTGTGTACTCTCTTGTACTCAGGGTAGGGTGTGTACTCTCTTGTACTAAGGGTAGGGTGTGCACTCTCCTGTACTAAGGGTAGGGTGTGCACACTCCTGTACTAAGGGTAGGGTGTGTACTCTCTTGTACTCAGGGTAGGGAGTGCACTCTCTTGTATTAAGAGTAGGGTGTGTACTCTCCTGTACTAAGGGTAGGGTGTGCACTCTCCTGTACTAAGGGTAGGGTGTGCACTCTCCTGTACTAAGGGTAGGGTGTGCACTCTATTGTACTAACGCTAGGGTTTTCACTCTCCTGTACTAAGGGTAGGGTGTGCTCACTCCTGTCCTAAGGTTAGGGTGTGCACTCTCCTGTACTAAGGGTAGGGTGTGCACACTCCTGTACTAAGGGTAGGGTGTGTACTCTCTTGTACTCAGGGTAGGGTGTGCACACTCCTGTACTAAGGGTAGGGTGTGCACTCTCCTGTACTAAGGGTAGGGTGTGCACTCTCCTGTACTAAGGGTAGGGTGTGCACTCTCCTGTACTAAGGGTAGTGTGTGCACTCTGCTGTACTAAGGGTAGGGTGTGCACTCTCCTGTACTAAGGGTAGGGTGTGCACTCTCCTGTACTAAGGGTAGTGTGTGCACTCTGCTGTACTAAGGGTAGGGTGTGCACTCTCCTGTACTAAGGGTAGCGGGTGCACTCTCTTGTACTAAGGGTAGGTTGTGCACTCTCCTGTACTAAGGGCAGGGTGTGCACTCTCCTGTATGAAGGGTAGGGTGTGCACTCTGCTGTAGTAAGGGTATGGTGTGCACTCTGCTGTACTAAGGGTAGGGTGTGCACTCTCCTGTACTGAGGGTAGCTTGTACACTCTCCTGTGCTAAGGTTAGGGTGTGCACTCACTTGTACAAAGCGTAGGGTGTGCACTCTCCTGTACTGAGGGTAGGGTGTGCACTCTCCTGTACTAATGGTAGGGTGTGCACTCTCCTGTACTAAGGGTAGGTTGTGCACACTCCTGAACTAAGAATAGTGTGTGCACACTCCTGTACTAAGGGGAGGGTGTGCACTCTCCTGTACTAAGGGTAGGGTGTGCACACTCCTGTACTAAGGGTAGGGTGTGCACACTCCTGTACTAAGGCTAGGGTGTGCACTCTCCTGTACTAAGGGTAGGGTGTGCACACTCCTGTACTAAGGGTAGGGTGTGCACACTCCTGTACTAAGGGTAGGGTGTGCAACCTCCTGTATAAGGGTAGTGTGTTCACTCGCTTGTACGATTGGTAGGGTGTGCACTCTCCTGTACTAAGGGGAGGGTGTGCACACTCCTGTCCTTAGGTTAGGGTGTGCACTCTCCTGTACTAAGGGTAGGGTGTGCACTCTCCTGTACTAAGGGTAGGGTGTTCACTCGCTTGTACTCAGGGTAGGGTGTGCACTCTCCTGTACTAAGGTCAGGGTGAACACTCTCCTATATTTAGGGTAGGGTTTGCACTCTCCTGTACTAAGGGTAGGGTGTGCACTCTCCTGTACTCAGGGTAGGGTGTGCACTCTCCTGTGCGAAGGGTAGGGTGTGCACTCTCCTATATTAAGGGTAGGGTGTGCACTCTCCTGTACTAAGGGTAGGGTGTTCACTCGCTTGTACGAAGGGTAGGTTGTGCACTCTCCTATATTAAGGGTAGGGTGTGCACTCTCCTGTACTAAGGGTAGGGTGTGCACTCTATGGTATTAAGCGTAGGGTGTTCACTCGCTTGTACGAAGGGTCGGGTGTGCACTCTCCTATATTAAGGGTAGGTTGTGCACTCTCCTGTACTAAGGGTAGGGTGTGCACTCTCCTGTACTAAGGGTAGGGTGTGCACTCTCCTGTACTAAGGGGAGGTTGTACACACTCCTGTATTAAGGGTAGGGTGTGCACTCTCTTGTGCTAAGGGTAGGGTGTGCACTCTCCTGTACTAAGGGTAGAGTGTGCACTCTCCTGTACTAAGGGTAGGCTGTGCACTCTCCTGTACTAAGGGTAGGGTGTGCACACTCCTGTATTAAGGGTAGGGTGTACACTCTCCTGTACTAAGTGTAGGGTTTGCACTCTCCTGTACTAAGGGTAGGGTGTGCACACTCCTGTCCTAAGGTTAGGGTGTGCACTCTCCTGTACTAAGGGTAGGGTGTGCACACTCCCGTACTAAGGGTAGGGTGTGTACTCTCTTGTACTCAGGGTAGGGTGTGCACTCTCTTGTATTAAGGGTAGGGTGTGTACTCTCTTGTACTCAGGGTAGGGTGTGCACTCTCCTGTACTAAGGGTAGGGTGTGCACTCTCCTGTACTAAGGGTAGGGTGTGCACTCTCCTGTACTAAGGGTAGGGTGTGCACTCTCCTGTACTAAGGGTAGGGTGTGCACTCTCCTGTACTAAGGGTAGGGTGTGCACTCTATTGTACTAAGGGTAGGGTGTGCACTCTCCTGTACTAAGGTTAGGGTGTGCACTCTCCTGTACTAAGGGTAGGCTGTGCACTCTCCTGTACTAAGGGTAGGGGTTGCACTCTCCTGTACTAAGGGTAGGGTGTGCACACTCCTGTCCTAAGGTTAGGGTGTGCACTCTCCTGTACTAAGGGTAGGGTGTGCACACTCCCGTACTAAGGGTAGGGTGTGTACTCTCTTGTACTCAGGGTAGGGTGTGCACTCTCCTGTACTAAGGGTAGGGTGTGCACTCTCCTGTACTAAGGGTAGGCTGTGCACTCTCCTGTACTAAGGGTAGGGTGTGCACACTCCCCTATTAAGGGTAGGGTGTACACTCTCCTGTACTAACGCTAGGGTTTTCACTCTCCTGTACTAAGGGTAGGGTGTGCACACTCCTGTCCTAAGGTTAGGGTGTGCACTCTCCTGTACTAAGGGTAGGGTGTGCACACTCCTGTACTAAGGGTAGGGTGTGTACTCTCTTGTACTCAGGGTAGGGTGTGCACTCTCTTGTATTAAGGGTAGGGTGTGTACTCTCTTGTACTCAGGGTAGGGTGTGCACTCTCCTGTACTAATGGTAGGGTGTGCACTCTCCTGTACTAAGGGTAGGGTGTGCACTCTCCTGTACTAAGGGTAGGGTGTGCACTCTCCTGTACTAAGGGTAGGGTGTGCACTCTATTGTACTAAGGGTAGGGTGTGCACTCTCCTGTACTAAGGGTAGGGTGTGCACTCTCCTGTACTAAGGGTAGGGTGTGCACACTCCTGTACTAAGGGTAGGGTGTGCACTCTCCTGTAATAAGGCGAGGGTGTGCACTCTCCTGTACTAAGGGTAGGGGGTGCACACTCCTGTACTAAGCGTAGAGTGTGCACTCTCCTGTACTAAGGGTAGGGGTGCAATCTCCTGTACTAAGGGTAGCCGGTGCACTCTCCTGTACTAAGGGTAAAAATGAGAAGTCGCACAACACCAGGTTATAGTCCAACAGATTTATTTAATTTTACAAGCTTTCGGAGCTATTCGCTCCTTCCTCAGGTAAGTTAGCAGTGAGAGAATCTCCCAGAATTCACAATTTAAACACAGAGAAAATCTATTCAAATCTTTCCCTACATCAAAGACACACTAAGAGTACAGCCAAGACAATGAGATGTGTCCCAGGGGGTCCAACGTGTCAAACCACCTGCTGGCTGCATATCCTGTCAATCTGTGTAGGTTCTTGTGTTAGTCTTTTTTTTTAAAAAACACCTGGGAAGACCGGCCATGATGTCAAGTCACGTTCTGTATCGTGACATGAACCCGATATCGCGATTGAGGCCATCCTCATGAGTGCGGAACTTGGCTATCAGTTTCTGCTCTATGATTTTGCGCTGTCGTGTATCCCGAAGGCCGCCTTGGAGAACGCTTACCCGCAGATCCGAGGCTGAATGCCCCTGGCTGCTGAAGTGTTCCCCGACTGGAAGGCAACCCTCCTGCCTGGCGATTGTTGCGCGGTGTCCGTTCATACGTTGTCTCAGTGTCTGCATGGTCTCGCCGATGTACCATGCTCTGGAGCATCCTTTACTGCAACGTATCAGGTAGACAACGTTGGCCGAGTCACATGAGTATGTACCGTGTACCTGGTGGGTAGTGTCCTCACGTGTGATGATGGTATCTGTGTCCATGATTTGGCATGTCTTGCAGAGGTTGCCGTGGCAGGGTTGTGTGGTGTCTTGGTTGCTGTTCTCCTGAAAGATGGGTAATCTGCTGCGAACGATGGTACTTTTGAGGTAAGGCGGCTGCTTGAAGGCGAGTAGTGGAGGCGTGGGGATGACCTTAGCAAGGTGTTCGTCGTCATCGATGACCTGTTGAAGGCTGCGAAGAACATGGCGTAGTTTTTCCGCTCCGGGGAAGTACTGGACGACGTAGGGTACTCTGTTGGTTGTGTCCCGTGTTCGTCTTCTGAGGAGGTCTATGCGGTTTTTTCGCTGTGGCCCGTCGGAACTGTCGATCGACGAGTCGAGCGTCATATCCCGTTCTTACGAGGGCGTCTTTCAGTGTCCGTAGGTGTCCATCGCGTTCCTCCTCGTCTGAGCAGATCCTGTGTATTCGCAGGGCTTGTCCATAGGGGATGGCTTCTTTAACGTGGTTAGGGTGGAAGCTGGAGAAGTGGAGCATCGTGAGGTTGTCCGTGGGCTTGCGGTAGAGTGAAGTGCTGAGGCGTCCGTCTTTGATGGAGATTCGTGTGTCCAAGAATGAAACCGATTCTGAGGAGTAGTCCATGGTGAGTTTGATGGTGGGATGGAACCTGTTGATGCTATCGTGTAGTCCTTTCAGTGATCCTTCGCCGTGGGTCCAAAGGAAGAAGATGTCGTCGATGTATCTGGTGTACAGCATTGGTTGGAGGTCCTGTGCAGCGAAGAAGTCTTGCTCGAACTTGTGCATGAAGATGTTGGCGTATTGGGGTGCGAATTTGGTCCCCATGGCTGTTCCGTGTGTTTGGGTAAAAAAATGGTTGTCGAAGGTGAAGACATTGTGGTCAAGGATGAAGCGGATGAGTTGTAGGATGGCGTCCGGAGATTGGCTGTTGTTGGTGTTGAGTACTGAGGCTGTCGCAGCGATGCCGTCATTGTGGGGGATATTGGTGTAGAGTGCCGATACGTCCATCGTGACGAGGAGTGTTCCTGGTTCAACTGGTCCATGGGTGCTGAGTTTCTGCAAGAAGTCTGTAGTGTCGCGACAGAAGCTGGGGGTTCCCTGTATGATGGGTTTCAGGATGCCCTCGACGTACCCAGAGAGGTTCTCACACAGGGTTCCGTTGCCTGATACGATAGGACGTCTGGGTGTGTTGGCTTTGTGTATCTTTGGGAGGCAGTAAAAGTCTCCTACGCGGGGAGTACGTGGGATGAGAGCGCGTAGGATGTTTTGAAGGTCTGGATCGAAGGTCTTGATCAGTCTATTGAGTTGGCGGGTGTGTTCTTTGGTCGGATCTGCGGGTAGCTGTCTGTAGTGTTCCTGGTTGTCCAGTTGTCGGTATGCTTCTTTGCAATAGTCCATCGTGTTCTGTATGACGATGGCTCCTCCTACTAAGGGTAGGTTGTGCACACTCCTGAACTAAGGGTAGTGTGTGCACACTGCTGTACTAAGGGTAGGGTGTGCACTCTCCTGAACTAAGGGTAGGGTGTGCACTCTCCTGTACTAAGGGTAGGGTGTGCACTCTCCTGTACTAAGGGTAGGGTGTGCACTCTCCTGTACTAAGGGTAGGGTGTGCAAGCTACTGTACTAAGGGTAGGGTGTGCACTCTCTTGTACTAAGGATAGGGTGTGCACTCTCCTGTACTAAGGGCAGGGTGTGCACTCTCCTGTACTAAGGGTAGGGTGAGCACTCTCTGGTACTCAGGGTAGGGTGTGCACTCTGCTGTAGTAAGGGTAGGGTGTGCAATCTCCTGTACTAAGGGTAGCGTGTACACTCTCCTGTGCTAAGGTTAGGGTGTGCACTCTCTTGTACTAAGCGTAGGGTGTGCACTCTCCTGTACTGAGGGTAGGGTGTGCACTCTCCTGTACTAAGGTTAGGGTGTGCACTCTCCTGTACTAAGGTTAGTGTGTGCACTCTCCTGTACTAAGGTTAGGGTGTGCACTCTCCTGTCCTAAGGGTAGGGTGTGCACTCTCCTGTACTAAGGGTAGAGTGTGCACTCTCCTGTACTAAGGGTAGGGTGTGCACGCTCCTGTACTAAGGGTAGGGTGTGTACTCTCTTGTACTCAGGGTAGGGTGTGTACTCTCTTGTACTCAGGGTAGGGTGTGCACTCTCCTGTACTAAGGGCAGGGTGTGCACTCTCCTGTACTAAGGGTAGTGTGTGCACTCTCCTGTACTAAGGGTAGGGTGTGCACTCTCCTGTACTAAGGGCAGGGTGTGCACTCTCCTGTACTAATGGTAGGGTGTGCACTCTCCTGTACTAAGGGTAGCGTGTGCACTCTCCTGTACTAAGGGTAGAGTGTGCACTCTGCTGTACTAATGGTAGGGTGTGCACTCTCCTGTACTAAGGGTAGGGTGTGCACTCTATTTTACTAAGGGTAGGGTGTGCACTCTCCTGTACTAAGGGCAGGGTGTGCACTCACCTGTACTAAGGGTAGGGTGGGCACTCTCCTGTACTAAGGTTAGGGAGTGCACTCTCCTGTACTAACGGTAGGTTGTGCACTTTCCTGTGCTAAGGGTAGTGTGTGCACTCTCCTGTACAAAGGGTAGGGTGTGCACTCTCCTGTACTAAGGTGAGGGAGTGCACTTTCCTGTACTAACGGTAGGTTGTGCACTTTCCTGTGCTAAGGGTAGTGTGTGCACTCTCCTGTACTAAGGGTAGGGTGTGCACACTCCTGTACTAAGGGTAGGGTGTGCACTCTCCTGTACTAAGGGTAGGGTGTGCACTCTCCTGTACTAAGGGTAGGGTGTCCTCTCTCCAGTACTAAGGGTAGGGTGTGCACTCTCCTGTACTAAGGGTAGAGTGTGCACTCTCCTGTACTAAGGGTAGGCTGTGCACTCTCCTGTAGTAAGGGTAGGGTGTGCACACTCCTGTACGAAGGGTAGGGAGTCCACTCTCCTGTACTAAGGGTAAGGTTTGCACTCTCCTGTACTAAGGGTAGGGTGTGCACACTCCTGTCCTAAGGGTAGGGTGTGCACGCTCCTGTACTAAGGGTAGGGTGTGCACACTCCTGTATTAAGGATAGGGTGTGTACTCTCTTGTGCTCAGTGTAGGGTGTGCACTCTCCTGTACTAAGGGTAGGGTGTGCACGCTCCTGTACTAAGGGTAGCGTGTGCACTCTCCTGTACTAAGGGTAGGGTGTGCACTCTCCTGTACTAAGGGTAGGCTGTGCACTCTCCTGTATTAAGGGTAGGGTGTGCACACTCCTGTACGAAGGGTAGGGAGTCCACTCTCCTGTACTAAGGGTAAGGTTTGCACTCTCCTGTACTAAGGGTAGGGTGTGCACTCTCTTGTACTAAGGATAGGGTGTGCACTCTCCTGTACTAAGGGTAGGGTGTGCACTCTCCTGTACTAAGGGTAGGGTGTGCACTCTCCTGTACTAAGGGTAGAGTGTGCACTCTCCTGTACTAAGGGTAGGGTGTGCACTCTCCTGTACTAAGGGCAGGGTGTACACTCTCCTGTACGAAGGGTAGTTTGTGCACTCTCCTGTACTAAGGGTCGGGTTTGCACTCTCCTGTACTAAGGGTAGCGTGTGCACTCTCCTGTACTAAGGGTAGAGTGTGCACTCTGCTGTACTAATGGTAGGGTGTGCACTCTCCTGTACTAAGGGTAGGGTGTGCACTCTATTTTACTAAGGGTAGGGTGTGCACTCTCCTGTACTAAGGGCAGGGTGTGCACTCACCTGTACTAAGGGTAGGGTGGGCACTCTCCTGTACTAAGGTTAGGGAGTGCACTCTCCTGTACTAACGGTAGGCTGTGCACTTTCCTGTGCTAAGGGTAGTGTGTGCACTCTCCTGTACAAAGGGTAGGGTGTGCACTCTCCTGTACTAAGGTGAGGGAGTGCACTCTCCTGTACTAACGGTAGGTTGTGCACTTTCCTGTGCTAAGGGTAGTGTGTGCACTCTCCTGTACAAAGGGTAGGGTGTGCACTCTCCTGTATTAAGGGTAGCGGGTGCACTCTCCTGTACTAAGGGTAGGTTGTGCACAATCGAGAACTAAGGGTAGGGTGTGCACTCTCCTGTACTACGGGTAGGGTGTGCACTCTCCTGTACTAAGGGTAGGTTGTGCACAATCGAGAACTAAGGGTAGGGTGTGCACTCTCCTGTACTACGGGTAGGGTGTGCACACTCCTGTACTAAGGGTAGGGTGTTCACTCGCTTGTACGAAGGGCAGGGTGTGCACTCTCCTGTACTAAGGGTAGGGTGAGCACTCTCATGTGCTAAGGGTAGGGTGTGCACTCTCCTGTGCTAAGGTTAGGGTGTGCACTCTACTGTACTAAGGGTAGTGTGTGCACTCTGCTGTACTAAGGGTAGGGTGTGCAATCTCCTGTACTAAGGGTCGGGTGTGCACTCTCCTGTACTAAGGGTAGGGTGTGCACTCTCCTGTACTAAGGGTAGGGTGTGCACTCTCCAGTGCTAAGGGTAGGGTGTGCGCTCTCCTGTACTATGAGTAGGGTGTGCACTCTCATGTACTAAAGTTAGGGTGTGCACTCTCCTGTACTAAGGGTATTGTGTGCACACTACTTTACTAAGGGTAGGGTGTGCATGCGCCTGTGCGAAGGGTAGGGTGTACACTCTCCTGTACTAAGGGTAGGGTGTGCACTCTCCTGTATTAAGGGTAGGGTGTGCACTCTCCAGTGCTAAGGGTAGGGTGTCCACCCTCCTGTACTAAGGGTAGCGTGTACTCTCTCCTGTCTTTAGGGTAGCGAGTGCAGTCTCCTGTACTAAGGGTAGGGTGTGCAATCTCCTGTACTAAGTGTAGGGTGTGCAAACTCCTGTACTAAGGTCAGGGTGTGCACTCTCCTGTACTAAGGGTAGGGTGTGCACTCTTCTGTACTATGGGTAGGGTGTGCACTCTCCTGTACTAAGGGTAGGGTGTGCACACTCCTGTACTAATGTCTGGGTGTGCACTCTGCTGTACTGAGGGTAGGGCGTGCACTCTCCTGTACTCAGGGTAGGGTGTGCACACTCCTGTACTAAAGTCTGGGTGTGCACTCTCCTGTACTAAGGTTAGGGTGTGCACTCTCCGGTGCTAAGGGTAGGGTGTGCACTCTCTTGTACTAAGGTTAGGGTGTGCACTCTCCGGTGCTAAGGGTAGGGTGTACACTCTCCTGTACTCAGGGTAGGGTGTGCACTCTCCTGTACTAAGGGTAGGGTGTGCACTCTCCTGTACTAAGGGTAGGGTGTGCACTCTCCTGTACTAAGGGTAGGGTGTGCACTCTCCTGTACTAAGGGTAGGGTGTGCACTCTCCTGTGCTA